>CM039675.1:488431866-489054922 GCA_022496015.1 Hordeum marinum
AGTTCAACATTGTAAATGATGGTTTCATCTTTAGCTTTTACCATTTCTTTAATTTCTTCTTTAATAGGGGTATGATATTTAAACCACTTCTCCTTAGGGAGATCAACGTGAGTAGCAAATGCTTCATAGAAAGAGGCTACTATCTCAGAGTCAAGTCCATATTTAGTGCTAAACTTGTGAAAAGCATCGGTATTCATAAAAGATTTAACACAATCAAACTCAAGCTTTATACATGAATCATTACCTTTGTCGAGTTCCCAATATTCATAGTTGCATTTAATTCTTTCTAAGAGATCCCACTTGAATTCAATAGTCTTCTTCATAAAAGAACCAGCACAAGAAGTATCGAGCATGGATTGATCATTATGAGAAAGCTGAGCATACAAATTCTGAATAATAACTTCTCTCGGGATATGAATATAACATTGACTTGAGCCTCCCCCAAGCTAGAGCAATGCTTTCTCCTTCACGAGGCCAAAAATTATATATACAATTTCGATCGCGATGAACTAGATGTGTGGGATAAAACTTTTGATGGAATTCCAATTACAAACGATTCCAGTTCCATGATCCAATGTCATCACATAGCCTATACCATGTCAATGCTTTTCCCTTCAAAGATAAAGGGAAAAACTTCTTCTTAGCTTCATCTTAGGGTAAACCTGTAAGCTTAAATAATCCACAAACTTCGGTCACATATAATAGATGCATATCAGGATGTTCTGTTCCATCTCCTGCATAAGGTTTAGCAAGCAGTTGTTCTACCATACCTAAAGGATTTTCATAACTAGTATTTTCAGTAGGTGTAGTAGTTTGAGGGGCAACTAATTTGATAATTTGAGGGGCAACTAATTGAGGTGAAGATACCCCGAACAAACCCATCAAAGGAATTTTTTTCCATAGTAACAAGTAACAATAAATTTTAGCACGTAGTATAAGTTTTACCTTACCAATTTCCACTTACCAAGAGTACTTCACTCCCCGGCAATGGCGCCAGAAAAGAGTCTTGATGACCTACAAGTATAGGGGATCAATATTAGTCCTTTTGATAAGTAAGAGTGTCGAACCCAACGTGGAGCAGAAGGAAATTACAAGCGGTTTTCAGCAAGGTAATTTCTGCAAGCACTGAAATTGTAGGTAACAGATAGTTTGATAGCAAGATAATTGGTAACGAGCAAGTAACAGTAACAGTAAATAAAGTGCAGCAATATAGCCCAATCCTTTGTGGCAAAGGACAGGCCAGAACATCTTCTAGTAAGAGGCAAAGTGTTCTTAAGGGTACATGGGAGTTTCATCTAGTCACTTTTATCATGTTGGATTGATTCGTGTTCACTACTTTGATAATTTGATATGTGGGTGGACCGGTGCTTGGGTGTTGTTCCTACTTGAACAACCTCCCACTTATGTTTAACCCCCTCGCAAGCATCTGCAACTATGAGAAAAGTATTAAGATAAAATCTAACCATAGCATTAAACGTTTGGATCCAAGTCTGCCCCTTACGAAGTAGCGCATATACTAGGTTTTAAGCTTCTGTCACTCTAGCAACCCATCATCTAATAACTACTACACAATACATTCCCTTAGGCCCAAATATGGTGAAGTGTCATGTAGTCGACGTTCACATGACACCACTAAGGGAATCACAACATACATATCATCAAAATATCGAACGCATATCAAATTCACATGATTACTTGTGACATGACTTCTCCCATGATCTCAAGAACAAAGGTAACTGCTTACAAATAATATTCATGCTCAAGATCGGAGGGGTATCAAATAGCATAATGGATCTGAACATATAATCTTCCACCAAATAAACCATATAGTACTCAACTACAAGATGTAATCAACACTACTAGTCACCCACGGGTACCAATCTGAGGTTTTGGTACAAAGATTGAAAACAAGAGATGAACTAGGGTTTGAGAGCAGATGGTGTTGTTGAAAATGTTGATGAAGATTAGCCTCCCAAAGATGAGAGGGGTGTTGGTGACGACGATGGCTTCGATTTCCCCCTCCAGGAGGGAAGTTCCCCTGGCGAAATGGCTCAACCGCAGGGCAAAAGTGCTCCTGCCCAAGTTCCACCTCGAGATGGCGGCATTCCGTCCCGAAAGTCCGCTCCTTATTTTCTCTAGGTCAAAAGACCCTATATACCAGAAGATGGGCACTGTAGCTGAGCCGAGGAGGGCACAACCCACCAGGGCGTGCCAGGGGGGCCTGGTGCGCCCTGGTGTCTTGTGCCCACCAAGGTGGGGCCCTCCGATAGTTTTTTGCTCCATTATTTTTTATATATTCCAAAAAATATTCTCTGTAAAGTTTCAGCTTATTTGAAGATGTGGAGAATAGGTCTCTGATATGCTTTTTCAGGTCCAGAATTCCAGCTGCCGGTATTCTCCCTCTTTGTGTAAACCTTGCATATTATGAGAGAAAAGGCATTAGAATCACTCCCTAAAGCATTATTATTCAAAAAAACATAATAAATAACAATAGGAAATCATGATGCAAAATGGACGTATCACTCACCATTTCCAATCATAAATTTAGCTATATGGAAGAAGGTTGCTTTCATTCTCATCAGACCTTTCCAAAAGGGTGACTCGTTGAGTCTGACTCTGACATGAGACAAGGTCTTAGACTGTAAGTACTTATTGCGTAAAATTTGTACCCACATGCCTTCAGTCTCCACAAATAGTCTGAACAACCATTTACTGAGAAGACATCTATTCTTTACATCTAAATTCTCAATCCCTAGACCGCCCTAGTCCTTAGGCCTACAAATAATATCCCATCTAGTAAGCCTATACTTCCTCTTAACTTCATCACTTTGCCAAAAAAACAGGATCGATATAAGTCCAACCTTTTTCGTACCCCTACAGGTATCTCAAAGAAGGACAGAAGGAACATTAGCATACTCATGAGAACTGAGTTAAACAATATTAGTCTCCCTCCGTAAGACAAAAGCTTGCCCTTCCAGCAACTTAGTTTTTTCTCGAAACGATCCTCAATACACTTTCACTCTTTGTTGGAGAGTTTGCGATGGTGAATTGGTATGCCTAGATAGGTGAACGGTAGGCTACCCAGTTCACATCCGAACAGTTGTTTATATGCGTCTTGCTCATCTTTGGCTCTCCCATAACAAAAAAATTCACTCTTGTGAAAATTGATTTTCAATCTCGAATAATGTTCGAATAAGCAGAGGACAAGTTTCATATTCCTGGCCTTTGATAAATCATGTTCCATAAACAGAATAGTATCATCTGCGTATTGTAGTATAGATACACCACCATCCACTAGATGTGCTACAAGTCCTCCTACCTGGCCTTCCTCTTTAGCCCTTCCTATCATAATTGCCAACATATCCGCAACTACGTTAAATAGGATAGGGGACATGAGGTCTCCATGTCGTAGACCTTTGTGTGTTTGGAAATGATAACCTATGTCATCATTAACTTTAATTCCAACGCTACCTTTTTTTACAGAAGAATCAATGTGCTTCCTCCATATGTCGTCAAATTGTTTCATATGTAAAGCTTGTTATAGGAACGGACATTTAACTTATCATACGCTTTCTCGAAGTCCATCTTGACGGCCATTAAATAAATGTACAACATGTATGTAGAAAAGGTTATGTGTATTAAAAAAGTTGTTAAAATCATGCATTTAAAAGATTGTATATAATTTATCTAAAAAATGTCCAAAGTGTACCCAAAAAAGTTGCACGTGTGTGGTAAAAAAACATTGTGTAGTGAGAAAAAGTAGACATATATTAGAAAAGTAAAACTGATAAAACCAACAAGGAAAAAAGAATATAGAAAAAGCCTGAAGAATACAAATAAAACCAATAAAAAATCTAAAAATATGGCAATGAAAGAAAAAGAAAACCACATAACAACAAAAACAATGTTGAAGAAAACCGGATAGAGTGAGTAAACCTACAACGGCAAACGAACATAGGCTAGCAACTGCCGCTAATGGGCTGGCCCGGATATTTCGTCTGTATGCGATTCCTAGTAGGAATCGGAACGGTCTCAAAGAACCAGTGACCGCATTCAGTGGCGTAGCTAGTGGGTAGCACGGGTGTGTCGTGCCACACCCATAATTCTGAGAACATTTTCTTTATCATGTTATATTTTGCAGATTTGAGTGTGCACACCCTTTGTCAAAAATTGTATGACACTTGAATTAAGTACTCCCTCCATCCCGATGTATATGTCATGCACGTAATTCTAGATTATAAATTTGACTAACTAAATCTATGTTATATGTTATTAAAAGTATGTCACTGGATTGATATGTTAGTTCTTAAAATATATTTTTATCACATATAATACATATTTGACTAGTTAGATTGTCAATCTAGAACTACGTAAATGACCTATACACCTGGATGAAGGTAGTAGAATTTTTCTAAATGTGCACACCCTTCATTTTACTCCTGACTACGCCACTAACCGCATCACACACATTCTGAAGTGCATGCGCCAGACCTATCGACACATTTCTCACGCACCCAGTAACCTAAGAAAGCTAACACTCGCTCAATCTGGTGGCGACTAGATACTCGACACGCACACATACGAAAAGTGCATGCTAATTAAAACATATCATGAATTTAAAAATAGGTATGAATTTAAAAATATTCATGAATTTTTTAAAATATTTTTTAAAATTATTGATGAATATGAAAAAATAAAACAAAAAAGAGAAGAAAGAAAAACGAAATGAAAAGAAACTAAAAAACTAGAGAATAAAAATTAATCAAGAAAACTAGAAAATTAGTCGAAAAATCACAATTGAAAAAAAAAAGCATCTGGAATGTTACCAAAAATGATTCAACAGCTCTAAAGAACTTCCCCGCTAATAAACTTCGATCGGAAGGAAAATCCAATTACCATTTAGGCGATCTAGATGATATCGCTCGCTACAAGCGATTTACAACATTACAAAATCACAAGCGGAGATCAAACACTTTATTCAAACACGAAAAATTATAAAATGAGTATTTTGGAAAGCAAAAATAAATTCAAATTTATGAATAGATATTTTAAAATAACAAAAAAAATTGAACATACTTAGAAAATGCAAGATTTTTCCAAATGTTGATATTTTTCAAAAAACTTGAAAAAGTAAATCAAATATGTAAACATTTTTGGAAAACGCATAAAAAATTAAATTTGCAAACAATTTTGAGTTATCAAAAAAAAGGAGAGAAAAAGAATCAAAAAAATGAAAAAGACAAAAAAAAATAAGCCAATTGATCCAAGAACCTTCTAGAAGGTTCCCAAAACCAGGTTAGAACCTTTTAGCAGATTCCCAAAACAGAAACCCCTCACCTTCCTCTCCGGCTCAATCGTCTCTGTGCGTTTGGCACCAATCTACCGCAGAGAGAGGCAGATAGAATTTGCCCTCATGTTCCCATATGTTATCGATACCCCTAATCTTTTGCTCATTGCAAAGAACAGCAGTAAAATCCTACGGCTGGGCCGGGCCAAGTAGCGCTCGCAACAACTTCTTGTTGGCAAATTGTTTTCTTATTCTCACATCCAAATCATTTTTCTGAACACGATACAAGCCCTCATATATATACATGCATACACTCACATCTATAAATGCACAATGCGCACCCTACTTCTATGAACACCTCCGAGACACTGAGCAACCATATCATCATGAGATTTTAAGAAGTCATCAGAGGTGTTTTGTAGTCTACAGGGCCGTCTCCTCCCACTGAACGTGCATCACCGGAAATCCTGAAATAAATTTAGGATAAATACAAGCACCACGACTTGAAGCCTGATGGGCAGGGGATACCACCGTCGTCCTAATAATCCAATCACAGGTTGGTTCACACCGAAATTGTTAATTAAGGAGGACTCCTTCCAAAGATTAACTTCCACCTCCAAAGTTGCGACAAGTGGCTGCTGCATGTGTGCCACTTGTCACAACATGAGAGTTTTCCCTTTTCCTGTAGATTCATTTATTCAAAACGTTTTATCTATTAAATCGTGCGTCCAAATCTTGAACCGTTTTCATCGTTGGATTTCTCGCGTCATGATTTTCAAAACTAGATCTCATGTTGATAAGTTTCAACAGGCTTTTTTACGATAAAATAGGACGAAAAAACTGAACCGAGAACGCATTTTTTCCCTCTCCGAAAGCGGCACGAAATTTGTGCCTCCCGCGGAACCAAATCCGTGCCTCTTGCAGGAGGAAAACTAAAAAGAAAACGTGTTTGTTATCGTTTCCGAGAGGTACGGCACTGCCTCTCGCGGAAGAAAAAATGCTTTTTCTGTTTTCGAGAGGCTTATAAGTTGGTGAACTTTGGTGATTACGTGATTGGTTAGAGAAAGGAATGATGGTTACTTTTTTCTCTATAACAGTATTCTTAGTTTCTCCACGGGCTTCTTCGGGACATTTTCCATTAAGTAATTTATACGAGTCATTGATCTTCCTTTGATGGCCTTTGTATATTCTTCATACCATTCCTAAAACAGAACTCTAAAAATGATTTAAGGGCAATAACTATGCCAAGTACTATTTTAACGGAAGGCTTTGCCACGTCGCGTCTTTTAACTAAAATGCCACACCATGTCTCTCACAAAAGCAAATATGTGCCTCTTACAGAAGCAAATCCGTACCTCTCACGAATGAAAAAAAATACATTTTTTTGTTTCCGTTCACGAAAGAAAATCCGTGCCTCTTGCGGAAGGAAAAAGCTGCTTATGTGCCTCTCGAGGAAGCAAATTTGTTACTCTCGCGGAAGCAAAAAAGGATGTTGTTTCCCGTTTTCGAGAGGTGCCTCTCGCAAAAGCAAAGCCGTGACTTTCGCGGAAGCAAAAAAACACATTCTTTTACATAAAAAAATCAAAATTTATATTTTGTCCAAAAGTTAAGAAAGACCGGTGAAAACACGAAAAACAATCTAAAAAGCCAAAAACACGTCTGAAGAGGTAAAATAATAGAACGAAGGGAATGTCCAGAGCATGACACGTGGCAACGACAGAGAGTGCGCCAAGCAGTGCGTTCTCAGCCCACCCAGGTGACCTTCGAGAAAGCTCTGAACGAGCATTTTGTTGCTCTCTCATAAAACCTCCGAGCGACGGGATATCATATATGGCGTGCAGTTCGCCCACGAGCGAACTTGCGCGCCCCCTTCTCGCGTGCTAGGTGTTCGTATGGGCCGGCCATTTTCCTTTTCTTCCTTTCGTTTTTCCTTTCCTTTTCTTTTTTCCTGTCCTTTTCCTTTTTTTCTTTTTTCTTTACCTTTTCACTTTTTGTTGCAAATTCAAAATGTGTTCATCAAATACAAAAAAAGGGTTCATCATTATTAAAAAATGCTCATAAAAAATTTATGAAAATATAATTTTTTTCATTACATCCTTTTAAAACCGTGAACATTTTTTTAATGGAAGAAATGTTTTTGAATTCGGTGAAGATTGTTTTGAATTCATGAACATTTTTCAAAAGTCTGAACTGTTTTCAAAATCTCAAAAAATAGGGGCACCTCGCACCCCTGATTAGTGGCGGAGCTTCGAAGAAATGCTGGGCGGGCTGGGCTAAAAGAGAGCCCTCGCAACCCAGTTTTCCCCTTGCGTAGCTTCATCATTTGGTGGCATCTAAATATTTTTACTGTTAAAGACGTAGTTTGCAATTTGGAAATCAAAATGTTGCTCTTCTGTCTGTCAGTGTTGAAGTAGTTCAGTGTTCGATGAGGTTATGAGCTAATCCATTTATTTTAAGAAGGTCCTTATGGTTTGGATGAGCGAGAGTGAGAGTAAGCAGTTGGGCTTGTCAAGTATTTGGATATTCTAAGGTCGTCCACTCGTCGGTCTTTTGGGGTTGAGTGTATTGCGTGGCTAACTGGACTTCGAAGGATAGTTGATACGTCTCCAACATATCGATAATTTTTTATTGTTCCATGCTATTATATTATCTGTTTTGGATATTTTATATGCATTAATATACTATTTTATATTATTATTGAGACTAACCTATTAATCTAGTACCTAGTGCTAGTTTCTGTTTTCCTTGTTTTTGAGTATTGCAGATAAGAAATATTAAACGGAGTCCAAACAGAATAAAATCTTTGTGATGATTTTTCTTGGACCAGAAGAGACCTGCCACACTTGGAGATGAAGGCAGGAGACCTATCGGGAGGCGACAAGCCTACAGGGCGCGCCCTAGGGGGCGCCCCTGGCTTGTGGCGCCCCAGCAGGTCTCCTAACCCTAATCTTCGGCCTATAAATTCCCAAATATCCCCCCAATACCAAAAAGAGCCACGAAAATACATTTTTGCCTCTGGAAGCCTCTGTTCCCGTGAGATCCCATCTTGGAGCCTTTTCCGGTAATCTGCCGGAGGAGGATTCGATCACGGAGGTCATCTACATCAACTCCATTGCCCCTCCGATGATGCGTGAGTAGTTCACCACAGACCTTTGAATCCATAGCTAGTATCTACATGGCTTCTTCTCTCTCTATGTTCTTCAATACCATGTTCTTCATGATCTTCATGGAGATCTCTCCGATGTAATACTCTTTTGCAGTGTGTTTGTCGAGATCCAGTGAATTGTGGGTTTATGATCAGATTATCTATGAATATTATTTGAATCTTCTCTGAATTCTTATATGGATGATTTCATATCTGTGCAAGTCTCTTCGAGTTATTGGTTTGGTTTGGCCATCTAGATTGGTAATTCTTGCAATGGGAGAAGTGCTTAGTTTTGGGTTCAATCTTGTAGTGTCCTCACCCAGTGACAAAGTAGGGGTAGCGAGGCACGTATTTGTATTGTTGCCATCGAGGATAAAAAGATGGGGTTTTCATCATATTGCTTGAGTTTATCCATCTACATCATGTCATCTTACCTAATGCCTTACTCTATTCTTCATGAACTTAATACTCTAGATGCAGGCAGGAGTCGGTCGATATGTGGAATAATAGTAGTAGATGCAGAATTGTTTCAGTCTACTTGACACGGACATGATGCCTATATGCATAATCATTGACTTGGATATCGTCATAACTATGCGTTTTTCTATCAGTTGCTCGACAGTAATTTGTTCACCCACCGTATTATTTGCCTTCAAGACAGAAGCCTCTAGTGAAACCTATGGCCTCCGGGTCTATTTTCCATCTTATATTTTCAGATCTACAAACAATACTTTGCTGCAATCTTTTTACTTTTATTTTACTTTTTGTTTTAGCAATCTTTTATATCTATCTCTATCAGATCTCATCCTTGCAAGTAACCATGAAGGGATTGACAACCCCTTTATAGCATTGGGTGCAAGTGTTTGATTGTTTGTGTAGGTGCGAATATTGGGGACTTGCTTGTATCTCCTACTGGATTGATACCTTGGTTCTCAACAACCGAGAGAAATACTTATCTACTTTGCTGCATCATCCTTTCCTCTTCAAGGGAAAACCAACGCAAGCTCAAGAAGTAGCAATAGCCTAGGTAAATAAAACACAACAATCATGGGCGAGCCATGGCCCAGATCTGCCCCAACAAAGCTCTGCCCCTTCCCCTGATGACCCACAAGTATAGGGGATCAGTCGTAGTCTTTTTGATAAGTAAGAGTGTTGAACCCAACGAGAAGCAGAAAGAAATGATAAGCAGTTTTCAAGAAGATATTCTCTGCAAGTGCTCTGAGTAACAGTGATAAATAGTTTTGTAGCGAGATAATTTGTAACAAGTGACAAGTAACAATAGTAGCAAGTATGCATAGAGATAGCTCAATCCTTTTTATATCAATGGGCAGGCCTGAAGGGACTCTTATATAAAGCAAAGCACTCCTGAGGACACATGGGAATTTCCGTCTAGTCATTTTCATCATGTTTAGTTTATTCACGTTCGTTAATTCGATAATTTGATATGTGGGTGGACTAGTGCTAAGGTGATGTTCTTACTTGAACAATAAACCACTTATGATTACCCCATCTCGCAAGCATCCGCAACTAGAAAAAAAGAATTAAGATAAATCTAAGCATAGCATGAAACATATGGATCCAAATCAGCCCCTTATGAAGTAACACATAAACTAAAACTTAAGCTTCTGTCACTCTAGAAACCCATCATCTATCTATTACTCCACAATGCCTTCGCTTAGGCCCATTAAATGGTTAAGTGTCATGTAGTCAACGTTCATACGACGCCACTAAAAGGAAGCAACAACATACATATCATCAAAATATCGAACGAATACCAACTTCACATGATTATTTATAAAAAGACTTCTCCCATGTCCTTAGGAACAAAAGTAACTACTCACAAATCATCTCCATGTTCAAGATCAGAGGTGTAATAATGATGAATAAGGATCTAAAGTACTATCTTCCACCAAGTAAACCAACAAGCATCAACTACGAGATGTAATCAACACTACTAGTAACCCACAGGTATCGATTTGAGATTTTGAGATAAAGATTGAGTACAAGATATGAACTAGGGTTTGATATGAGATTAGTGAATAAGTTGATGAATATTGGTCCTCCCACGAAGGTGGGAGCGTTGGTGATCATGATGGCTTTGATCACCCCCTCCCGAGGAGAGGGTTCTGATACGTCTCCGACATATCTATAATTTTTGATCGTTCCATGCTATTATATTATCAACCTTGGATGTTTTCTATGCATGAATATGTTATTTTATATTATTTTTGGGACTAACTTATTAATCCAGTGCCCAGTGCCAGTTCCTATTTTTTCCGTGTTTTTGACCTTTTTCAGATAGGAATATCAAACGGAGTCCAAACGGAATAAAACATTCGCCGTGATTTTTTATGGAAAATATCAAAAATACCTGAAGAAAGAGATATCGGAGAAGAGGCTCGAGGGAGTCACGAGCCTGCCAGGCGTGGGGCCACCCCTTGGCCACGCCTAGAGGGCTCGTGACCTCCTCATGGCCCCTCTCGACTTATTCTCGACGCCATCCGGTCCTATAAATACTGAAACCCCCAGAAACAAACCTAGATCGCAAGTTTCGCCGGTACAGACCTCCAGAGCCACCAAAAACTAATCGGGAGCCCGTTCCGGCATCCTGTCGGAGGGGAATTCATCGCCGGAGGCCATCTTCATCAGCACCATTGCCTCCTTTGCCTCTCCGCTGATGCGTGAGTAGTTCACTTCGGACCTACGGGTCCGTAGCTAGTAGCTAGATGGCTTTCTCTCTCTCTTTGATCTTCAATACAAAGTTCTCCATGATCTTCATGGCGATCTATCCGATGTAATCTTCTTTTGCGGTGTGTTTGTTGAGATCTGATGAATTGTGGATTTATGATCAGATTATCTATGAATATTATTTGAGTCTCCTCTGATTTCTTATATGCATGATTTCGTATCCTTTTAATTCTCTTCAAGTTATGGGTTTCGTTTGGCCAACTTGATCTATAGTTCTTGCAATGGGAGAAGTGCTTGGTTTTAGGTTCATACCGTGCGGTGTCCTCACCTAGTGACAGAAGGGGTAGCAAGGCACGTATCGTGTTGTTTCCATCAAGGGTAAAAAGATGGGGTTTATATCATATTGCATGAATCTATCCCTCTACATCATGTCATCCTGCTTAAAGCATTACTCTGTTTATCGTGAACTTAATACACTAGATGCATGCTGGATAGCGGTCGATGTGTGGAGTAATAGTAGTAGATGCAGACAGTATCGGTCTACTTGTATCGGACGTGATGCCTATATGTATGATCATTGCCTTAGATATCGTCATGACTTTGCGCTTTTCTATCAATTGCTCAACAGTAATTTGTTCACCCACCGCAATACTTGCTTTCATGAGAGAAGCCTCTAGTGAACACTATGGCCCCCGGGTCTATTTTACATCTTATATATTCATATCTAAACAACAAAAGCATTAAAACACCTTGCTGCAATTTTATTTACTTATTTACATTTATTTATTACCACTATCAGATCTCACTTTGCAAAAATCGTGAAGAGATTGACAACCTCTTTATTGCGTTGGGTGCAAGCTTGTTTGTGTTTGTATAGGTTCCTTGTAGCTTTGTCTTGTTACTCCTACTGGATTGATACCTTGGTACTCAAACTGAGGGAAATACTTATCGCTACCTTGCTGCATCATCCTTTCCTCTTCAAGGGGAAAAAACAACGCAAGACAGTAACTCCCCTGTCAACCAGCTAATTTCTGGCGTAGTTTTGGTGACGTTATAGAGAAGTAGCAGGAAGAATTTCTGGCGCCGTTGCCGGGGAGTATTCAAGTGAAGCATCTACAAGTACTTATCACAAACTCATCTCCCGCATTTATATTATTTGCTATTTGCCTCTCGTTTTCCTCTCCCTCATTTCTAAAAACAAAAATTACAAAAAATATTTGCTCTTTTTCTTTCGTTTTCTTTCTGTTTGCTTGTGTGCTTGTCTGCTTGCTAAGTCACCATGTCTAAATTGTGTGACTTCTCTAATACTAATAACAATGATTTTATTAGTACTCCAATTGCTCCCGCCACTAGTGCGGAATCATATGAAATTAATGCTGCCTTGTTGAATCTTGTTATGAAAGAGCAATTTACCGGCCTTCCGAGTGAACATGCCGCATCCCATCTTAATACCTTTATTGAGTTATGTGATATGCAAAAGAATAGAGATGTGGATAATGATATGATGAAATTGAAGCTATTTCCGTTCTCACTATGAGATCGAGCAAAAACTTGGTTTTCATCTTTACCTAAAAATAGTATTGATTCATGGAACAAGTGTAAAGATGCCTTCATTTCCAAGTATTTTCCACCTGCTAAGATTATCTCTCTTCGTAATGATATCATGAATTTTAAGCAACTAGATCATGAACATGTTGCCCAAACTTGGGAGAGAATGAAATTGATGATTAGAAATTGTCTTGCTCATGGTCTAAGTCTTTGGATGATTATACAAATTTTCTATGCTGGTTTGAATTTTGCTTCTAGAAATATCTTGGATTCCGCCTCTGGTGGAACTTTTATGGAAATCACATTAGGAGAAGCTACAAAAATCTTGGATAATATCATGAAAAATTATTCTCAATGGCACACTGAAAGGTCACCTACTAGTAAAAAAGTGCATGCTATAGAAGATATTAACTCTTTGAGTGCTAAGATGGATGAGTTAATGAAATTGGTTGCTAGTAAGAGTGTTCCTCTAGATCCTAATGATATGCCTTTATCTTCCTTGATTGAGAATAGCAATGAAAATTTGGATGTTAATTTTGTTGGTAGGAATAATTTTGGTTACAACAATGCTTATAGAGGTAACTTTAATCCTAGGCCTTTTCCTAGTAATCCCTCTAATAATTTCGAAATTCCTACAACAATGCTCATGGAAATTATAATAAAATACCCTCTGACCGTGAGAGTAATATTAAGGAGTTTATTAATTCGCAAAAGATTTTCAATGCTTCCATAGAAGAAAAACTGCTTAAAATTGATGACTTGGCTAGGACTGTTGATAGAATGTCTCTTGATATTGATGCTTTGAAATTGAGATGTGTTCCTCCCAAGATTAATATGGATGAAACTTTGAAAGCTATGCGTATTTCCATGAATGAGAGTAAAGAAAGAACCGCCCAAATTCGTTCTAGACATGAATGGTTCAAAAAGGTGTGTTCTCGTGATGAGAATCACGAAGATCTTAAAGTGCTTGATGTGACTCCTATTGAATCCTTGTTTTCTAATGTCAATCTTGATTATGATGGGGCTGGATGTGAATCCACTTTGGTTGAGAAACACCCCAATGATTCAGAGTCTATTTATCTTGATGCTAAAAACACTAAAAGTGGAGTAGAGGATGTCAAAACTTTGAATAGTGATGAAATTACTACTTTGGATCTCAAGGAATTTAATTATGATAGTTGCTCTTTGATTTAATGTATTTCCTTGATGCAATCCATGCTAAACTCTCCACATGCTTATAGCCAAAATAAGGCTTTTACTAAACATATCGTTGATGCTATGATGAAATCTCTTGAAGAGAAACTTGAGTTGGAAGTATCTATTCCTAGAAAACTTTATGATGAGTGGGAACCTACTATAAAGATCAAGATTAAAAATTATGAATGCCATGCTTTGTGTGATTTGGGTGCTAGTGTTTCCACAATTCCAAAATGTTTATGTGATGTTCTAGGTTTCAATAAGATTGATGAGTGTTCTCTTAATTTGCATCTTGCGGATTCTACTATTAAGAAACCTATGGGAAGGATTAATGATGTTCTTATTATTTCAAATAGGAATTATGTGCCCGTAGATTTCATTGTGCTTGATATTGATTGCAATCCTACATGTCCCATTATTCTTGGTAGACCTTTCCTTAGGACTATTGGTGTTGTCATTGATATGAAGGAAGGGAATATTAAATTTCAATTTCCATTAAAGAAGGGCATGGAACATTTTCCTAGAAAAATAATAAAATTGTATTATGAATCTATTATGAGAGCTACTTATTGTTTGAACACTAAAGATGATAATACTTGATTCTATTGCCTTATGCCTAGCTAAGGGCGTTAAACAATAGCGCTTGTTGGGAGGCAACCCAATGAATAGGTTTATTTTTGCTCTTTTACTTTCTGTTTTGTTGATTCAACACCATCATGATTTTGTTATGATTGTGTTTTTTATGTTTTAATTAGAGTTTGTGCCAAGTAGAACCTTTATGATTAGTTTTGGTGATAGTTGTTTAATCACGCTGGAAAAAGACAGAAACTTTGTGCTCACGAAATTATTTTTCATTTCCAGCCAGAAAGAGATTTTGAGTTGATTATTTTTTATTCTGATTTATATGCAAATTTCTGTAATTGTCATAATTGTTTCAGAATTTTTGAGTTAACAGACGTATACTAAATATACAGATTTCTACAGACTATTCTGTTTTTCATAGATTCTGTTTTTGTTGTGTTGATTGCTTATTTTGATGAATCTATGGATAGTATCGGGGGGTAAGAGCCGTAGGAGAAGTGAGAATACAGTAATATAACATAAATCTAAATGGGAATTAAAGTTTACAACAGTACCTAAAAAGTTGGTGGTTTGTTTTCTTATGCTAATGCTATCACGAGTTTCTGTTTAAGTTTTGTGTTGTGAAGTTTTCATGTTTTGGGTGATGTTCTTATGGACAATGGAATAAAGAGTGGCAAAAGACTAAGCTTGGGGATGCCCAAGTCATCCCAAGCCAAATTCAAGGACACCAAAAAGCCTAAGCTTGGGGATGCCTCGGGAAGGCATCCCCTCTTTCGTCTTCAATCCATCGGTAACGTTACTTGGAGCTATATTTTTATTCACCACATGATATGTGTTTTGCTTGGAGCATCTCGTATTTTAAGATTATTTGCTTTATATTTTATCACAATCATCCTTGATGCACACCTTTTTAGAGAGACATGCACTCATCGTGAATTTATTAGAATACTCAATGAGCTTCACTTATATCTTTTGAGTTAGGCAATTTTGCTCACATGTGCTTCACTTATATCTTTTGAGCTTAGTAATTTTGCTCCCATGAGCTTAACTTATATCTTTTGAGATTGGTAATTTTGCTCCCATGTGCTTCACTTATATCTTTTGAGATTGCTAATTTTGCTCACATGTGCTTCACTTATATCTTTTGAGCTAGATAATTTTGCTCTAGTGCTTCACTTAAATCCTTGTAGAGCACGGCGGTGTCATATTTTGTAGAAATACAAACTCTCGAATCTTCACTTATATCATTTTGAGAGTGATCTCTCTAAGTAACTTGGTAATTGGCGTGTGTTATGAAATTAGTCCTAAACATGATAGGCATCCAAAGAGGATATAATAAAAACTTTCATATTCAAGTGCATTGATTAAGTAAGATAAGTTTGATTCCTCGCAGTTAGTTTTCAGATATGGTTATGGTAATATTAGATTTATGTTACTAGAGTGATGTGAATCTAGAAATACTTGTGTTGAAGTTAGTGATTCCCGTAGCATGCACGTATGGTGAACCTCTATGTTAGGAAGTCAGAGCATAATTGATTTGTTGATTGTCATCCTTTGTGTAGAGGTCGGGATCGCGCGATGGTTAACTCCTACCAACCCTTCCCCTAGGAGTATGCGTTTAGCACTTTGTTTCGATTACTAATAAAACTTTTGCAATAAGTATATGAGTTCTTCATGACTAATGTGAGTCCATGGTATAGATGCACTTTCACTTTTTTTCACCATTGCTACCCTCTCTAGTGCCGCGCAACTCTCGCCGGTGCACAAACCCACCATATGCCTTCCTCAAAACAGCCACCATACCTACCTATTATGGAATTTTCATAGCCATTCTGAGATATATTGCCATGCAACTTTCACCGTTCCGTCTCATGACACGTGCCATCATTTCATTTATATAAAAGTCATTATTGTTCTAAGTATCGAGTTGTAAGTAAATAAAAGTGTGATGATCATTATTATTAGAGCATTGTCCCATGTGAGGAAATAAAAGAGGCCAAAGATGCCCACCAAATGAAAAGAGGCCAAAGAGCCCAAAAAAAAGAGAGAAAAAAGAGAGAAGGGGCAATGCTACTATCTTTTTCCACACTTGTGCTTCAAATAGCACCATGTTCTTCATGACAGAGAGTCTCTTGTTTTGTCACTTTCATATGCTAGAGGAAATTTTCATTATATAACTTGGCTTTTATATTCCAATGATGGGCTTCCTCAAATTGCCCTAGGTCTTCGTGAGCAAGCAAGTTGGATGCACACCCACTAGTTTTCATTTGTGAGCTTTCATACACTTATAGCTCTAGTGCATCCATTACATGGCAATCCCTACTCATTCACATTGATATCTATTGATGGGCATCTCCATAACCTATTGATATGCCGAGTCAATGTGACCATCTTTTCCTTTTTGCCTCACAACCTCCACCACACTCTATTCCACCTATAGTGCTATATCCATGGCTCGCGCTCATGTATTGCGTGAGAGTTGAAAAAGTTTCAAAAAATAAGAGCGTGAAAACAATTACTTGACCAATACTGGGGTTGTTCATGATTTAAATTCATTGTGTGGGGATGATGGAGCATAGCCAGACTATATGATTTTGTAGGGATAGCTTTCTTTTGGCCTTGTTATTTCGAAAGTTCATGATTACTTTGCTATTATGCTTGAAGTATTATCGTTTTCATGTCAATATTAAACTATTGTTTTGAATCTTACGGATCTGAACATTCATGCCACAATAAAGAGATTACATGAAACAAATATGTTAGGTAGCATTCCACATCAAAAATTCGTTCTTTATCACTTCCCTACTCGAGGACGAGCAGGAGTTAAGCTTGGGGATGCTTGATACGGCTCCGACATATCTATAATTTTTGATCGTTCCATGCTATTATATTATCAACCTTGGATGTTTTCTATGCATGAATATGCTATTTTATATTATTTTTGGGACTAACTTATTAATCCAATGCCTAGTGCCAGTTCCTGTTTTTCCATGTTTTTGACCTTTTTCAGATAGGAATATCAAACGGAGTCCAAACGGAATAAAACTTTCGCCGTGATTTTTTTATGGAAAATATAAAAAATACCTGAAGAAAGAGATATCGGAGAAGAGGCTCGAGGGAGTCACGAGCCTGCCAGGCATGGGGCCACCCCCTGGTCGCGCCTGGAGGGCTCATGACCTCTCATGGCCCCTCTCGACTTGTTCTCGACGCCATCCGGTCCTATAAATACTGCAACCCCCAGAAACAAACCTAGATCGCAAGTTCCACCGCTGAAGACCTCCAGAGCCACCAAAAACCAATCAGGAGCCCGTTCCGGCATCCTGTCGGAGGGGAATTCATCGCCGGAGGCCATCTTCGTCAACACCATTGCCTCCTTAGCTTCTCCGATGATGTGTGAGTAGTTCACCTCAGACCTACGGGTCCATAGCTAGTAGCTAGATGGCTTTCTCTCTCTCTTTGATCTTCAATACAAAGTTCTCCATGATCTTCATGGTGATCTATCCGATGTAATCTTCTTTTGCGGTGTGTTTGTTGAGATCCGATGAATTGTGGATTTATGATCAGATTATCTATGAATATTATTTGAGTCTTCTCTTATTTCTTATATGCATGATTTCATATCCTTGTAATTCTCTTCGAGTTATGCGTTTCGTTTGGCCAACTTGATCTATAGTTCTTGCAATGGGAGAAGTGCTTGGTTTTGGGTTCATACCGTGCGGTGTCCTCACCTAGTGACAGAAGGGATAGCGAGGCACGTATCGTGTTGTTGCCATCAAGGGTAAAAAGATGGGGTTTATATCATATTGCATGAATCTATCCCTCTACATCATGTCATCTTGCTTAAAGCATTACTCTATTTATCATGAACTTAATACACTAGATGCATGCTGGATAGCGGTCGATGTGTGGAGTAATAGTAGTAGATGCAGACAGTATCGGTCTACTTGTATCGGACATGATGCCTATATGTACGATCATTGCCTTAGATATCGTCATGACTTTGCACTTTTCTATCAATTGCTCAATAGTAATTTGTTCACCCACCGCAATACTTGCTTTCATGAGAGAAGCCTCTAGTGAACACTATGGCCCCCGGGTCTATTTTACATCTTATATATTCAGATCTAAACAACAAAAACATTAAAAACACCTTGCTGCAATTTTATTTACTTATTTACATTTATTTATTACCACTATTAGATCTCACTTTGCAAACAATCGTGAAGAGATTGCCAACCTCTTTATTGCATTGGGTGCAAGCTTCTTTGTGTTTGTGCAGGTTCCTTGTAGCTTCATCTTGTTACTCCTACTAGATTGATACGTTGGTTCTCAAACTGAGGAAAATACTTACCGCTACCTTGCTGCATCACCCTTTCCTCTTCAAGGGAAAAAAACAATTCAAGACAATAACTCCCCCGTCAACCAGCTAATTTCTGGCGCAGTTTTGGTGACGTTATAGAGAAGTAGCAGGTTCCCTGGCAGAATCACCCTGTCCGAGTGCAGAAGGGGCTTTGTCTAGGCTTCCGCCTCGAGACGGCGTTGCTTAGTTTCCGAAGTTCCTTCTTATTTTTTTATAGTTGAAAACACATCTTATAGTAGAGAGGGAGGTTGGGGCACCTGCGAGTGGCCCACAAGCTAATAGGGCGTGCCCAGGGGGTGGGCATGTTCTGTTGGCTTGTGGCCAGTAGGTGTTACCCGTTTGGTATATTTTTGGCCCATAAATTCTCATATATTCCAAAAAGGTGTCCCCTTTCTGGTATATTTTTGGCCCATAAATTCTCAAATATTCCATAAAAAATCTCTGTGAAGTTTCAGGTCGTTTGGAGTCTAGTGAATTTTCACCATTTTTCTTGGTTTTCAGGTCCATAATTCCAATTCCCAGCAATTTCCCTCTTTGTGATGTACCTTGTAAAGTTGGAGAGAAAAGGCATAAGATTTGTATCATAAAGTGGAATAATGTACAAGAATACTATAAATATTGATAGGAAATCATGGTGCAAAATGGACGTGTCAACTCCCCCAAACTTTGACCTCGCTTGTCCTCAAGCGAAAGCCGAACTTGAAAATAATGATCACATAATTTGAAAGAGAGGTGTCAATAAAAACAAAATACTAAGATGAGAGCATCATGAATATTAACATAGCAGTAAGTTTTTCAGTATATAGCTTCTCATAGTCAAGTAACAATCTGTCCACAATGTTGAAGTACGAAGCATAAACGTTATTGACTATCAACAAACTATGTTCTTAGTCATTGAGACAATCAAATTTCATCATATTTCATAGAAGATTCTATGTAAGAGCTTTCAATTTAGGAATTTCACATATTCAACTATCATTTAGTTTTCTATGATTATTGGCACTCATTGCATATTTTTGGAGCTAGTGTTTCCATTGGACACATAGTAAGATAGGTGATTTATTGTTTTTGCCACCCAACTTATTTACCTCAAGGATAATGAAAATAATAATAACTCATGATCATCCACATCCAACGGGATATATATATATCTGGATCTTTCCCCAACACATGATGCTTGCTACTAAAGAGTTAATAGATTTGAGTAGATATGACCTTGCCTCTTGCATGAAAGTAAGAACTTGAAAGGTAAATTCATAAAAGTAAAAGATATGCCCTTAGTAGAGGGAAGTAGAGGTTGCTTGGATGTGCAAGCTCTTAATGTAAAGGAAAGTCACTTTGTATTGCCTCTTATGATAACACACTTTATTATGCAGTCTGTCGCCTTTATTTCTTTGTCATCACAAGATCGTACAAAGCTTATTTTCCCTTACAATAAAAGATAATATATATTTAAGAGAAAATTTTCTTACTTTGTGCACCGGTGACAACTTACTTGCAAGATCTTATTCAATCCATACGTAGGTATGGTGGACTCTCATGGTAAAAAAACTGGGTTAAGGGTTATGCATGCACAAGTAATATATCTACTTAGTGCCGAAGTTTTTTTGTCTAGCAAAAGATCTAAAGCAAGCACCACATGTTAAAGGATCCATGGCAATATAACTTCTATGTGAATATAAACAAACATAACTCATTACGTTGTCTTCCTTGTCCAACATTAATAATTTGATCGTTATATAATATTTGATGGGGGATCACAATAATAAAAGATGTCCAAGATAGTGTATTTGCATGTGAATCTCTTCTCCTCTATCATATTTTTTTCGTGAATTGTATCAATGCCTATCACTATGTTTGTTAATCCCAACAACTTTTGTCAATCATACTTTTTCTATGTGAAGTCATTACTCCCCATGGTATTAACATATGATTTTCTTTCTTTCTTTTATTTCATTGCTATGATGATGGATGCATGTGAGTAAAGCAAACAAACTCATGTAATCTTTATTAGATAACTCTCACACTCGATTACAAAGATAGCTAGATTGCAAAGAAAACACTCTAAGCAAAGCAAAAATAAATTTTTATTCCTCTAAATCATGAAATAACTAAGGATCGAGGTAAGATATATGATAATGGTAAAAGTGATGGTGATACGATACCGGAGCACCTCCCCCAATCTTGGAACAAGCTAAGGGTGGTGCCCATACCCATGTACTCAAGTTTACCTCTTGGGTGATGGTGGTGATGATGTAATCCTCTTAGCGATGATGTCCCTTAGGGTACGGATCTCCTCATTGAGCTTATCAAGCTCTCGCTTAAGGTCTAGGTTCTCCTTGCAGAGTTTGTTGGTGACGATCATTGCTCCTTCCATCAAAGGATATGTTTTGCTGGCTGAGGCACCGGTGGTGTCAACCTGTACACATTGATAAGGGGTAAATCAAGTATTGGAAGGTGTAACCTTGTTTGGTAAACTCGACTTTTTGAATTCCACGTGCATATCTCCAAGTTGAGGTAGAGGTACTTCCTCTTCTTCTTCATCACTTGAGGGCTCGATCCTTTTTAGGTCAGCCTCCACCTCTTCCTCCATTGACCACCCATAAGGATCCACATCCCCATAGACTCGGGGATTGGCAATGAGATCTGAAACATAGCTCTCTCCCTTTGAATCTTGTCATGACATATTGCTTCTAAATGTCATAAAAACAACCCGAAACAAGAACAGAGGAGAAACTTGCGATGCGGTGGTCAAAACACATGGGAGTATATCTAATGATTTTTTCTATGTCAGAATACTTGTCCACGAAGAAAACCGAGTCCGGAAGGCACACAAGGTGCCCACAAGCTATTACGGCGCGCCTAGGGGTAGGGCACACCCTGTTGGCTTGTGGATCCCTCGTGGGTCCCCCTGAATCGTTTTTATTTTTGTATTTTTTTTTCTAAAATAACAAAACCAACAAAACATGTTTTACGGAATTTTTGGAGTTGGTTTGCTTACTGTAGAACATACCTACCCATTTGGAGAGAAGATTACCTCCAAAGAATCTGAACCGAGAATCGTGCAAAAGAACTAGGTCTCCTACATTGTTGGAAATATGCCCTAGAGGCAATAATAAAATGGTTATTATTGTATTTCCTTGTTCATGATAATTGTCTATTGTTCATGCTATAATTGTGTTAACCGGAAACCATAATACATGTGTGAATACATAGACCACAACATGTCCCTAGTAAGCCTCTAGTTGGCTACCTCGTTGATCAACAGATGGTCACGGTTTCATGACCATGGACATTGGATGTCATTGATAACGAGATCACATCATTATCCTAATGATGTGATGGACAAGACCCAATCCTAAGCATAGCACAAGATCGTGTAGTTCGTTTGCTAAAGCTTTTCAATGTCAAGTATCGTTTCCTTAGACCATGAGATTGTGCAACTCCCGGATACCGTAGGAATGCTTTGGGTGTGCCAAACGTCACAACGTAACTGGGTGGCTATAAAGGTGCACTACGGGTATCTCCGAAAGTATCTGTTGGGTTGGCACGAATCGAGACTGGGATTTGTCACTCCGTGTGACGGAGAGGTATCTCTGGGCCCACTCGGTAAGACATCATCATAATGAGCTCAATGTGACTAAGGAGTTAGCCACGGGATGATGTATTACGGAACGAGTAAAGAGACTTGCCAGTAACGAGATTGAACAAGGTATAGGGATACCGACGATCGAATCTCGGGCAAGTATCATACCGATAGACAAAGGGAATTGTATACGGGATTGATTGAATCCCCGACATCGTGGTTCATCCGATGAGATCATCGTGGAGGACGTGGGAGCCAACATGGGTATCCAGATCCCGCTGTTGGTTATTGGCCGGAGAGGTGTCTCGGTCATGTCTACGTGTCTCCCGAACCCGTAGGGTCTACACACTTAAGGTTCGATGACGCTAGGGTTATAGGGAAATGGTATACGTGATTACTGAAGGTTGTTCGGAGTCCCAGATGATATCCCGGACGTCATGAGGAGCTCCGGAATGGTCCGGAGGTAAAGATTGATATATAGGAAGTCCAGTTTTGGTCACCGGAAAGTTTTCGGGCTCATCGGTAGTGTACCGGGAGTGCCGGGAGGGTGCCGGAGGACCCCCGGGAGGGGTGTGACGACCAGAGGACTACATGGGCCCTTAGAGGAGGTGTGCCAGCCCATATTGGGCCGGCCAAGACCTCCTAGAAAGGCCCATGCGGCTGGGAACTAGAGATAAGGGCTAAAGAGTTTAAAAAGGAGGAGATCCACCTCCCTTGTGGGAGGTGGACTCTATCCCTAGCTCGGACGAACCTCTCCTCCTTGGAGGAGGGGCCAAGCCAGCCCTTCCACGTCCCTCCTCCTATATATACTTGAGGTTTTGGATGTTTTGAGAGAGGATTTGATCTCTCTCTCTCACGGCAAAGCCCTACCTCTCTTCTTCCTCCTCCGCAGCGCTTAGGCGAAGCCCTGTCGGAATACCTTGCTACTCCACCACCACCACGCCGTCGTGCTGCTGTTGGAGCCCTTCCCCAACCTCTCCTTCCTCCTTGCTGGATCAAGGTGTTGGAGACGTCACCGGGCTGCACGTGTGTTGAATGCGGAGGTGTCGTCCGTTCGGCACTTGATCGGATCTACCGCGATCTGAATCGCTGCGAGTACGACTCCATCAACCGCGTTCTTGTAACGCTTCCGCTTAGCGATCTTCAAAGGTATGAAGATCCACTCTCCCCTTGCTCGTTGCTGGTTTCTCCATAGATGGATCTTGGTGAACGCGTAGGAAAATTTTTGATTTACTACTACGTCTCCCAACACCCTCATGGGTCCCCCTGAATCGTTTTTATTTTTGTATTTTTTTCTGAAATAACAAAACCAAGAAAACATGTTTTACGGAATTTTTGGAGTTGGTTTGCTTACCGTAGAACATACCTACCCATTTGGAGAGAAGATTACCTGCAAAGAATCTGAAGCGAGAATCGTGCAAAAGAACTAGGTCTCCTACATTGGATTCCAGTTTTTGAATTCTCTTGTCATGCGATCTTTTAACTTTTTCTTTAAACAACTTAGCATTTTCATAGGCTTGTGTCCTCCATTCATCAAATTAGCTAATATCAATAAACCTCGTTTTCACCAGCAAGCTTGAAATCATAGTTAAGTTCTTTACTTGCCTAATAAGCTTTATGTTCTAACTCGGTAAATGAAAATCTTTTCCATAAACCATTTTATATGGGGACATTCCCATTGTATTTTTATAAGCAATTCTGTAAGCCCACAAAATATCATCAAGTTTCTTAGACCAATTCTTTCTAGATCTATTAACAGTCTTTTGCAAGATTAATTTTATTTCTCGGTTACTCAATTCAACTTGACCGCTAGAGTGGGGATGATAAGGTGATGCAATTCTATGGTTAACATCATATTTAGCTAGGAGTTTACGGAAAGCACCATGAATAAAATGTGAACCACCATCTATCATCAAGTATCCAGGGACTCCAAACCTCGGGAAAATAATATCTTTAAGCATTTTAATAGAAGTGTTATGATTAGCACTACTAGTTGGAATAACTTCTACCCACTTAGTAACGTAATCAACATCAACTAAATTATGAGTGTACCCATTAGAGGTAGGAAAAGGTCCCATATAATCAAAGCCCCCAAACATCAAATCGTACAATAGGAAATGAATAATTCATAGGCATTTCCTGACATCTACCAATGTTACCAATGAAACCAGCATGACCAAGGAAACTTCTTATACACTTAATATCTTTAGGACATGGCATTTTCTCTATTGCATCAACTTTAGCTTTGTCTACCTCAATACCTCGTTCAGATATTTTATGCCCAACTACTATACCTTCATTCACCATAAAGTGGAACTTCTCCCAATTCAAGACAAGATTAGTTTTTTCACATCTCTGCAAAACTCGATCAAGTTTGCTTAAGCAATCATCAAAAGAAGTCTCGTAAGAGGAAAAATCTTCCATGAAAACCTCAACAATCTTTTCACGAGAGTCAAAGAATATAGCAGTCATACATTTTTGAAAGGCAGGAGGTGCATTGCATAAACAAAAGGCATACATCTATAAGCATAAGTTCCAAATGGGTAAGTAAAATTAGTTTTCTCTTGGTCCTCTTTTGACACGGGTATTTGAGAAAATCCAGAATACCCATCAAGAAAGCAAAAAATGTGTGTGCTTAGATAATATTTCTAACATCTGCTCAATAAAAGGCAAGGGGTAATGATCTTTTCTAGTAGATTTGTTTAATTTCTTGAAATTAGTTACCATCCCACAACCAGTTACTATCCTTTGTGGTATAAGTTTATTTCTATCATTAGGGATAACAATTATACCTCCTTTCTTCGGAACATAGTGAACAAGACATACCCATCTACTATCAGGTATTGGATAGATTATACCTGCCTCTAGAAGCTTTAATATTTCAACTCTTACCACTTATTTCCTTTTAGTATTCAAGCGACGTTGATGATCAACGTCGGGTTTAGCATTTGGTTCCATATTAATTTTGTGTTGACATAAAGTGAGACTAATGCCCTTAAAATCATCAAGAGTATATCCAATAGAAGCTCGGTGCTTCTTTAGAGTTTTGAGTAACCTCTTTTCTTCATGCTCTGAAAGGTTAGCAATAATAATAACAGGATGCATCTTCTTTTCATCAAGATAAGTAAATTTAAATTATCAGGTAATGTCTTTAGCTCAAACACGAGATCTCCCTTAGGTGGGGAAGGATCCCCTAAATGTCAACATGCAAGTTGTGTTTAAGAATATGTGTTTGCCTAAAGAATATATCATCCATTTCATTTCTTTCATTCATATGAATATCATTCTCATGGTCTAGAAAGTATTGTTCTAATGGATCAGTAGGAGGCACAATGATAGAAGCAAGACCAATAATTTCATCTTTACTCTAGATAACTCTTTCTCACGTGGTTGTCTACCAAATTTAGAGAAATTAAATTCATGAGACATATCACTAAAGCTTACTTTAACCTTCTCTGTGACACAATAATTTCAACATTAACAATATTCAAGAAAGGTCTACCAAATATGGTGGGACAAAAATTATCTTGTTTTGAACCAAGTACTAAGAAATCAGTGGGTACTTGACTTTTCTACACAAGACTTCAACTTCTCTAACAATCCCAAGTGGTGAAATAGTGTCTCTGTTTGCAAGTTTCATAGTGACATGAATATCTTCAATCTCAAAGGGTCCTATGTCATTCATAATTTCTTGATATAAGGTAAAAGGTATAGCACTAACACTAGAGCCCATGTCATTCAAGCCATGATAGCAATGATCTCCAATCTTAACAGAAACAACATGCATGCCAACAACTGGTTTGTTTTATCTAGCTCATCCTGCTTGTTTCTAACGGGTTTTGCAATTCTAGTAGCTTCATCATAGAAGTAAATAAAATGTCCATCAATATTATCAAACAAGAGATCTTTAACCATAGCAATATTAGGTTCTAAATTTATTTATTCAGAAGGTTTAGGTGTCCTAATATGGATTTTATTAACCATGGTTGTAGCTTTGGCATGTTCCTTAATCCTAACAGGAGAAGATGGTTTCTCAATATAAGTAGTAGGCACAACTACGTCAACATGGCAAACAATTATTTCTTTCCTAACCTTAATGGGTTCCTCTAGCAATTCCTTAATAGGTGGATGAAATTTAAACCACTTCTCCTTAGGGAGTTCAACATGAGTAGCAAATGATTCACAGAAAGACGCTACTATCTCGGTGTCAAGCCCATATTTATTGCTAAACTTATGAAAAGTACCAGTTTTCATAAAAGATTTAACACAATCAAACTCAAGCGTTATATCGGATTCTTTACCTTTGAGTGCCCAATCTTCAGAGTCGCGGTTAATTCTTTCTAGAAGATCCCATTTGAATTTAATAGTTCTATTCATGTATGCGCCACTAGAAGAAGAACCCAGTAGTAATTGATCATCGTGAGAATGTCGAGCATAAAAGTTTTGTATAATCACTTCTCTCGAGAGCTCATGGTTGGGGCAAATGTGCATCATAGATTTAAGCCTCCCCCAAGATTGAGCGATGCTTTCTCCTTCACGAGGCCAAAAGTTCTATATATAATTCTGATCAAGATGAACAAGATGCATAGGATCAAACTTCTGATGAAATTCCAACTTCAAGTGATTACAGTCCCATGATCCAATATCATCCAATAGCATGTACCACATCAATGATTTCCCTCCAAAGATAAAGGGAAAACCTTCTTCTTGACTTTCTCCTCGGATAAACCTACAAGCTTAAATAATCCACAAATCCCACCTACATAAATCAAGTGATAATCATGATGAGTTGTACCTTATCTTGCATAAGGATTAGCTAATAGTTTCTCTAACATACCCGAGGTAATCTCGTAATAAATATTTTAAGAAAGTTCAGTAGGTTGGGAAGCGGCCTTTTCCACTTCCGTTCGAGGTGAAGATACCCCGAACATACCACTCAAAGGATTACTATCTATAGTCACAAGCAACAGTAAGTTTCAACACGTACCGGAAATATTTACTTACCAAATTTCACTCACCAAAGGCGCTTCACTCCCTGGCAACGACGCCAGAAAAGAGTCTTGATGACCCACAAGTATAGGGTATCGATCATAGTCCTTTCAATAAGTAAGAGTGTCGAACCCAACAAGGGGCACAAGGAAAATGATAAGCGGTTTTCAGCAAGATATTCTTTGCAAGTGTTGTGAGTAACAGTGATAAATAGTTTTGTAGCAAAATAATTCGTAACAAGTGACAAGTAACAATAGCAGCAAGTGTGCAGCAATATAGCCCAATCCTTTCTATAGCAAAGGACAGGGAACAATTATATAAAGCAAGGAGCTCCCTAGGACACATGGGAATTTCCGTATAGTCATGTTCATCATGTTTAGTTGATTCGTGTTTGTTACTTTGATAATTTGATATGTGGGTGGACCGGTGCTAAGGTGTTGTTCTTACTTGACCAAGCAACCCACTTATGATTATCTCTTCACGCAAGCATCCGCAACTAGAAAACAAGAATTAAGATAAATCTAACCATAGCATGAAAGATATGGATCCAAATCAGCCCCTTACAAAGTAACACGTAAACTAGGTTTAAGCTTTTGTCACTCTAGCAACCCATCATATACTTATTACTTGACAATGCCTTCCCTTAGGCCCATTAAATGGTGAAGTGTCATGTATTCGACGTTCACACGACACCACTAAAGGAAGCAACAACATACATATCATCAAAATATCGAACAAATACCAACTTCACATGATTATTTATAACAAGACTTCTTCCATGTCCTCGGAAACAAAAGTAACTACTCACAAATCATCACCATGTTCAAGATCAGAGGTGTAATAATGGTGAATAAGTATCTAAACATATTATCTTCCACCTAGTAAACCAACAAGCATCAACTACGAGATGTAATCAACACTACTAGTAACCCACATGGACTAATATGAGGTTTTGAGACAAAAATTGAGGACAAGAGCTGAACTAGGATTGAGATGAGATGGTGCTGGTGAAGATGTCGATGAAGATTGGTCCTCCCATGAAGGAGGGAGCATTGATGATGACCATGGCTTCGATCTCCCCCTTCCGGAGAGAGATTTCCCTAGTAGAATCACCCTGCTGGAGTGCAAAAGGACCTCTGTCCAGGTTTCCGCCTCGAGACGGCGGCGCTTCGTCCCGAAAGTTCCTTCTTGTTTTTTCTAGGTCAAAACACATCTTATAGTAGAAGAGGGAGGCCGAGGCACCTGCGAGGGGTCCACAAGAAAACAGGGCGCGCCCTATTGGCTTGTGGCCCCCTCGGGTTTATTTTTGGCCTATAAATTATCATATATTTCACAATAATTCTCCGTGGAGTTTCAGGTTATTTGGAGTCCAGTAAATTTTCATCCTTTTTCTTGGTTTTCAGGTCTAGAATTCCAGTTTCCGGCAATTTTCCCCTTTGTAATGTACCTTGTAAATTAGAGAGAAAATATATAAGAATTGTATCATAAAGTGGAATGATGGACAAGAATACTATAAATATTGATAGGAAATCATGATGGAAAATGAACGTATCAACCCCACATGGGCAAGCCTAGAAGACGCGGGCATGCGCCAACACCTTACGAAGCCCATCTAACATCGCTAGAAACCCCACCCGGGCGTGCTCACTCAATTCATGACGCGTATGTCGCTGAATAGTCGAAATAAAAAATTGAGGAGCACTCCTTTTCAAATATCACTCCCACTTTGTCAAGTTGTGATAAGTGACCCACTGCATGTGTGCCACTTGTCACAACCCGGAGTTTTTCCTTTTTTTTTGTAGATCCGTTATTTTAAAACGTTTTATCTTTTAAATTATGTGTCCAATATCACTCCCGCTTTGTCAGGTTGTGATAAGTGACCCACTGCATGTGTGCCACTTGTCACAACCCGGAGTTTTTCCCTTTTTTTGTAGATCCCTTATTTTAAAACGTTTTATCTTTTAAATTATGTGTCCAAATCTCGAATCGTTTTCATCGTTAGATTCCTCACGTTGAGATCTTCAAAACTAGATCCCATGTTGATAGTTTTTGACGAAATTTTTTCACGAAAAAACCTATACGATATGTCTCTCGCGGAAGGAAAAAAAAGAAAACACATTTTTTCACGGAAGCAGATCCGTGCCTCTCGAGGAAGAAAAAAAGAAAATTGTTTTTCCTTTCCGAGAGGCACGGCCATGCCTCTTGCGGAAGCAAATCCGCCCCTCCCGCTGGAGAAAAACCGGCCTCTCAAGGAATGAAAAAAACACATTTTTCCCTATCCGAGAGGCACGGCCGTGTCTTTTGCGGAAGTAAATCCGTGCCTCTTAAGGAATGAAAAAATAAAATGAAAACACGTTTCTTTCAAAAACAATCATTTTTTGTCTGAAAGATAAGAAAGACTAGTGAAAAACCAAAACACCAAAAAATGGAAGAAAAACGATCTAAAAGCCGAAAACGCGTGAAAAAAAATCTGAAGAAAATACCCAGAGCATGACACGTGGCGATGACTGAGACTGCGTCAAGTGGCGGAGCATGAGGGTGACCCTTTAGAGGCTCCTGAAGGAGCGCTCCTCAATTAGTTACTCCCCTTAATAGGAGGACCACGAATGACCAGTTGGAATTAATGGCAGATTCTCGCTAGGGGAAAGAATGATAATCCCGCTTTTTACTAACTAAAAATATTTCGTGAATCCAAATTTTTCACATTTTTTAAAGAATATCCATGAAAATATTAGGTATTCACAGATTTCCAAAATATTACTGTACTAAGAAAATATATTCATGAATTTGAAAAAATCTTATTAATTATGGAGATGTCCATCGGTTTCAAAAACTGGTGGGGAGTTTTGTAAAAGTAAGAAACAATCCACTTAAAACTACAAACAGAAAAACCAACAGAAAATATGTGCCCGCAAGAAAAACCCACTCCTGGCCGAGAGCTCCTACTGGACGCCCGCGCGTCCAATAGAAGAGCATTCGCTGAAGGGAGCATGGTAACAGGCTGGCCCATTGGCAGGCGTCGAACCAATCAAAGCATGTCACGGAAAAACAACAGCACAGATAGCCCTAGACATGGGCAGCCCGGCCCGAAAAAGCCCGACTCGGCCCGACCCGACCTTGCCCACGGGCGGGGTTTGGCCTAGATTTTGAGCCCGATGGTCGGACCAGGACAGGCTTGGACCCGATGACGATGAAACTGGAGTTTATGCCTATGTCGGGCAGGGCCAGCCGGGCCGGGCCGGGCTTTTTCGAGCTTGGGCCCAAAAATTAAGCCCGACGGTCGGGCCGAGCCGAGCTCAGGCCTGGGTTTTTAGCGCCGGGCTTTTTCCGGCCCGGCCCGAGGTATGACCAGGTATAAGCACGGAGGTGGAGTCGAACTATCGAGCTGTCGATGGGGAGCAGCCATGCTAGCCAACGAACCTCCCTACCGAGATTGTACTAATCTTAAAGTCTTAAGTTGAGCGGAAGGTCTTTTTATAAAAAGCGAAATCAACATTTCTTGGAAAAAATGTCAGAATTTTTTTCTTACCATGAAAAAATTTAAAAATTCGAAAATACTTTAGAAATAAGATTTTTTTTATCTTTTTAGACATTTACTGAAATTTCTAATATATATGACAAACAATTTTTAAATATGCATTGAACATTTTTGTAATATACACTTCACAATTTTTTAATATACATAGAACATTATTTTGATATATTTTGAATTTTTTTATAAATACACATTGAACATTATTTTGATATATTCTGAATAATTTTAAAATACGTTGAACATTTGTTAATAGGCAGTGAACATTTTCTTATGAATACGATGGACATTTTCATAAGACAAGGTGAATTCTTGGTGTAATACAAAAAAGAGAAGGAAATAAATATATAAACGGAAATAGGAAACCATAAGAAGAAGAAATATGAAAAGTAGAAAAACAATTCGAAACACAGAGAGAAAATGTGGAAAACCCGAGCAACAGACAGAGACCGAAAAAGAAAAAGCACTTACGTGGCCGGCCCACCTCACTCCACGGAGAATTCTTCAGCGAAGCCATCGCTATTGGACTCACACGGGCGTCCAATAGGATTCGCCCTCCTGCCTACACATGTGCAAGTACGAACAGTGTAAATGCGACTAGGTACGGGATATGTAAAGAATGCTGTCTATTCTACTCCCTCCCTTTCTAAATAATTGTCTTTCTAAAGATTTCACTACAAACTACATACAGATGTATATAGACATAATTTAGAACGTAGATTCATTCATTTTGCTCGTATGTAGTTCATAGTTGAATCTTTAAAAAGACAAATATTTAGGAACGGAGATAGTACTACCTTCTAACCAAACAATAAAAGATTCCTTTTCACAGCATCTCCCCCCTCCCCCCTCCCCAACAGGCCCCTAAGACCTTTTTTTATCGTCGGTAGATAAAAATCGGCCCAGTCGCATCTTCAGGAGCCCGTTTTTCGCCGGCTGAAACGTTTTTTTTTGGCCCGACGAACCCAGGCCGAACCCGGCACGCTGGGGGGCGCCTGACGGCGCCGGACGAAACACTTTTGACGCGAAAACGGGTGGGTCCGCCGAGACAGCGACCGTGCGGACTTCGGCGTTCTCATCGCCTCGGTTTCCCGCAAGGAATCAATGCAAGATTGCCGCCGGTCAGCCTTCCATTGATGCGGCGGGTTTCCAAGCCGTCGCTCACAGGGCGGCGCAGTCAGCACGGGATGACACGCGTCCACACACCTCCCCTTCCGGGCGTATATATATTACAAAAAAGAAAAAAAATAGAATGTGTATGATTTTTTTAATTATGTATTTAAAAATGTAAATCAAAGCATTTGAAAAAACGTTAATCATCTATAGCAAAAATGTAGAACAAGTATTATAAAAAATTGAATATCAAAACATAAATTTAAAAAATGTTGATCATGTATCAAATAAATGTTAATTATATACTTCAAAACTATTTATAAAATAATGTTCCTGATAAATAAAAAAGCATGTATAATGTGTGTGAGAAAAGTAGTAATAAATAAATATACCAAGAAATGATAATCATCTTGTCAAAACTACTCCTCATAGATATTAAAAATATAGAACATATATTAAATAATTTAAACATAAAAATATATATTCATCAAAGAAATTGATTGTGTATAAAAATGTTAATCATATATTTCAAGTTAAAATTTTATTAACAATTGTTCCTGATATATACCAAAATGCACAACATATACGATGTCATCAAAGATATTTCTTTTAAATGCTAATGATGTATTTTTAAATGTTAAATATATGTAGGAAAATATTCTTCGTGTATACGTAAAATTTACAATTGTGTGTGAAAAAAATATAGACATATGTTGATGAAAAAACAAAAAAACGGAAGAAAATCTGTGAAAATCGAAGAAACAGAAGAAAGAAAGAATAGAAACACCTAAGATACGAAGAAAATATATAACCCGAAGAATCAAATGAAAACCATGAGAGAATGAAGAAAAAAGAAAAAAATGGACAAGCAAGAAAAGAAAGACACACTGAAACCCATGGAATGAAGAAAGAAAATCGTTTAAAAAACAAAGAAAGGCAAAACCCGAAGAAAACCGTGTAGAAAAATGGAAAACCGATAAAAATTGTGGAAAAATAAAGAAACCTGATGAAAAGACAAAGAAAAACAGAAAAGCAAAGACACTGTAAAGAAAAACAAGATAAAACAGGGAAAAACTTGAAAAAATCTTGATCGAAACAGTGGAATGAGGGAGCAGAGAACGAGAGATCGATCGATCCCGAGGGAGTGATGTAGGAGAAGAAATGGTCCACCCTAATACCTGTGCAAGAGAGAAAACCCTTCATGCGAGAGAAGCTCCCGCTCGTGTTAAGCGAGGCATAACTCTCGCGCCCCTCCCGCACCCCTTCCCCCGCGCGTTGAGATGGGCCGGGCTACTCACTATAAACCATTCACACCACGGTTTTGGGAAGGTTCTATTATTTATGTGGTCTTTTTAATGCCTTTTAAGTTGACCTTTTACATTATTTCATTTTACTTTTTGATTTAGGGTCTACTAGATGCTAATAGAAGTCATGACAATGGCTAAATGGTTTTTTTTTCAACTGCTTCGGCCACCCCTGCTTACCTGTTGTCCACATCAGCATTTTTCGCTCCAAGTCTGTTCATTTTTGACTAAGCAGAGTCAATTGCTAAGGGCATGTACAATGGTAGCATATGGATACATATGCCTCATAATAAAAAATAGCTTGAGGCATCTACATTGATTTGTTCTTTCCAATGCAAGCTACCACTAGTGATCCCATCAAGAAAAGGAAGATAAAGATGTTGGTACACATGTGTCTCTACTTTTCACTTTAACTTTTCAACTTTTTGCATTGGACCACACTTTTTCTCCTCAAGCACCCGCCTCCTACTGAGGATCCCGTTACCCCATCCGAACGTACATCCGAGCCTACGTGACACGTGAAGCATCACCATGGGGCTATGCATTGGCCATGCCCTAAGTAGATAACGTAAAGTCTGCATTTTATGATTACGAAGGTATAGTGAACTTTTGTAGGAAGTACATGGACCATTACGGTATTTTACTTGGGAGAGAAGGTGCAAAAGGAAGCATGTGCCAATTGAGGAATTTACCATAACTGAAGTTAAATATTTAGAACCCCCCCCCCCACACACACACACACAAATCGTAGCACAAATTTCTAGTTGTTTATACCCGTTGGACCAACAACTCTCCTTTCCTTTTTTAAACTCAAATTAATTCAAATCCTAGCGAATTAATTCAACTGAAGATAAGATTATGTAGCAAGGGCTAACTTGAAGGTGGGGAGGCATTCTCTTTCTCAAATTATAATGGTGATTGTCCGGCATAGGTCACTGGATCTGAAGCTCAATCGAAGGAAACACCTAAGGACCTCTTTCTGACCGCTCTCATTCTCTCTTCCCCTCCTCCCAGAGAGTTCTTCACTCCCAGCCGTTGCACCCCTCCCCTGTCACGCAGCCTTGCCGTCGAGGAGTTGGCTGAGAGTCCTATCCCGTTCCCTTTCCTAGTTCGTAGTTTGATTTAGGGGTAGATAACAGCTTCCAATTGACGACTTCCACCCCCTTTGCTCGCTATTCATTGAGGAGAATGGAGGTTTTTGGATCATAGCTTCATGAATAAGCTGGTGGACCAATTTGATCTCGCAAGAGTGGAGGAAATTTTTCCATGTGCTCGTTGTCGTCGTGGTGGCAAACGAGAAGACGATGGCTTTCGATGTGTGATCCGGAGCACCTACGGCTACAGAGGCTTCGTATTCCACATGTCCTCGACAGTGTTCTGCAACGGCCTCGGTCGCTCCACCGTTGATTGTTCTAGCCAAATTGGCACTCTTTTCCTTTCGGACATAGTGCTGAAAGGAAGGCACAACGTCCATTCCTTCTCTGCCCCGGTGACTCCAAAGCGATTGCGAGGCCCCCTTCTCAAGAAGTTTCTCCCCAGTGAGGGGGATTCTTCACCTGGCGATGAAGCTCAGAGACGATGGATCATGGATCACATTGCAATATTTCTATCGTTTCTAAGGTCATTTTTGTAAAGCACTTGGGTTGAGTTGTAATTTTGCATTTCCCTGGGGTCCTTCCGTAACTGTACTAAAGTGGTTCCAGGTCCTTCTGAATCCGTCTCCTGTTAAAAAGAAAAAAAATCAAAGATTTGTTTCTTTTATTTTTATGCAAATTTAAATATCAAATGCCAATACAAACCAGTCTAGAAATTTCTCATAAATGAAGTTACATATTTAGAATCCAAAAGAATATTTTGGTGGACATTTTTCAAGCTATTCAAACCCGATGGAGTACTAGGTCTCCTCTCCGAATTAACCCAAACTAGAAGGGTTGGACGCGCTTTGCTGCGCCGCTGAATTTGTTGGATTCTCAAATTTCTTTACTCGCTTTATTTCAAAACATATGGTGTATTACTTCTTTGAAAAATCAAATCTCTTGAAGTGCGATCAAATTTGTAAAGAAATATATCAAAATTTATAATATCAAATCGGTGTTATTAGATTCATCAGGAAATGATTTTTCATATATTTTTTGTTTAATATTGTGGAAGTCAATTTTTTTGGCTTTGAGCTTGGTCAAAATTACAGAAATTTGACTTTGCAAAAAATATTAATCCTCATATTTTGAAATTAATGGAGTATTTAGTTTGGCCGGTGGGGAGACGGTGGAGTGTGTTTTATTTTTATTTGTAATGCGGTTATTTGGTGGGCCTTTCGCGGTGTGATTCTGTGTTATCCGATAATCAACCCATATTTATGTGGGGATAGGTGGCGTGTATTTTATCCAGCTATAATTGTTGGGGAACGTCGAATGGGAAACAAAAATTTTCCTATGCACACGCAAACCTATCCATGGTGATGAGCATCTACGAGAGGGAGAGTGGATCTACGTACCCTTGTAGATCGCTAAGCGGAAAGCGTTAAGAAATGCGGTTGGTGTAGTCGAACATCTTCGCGATCCAAATCGCCAAGCGTCCCGCGATCTCATCACGATCCGTCTCGCAAACTCATCACGGTCCGTCCCACGAACTCATCACGAATCGTCTCGTGGCCTTGATCACGATCCTTCCGATCTAGTACCGAACGGACGACACCTCCGCGTTCAGCACACATGCAGCTTGATGACGATCTCCACCGTCTTGATCCAGCAAGAGGAAGTGGAGGGGAGGAAGAGTTCTCCGGCAGCGTGACGGCGCTCCGGAGATGGTGGTGGAGCTATTCCAGCAGGGCTTTGCCTAAGCACTGCAGAAATCCGATCTAGAGGAGAAGCTATGCACTAGAGGAACGGGTGGCACGTGGCCGAAAATCTTGTGCCAAAACCCTAAAATCCTCTAGTATATATAGGAGGAAAGGAGGAGGAGGCTTGGCTGCCAAAAAGGCAGCCCTTGGGTAGGCCAAACCAAGGAGGGAGGAGTCCTCCTCCTCCACTCCTAGTAGGATTAGGACTACTTCCTTATTTGGCCCTTTTTTGTCTTTTTCCACCTTTTTCCTTTTGGTATTTTCTTCCCAGCCTCATGGGCTTTGTGTAGGACTTCCACCAGCCCAATAAGGGCTGGTATTCATCCTCCTACAGCCCATAAAGCCTCTTGGGTCTAAATACCCCTCCCGGTGGTCTCCCGGTACACTACCGGCACTCCCGGTACACTACCGATGAGCCCAGAACTTTTCCGGCGACCAAACCGGGACTTCCTATATATGAATCTTTACCTCCAGACCATTCCGGAGCTCCTCGTGATGTCTGGGATCTCATCTGGGACTCCGAACAAACTTCGGTCACCACCATACATAACTCTACACTACCGAAACGTCACCAAACCTTAAGTATGCAGACCCTGCGGGTTCGAGAACTATGTAGACATGACCGAGACACCTCTACGGTCAATAACCAATGGCGGGACCTGGATGTCCACATTGGTTCCCACATATTCTATGAAGATCTTTATCGGTCGAACCTCTGTGTCAAGGATTCAGTTAATCCCGTACAATGTTCCCTTTGTTCTTCGGTATGTTACTTGCCCGAGATTCGATCGTCGGTATCTCCATACCTAGTTCAACCTCGTTACCGGCAAGTCTCTTTACTCGTTCCGTAATACAAGATCCCGTGGCTAACATATTAGTCACATTGCTTGCAAGGCTTGTTGTGATGTTGCATTACCGAGTGGGCCCTGAGATACCTCTCCGTCACACGGAGTAACAAATCCCAGTCTTGATCCATGCCAACTCAACAGACACCTTCGGAGATACCTGTAGTGCACCTTTATAGTCACCCAGTTACGTTGCGACGTTTGATACACACAAAGCATCCCTCCGGTGTTAGTGAGTTGCATGATCTCATGGTCATAGAAACATATACTTGACATGCGAAAAACAGCAGCAATAAACTGACACGATCATATGCTACGTTTGTAATTTGGGTCTTGTCCATCACATCATTCTCCTAATGATGTGATCCCGTTATCAAATGACATCTCATGTCCATGGCAAGGAAACCTTAACCATCCTTTGATCAACGAGCTAGTCCATTAGAGGCATACTAGGGACATGGTTTTGTCTATGTATCCACGCATGCATTTAAGTCTCCGATCAATAAAATTATAGCATGGATAATAAACGATTATCATGAACATGGAAATATGATAATAACCAATTTATTATTGCCTCTAGGGCATATTTCCAACAATAATATCACATGGTGGCTTTTCTTTCGTGGTGATAGGAGTCTGCGATGAGTTACTATATTTGTATAGCCCGATTGTTGCTGATTGATTTGAAAAATCATTAGCCCGATCAAAATTGTAACCAAATTCAAAATTGAACACCCCAATCGAATGAAAGAGCTTTAAAATTAGGAAACATAGAGAATTAAAAATTAATATGAGAGCTCATTGAGAAATTGTTAAACCGGTTAAAATCGGATGACCCAATTCTAAATTGAATCCTTAATTAATTGTGAAGATTTAAAAGTTAGGAAGCATAGTATATTGTATTAAAAAAATCAACAAAATAGATTGTTGATCCGATCAAAATTGAGTGACCAAATTGTAATGGAAGACCTTAATTGATTTTGAGGGCCTCCAATCCTATAAGGTTTAGTTATATAGTATATACTTTCAAATTAATTCAAATAAAAACAATATGATCATGCAACAACGTAAAATCTTGCTTACTACTCCCTCCGTAAAGAAATATAAGAGTGTTTAGATCATTATATTTTAGTGATCTAAACGTTTTTATAGTTCTTTAGGGAGGGAGTATTTAATTATTTTATAAAAAAAGTTAGACACATAAAAATAGCCTGAGTTAGGATGTGATGCTGATATCCAGTCTCATCAACGAAAAAATGACAGAAGGGCGTTATCAAAAAGTGGCATAGGGACCTGGCCACCACCTGGGTGGGGTGGGGTGGGGTGGACGTTTTCAGAGAAACAGAGGGACGTTTTCAAGAAAATTGCACCGGGGTCTGGGCGGGGTGGGGCTGGGTGGGGCTGGGTGGGTTCCGGTGGCGAGGCTGGCTCCCCTCCCCTATACATATATTCCCCCCTTCCTCTTCCAAAACAAACAAACAAATTCTGTCTGCTCGCCCCCCCCCAAATCCCCAGCCCGCCGCTGCCCTGTCGACCTCGCCGGCGCCGATCGATCGATGGGGAGCTCCGTCGGTGTCATCCCCGATTGGGTGGCCGACTTGGGCGAGTCAATCGGCCCCGTCGACTACGGCTGCGTGCGCCGGTGCCGCCACCGCCGGCTCGCCACCTACCTCTTGCTCCACGGCTTCCGCGACGCCCTGCGAGGGTACGTGCGCATCCCCCTCCGTCCTCCTAATCTGCTTCGCTCGCTCAACGGCGGCCGCCATTGCCCAATCAATCACTCGCAGGTTGCTCAACGAGACGGACGCGTACATGAGCGTCATCCACCTGTCGCGACTGGTGCAGCAGGGCCTGTGGGACGATGCCGTCGCCTACGTCTCCCGCTTCCTGCGCCCGACCTCGTACCCGCAGAGCGACGAGGCCCAGGTGCTCCGCCACTTCCTCATTCAACACGCGGCCTTCGCCAGCATGGTCGCCGGCAAGCCCGACCGCAACCTCAGCTACTTCAACAGCAGGTTCAACACAAGGTACCTCAAGCACGACGACTCCGTCTCCCCCGACACCATCCGGATCCGCTCCATCGTCCTCTCCATTCTCCATTCGGAGCAAGTCAGGTGTACTACTAGACGATCACATCTTCAGTTCATGTCTGTCTGTCTGTCTGTCGATTCGTGCAATTTTCAAGCCATCTTCAGTTACTATCCAAAATTTTCCTCTTTACCTCTCAAGTTTAATACTCTACTGTTACATACATATGTGCAAGCAGATCCTCGCTGGACTGGGAGCGCGTTCGTTGCAAGGCGTCTCAAATCGTCCAACACTTGGCTTATAAGGCTCCAGAGTTGAGAAACCTGGCCCTGTTGCCGGGCGGCCCGATGATGCCCCACGATGTGCTTCCCATCGGATTCAGGTGATTCCGGCTCCATACTCCATCAGTTTGGTCGCCCATGTTCACTTGATGCAAGCAATGTGTAAAATTTGCCTGTCGATTTCATTGTATCAACTTACTTTGATACCATAAAAATATAAAGTCTCTCATTGATGATTTCCCTGCAATCTTGTTTGCCTAGGTACCGTCGGAGGCGTCACGTCAAGGAACAAGACCTACCAGCACCTAAAACTCTCGCCAAGATCTACCTTAGGACCAAAAAGAGGTAAAAGTATGATCTTGAAACATGGCGAATTCAAGGCGTCTCTCGGTTCTGCTCTTAATGGCTCTTTCTTGACCAACTCAGCACATGTTCCATGTTTCACAGGCTGTTTTCGTTGACTCGCAGACACGAATTAAACAGTGGTACAATGCCCTATTTACAAGCATCTTATGATTAAGCAATATACATCCTTGTAGATTCTATATCTGTGATGCTAAATGCCATCGTTACTGCTTTTGGTGACAGGATTGACAGACAAGACAAGGAAGTGGTTCGTAGATCTTATTGGTAAAACTAGCCTCTGCACTTGTGTCCTTGTCTTGTTTACTTTGCACTTTACACATCTATTGCTGTGCTCGAGTTACTGTCAATCCAGATATATTTGGCAGCAAGCTATGAGGCCCTTTGATTTTACTGGTTCACTCTTTCAATAAAACTCTTGGATCATGCATATGTATGTAAACCGAGTTACTTGTGTCATCTTCAGATGAAAGTTTGCAAGCTGGTCTGGAACTTCAATCAAGTGGGAAGGGAGGTAACCTTCGTTTAGCCCAGTCATTTGTCATTGTCTCCACTGGTTATATGGGCTCCCTACTAGCCGTCTAATTGGCTGAATCCTTTTGGCAGACATCTGCACAATATCTTAAATCAGTCTGAATGTTTCCTTCCCTTCCAACTTTAGTATCACACTTAATGTCATAGTTTGGAGACCATAGCCCTGTTGATTAATTATATGCAAAATTAGTATGAATTAATTCTTGCTGCACTGATATTTTTCAACTGTGCCACATTTCCACATTTGTGTTGGTGCGCCGTTTTTATTATTTGCTGCTACCAAAGTGCTCCGTGATGTTTATGTTTTGGATATTCCTATGTTGTGATCTATGTGGCTATGGCCTATGTGGCCATTATCTATGATCCGTTGCAACACGTTTCTTTGAGTGATGCCTGTTAGAAATACGTCCCCCTTTTGCGTTTGCATTCTTCCATTCTGTGGTTAGTTATTTTCCATTGTGTGTCTGCTTTTGTGCATGGTAAGTTCAGAACCATTGTCTTCAGTTTATTACAGTATTAGTGCTTGGCTGCTTACTACCAGTTGTAATTGTTGAACCAGTTGCAGGTGTTCCCGGTGCTCCAGCCTCAAACACCATGTCTGGTACCGCAACACATCTTACTAAAAATTCTGAGACCTCGTCATTGAAAAATTCAGGTAATTTTGTTGACCACGCTCAATCATTATCAAACCTCAATTTGCGTCGCAAACTTATCCCTGAATTGTCTGTTTCTAGCTATCACCAAATGTATGTGTGAAAGGGCTATGCTCCATTGTTGCGTGGTGGTTTAGATGACCAAAATAATCATTCATATGCCACTTAGGCCTTCTTTTAATATTTTATAATAGTATTTATGGTTTCCTTTGAAAAGTATATCAGTTATAAATGATAATCAAAGTTCCTTTGAAAACAGATTGGTAAAGTTTTAGTTGAATCATAGAGGAAGTTGATTCGGTTAGCCTTGTAATACCTTGTAGTATAGTGCTAAGCTCTGTTCCATTTCCACCCTTACAGTTTGGTTCATATGTGCATTGCGTGCCCTTATTTATTATTGGAGGCTATCTCTAAAAGATCTGGGGTACTGTGGGGACATTTTCCCCTGGAGTTTTCCATTCTGTCATTCTTTTGTTGTTTGCTTGATGTTGTTATTCGCACTTTACCAGCGCCTGGGTACCTGCTACCAATTCTAACTGCCGGATTTGTTGCAGGTGCTCCTTTTGCTCCAGTTTCGCAGACTATGTTCAGTACCTTGACAACATGTGCTGAAGTATCTGGTGTCTCATCGGTGGGAAATCCAGGTAAATAAGTTGATCACCCGTTTTTCACACATGAACAAACTTCCCTATTTAATTCCTGAATTATTTATTGTTAGAGACCGTAAACAATCAAGTTTTGCTAGTCTTCACTTCACCGGCACTTGGTTACCTGCTAGGGTTTCTAATATGAATGTATTGCAGGTGCTCGTGCTGCTTCAGATTGTCAGACTGTGAACGTGGCAGAGAGTGCTCAGAACACTGGAATCGCATCAGGGATAAATGCAGGTAAATTAGTTGAACACCGCCAGTTGTTTGCATACCTGGACGAAACTCCATTTGCTCTGTTGATCCCTGATCTTGTTGTCATAGAACAACAAATATATAGTCAAGTGCCTGCTTGCATTGTTAATAAAAAATGTGATGTCCGTAGTTCAATTTTATTTGTTCAGTTACAGAGGTGGCCTTACTACCTTTCGCCACTTCTTTGCTGTGGAAATAATATAGGTTCTAGATATTGTGGAGGACATCCTTTTCCGAGTCTGCATTTTTTGTTAGCTACTTCTTTGTTCCTTTCTTTTTTTACATATGGTATATCCAAGACAGTTTCAGGATTACATTTGCATTGTGGAGGCTAACCGTTCATTTTTACACTGAATAACATACTGCAAGTGTTCACTCTTATAGTAAAAGTGTTCCTAGAAACCATTGTTTCTCATGACATACTAATGAAAGTCGAACTCTTTCTTTGAATCTTGCACAAGCCGCTGTCATCACCTTTTGTCACTGAAATTACCACTGTTAAGAAAGCATCGGTCATACATAATATTTGAGCCAAGTTCCTTAAAAATATGATGTATTGGGCACACACAAGTAACATTTGAGTCCAGAAGGTTCCGGTCTCAGAAAGAATCGGTGGACGGAAGCATGCCTTAAGATACTTGGTATGTTGAAATAGGGGTTATTCCCATGTTAAACCAGCATCAAACATGAGCGCAAGTTATGGTGATGTCTTAAGATGCTTGGCGCGAGTTATACTGCCCAATTAAGATGCTTCTGATTGAAATGGCTAAACTTTTTTTTCCTGATGAATATCCAACTAATTGCCTACCCCAACTTGTTTGGGACTAAAGCCTTTGTTGTTGTTGTTGATGAATATCCAACTAATTAAGCTTGGCAGTATATATATGTTGTGCTGGGTGCACTTGGTAAATACTCCCTCCGTCCCATAATGTAAGACGTTTTTTTGACACTATTGTAGTGTTAAAAAACGTCTTACATTATGGGACGGAGGTAATAAGAAGGAAGGAGGCTTTGCCTCTTTTTTTACGTGGAGTTTATGTATTTAATTGTTGATACTTAATAAATGTGTTGAATTGTTTAATTGCATGCTTAATTTTTGATGTGCAGGCATGTGAAGCTTGAGGAGGGATGCATGAAAGCTAGTCCAGTCCATGTGATGGGTGGTGTTTCCTTATGGACTTGCTGGTTCAAGACACAAGATAGAGAGAGACTTTTAACTTGTTGTTACTGATGCATGTAATGGCCACCGTTTTGCTTATAGACACACAGTGATGAGTTATGGTCAAATGTTAGCAGAAAATAAATAAATGTATGCATATGTAATGTATCATGTATATATAATGTGGTGACGCAGGAGGAAGTTTCTTTTGTTGTTGCTACTGATGCATGCATACATGCTTGGGGTGCATGCGCCGCTTTGCTTGCCAAATACTACCTCCGTCCAGAAATACTTGTCTTAGAAATGAATAAAATGGATGTATCTATAACTAAAATAAACCTAGATACATCTATTTCTAGGACAAGTATTTTCGGAAGGAGGGAGTATATCAGCACCAAATGCATGCATGTAATGTACTCACTCTGATGAAGTATGTATAATTAATGTATGTTTGGATAATTGGACATGTTATTTGTTTCTGTGGGGTTTAAACTGAACAATGCTGTTTCTGACGGCAACAGTCAAGATACATTCACCACTTGGATATTTAGATTTGATGGTCAGGAAATGGATTTTGATATCAACAAAGCAGTCACACAAGGACCAACGAGAAAGCGCTGTTTTATTTGAAGAGTCCAGCAAAAAAAAGGGTTGAATATTGGCTCATGTAGCCCATGGGCTGGCGGGCGGCGGCCCAGGAGGGCAGGCCTGGCGGCCACTGCGGGGTGTAGAAGTAGAATAAACCCCAGAAACACAAGCCGGCCACCACCGGCATCACTCCACTTCGTCCTCCTCCCTCCCTCCCTCCCTCCCTCCCTCCTCCGCTTCTCCGACGCCTGCAGCGCAGCGCACCAACACCACCAGGTTGTTTCTCCGCCGCCGGCGCCTTTCCTCCTCCTCCCCTAGCCCCCCCTGCACCCGTCCTTGCTGCTGCAGCTGAGTCTCGTCATGGATGCGCCCGCGCCCGGCTATGGCGTCGGAGGGAGCAGGCAGGGCGCCGACGAGGAGGAAAGGTAACTTCTTTTGGGATTCTCTTGACTCCTGCAAGCTTCTCTGAGCCGCAGGAGGCAGATCGGGAAGGACCGAAGCACCACGTTTGGTTGCTTGCTTGCGTCGGACTTGGACATGGCGCCGCCCTCGCCCCGCCCCGGTAGCCGCCCGACGCATCCCCTGTGGCTGTGGTGGCTCTGGTGCGGGATGCACGTCCCTCAAGGATCTCTCCACGCGCATGGACGCCGACCTCTCTCTCACTTTCCCTCCTCCCGCTGATCGATTTTGCTCTACTTGTGTGTCTGCAGGTTTGATCCGGACACCTTCCTGGTCGACCATGAGCAGGATGGCATCCTTGGCCTCGGGGATCAGCCGTAAGTTTCCTCCTTTGCCCTGGTTTTGGTACATCATGTTCTCTCTGGTTTGCAAGTTTGAAGAATTCCTTGGTATATATCTCGATCGATCGGTAGATGGATGGATCTTTGCTTTGCTGATGGTTTTGCTCCTTTCCCGGCCCCTGGCTGCAGCTTGATGGATCCGGCGGTGCATCTCGTTGATTATGAGGGTGAGGAGGAGGAGGAGCAGGGAGACGACGAGATGTTGGCCAATCCTAACCAGCAGCACCAGTGAGTCACCAAAGCTGGCTCTTTTTTATGTCTCCGATGTTGTGCAATGTTGTGTGCCAGCCTCAGGCTCAGGGTGATCATGCCCTAGTTTTGCTTCTGCCAATACTAACTAGCAGCACCAGTGAGTCTCCAAAGCTGGTTTTTTTTTTTGTCTCCGACCTTTTGTGCCTCAATGTGATGAATTGGTACACTGCTCATGTAACTGATTCTCTGGTTATTTAAGTGGATGGATGAAACTGATTCTCCGTAGATGAATTGGTACACTGCTCATGTAACTCCCATCAGCTCTCTCTCTCCAAAAGTCCAAATTGCTACTACTAGTGTACAAGCTAGCGGCAGCAGTGTGATCTCCCTCTGTCTTTCTATACCTGTAGAAGTTATTCATTGATTCAGTCAGCAATGCTGAATCCATTGACTCACTGAAATCACAGTTTGAGCAATTGTAGAGTAGCAGCCAACATTGGGCCTGCTATGATGCAATTTGTTTTTAAAATTTCAATCTATGACGGCCATCACCCTAGCTAGCCAGCCAGCCCAACAGAGAAGACCCCATGTTTTTTTTTGTGTGTGCCTCACTTTGATGCTGATTGATGTGCAAACTGACACTAGAACTCTTCTTTCTTTCTTTTTGTAAATATGTGTGGGATGGTTGTTCATGGGGCGTATGATGTGGCTAGAGTTAATAACTTTATTGGAACCAATGAGTGGAACTTGCTGGAGGAACACCTTGTCAGTGCAATGCCCAGATCTCAACGCAATGCCCACCCGTCCCTTGTTCATCCGACGCCGTTCATCACCATATGGAGACGCCAGGTATCGCTTTGAGCCACACATACAACATTCTTTCTTTCAAATTTACTTGTGCTGATTTCGGTCTATCAAACATTCTGTACGGTCAGGTGATGGATCTTATTGGCGGAGGGAGGTTCGACGATGCAGCACAGATCTTTGTTGATAAGGTTGTGCCACTGAAAAGCGTTGTTACCGCCTATGCTGATGCCGATAAGCTGTCCGAGGAGATAGCCCAGATTGAGAGAAGTGTTGGCTCGAGGACAAGGTATACAAATTTGTTTCTTTGCTTGATCCTTCTTCTTCACCAAGCCATGCATGCAGATGCAGCGCTGTTATGTTGTAGGCTTATACTCCTAGTAGCTAGCATGCATGTGAGATAACTAAGACGTGTGTGCTCTTTTGTTTATGCATGTAAATCCAGCTTTGCTCATGCCCACTGTGGGACAGAGCTTATGATGAAGCTCATCAACGATTACATGCGGCTGTATCTGCCAGATGTCATTGGGTATGTACAAATTACACTCGTAACCCATGATTGCATCTACTACCATGCATGTTCATGTCAATTGCTCCGCATGAGATCTCTCATATATATGTAGTGTATATCTCTAACGTTGCATTTCAGTCACCAGTGTCCGAAAGGGAAGCAATCTGCATTTTGGGAATTTGCTCTGAGTTTGAACACGCTGGTTCCTCGACTCAAAAAACACCCACATGTGCGGTGCCTAGTCTGCAGTGTGACGGAGTTCAAGGAGTGCAAGATCGGAGTGAAGATGACTCAGCACCTGCAGGTGTGCCCTGGCATGACTCCAGAGGTGGAGCGACGCTATGGTGATGCGCTCAAGAAATTTCGGGGCAAGAAGAGGCACAGCGCCAACGTCGTTGACGTCAACGTCTCAAAGGCTCCCAAGCTGACTGCGAACCCTGCAACCGATCCTCTTCACATGATTTACCAGAAGGTAAGTGAGTCGATCCAATCATGCTGCAATCTCATTAACTAAGTGCTCCCCCCGTATGTCCGTGCGAGTCCCCCCCTCTCCCTGTGTGTGTGTGTGTGTGAATGTGAAACTGAAACATGGATCGATCGCTAACTGAACTTCTCTCTCTGTGTATGTGTATGTGTGTGTGTGTGTGTGTGTGTGTGTGAATGTGAAACTGAAACATGGATCGATCGCTAACTGAACTCAAGTGCGTGTGCATTGCAGCTCCAGGATGGAAAACAAGTGCTGGATACCATGAGAAGCAATCAACAAGCAGATGTCAACTTAGGGGTCAATTCGCTTGATGAAATCCTGGACAATATTGGGGGCCTTGTCGCCTTGGCAATGCAAGGTCAAGCTGCTGCACCTCCTCCACAAGCGCAAGCGCCTGCTCAGGCTGTCAATGCTGCCGCCGTGCCAGTGCCAGTGCCACACCAAGCGCCTGCCCCTGCTCCAGCCAACCCTCCGGCGCCCGCCCCTGCTCCTGCGAACCAAGATGCTCCGGCGCCTCCTCCTGCTCTGCAAGGCGTACCCCGAGATGCTCCGGCGCCTCCTCCTGCTCTGCAAGGCGTACCCCGAGATGCTCCGGCGCCTCCTCCTGCTCTGCAAGGCGCACCCCAAGATGCTCCGGTGCCTCCTCCTGCTCTGCAAGGCGCACCCCAAGATGCTCCGGCGCCTCCTCCTGCTCTGCAAGGCGCACCCCAAGATGCTCCGGCGCTTCCTCCTGATCTACAACTACAAGGCCTACCCCAAGATGCTCCGGTGCCTGCTGCTGCTCTGCAAGGCGCGGTCGTGCCTCCTCCGCCGCCTGGTCCTGCACCTGAAGACGGCATGCCTGATTACTACTCCGTGTTTGATGACATCTATTTCCTCCCCAAGCTGCCGGAGCTGTAGCAGTGCTTCACTTCAGGCGCCTGTTATGTACTCAAATACGTGGATTTTGATTGAGCACACTCATGGATGCAGTGTTTCTCGGCTAGCTTTCAACAAAGAGCACGTATTCTTCCCTTAACAGCTATTGTCTGCCATTCTGTTCTGCAACTACACTAGATAAGAACGATGAATATATTTGCTAATTAAGGTCTCCTGGTTGTGGCCGGGCATGAGATCGAGCGAGACCATCAATCCCTTTTACTGTAGGTCGTATCTCTTTTCTAAATTATTATCTTCCATTTCAGTTTGGAATTTTGCTCTTTCATCCTTCTTTGCGGAACTTAACCTTAAGGTTAAGCGTATCATCCGGACACGGTATGACCTTTGAGCAACTTCTAGCCAATCCCTTAAAAGGTGTTAGAGGAGTAACTGTTTGGTTTTACTCCTCTAATCGGCACCTAGCCAATCCTTTTAACCGAATAGAGAAGTAAAGTTTTTTACCCTGCCTCCTATCTGGCGTCTATATTTATTCGCCCGCCCATCATTGGAGAAAAATCTGCTCCCCCCACTGCCTCATCCATCCTATTCCCGCGCCGCATCTACACCGGCGCCATCCTTTCCGCCCCTGGCGGCCACCACCCGCCACTGCGGACGTTCAAGTCGTGGTCCTCGCCCACCTAGATTTGAGCCTCTCTTGTCGTCGCCAACGCAGAAATCGACATATCAATGGTTGTTGCCGCCGTATTTGATGCATCCGGCCGCCACCGATGCCGCCTTTATCATGGATTGGCTGGGTACCGAACCGCACATCCCAACAAGTCCTTGCGTCGCATGCAGTTATGGTCTCCTCCTCTAGCCGCTCGGATCTCACTCATCGGCGGTTCGCCGTCAAAGACACGCCCGACCGTCGGCCGGGCTCGACACTAGCCCAACAACTCGTCGGCTTGCCATTGCCCGTCATAAAGTCCGACGAGTGCCCACGGCAGATGGTGTGCTGAGTTTGGACCACACAGAAACACCTAGGATGGGTGTGTTCTTCAAGTGCAAAAAAGATGGGATGAGTGCTTGTTTTGATTCGATTGTTCATCAGATACGTCGCAACTTCTAGCTCATAGTTTGCTCAAATTTGTGTGTAGGATGGATGCCAGCTTTGGTACGAAAATAAGATTACATTGATCTATTGATAACGAGAAATTTAATAGAGATCCGTGCACTAGAGAGTACAGACTAGATGTGACACAATGTCGAATTCATCGGAACCGAAGAGGAATGACGTGTGCAAGATCGAGAAGCCAATGACGCGCCATAAGTATACGGAATCTATCGTAGTCTTTTCGATAAGTAAGAGTGTCGAATCCAATGAGAAATAGAAGGAATTGATAATCGGTTTCAACAAGGTAATCTCTGCAAATGTTATAAAAGAGTCGTAACAAATAGTTTGATAGCAAGATATTTCCTAGCAATTAAATAGTAACCAAAGTAACAAGGTCCAACAAGGTGGTCCAATTCGTATTATGCAAAGGACAAGCCAAGCCCCTTACGGAATAGTACATAAACTAGGGTTTAAACTTCTTTCACTCTGGCAACCCATCATCTAGTTCCTACTCCACAATGCCTTCCCCTGCGCCCAAATATGGTGAAGTGTCGTGTAGTCGACGTTCACACGACACCACTAGAGGAAGAAGAACATACATGTCATAAAACATTGAGCGAATACCAACTTCACATGATGATTTATAATAAGACTTCGCCCATGTCTTCAAGAACAAACGAAACTACTCACAAATCATATTCATGTTCATGATCGTAGGATATAAATATATGATTAACAATCTAAACATATGATCTTCCACCAATCAAACCTACTAGCATCAACTAGAAGATGTAATCAACACTACTAGCAACCCAGAGGTACCAATATGAGGTTTTGGAACAAAGATTGAATACAAAAGATGAACTAGGGTTTGCACATGAGATGGTGTTGGTGAAGATATTGATGGAGATGAGTCCTCCCATGACGACAGGGGTGTTGGTGATAATGAAGGCTTCGATTCCCCCCTCATGGAGGGAAGTTTACCTAGCAGAATCACTCCACCGAAGGGCAAAAGTGCTCCTGCCTAGTTTCCACCTCGAGACGGCGGTGCTTCGTCCCGAAAGTATTCTTATATTTTTTTTCTAGGGAAAATGACTTTGCATAGAAGAAGAAGAGCACCAGAGGGCCCCCATGGGTTTCACAAGGGGGCATGACGCGCCTTGGGGGGTAGGGCACGCCCCCTGCCTTATGGGCCCATAGTTGATCTTCTTCGCCACTTCTTTCTTCTAGTACTTTTTTATATATTCCAAAATAAATCTCTATAAAACTTCAGGTCATTTGGATATCCGGAGAATAGCTATCTCTGCTACAGTCCCTTTAGGTCTAGAATTCAAGCTTCTGGTAATTTCTCTCTTCGTGTGTAACTTACAAATTAAGAGGGAAAAGGCATAAAAAATACATCATAAAGTAAAATATTGATTAAAAATAGTATAAATAACAGTAAAAAATCATGATGCAAAATGGACGTATCAGCTCCCCCAAGCTTAGATCTCACTTGTCCTCAAGCGAATATCAAACTCGGTAATCATGACCACATGTTTATAGAAAGAGATGTCCATAAAACAGAATACATACATAGTAGCACCATGATCATTATTATAACACCAAATATACATCACAAAACTTCTCGTAACAAAGCAACAATTCATTCACGGTTCAAAGTATATGCAATACAGTTTCTTAAAGAATGAACAAACTATGTTCTCAATCATCAAAGCAATTGCAATTCATCATCGTTCCAGGAAGAGTCTATGTAAGAGTTTTTGTTTTAGCAAATTCTACAAACTCAACTATCATATAGTCTTCCATGAGTGCTGACACTCAAAGCATATTTTTAGAACAAATTATTTCAGCCAGACACAGAGAAAGATAGGGGTCTAAGGGTCTGTTTGTTTAGGCTCTTTTCAATGGTTTCTGCAACTTCTAGCCCGAAGAAGCCGAATCCCAAACAATCGGGTTGTTGCAGAACTATCTCCATGCAGTGCTTCCATGGAGCGCTCCAAAAATAGCAAACATAAGCTACAACTAAAACTTTGGGCTTTCACTCCTCGCAGCAGGCTCCAAAGTGGCTGATGACTGGTTTGCCCTCCCACAGAAACACATACAACAACAGAAATGATGTACCGGTTCGGCCTAGTCCCCCGATATCTCGAGTGGTTTTCCTCTCACTCTCTCTCAGCACTATGAATCAGAACATCCCCATCATCTTGGAGCCCAAACACTCCCGCCACCGATCCCCCGAATACGCCCGCCGTCGATCCCCCGAACACCCCCGCTGTCGATCGCATGACTCCCCTGCCTTCACTAACCCCGTTGGCCACAATGAGGTTCTCATATTCCACCTGAACCCACAACTCACCGAATCAAGCCGCCGCCCTGAGATCCCTCACCAACGATGCCGCAGTCATGTGTTGCCTCGGCAATGACGACCACCGCCATGAGTCTCCTCACCAATAAAGGCCACCGTCCTGTGTTTCCTCTCTCTCCTCCATGCCGAATCAAACCAAGGTTGTCGCATCTGTGGTGGTTCTTCCCGGTCAATGCTGAAAGAGCATGGTGCCCCCATGTTTGGTTTTGGTAATTGATGACAATCCCTATGGACTAATGGTCGCCTTGAGTTATATTTGAAGGTTTGTCCGTATGCATTGCTTGAAGACCATTTGTTGGTTTCAAGGTTAATAGAAGAATATTATGTGTTGACCAAAGTCTTATTCAAAGAGTTGTCCAAGATTCTCATGTTAGTGTTGAGCCTATTTGTTGGGGGGATAACCCCTGGGTAGGCTCATGGATGCTGGTCCCCTTTTCAAAACATCGAAGCAGGCCATGCCCCTCAAACACCGGCTCCTGCTGGACGACTCCCGCTGCATGGTCCGGCTCGAAGCAGGGCTCCTCGCGGGCCGGCTCTGGGCAATCCGCCAGTCGGCAAGTAAGCGCCCCTCCCATCACTCCGTACGACAAGACAACACTATGACGGTGGAACATGGCAATAGTGCCAACCACCCCATGACGCCGTGCATGCATGGCTATAGTGGAGCCGGACGTACCGCTGTCCGAGGCCGACTGCGACTAGGAGAGGTGGTACAATGGCTGCACAATGCTAACCACTCCGCGACGCCGTGCACGCATGGCTACAGTGGAGCCGGCCATAACACTGACTGATACTTGTGATTTGCGTTGGATTTCCTATGAAGAGGAACGGGTAATTGTAGCACAAAGTGGGTAAGTATTCCCCTTATTTATGAAACCAAGGTTTATTGAACCAATAGGATATCAATCCTTAACCGTCTTCAGCGGCTACACACAAAAGAACAAACGACTTGCACCCAACATGGGCAAGAGGGTTGTCAATCCCCTTGATCTCATTATATGCAAGGAAATGAGTTGTGTAGATAATTGAAGATAATTTTAAATTGAAAAATAAAACAAAAATAAATAAATGGCAAGAAGGTAATAGTAGCATTTGTAAATATATAAGTGAATAGACCCCGGGGCCATAGGGTTCCCTAGCGGCATCTCTCATGTAGGCAACATACGATGGGTAACAAATTACTGTTGGGTAATTGATAGAAAAGCAGATAGTTATGCGATTTTCACGGCAACGATCATGTGTATATGGGCATTATGTCCGTAAACAAATAGGCCGACTCCTGCCTGCACCTGTTACTATTACTCCACTCATCGAGAGTATTAAGTAAAACAGAGTAATGCATGGAGAACGATGACATGATGTAGACAAAGTAAACTGAAGCAATATGAATAAACCCCATCATGTTATCCTTAGTAGCAACAACACAAAGAAGCATCTTGTCCCCTACTTTGTCACTGGAATACAGGAACTCGTCAGGTTGAACCTACCACAACGCACCACTCCCACCGATGAAATATCAATCTACTTGGCTAAAGCATATCAAAAGATCAGAGAGCACTACAAAGCTATAATGATCATGCAATTAAGAGACAATAAATATCAGAGGCATCTCAAATAATTGTATGAATAAACTGAACATAAAACCACAATTCATCGGATCCCAACAAACACATCACACAATAGGATTACATCAGATAGATCCAAGCGAAGATGCGGTGGCCATTGAACTAAAGATCAAGAGAGAGAGAGATTTCCATCTAGGCACTTGCTATGCCCCCGTAGGTCTGCGGTGAACTACTCACACATCATCATGAGGGCAGAAAGGTTGATGTAGAGGCCCTTCGTAATTGACCCCCCTCCGGCAGGGTGCCGGAACGAAGCTCCAGATGGCCTCACGACGGAATAGAGACTTGTGGCAGCGGAAAAAGGATTTTGGGACTGCCTCTAGGGTTTTTGGAATATATATGAATTTATAAGGCACAGAGGTGTTGGGGAACGTCGCATGGGAAACAAAATTTTTCCTATGCACACGCAAACCTATCCATGGTGATGAGCATCTATGAGAGGGAGAGTGGATCTACGTACCCTTGTAGATCGCTAAGCGGGAAGCGTTAAGAAACATGGTTGGTGTAGTCGAACTTCTTCGCAATCCAAATCGCCGAGCGTCCCGCGAACACATCATGATCCGTCCCGCGAACTCATCACGATCCGTCTCACGATCTTGATCACGATCTGTCCCGCGAACTCATCATGATCCGTTCCGTGATCACATCACGAACCGTCTCGCGATCTCGATCACGGTCCTTCCGATCTAGCGCCGAACGGACGGCACCTCCGCGTTCAGCACACGTGCAGCTTGATGACGATCTCCACCGTCTCGATCCAGCGAGAGGAGGTGGAGAGGAGAGAGAGTTCACCGGCAGTGTGACGGTGCTCCGGTGATGGTGGTGGAGCAATTCCGGTAGGGCTTCGCCTAAGCACTGCAGAAAACCGATCTAGAGGAGAAACTATGCACCGGTGTAACGGGTAGCACGTGGCCAGAAATTCTGTCCAAAAACCACGCAATCCACTAGTATATATAGGAGGAGAGGAGAGGAGAGGCAGCCAAGGCCTTTGGGTCGGCCGAAATAGGAGGTGGGAAGCAATCCTACTTCACCTCCAATCCTAGTTGGAGTAGGATTGCCTCCTATTGGCTGATTTTCCACTTTTTGCTTTAGGATTTTCTCTCCTGTGCCATGGGCCTTTGTGGCTGTTTTCCCAGCCCACTAAGGGCTGGTTATTATTCTCCCACAGCCCATGGACCTCTTGGAGTCGAAATAACCCTCCCGAAGGCCTCCCGGTACACTACCGACACTCCCGGTACACTTCCGGCACTCCTGGTACACTACCGATGAGCCCGAAACTTTTTCGGAAACCAAACTGGGACTTCCTATATATGAATCTTTACCTCCGGACCATTCCGGAGCTCGACGTGACGTCCGGGATCTCATCCAGGACTCCGAACAAACTTCGGTCACCACCATACATAACTCTACACTACCGAAACGTCACCGAACCTTAAGTGTGCAGACCCTGCGGGTTCGAGAACTATGTAGACATGACCGAGACACCTCTACGATCAATAACCAATGGCGGGACCTGGACGTACACATTGGTTCCTACATATTCTATGAAGATCTTTATCGGTTGAACCTCTATGTCAAGGATTCAGTTAATCCCGTATAACGTTCCCTTTGTTCTTCGGTATGTTACTTGCCCGAGATTCGATCGTCGGTATCTCCATACCTAGTTCAACCTCGTTACCGGAAAGTATCTTTACTCGTTCCGTAATACAAGATCCCGCAACTAACAATTAGTCACATTGCTTGCAAGGCTTATTGTGATGTTGTATTACCGAGTGGGCCCTGAGATACCTCTCCGTCACACGGAGTAACAAATCCCAGTCTCGATCCATGCCAACTCAACAGACACCATCGGAGATACCTGTAGAGCACCTTTATAGTCACCCAGTTATGTTGCGACGTTTAATACACACAAGGCACTCCTCCGATATCCGTGAGTTGCATGATCTCATGGTCATAGGAACATATACTTGACATGCAGAAAACAGTAGCAATAAACTGACACGATCATATGCTATGTTTTTAGTTTGGGTCTTATCCATCACATCATTCTCCTAATGATGTGATCCCGTTATCAAATGACATCTCATGTCCATGGCTAGGAAACCTTAACCATCCTTTGATCAACGAGCTAGTCCATTAGAGGCATACTAGGGACATGGTTTTGTCTATGTATCCACACATGCATTTAAGTCTCCGATCAATACAATTATAGCATGGATAATAAACGATTATCATGAACAAGGAAATATGACAATAACTAATTTATTATTGCCTCTAGGGCATATTTCCAACAGTCTCCCACTTGCACTAGAGTCAATAATCTAGTTCACATCACCATGTGATTCGCATTGTTATGAATCTAACATCCAATGAGTTCTGGGGCTCGATCATGCTTTGCATGTGAGAGAGGTCTTATAGTCAACGGGTCTGCGATATTTAGATCCGTGTGTACTTTGCAAATCTCTATGTTAAATTGTAAACACTGCTACCACACTCCACTTGGTACTATTTCCAAATGGCTGCTCCACTATACGTATCCAGATTGCTACTACGAGTCATCCGGATTAGTGTTAAAGCTTGTATCGACGTAACTCCTTACGACGAACTCTTTATCACCTCCATAATCGAGAAACATCTCCTCAGTATCTTAGTTACTGAGGATAATCTTGACCGCTGTCCAGTGATCCACTCCTGGTTCACTCTTGTATCCCCTGACGGACTCATGGCAAGGCACACACAGGTGCGGTACACAATATGGCATAATATAGAGCCTATGGCTAAGGCATAGGGGACGACGTTCGTCCTTTCTCTTTCTTCTGCCGTTATCGAGCTTTGAGTCTCACTCAACTTTCACACCTTACAAATCAGGCGAGAACTCTTTCTCCGACTGATCCATTTTGAACTCTTTCAAAATCTTGTCAAGGTATGCACTCATTGAAAGTCTCATCGAGCATCTTGATCTATCTCCATAGATTTTGATGCTCAACAATTAGGTAGCTTCATCCAGGTCTTCCTTTGAAAATCACTTTCCAAATGACCGTTTTATGCTTTCCAGAAACTCTACATTATTTCTGATCAACAATATGTCATCCACATATACTTATCAGAAATTCTATAGTGCTCCCACTCACTTTATTGCAAATACAAGTTTCTCGTAAACTTTGTATAAACATCAAAACTTTGATCACCTCATCAAAGCGTATATTCCAACTCCGAGATGCTTGCTTCAGTCCATGGAAGGATCACCGAAGCTTGCACACCTTTTAGCATCCTTAGGCCTGACAAAACCTTCTGGTTGTATCACATACAACCTTTCCTCAAGTAAACCGTTAAGGAAACGATGTTTTGACATCCATCTGCCAGATTTCATAATTGAAAACACAACAACTGCTAACATAATTCCAACAGACTTTAGCACCACTACGAGTGAGAAAGTCTCATCGTAGTCAACTCCTTGAACTTGTCACAAACATCTTTGCAACAAGTCGAGCTTTACAAATAGTGACATTCACCATCAGGGTCTGTCTTCATTTTAAAGATCCATTTGTACTCAACGACCTGCCGTCCAACGAGAAAGTCTACCAAAGTCTACACTTGGTTTTCATACATGGATCCTACCTCGGATTTCATGGCCTCTAACCATTTGTCGGAATCCGGGCCCATCATCGCTTCTCCATAGCTCGTAGGTTCATCGTTGTCCAACAACATGATCTCCAAGACAGAGTTGTCGTACCACCTAGGAGCAGTACACATCCTTGTCGACCTACGAAGTTCGATAGTAACTTGATCCTGAAGCGTCATGATCATCATCATTAACTTCCTCTTCAACTAACGTAGGCTTCACAGAAACATCTTTCTGCGCTGCGCTACTCTCTAGTTGAACAAAGGTTTAACAACCTCATCAAGTTCTATCTTCCTCCCACTCAATTCTTTCGAGAGAAACATTTCCTCGAGAAAGGATCCGTTTAAGCAACAAACACTTTGCACTAGGATCTGAGATTGAAGGTTCACCCAACTGATCTTAGGGTATTCTATGAAGATGCAATTTGTCCGCCTTGGGTTCGACCTCATTAGGTGAAAACATTTTCCACACAAGTGTCACATCCCCAGATATTAAGAAATGACAGCTTAGGTTTCTATCAAACCATAATTCACATGGTGTCATCTCAACGGATTTAGATGGTGCCCTATTTAAAGTGAATGTAGTTGTCTCTAATGCATAACCCCAAAATTATAATAGTAAAACGACAAGAGACATCATAGCACGCACCATGTCCAATAGAGCATAACTATGATGTTCGAACACACCATCACACTATGGTGTTCCAGGTGGCGTTTAGTTGTGAAACAACTTTCACATTGTCTTAAGTTGTATGCCAAACTCGTGATTCAGATATTCACCTCCACGATCATATCGCAGTCATTTTTATTTTCTTGTCACGATGATCTTTAAACTTCACTCTGAATTTGCTTGAACCTTTCAAACGATTCAGACTTGTGTTTCATTAAGTAAATATACACTATATCTACTCAAATCATCAGTGAAGGTAAGAAAATAACGATATCCACTGCACGCTACAAGACTCACTAGATTGCATACATCAACATGTATCATTTCCAATGAATCACTTGCCCGCTCCATCCAACGGGGTCCTTTAGTCATCTTGCCCAAGAGGCATGGTTCGCATGTCTCAACCGATTCGAAATCGAATGAGTCCAAATATCCATCAGCATGGAGTTTCTACATGCGCTTTATACCAATATGATATTTAGCGGCAGTGCCACAAGTATGTGGTACTATCATTATTAACTTTGTATCTTTTGACATCAATGTTATGAACATGTGTAATACTACGATCAAGATTTCAACAAACCATTCTCACTGGGTGCATGACCATTGAAGGTATTATTCATGTAAACAGAATAACCATTATTCTCTAACTTAAATGAATAACCGTATTGCAATAAACATGATCTAATCATGTTCATGCTCAACGCAAAACACCAAATACCATTTATTTAGGTTCGTCACTAACCCTGAAGGTAGAGAGAGCGTGCGATGTTGATCACATCAACCTTGGAAACACTTCCAACACATATCGTCACCTCACCCTTAGCTAGTTCTCCGTTTATTCCGTAGCTTTTATTTCGAGTTACTAACATTTAGCAACCGAACTAGTATCCAATACCCAGGTGCTACTAAGAGTACTAACAAGGTACACATTAGTAACTCGTATATGAAATATACTTCTATCAATGTTGCCAGCCTTCTTATCTACCAAGTATCTAGGGTTGTTCCGCTTCAGCGACCGCTCACCTCATAACAGAAGCACTTAGTCTCGGGTTTGAGTTCAACTTTGGGTTGCTTCACTGGAGCAGCAACTGACTTGCTATCCATGAAGTTTCCCTCCTTGCTCTTGCCCTTCTCGAAACTAGTGGTTTGATTAACCATCAACACTTGACGCTCCTTCTTGATTTCTACCTTCGCGGTGTCAAACATCGCGAACAGCTCAGGGATCAACATTTCTTTCCCTGTCATTTTATAGTTCATCACCAAGTTCTAGTAGCTCAGTGATAGTGACTTGGAGAACTACATCAATCACTATGTTATCTGGAAGATCAACTCCCACTCGATTCAAGCGATTGTAGTACCCAGACAGTCTGAGCACATGCTCAACGATTGAGCTATTCTCTTTCATCTTGCAGGCAAAGAATCTCGTTGGAGATCCTATATCTCGCAACTCGGGCACGAGCCTGAGATCACAATCTCAGCTCTTAGAACATCTCATATGTTCCGTGACGTTCAAAACGTTTCGGAGCCTCAATTCTAAGCCGTAATGCATGACGCACTAAACTATCAAGTAGTCATCGAAACGTGCCTGTCAGATGTTCACAACATCTACAGACGACGCTAGATGGGGTGGCGCACCGAGCGGTGCATTAAGGACATAAGCCTTCTGTGCAGCAATGAGGACAATCCTCAGATCACGGACCCAGTCCGCAATTTTGCTACCAACATCTTTCAATTCTATTTCTCTAGGAACATATAAAAATACAAGGGAGCTACAGCGCGAGCTAGTAATCTACAACATAATTTGCAAAGACACTTTGACTATGTTCATGATAATGAGTTCAATTAATCATATTACTTAAGAACTCCCACTCAAATTGACATCCCTCGGGTCATTCGAGTGATACATGATCCAAATTCACCAACTCAAGTCCGATCATCACGTGAGTTAAGGTGGCTTCAATGGTGAACATCATTATGTTGATCATATCCACTATATGACTCATGCTCGACCTTTTGGTCTCTTGTGTTCCGAGGCCATGTCTGTACATGCTAGGCTCGTCAAGTTTAACCCGAGTGTTCTGCGCGTGCAAATCTGGCTTGCACCCGTTGTATGTGAACGTAGAGTCTATCACACCCGATCATCACGTGGTGTCTCAACACGACGAACTTTCACAACGGTGCACACTCGGGGAGAACACATTTCATCTTGAAATTCAAGTGAGGGATAACCTTATAATGCTACCGCCGTACTAAGCAAAACAAGGTGCATAAAAGGATTAACATCTCATGCAATTCATAAGTGACATGATATGGCCATGAACTTGTGTTTAAGATCTCCATCTTCAAAACACCGGCATGATCTCCATCGTCACCGGCACAACATCATGATCTCCATCATCTTGATCTCCATCAATGTGTTGCCCTGCTTCTACTTCTATTTCTACCGCTTAGCGATAAAGTAAAGCATTACATAGCGCTTAATGATTGACACGCAGGTCATACAATAATTAAAGACAACCCTATGGCTCCTGCCGGTTGCCGTACTCAACGACATGCAAGTCGTGAAATTCTATACATCACATGATCATCTCATACATCACATATATCTCATCATGTAATTGGCCATATCACATCACAACATACCCTGCAAAAACAAGTTAGACGTCCTCTAATTGTTGTTGCATGTTTTACGTGGCTGCTACGGGTATCTAGCAAGAATGATTCTCACCTACGCATAAACCACAACGGTGATACATAGATTGCTTTTCAACCTTCTCAAGGACCGCCTTTGTCGGGTCCGATCCAACTAAAGTGAGAGAAACTGTCACCCGCAAGCCATCTAAGCAACAAGTTGCGTCGAGGGAACCGGTCTCTTGTAAGCGTACGAGTAATGTTGGTCCGGGCCGCTTCATCTCACAATCCCGCTGAACCAAAATCCGACCAAGGGAGGAAGCAATCTAAGCATCAACGCCCACAAACCTTTTGTGTTCTACTCGAGATCTCATCGAACCATCAACCTAGCTCATGATGCCACTGTTGGGGAACGTCGCATGGGAAACAAAAATTTTCCTACGCACACGCAAACCTATCCATGGTGATGAGCATCTATGAGAGGGAGAGTGGATCTACATACCCTTGTAGATCGCTAAGCGGGAAGCGTTAAGAAACGCGGTTGGTGTAGTCAAACTTCTTCGCGATCCAAATCGCGGAGCGTCCCGCGATCCAATCACGAACCGTCCCGCGAACACATTATGATCCGTCCCGCGAACTCATCACGATCCGTCTCACGATCTTGATCACGATCTATCCCGCGAACTCATCACGATCCGTTCCATGATCACATCACGAACCGTCTCGCGATCTCGATCACGGTCCTTCCGATCTAGCGCCGAACGGACGACACCTCCGCGTTCAGCACACGTGCAGCTTGATGACGATCTCCACCGTCTCGATCCAGCGAGAGGAGGTGGAGAGGAGAGAGAGTTCACCGGCAGCATGACGGCGCTCTGGTGATGGTGGTGGAGCAATTCCGGCAGGGCTTCGCCTAAGCGCTGCAGAAAACCGATCTAGAGGAGAAACTATGCACCGGTGTAACGGGTAGCACGTGGCCGGAAATTCTGTCCAAAAACCACCCAATCCACTAGTATATATAGGAGGAGAGGATAGGAGAGGCAGCCAAGGCCTTTGGGTCGGCCGAAATAGGAGGTGGGAAGCAATCCTACTTCACCTCCAATCCTAGTTGGAGTAGGATTGCCTCCTATTGGCTGATTTTCCACTTTTTGCTTTAGGATTTTCTCTCCTGCGCCATGGGCCTTTGTGGCTGTTTTCCCAGCCCACTAAGGGCTGGTTATTATTCTCCCACAGCCCATGGACCTCTTGGGGTCGAAATACCCCTCCCGGAGGCCTCCCGGTACACTACCGGCACTCCCGGTACACTACCGGCACTCCCGGTACACTACCGATGAGCCCGAAACTTTTCCGGAAACCAAACTGGGACTTCCTTTATATGAATCTTTACCTCCAGACCATTCCGGTGCTCCTCGTGACATCCGGGATCTCATCCAGGACTCCGAACAAACTTCGGTCACCACCATACATAACTCTACACTACCGAAACGTCACCGAACCTTAAGTGTGCAGACCCTGCGGGTTCGAGAACTATGTAGACATGACCGAGACACCTCTACGGTCAATAGCAAATGGCGGGACCTGGACGTCCACATTGGTTCCTACATATTCTACAAAGATCTTTATCGGTCGAACCTCTATGTCAAGGATGTAGTTAATCCCGTATAACGTTCCCTTTGCTCTTCGGTATGTTACTTGCCCGAGATTCGATCATCGGTATCTCCATACCTAGTTCAACCTCGTTACAGGAAAGTCTCTTTACTCGTTCCGTAATACAAGATCCCGCAATTAACAATAGTCACATTGCTCTCAAGGCTTATTGTGATGTTGTATTACCGAGTGGGCCCTGAGATACCTCTCCGTCACACGGAGTAACAAATCCCAGTCTCGATCCATGCCAACTCAACAGACACCATCGGAGATACCTGTAGAGCACCTTTATAGTCACCCAGTTACGTTGCGATGTTTGATACACACAAGGCACTCCTCCGATATCCGTGAGTTGCATGATCTCATGGTCATAGGAACATATACTAGACATGCAGAAAACAGTAGCAATAAACTGACACGATCATATGCTATGTTTGTAGTTTGGGTCTTATCCATCACATCATTCTCCTAATGATGTGATCCCGTTATCAAATGACATCTCATGTCCATGGCTAGGAAACCTTAACCATCCTTTGATCAACGAGCTAGTCCATTAGAGGCATACTAGGGACATGGTTTTGTCTATGTATCCACACATGCATTTAAGTCTCCGATCAATACAATTATAGCATGGATAATAAAAGATTATCAAGAACAAGGAAATATGACAATAACTAATTTATTATTTCCTCTAGGGCATATTTCCAACAAGAGGGGCATCGAGAGATGCCCGAGGGAGGCACAAGGCGCACCCTGTTGGCTTGTGCGGCTCTCGTGCGGCTCCCGACCTCCTTACGATGCTTCCAAGTCTTCTTTTGGTCTAAAAAAATCATAAAAAAATTCGTGGCAATTGGACTTCGTTTGGTACTGAAAACCTGAAAAGAAAAAAACACGAAGAAAACAACAACTGACACTGGGCACTGGGTCAATAGGTTAGTGCTCAAAATTATTATAAATTGGTCAATAAAGACCCAAAAAGTATCCTAGAACGACAATATATCAGCATGGAACAATTAAAAATTATAGATCATTGGAGACGTATCAAGCATCCCCAAGCTTAATTCCCGCTTGTCCACGAGTAGGGAAATGATAAAAACAGAATTTTTGATGTGGCATGCTATCCATTATGTAATCTTATGCATGTTCATTTAGAAATGATGAATCAATAAATATTGACATTGCAATACTTATAAGTATAAGAAACAAAACCATCAATCTTTCAAAGTATACTATCCTCAAAGAATGTTTACACCCCATTCATCTTATTATGTTAGCAAGGCATGGCTCCATCTTCACCACTTTAATACAAATGTCAAGCACCATGGTGCCCAAGTCAGGCAATTAGATCGTATGTTTTCAACGTGCATCAACTTTTTATTCTTCACGCAATACATGAGCTTGAGCCATTGGACATAGCATTTAGGTGGAATAGAATATGGTGGTAGATACCAAAGGGGTAAAAAGTGGAGAAGATAGTCTCACATCAACTAGGCACACCAATGGGCTATGGAGATGGCCATCGATAGATGTCAATGCAAGGAGTTGGGATTGCCATGTAAACGATGCACTAGAGCTATAAGTGTATGAAAGCTCAACTGAATCTAAGTGGGTGTGCATCCAACTTACTTGCTCATGAAGACCTCCGGCTTTTGAGGAAGCCCGTCGTAGGAATATACAAGCCAAGTTTATAATAATAAAAGAGTGATTCCCACTAGCATATGAAAATGACATAACATGAGACTCTCTATATGAGGAACAAGGTGCCGCTTTGAGGCACAAGTGTGGTAAAGGATAGTAGCAAAGTCCCTTATCTCATTTTCTCTCATTTTTTATGGTGGGCTCATTTGGCCTCCCCCATTCTTATTTCCTCACCGGGACAATGCTCTAATAATGATGATCATCACACTTCTATTTACTTACAACTCGATATGAAGAACGGATATGAAGATATGACTATATGAATGCCTCTGTCAGTGTACCAGGATATGCAATGATCTAGCGTGACATTTATAAAAAATACTATGAATGGTGGCTTTGCCACAAATACTATGTCAGCTCTATATGATCATGCAAAGCAATATGATGATGAAAAAACTCGTCACGTGAAGTGACGATGGAATTTGCATGGCAATATATCTCGGAATGGCTATGAAAATGCCATGATAGCTAGGTATGGTGGCTGTTTTGAGGAAGATATAACGAGGCTTATGTGCAACAGAGCATATCATATCATGGGGTTTGGATGCATCGACGAAAGTTGCACTGATCCTCGAGGTGAGAATGGGCTATGCACGGTATCGAAGAAGCTATATCAAATACGAGGAGGTGAGATTGCATATGCCCATGGTTTCACGTTAGTCATAAAGAACTCATATACTTATTGCAAAGTTTTATTAGTTTTATCACAAATCAAAGTACTACTCGCATGCCCCGAGGGAAGGGGTTGGGAGGAGTTAACCATCGCACGCTTCCGGCCCGAAACAACACTAGGATTTCAACAAGGAATAGAAATGCTCACACATCATCACCATGCCTTTTTAATTTTTAAACGAACAAGAAGTTAACATCTCTTAATATTGACACCTCTACGAATCAATAATTATGAACTCACACATTTTTCATATTACCACATCAATATCATTAACCCACAATTTCTCTATATGTGCTACATGATGGTTTTGATTATCACTCATTGAATACCTAATGTTTTTGGACTAGTCTTATGACCCATGCAAATTATAGTCACTATTTGTTAACTCTCGAACAAATATAAGTGAATAACGAGAGTGAAATTATTTCTATAAAATCTACACGCCACCATGCTCGAAAAGATATAAGTGAAGTACTAGAGCAACTGCCAATCGCAATAGATATAAGCGAAGCATATAGAGTATTCCAACAAATTATGAGGAAGGTGTGTCTCTCATAAATAGGTGTGTCCGGAAAATGATGATTGTGGCAAACTAAAAAAACAAACAAAAGCAAACGACGCTCCAAGAAGAACTCATATCATGTGATGAATAAAAATATAGCTTCAAGTAACATACCGATGGATTGAGACGAAAGAGGGGATGCCTTCAGGGGCATCCCCAAGCTTAGACGCTTGAGTCTATCTTAGAATATTACCTTGGGGTGCCTTGGGCATCCCCAATCTTAGGCTCTTGCTACTCCTTATTCCTTTTTCCATCGTGATAACACCCAAAACTTGAAAACTTCTATCACACAAAACTCAACAAAACTTCATGAGATCCGTTAGCAAAAGAAACATATTGCATACTTTAGGTACTGTTGTAAATTTATTCTTATTTCATAATTTCATAATAGGTACCATATTCTAACTTCTCCATGTCTTATACTCCCCGATACAATCCATAGCATAATCAAAACAAGCAAACTATGCAAGCAAAAACAGAATCTGTCTAAAACAGAACAATTTGTAGAAATATGTAGAGAACCTATACTTCTGTAACCTCAAAAATTATGAAAATTTTGGATGACCTGATTAATTTGTATATCAATACTTTGTAAAATTTCAAGAATTTAGCGCGCTCCATAAGAGAAATAAAATTGCTGCATTGGAGGCGAAAGTTTATGTTTATGCACATCATCAATTCTACTTATCATGCAAATCATCCCAAAGGCTTTACTTGGCACAAACACTAACTTAAACACAAATCATAATCATTACAGAGGCAATAACCATGTTATAAAAAACAAACAGAAATTAAAAAGCAGAAAATTAAATACAACTATTGGGTTGCCGCCCGACAAGCGTTATTGTTTTATGCCCCTAGCTAGGCATAATGAATAGTTTCAAGTATTGTCATCTTAGACACTCCACCCATAAGTAGCTCTCATGGTTGATTCATAAGGTGGTTTGATTCTCTTTCTAGGGAAGTGTTCCATTCCTTTCTTTAACGGGAGTTGGAACCTTATGTTTCTCTCTTTCATGTCAATAATAGCACCTATAGTTCGTAGGAAAGGTCTCCCAAGTATTATGGGACAAGTAGGATTGCAATCAACATTAAGAACAATGAAATATAAAGGAACATAATTTTTATTAGCAATAATAAGCACGTCATTAATCCTACCTAAAGGTTTCTTGATGGTAGAATTCGCAAGATGCATGTTAAGGGAACAATCTTCAATATTAGTGAACCCAAGCACATCACAAATAGATTTAGGAATAGTTGAACACTAGCACCAAGGTCACACAAGTCATTGCATTCATATTTATTTATCTTTATTTTGATAGTAGGTTCCCACTTATCATGCAATTTTCTAGGAATAGAAACTTCAAGCTCAAGTTTCTCATCATAAGCTTTTATCATAGCTTCTACTATATGTTCGATAAAAGCTTTATTTTGTTCATAAGCGTTGGGTGACATAATAATGATTTGCAACAAGGAAATACATTCTACTAGAGAAAAATTATCATAATTAAAAATCCTTGTAGTCCAAAATAGTGGGCACATCACTAGTTAAAGTTTTGACCTCTCCAAACCCACCCTTTTCAATTTTAGCAGCAAAATCATCACCCTCCAAGCAAACAGGACGTTTCTCAACTAGAGTTGACTCATCTCCAGTACCTTTATCATTTATATTCAGAGAAGTAAATAAAGATTCAATAGGAGAAGTACCAATCATTTTAAGATCATCATGATTCCGGTAAAAACCGGGTGGAAGGGCCTTTTCTAAGAATTTCTGCTTAGCTTTCAACTTAGCGGTCCTCTCCTTACTCTCATTAATAGATATTTGGATATATTTAAAAGTCTCATTAAAATCATGCTTCAGTGGCAAAGTTTTAGTTTTAAGATTTTCTACATCAAGAGCAATTCTATCCATGTTTTTAGCCAAAGCATCAACTACATGCAATTTTTCTTCTACCCTAGTGTTGAAAACCTTTTGAGAATTAATAAATTCTTTAATTGTTTTCTCAAGATCAGAGGGTATCCTATTAGCATTTGTAGAAGAATTTCCATAGTTGTTAGAGGAATTATCGGGATACAGTCTAGAATTGAAATGTCCTCTATAAGCATTGTTGTTGAAATTATTTCGCGAGACAAAATTCACATCAATAGCATCATTATTTTGTTCGATCAAAGTAGACAAGGGCATATCATTGGGATCAGCATGAGTATTTTTACTAGTAACCGTATTCATAAGAGCATCCTTTTTTTCACTCAAAGTAGCGGTTTCTTCAACATAATTTACGTTCTTACCGGTTGGAACTCTTTCAATAGGCCTTTGAGAATAATTTTTCATGATGTTGTCCAGAAGTTTTGTGGCCTCTCCTAAGGTCACATCCATAAAGGTACCACCTACGGTAGAATCTAGAAGATTTCTAGACACAAAGTTTAGTTTGGCATATAAGTTTTGGATAATCATCCACATATTTAATCCATGAGTGGGACAATTTCTTATCATTAATTTCATTCTCTACCAAGCTTGTGCAACATGCTCTTTATCTTTATGTTTAAAAATCATTATTTGATTTCTAAGGGAGATGATATTAGCAGGAGGAAATTACTTGGCAATAAATGCATCTTTACACTTACCCCATGTTCCAATACTATTACGAGGTAAAGATGAAAACCAAGCTTTAGCTTTATCTCTTAGTGAAAAAGAGAATAATTTTAATTTCACGATGTCATTATCCACATCCTTTTTATTTTGCATATAATATAGTTCAACAAAGGTATTAAGATATGACGCGGGATCCTCATCAGAACTTCATGAAAATTGATCCTTCATGAAAGGATTTAGCAATGAAGCATTAATATAAATAGACTCCGCACTAGTGGCGGGTGGTATAGGAGTACTAATAAAATAATTGCTATTAGTATTCGAGAAGTCTCACAACTTAGTGGTATATTGAGACATGGTGATCAAACAAGCAAAGTAACAAGCAAGACGAGTAAACTAGCAAGCAAAGAAGTAAACTAGTAACAAGCAAAGATAAATAATTTTGTATTTTCAATTTTTATTAAACAAACTACATATGACAGAAAATAAAAATAAAAACAAGTGAATGAAAATTTGTGCAAAGTTACTTGATAGTTGATGATGATATTCTTCGGCAACGGCGCCAGAAATCCTTCCCGATACTTGTGATCTGCGTTGGGTTTTCCGTGAACAGGAACAGTTAGTTGCAGCACAAGGTGGGTAAGTACTTACCTTAGTGATGAAACCAAGGTTTATCAAACCAATAGGAATATCAATCCTCAACCGTCTTCAACGGCTGCACAGAGAAGAACAAACAACTTGCACCCAACGTAGGCAAGAGGGTTGTCAATTCCCTTGATCTCGTTATTCACAAGCAAATGAGTTGTGTAGATAATTGTAAATTGAAAAATAAAATAAAAAGTAAATAATGGAAGCAAGGTAATATTAGCATTTATAAATTTATAAGTGAATATACCCGGGGGGCATAGTGTTCCCTAGAGGCATCTCTCATGTAGGAAACATACAGTGGGTAACAAATTACTATTGGACAATTGATAGAAAAGTGGATAGTTATGTGATTTTCACAGCAATGATCTTCTATATATAGGCATCACATCCATAAAAAAAATAGGCCGCCTCCTGCCCGCACCTATTACTATTACTCCACTCATCAACCACTATCCAACATATATCTAGAGTATTAAGTAAAACAGAGTAATGCTTGGAGAATGATGGCATGATGTAGACAAAGTAAACTCAATAAATATGAATAAACCCCATCGTGTTATCCTTAGTTCTTGTCCCCTACTTTGTCATTGGGATATCGAAACTCGTCAGGTTGGACCTACCACAATGCACCGCTCCCACTGAAGATAAATCAATCTACTTGGGCAAAGCATACCAATAGATCAGAGAGAATTACGAACCTATAATGATCACGGAAATAAGAATCATAAAATATATCAGAGGTGAATCAAATACTTTTCATGAATAATATAAACATAAACCCAAAATTCATCGGATCCCAACAAAGACACCACATAATAGGATTACATTGGATAGATCGAAGCAAAGATGCGATGACCATTGTATTGATGATCAAGAGAGAGAGAGATTGCCATATAGGTACTAGATATGGACCCTTAGGTTTGTGGTGAATGACACACATATCATTATGAGGGCAGCAAGGTTGTTGTAGAGGCCCTGTGTGATCAATCCCCCCTCCGGCAGGGTGCCAGAATGGAGCTCCAGATGGCCTCACGACGGAACAAAGACTTGCGGCGGTGGAAAAAAGGGTTTCCGAACTTCCTCTAGGGTTTTAAGAATATATGTGAATTTATAGGCCATAGAGGGGCGTCGGAAGCCAGCTGGGGGGGAGGGGGAGGGGGGAGGTGGGCAACACACTTTAGGGCGCCCCCAGGGCATGCCCTGTTGCGTGCTGGTGCCCTCGTGTGGCCTCTGGTCTCCTCCCAACTTTCAGGTCTTCTTTTGGTCTATAAAAATCATATAAAAGTTTCATGGCAATTGGACTTCGTTTGGTACTGTATACTTGAAAAGTAAAAAACACGCACAAAATAGCAACTGGCACTGGGCACTAGGTCAATAGGTTAGTACTAAAAAATATTATAAATTGGTAAATAAAGACCGAAAAAGTTTCCTACAATGATAATATATTAGCATGGAACAATCAAAAATTATAGATACATTGGAGACGTATCACTAGGCGAGGCGGGCCACCACTTCGATGGGACCCCGCATATGGCAGGCCCTACAGGCGATAAGACTGCTCCGACGGTTTGCATTGTAAGCCGGGGGCTGACCTATAAAACCCCCCGGTAGCCCTCCATGCGGAGGGGTTCAGTTTTCACACACACACACACACACGTCCAGGGAGATGCAAGGAGAGGAAGCTAGCTCCTTCTTCCTCCTCTAGCCAACAACTCAAGGAGCACCATTGTACCACATATTCATCATCTTACTAATCCGGCAGGACTAGGGATATTACCTCCCCTGGAGGGCCCCGAACCTGGGTACATCGCGTGTCACACACCGCTTGTCCCCAAACCTGCTTCCAGAGCTCGTCGACGCACTTTGGCCCAACCAGATGAGATAAACCACCCCATGGCCTATTCCGTGACGAAACCACGACACTATTGCAAGCATGTCTTGAAGAACATGATTGTGTGAACATTCATGTTTACCTTCAAGACATCACCTTTATGAAGAGAGAGGATAAGGTTCAAGGCTGATCAAGACTAAGTACAAAGTGTGGATTCAAGATTGATGAACACACAAAGTCTAGAAGATGTTCAGGGTGGGATCAAGTGATCTCATGGTATTGGAGGATGGCATCAAGTGGTGATCGCCATCATGATTGCAGTGTGCAAGTTCAGTTTGGGCATCATGAAGAGATCACATGCTTGAATCTTGCCATCCATTGTGGTGACAATGCACATTTTAAGATATGCCCAAGAGAGGCCCAATCATCGTGGAGTATGGGGGAGCAATCTACTAGTCTTCATTGAGCCAGCACAATCAAGAAAGGTGGTCCAGCTTGAGGAAGTCAAGATCATCATCATCTAGATCAAGTGGACTATGCGTAAGGCAAAGGTTTGACCTTGATAGGTTTTCTACTTTACCGGTCTCACGGTGTTAGTTGGGAGATCGTGTTATAGGATCGATAGCCGTACTATCAAGGGGGGTCTCTCGAGCGAGTAGCTTGATCTTATCGTTCATAGAGAGATCAAACAATTGCATTCTTGGCATCATCATATTTCTTGATTCTTGTTTTCATTTTCTCTTTGTGAGGTTTTAGAGCTTGTGTTCATCTTCGTGATAAGCTCTAGTTCATCGAAAACAGATTTCCTATGAATCTTCTATTCGTTTTCGGTGTTGAAGAATTTACCGGTTCTTATTTGAGGAAGGGTTGTCACCCATTTATTGTTTTTATTTTCTACATTACTAGTTGTTAATATTTCTATCAATCTTGTGTTAGCTATTGTCATGTGCTTTGCAACAAACTTGATTTCGTTGAAATTGGAGTTCTTTTGCAAAAGTTACATCGTTTTGGGTTTTCCGGTTCCCGCACCTCTTGGTCGGGTCCGGTTGCCCGGGGTCCCAAGTCCAAGTGCTTGGGGTCTCACGCAAGTTGACCCTGTGGTTCGGCCACCCCCGGGGTGCCTGGACTCCTTCTTCCTCCTTCAACCCTAATCCTCTTGCAAGTTTTCCTCCCACCATCGTTGACCTCTTGGAGCTTGCTAATTCTCAATCCCTCGTATAATTCTTGCACTACAAGAAATTGGTTTAGTAACGACCCTCCATTTTGGTCAAAGAATTGTCATTATTTTTAATTTAGGACCTTTTTATGACCAAATTTAGAAGGTCAATAGTTGCCGTCAAGAAAGAAAAAACTTGACCTTCTTAAATTTTTGGTCATAGAACCTATGACCAAAATGTTTAGGTCATAGAATCTATGACCAAGATTTTGGTTGCTACTCCTGCGTCTCAACCACATGGGATCTGGCGTGTTGAGCTGATGTGGCATAATCCACACGGTATCAACATTGACATGGCACTATTAATGTCATGGACTACACGAAGGATATGACGTGGCTATGTGAACATAGTCGCCGGAATGGGCCGGGCCTAATAAATTTGGCCATTTTTTCAAGCTAAAAATGTTTTGGCCCAATTATAATTTGATCTAGCATAATTGTTACTAGGCTATAATTCACAATTAACCTTTTTTATTCTATTCACATTCTGACCAGGCCAAAATTCTCATGGCAGGTAAGCACAACCCACATGTCCCATTTTCCATGTAAAAATTTAACAAGTCTGCTCATTTTGAACAAGAGAGCAAATCAGATTGTCCCCAATCATCCTCATGTTATAGTGATTTTACAAACCAGAACAAAACATTTGATAAAATAAAACAAACAAGCATACAAACTGCACGCAATAGCTGTTCACCTAGAAATAACTAATAACAAATTCCCATGCGACCAAATATGTCATCAGTTTAAGCAGTAAGTTTCTTCCTAAAATATTCTGCTTCTTGGCAACTAGTGAATGGTGCAAAACATCTGCAAATTCAGAGAATAAATTAGGCCATTGAGCATGGAGTCAAAACACAAGAAAAAAAGATGTTTTGTTCATTTGTAGTGAGCTTCAAAGTTCCACTAGAACTGTGAAATACATCAGGTTCATGATTCTTAAGCAAAGACCAACTCAAAGAGCTGCAAGGACTTAGTTAAAAATTTGTACTTTGACCATCACTTGATCTTATTTAAACAATAAAAATTAAACACACAATAGCCAAAAAGAACGTCTCAGCAGTGCGGCTTATCAAGATATGTTAGACAACAATAAAGCATTTAGCACTTCACCAAAGGCGGAGGGAATTTGGGCGAAATTTTCTTTCCTAATATTACGTGCACTTTTATATCTCACTGATAAGTGGGCCGAAACGTGTGACAAACCAAAATATTTCGCGCGTTGTTGACGCAAAACACACATGAGGTCATATACGTAACAATTGGGGGGCATTTGATTTTTTGAAGGCTGGGAGCCCTCTACGTGGCACCTACAAAGGATTTATTTTTAAAAATAAATTGCTAGAAAATTATCATTCCCTTATTTTGTGAATAAAACGATCTTTCCTTAGAGTGTACTTTTCATGATCTTTCTTTCCTTTAGAAGGCCAATGAGCTCTATGTAAATCGTAGTTTCTAGTAGTGACTAGAAGAGAGCGGAGTCCTCAATAAATTAGCGTTAGGCGGAACATCACTGAGTGTGTTGGAAAAACACTCGTGTAAGATGTATACATATTTATTTAAATAAGTTGGTTAGGTATTAGAGCAATTTGTCGCTATATGTTGGATGTAATTCAAATTGAACTACACTTACCTCAAGTATATATAAAAAAGGGACATGGAATAATATAGGTAATACTCATAAATTTTTTCAAAAAATATTGAAACATATTTGAATCCTCAAACAACTGAAAGAAAATCATGTTACTTTACAAAATGTAGTGTGTTCAAATCCCGCTATGTTATTTTATTTTCTCAATATTCTGTTTGTATGCGTCGGTTACGTTCTCCCACGTGTAAGGTGGGCCTTACATATTAGCAAATCCTACACCTTAGATATGGGTCCCACCAATTAGTCGGGTCCTATATGTTAGTATAGATATACTTTGTTGTCATGCACACATAGGCTAGATTGACATGTATGCACGACATATGGTCAAAAATACTAATTGTATACATGACATTGATGAGGTGTCTGCCAAGTCACCCCATCCAAGCCAATGACCTTATTAATTTGGTCAAGGAAGACCCAAAATAAGGCCATGGCTAGTGATATATCTTTCGATGACCATTCGATGCAATCAGAACTTGACCTTTTGACATTAATGGTCATAATGGTGTAGTTAGGAGTGTTGGAAATATGCCCTAGAGGCAATAAATAAAGTGTTTATTATTGTATTTCCTTGTTCATGATAATCTTTTATTATCCATGCTATAATTGTATTGACTGGAAACACATTGCATGTGTGGATGAATAGACAAACACTATGTCCCTAGTATGCCTCTAGTGAACTAGCTCATTGATCAAAGATGGTTAAGGTTTCCTAGCCACTGGCATGTGATGTCATTTGATAACGGGATCACATCATTAGGATAATGATGTGATGGACAAAGACCCAACCTACAAACGTAGCATATGATCGTGTCAGTTTATTGCTACTGTTTTCTGCATGTCAAGTATGTGTTCCTATAACCATGAGATCGTGCAACTCACAGACATCAAAGGAGTACCTTGTGTGTATCAAACGTTGCAATGTAACTGGGTGACTATAAAGGTGCTCTACGGGTATCTTCGAGGGTGTTTGTTGAGTTGACATGGATCAAGACTGGGATTTGTTACTCCATGTGACGGAGAGGTATCTCAGGGCCCACTCGGTAATACAACATCACAACAAGCCTTGCAAGCAATGTGACTAAGTGTTAGTTGCGGGACCTTGTATTACGGAATGAGTAAAGATACTTGCCGGTAATGAGGTTGAACTAGGTATGGAGATACCGACGATCGAATCTCGGGCAAGTAACATACCGAAGAACAAAGGGAACATCGTACGGGATTAACTGAATCCTTGACATAGAGGTTCGACCGATAAAGATCTTCGTAGAATATGTAGGAACCAATGTGGACGTCCAGGCCCCGCCATTTGTTATTGACGGTAGAGGTGTCTCGGTCATGTCTACATAGCTCTCGAACCCGCAGGGTCTACACACTTAAGGTTCGGTGACGTTTTGGTAGTATAGAGTTATGTATGGTGGTGACCAAAGTTTGTTTGGAGTCCCGGATGAGATCCCAGACATCACGAGGAGCTCCGAAATGGTCCATAGGTAAAGATTCATATATAGGAAGTCCCAGTTTGGTCGCCGAAAAAGTTTCGGGCTCATCGGTAGTGTACCGGGAGTGCCGGTAGTGTACCGGGAGGCCTCCGGGAGGGGTATTTCGACCCCAAGAGGTCCATGGGATATGGGAGTGTATTAACCATCCCTTAGTGGTCTGGGTAAACATCCACAAAGGCCCATGGCACAGGGAGAGAAAGTCCTAAAGGAAAAAGTGGAAAATCAGCCAATAGGAAGCAATCCTAGTCCAACTAGGATTGGAGGAAGGAGTGGGACTCCTCCCTCTCCTAGCCGGCCGAACCAAAGAGGCCTTGGCTGTCTCTCCTCTCCTATTCTCCTATATATACTGGTGGAATAGCTAGGGTTTTGGCAGAAATTACGGCCACGTGCTACCCGTTCCACCGGTGCTCCTCTAGATTGGTTTTCCGCAGTGCTTAGGCGAAGCCCTGCCGGAATTGCTCCACCACCACCATCATCGGAGCACCGTCACTTTGCCGGTGAACTCTCTCTCCTCTCCACCTCCTCTTGCTATATCAAGACGGTGGAGATCGTCATCAAGCCGCACATGTGCTGAAAGCGGAGGTGCCGTCCGTTCGGTACTAGATCGAAAGGATCGTGATCAAAGCCACGGGACGTTCGTGATCGGATCACGGGATGGTTCGTGATTGGATCGCGGGACGGTTCGTGACGAGATCATGGGATCGTTCGTGATTAGATCACGGGACGCTCGGCGATTTGGATTGCGAAGAAGTTCGACTACACCAACCGCGTTTCTTAACGCTTCCCGCTTAGCGATCTACAAGGGTACATAGATCCACTCTCCCTCTCGTAGATTCTCATCACCATGGATAGATCTACGTGTGCGTAGGAATTTTTTTCCCATGCGACGTTCCCCAACAGTGGTATCAGAGCTAGGTCTATGTGTAGATGAGATCTCGAGTAGAACGCAAAAGGTTTGTGGGCGTTGATGCTTAGATTGCTTCCTTCCTTGGTCGGATTTTGATTTAGCGGTATTGTGAGATGAAGCGGCCCGGACCAACATTACTCGTACGCTTACGAGAGACCGGTTCCCTCGATGCAACTTGTTGCCTAGATGGCTTGCGGGTGTAGTTTCTCTCACTTTAGTTGGATCGGATCCGACAAAGGCGGTCCTTGAGAAGGTTGAAAAGCAGCTAGTGTATCACCGTTGTGGTTTTTGCGTAGGTGAGAATTGTTCTTGCTAGATACCCATAGCAGCCACGTAAAACATGCAACAACAATTAGAGGACGTCTAACTTGTTTTTGCAAGGTATGTTGTGATATGATATGGCCAATTACATGATGTGATATATGAGATATATGTGATGTATGAGATGATCATGTGATGTATAGATTATCACGACTTGCATGTCAATGATTACGGCAAGCGGCAGGAGCCATAGGGTTGTCTTTAATTATTGTATGACCTGCGTGTCAATCATTAAGCGCTATGTAATGCTTTACTTTATCGCTAAGCGGTAGCAATAGTAGTAGAAGCATGTTGAGTGTGACAACCCCGATGGCGACACGTTGATGGAGATCAAGATGATGGAGATCATGGTGTCTTGCCGGTGACGATGGAGATCATGCCGGTGCTTTCATGATGGAGATCAAAAGCACAAGTTCATGGCCATATCATGTCACTTATGATTTGCATGTGATGTTAATCCTTTTTATGCACGTTGTTTTGCTTATGACGACGGTAGCATTATAAGGTGATCCCTCACTTAAATTTCAAGATAAATTGTGTTCTCCTCGAGTGTGCAACGTTGCGAAAGTTCGTCGTGTCAAGACACCACGTGATGATCGGGTGTGATAGACTCTACGTTCACATACAACGGGCGCAAGCCAGTGTTGCACGTGCAGAACACTCAGGTTAAACTTGATGAGCCTAGCATGTACAGACATGGCCTCGGAACACAAGAGACCGAAAGGTCGAACATGAGTCATATAGTAGATATGATCAACATGATGATGTTCACCATTGAAATCACCTCAACTCACGTGATGATTGGACTTGAGTTGGTGGATTTGGATCATGTAACACTCAGATGACCTGAGGGATGTCAATTTGAGTGGGAGCTTTAATAATTTGATTAACTAAACTCATTATCTTGAACAATAGTCTTAGTAACCTTTGCATATTTATGTTGTAGATCAATGGCTCGTGCGGTAGCGCCCCTGAATTTTAATGCGTTCCTAGAGAAAGCTAAGTTGAAAGATGATGGAAGTAACTATGTTGACTGGGCCCGAAATCTGAGGATTATCCTTACGGCTTCCCATAAATCATATGTTCTTGATGCACCGCTTGGTAACCAACCCGCTGACATGACCTCCGAAGACGTTAAGAACACTTGGGAGGCTCGTGCTGAAGATTACTCAATAGTTCAGTGTGCAATACTGTATGGCTTAGAACCGGGACTGCAAAGACGTTTTGAACGTCATGGAGCATATGAGATGTTCCAGGAGTTGCAGTTTATCTTTTAGAAGAATGCCCGGATCGAGAGGTATGAGACCTCCGATAAATTCTATGCTTGCAAGACGGAGGAGAACGGGTCTGTCAGTGAGCATATACTCAGAATGTCTGGGTACGCAAATCGTCTAGCTGAGTTGGGTATTGCCCTTCCGCAAGAGGCGATCATTGACGGAGTTCTTCAATTGCTGCCACCTAGTTACAAGAGCTTTGTGATGAACTATAACATGCACGGCATGAACAAGTCATCATCCGAGCTGTTTGCGATGCTGAAAGTCGCTGAGTTTGAAATCCAGAAAGAGCATCAAGGGTTGATGGTCAATAAAACCACTAGTTTCAAGAAAAATGGCAAGGGCAAAGGCAAGAAGGGTAAAACCAAGAAGGACGGCAAAGTAGTTGCTAATCCGAAGAAGCCTAAGCATGGACCTAAGCCAGAAACTGAGTGCTTTCATTGCAAGGGAACTAGTCACTGGAAGCAGAACTGCCCCAAGAACCTGGCTGATAAGAAGGCGGCCAACGACAAACAAGGTATATATGATATACATGTTATTGATGTGTACCTAACCAGCTCTCGTAGTAGTGCCTGGGTATTTGATACCGGTTCGGTTGCTCACATTTGCAACTCAAAGCAGGAACTACGGAATAAACGAAGGCTGGCGAAGGACGAAGTGACGATGCGCGTGGGAAATGGTTCCAAGGTTGATGTGATCGCCGTCGGCACGCTCTCTCTTCGATTACCATCGGGATTAGTGATGAACCTGAATAATTGTTATTTAGTGCCTGCGTTAAGCATGAACATTATATCTGGATCCTGTTTATTGCGAGACAGTTACTCATTTAAATCAGAGAATAAAGGTTGTTCTATTTATATGAGTAATATCTTTTATGGTCATGCACCCAATATTAGGGGTTTATTCATAGTGAATCTTGATAGTGATGAAACATATGTTCATAACATTGATGCCAAAAGATGTAGAGTTCATAATGATAGTACCACTTTCTTGTGGCACTGTCATTTAGGTCATATTGGTGTTAAACGCATGAGGAAGCTCCATGATGATGGACTTTTGGAGTCACTTGATATTTAATCACTTGACACATGTGAACCATGCCTCATGGGCAAGATGACTAAAACACCGTTCTCTAGAACAATGGAACGGGCAAGTGACATGTTGGAAATCATACATACTGATGTGTGCGGTCCAATGAATGTTGCAGCGCGTGGTGGATATCGTTATTTTCTCACCTTCACTGATGACTTGAGTAGATATGGATATATTTACTTGATGAAGCACAAGTCTGAAACGTTTGAAAAGTTCAAGCAATTTCAGAGTGAAGTTGAGAATCATCGTAACAAGAAGATTAAATTCCTGCGATCTGATCAAGGAGGTGAATATCTAAGTTATGAGTTTGGCAGTCACTTAAGACAGTGTGGAATTGTTTCACAGTTGACACCGCCCGGAACACCACAGCGTAATGGTGTGTCCGAACGTCGTAATCGAACCTTATTAGATATGGTGCGTTCTATGATGTCTCTTGCTGATTTGCCACTATCTTTTTGGGGTTATGCATTAGAGACAGTTGCATTCACTTTAAATAGGGTACCATCAAAATCCGTTGAGACGACGCCATATGAACTATGGTTTGGCAAGAGGCCAAAGTTGTCGTTTCTTAAAGTTTGGGGATGTGATGCTTATGTCAAAAAGCTTCAGCCTGAAAAGCTGGAACCCAAAGCGGAGAAATGCGTCTTCATAGGATACCCGAAAGAGACAGTCGGGTATACCTTCTATCTCAGATCCGAAGGCAAAGTGTTTGTCGCTAAGAAAGGAACATTTCTTGAGAAAGAGTTTCTCTCGAAAGAATTGAGTGGGAGGAAAATAGAGCTTGATGAGGTTGTTGAACCTCTACTTCAACCACAGAGTAGCGCAGCACAGAAAGATGTTTCTGAGGTGCCTGCGATGGTGGAAGAGGAAGTTAATGATGATGATCATGAAGCTTCAGATCAAGCTGCTATTGAACCTCGTAGGTCGACAAGGCCACGTACTGCTCTAGAGTGGTACGGCAACCCTGTCTTAGAGGTCATGTTGTTGGACAACAATGAACCTACGAGCTATGGAGGAGCAGTGATGGGCCCGGATTCCAAGAAATGGTTAGAGGCCATGAAATCCGAGATGGGATCCATGTATGAAAACAAAGTATGGACTTGGAAGTATTACCTGAAGGGCGAAAGGCCATTCAGAACAAATGGATCTTTTAGAAGAAGACGGACGCGGACGGTAATATCACCGTCTATACAGCTCGACTTGTGGCAAAGGGTTTTTCACAAGTTCCAGGAGTGGACTACGATGAGACTTTCTCACCCGTAGCGATGCTTAAGTCTGTCAGAATCATGTTGGCAATAGCTGCTTATTTCGACTATGAAATTTGGCAGATGGATGTCAAAACGGCGTTCCTCAATGGTTTCCTTGAGGAAGAGTTGTATATGATGCAACCCGAAGGTTTTGTCAATCCAGAGAATGCTGACAAAGTTTGCAAACTCCAGCGATCCATTTATGGACTGGTGCAAGCATCTCGGAGTTGGAATAAGCGTTTTGATGAGGTGATCAAAGCGTTTGGGTTTATACAAGTTTATGGAGAAGCTTGTATTTACAAGAAAGTGAGTGGGAGCTCTATAGCGTTTCTTGTGTTATATGTGGATGACATATTGCTGATTGGAAACAATATAGAAATGCTGGAAAGTGTGAAGGGATATTTGAATAATAGTTTTTCAATGAAGGACCTAGGAGGCGGTGCTTTCATATTAGACATTAAGATCTATAGAGATAGATCGAGACGCTTGATAGCAATTTCACAGAGCACATACCTTGATAAAGTTTTGAAGAAGTTCAAAATAGATTAGTCCAAGAAGGGGTTCTTGCCTGTGTTACAAGGTGTGAAGTTGAGTAAGACTCAATGCCCAGTGACTGCAGAAGATGGAGAAAAGATGAGCGTCATCCCCTATGCTTCAGCCATAGGCTCTATCATGTATGCAATGCTGTGCACTAGACCCGATGTCAGCCTTGCCATAAGTATGGCCGGAAGGTTTCAAAGTGATCCTGGAATGGAGCACTGGCAAGCGGTCAAGAATATCCTTAAGTACCTGAAAAGGACTAAGGAAATGTTTCTCATTTATGGAGGTGATGAAGATCTCGTCGTAAAGGGTTACGTCGATGCAAGCTTTGACACTAATCCGGACGACTCTAAGTCGCAAACCGGATACGTATTTATTCTTAACGGGGAGCTGTAAGCTGGTGCAGTTCCAAGCAAAGCGTGGTAGCTGATTCTACGTGCGAAGCGGAGTACATCGCAGCCTCGGAGGCAGCGAAGGAAGGTGTCTAGATGGAGTAGTTCATGACAGATCTTGGAGAAGTACCCAGTGTACTGAATCCAATAAACCCGTTCTGTGACAACACTTGTGCCATTGCTCTAGCCAAGGAACCAAGGTTTCACAAGAGGACCAGACACATAAAGCGACACTTCAAATCCATATGGTTTTACATCGAGGAGAAGGACATAAATATATGCAAAGTGCACATGGATCTGAATGTTGCAGACCCGTTGACTAAACCTCTTCCAAGGGCTAAACATGATCAACACCAGAATTGCATGGGTGTTCGATTCATTACAATGTAAATCACATAGTGATGTGAACTAGATTATTGACTCTAGTGCAAGTGGGAGACTGTTGGAAATATGCCCTAGAGGCAATAAATAAAGTGTTTATTATTGTATTTCCTTGTTCATGATAATCGTTTATTATCCATGCTATAATTGTATTGACTGGAAACACATTGCATGTGTGGATGAATAGACAAACACTATGTCCCTAGTATGCCTCTAGTGAACTAGCTCATTGATCAAAGATGGTTAAGGTTTCCTAGCCACTGGCATGTGATGTCATTTGATAACGGGATCACATCATTAGGAGAATGATGTGATGGACAAAGACCCAAACTACAAACGTAGCATATGATCGTGTCAGTTTATTGCTACTGTTTTCTGCATGTCAAGTATGTGTTCCTATAACCATGAGATCATGCAACTCATAGACATCGGAGGAGTACCTTGTGTGTATCAAACGTCGCAACGTAACTGGGTGACTATAAAGGTGCTATACGGGTATCTCCGAGGGTGTTTGTTGAGTTAACATGGATCAAGACTGGGATTTGTTACTCCGTGTGACGGAGAGGTATCTCAGGGCCCACTCGGTAATACAACATCACAACAAGCCTTGCAAGCAATGTGACTAAGTGTTAGTTGTGGGATCTTGTATTACGGAACGAGTAAAGAGACTTGCCGGTAATGAGGTTGAACTAGGTATGGAGATACCGACGATCGAAGCTCGGGCAAGTAACATACCGAAGAACAAAGGGAACATCGTACGGGATTAACTGAATCCTTGACATAGAGGTTCGACCGATAAAGATCTTCGTAGAATATGTAGGAACCAATGTGGACGTCCAGGTCCCGCCATTTTTTATTGACGGTAGAGGTGTCTCGGTCATGTCTACATAGTTCTCGAACCCGCAGGGTCTACACACTTAAGGTTCGGTGACGTTTCGGTAGTATAGAGTTATGTATGGTGGTGACCAAATTTTGTTCGGAGTCCCGGATGAGATCCCGGACATCACGAGGAGCTCCGAAATGGTCCATAGGTAAAGATTCATATATAGGAAGTCCCAGTTTGGTCGCCGGAAAAGTTTCAGGCTCATCGGTAGTGTACCGGGAGTGCCGGTAGTGTACCGGGAGGCCTCCGGGAGGGGTATTTCGACCCCAAGAGGTCCATGGGCTATGGGAGTGTATTAACCATCCCTTAGTGGTCTGGGTAAACATCCACAAAGGCCCATGGCGCAGGGAGAGAAAGTCCTAAAGGAAAAAGTGGAAAATCAGCCAATAGGAAGCAATCCTAGTCCAACTAGGATTGGAGGAAGGAGTGGGACTCCTCCCTCTCCTAGCCGGCCGAACCAAAGAGGCCTTGGCTGTCTCTCCTCTCCTCTCCTCCTATATATACTGGTGGAATAGCTAGGTTTTTGGCAGAAATTACGACCACGTGCTACGCGTTCCACCGGTGCTCCTCTAGATTGGTTTTCCGCAGTGCTTAGGTGAAGCCCTGCCGGAATTGCTCCACCACCACCATCACCGGAGAGCCGTCACGCTGCCGGTGAACTCTCTCTCCTGTCCACCTCCTCTTGCTGGATCAAGATGGTGGAGATCGTCATCAAGCTGCACGTGTGCTGAACGCGGAGGTGCCGTCCGTTCGGTACTAGATCGGAAGGATCGTGATCAAGGCCACGGGACGTTCGTGATCGGATCGCGGGACGGTTCGTGATTGGATCGTGGGATGGTTCGTGATGAGATCGTGGGATCGTTTGTGATTAGATCGCGGGACGCTCGGCGATTTGGATCGCGAAGAAGTTCGACTTCACCAACCGCGTTTCTTAACGCTTCCCGCTTAGCGATCTACAAGGGTACGTAGATCCACTCTCCCTCTCGTAGATGCTCATCACCATGGATAGATCTGCGTGTGCGTAGGAATTTTTTTGTTTCCCATGCAACGTTCCCCAACAAGGAGCCCCCTTAGACACTCCATGGCAATTTCGTAAATTTTGGTCATAATTCTATGACCTATTGACCATGGTCATTGTATTTTTGTCATAAACAAGCATATTTCTTGTAGTGTTAATTCTTTTTGAGGGAAAAGAGAGAGAGGAGGTCTAGATCCATATTTCTACCAATCACTCTCTCCTCTATGTGAGGGGAACCCCTTGGATCTAGATCTTGGAGTTCTTGTGTGTTATTCTTGTTCTTCCTCTCATATTCCTCCATAGCTTTTGTTTTTGTGGTGGGATTTGGGAGTGAGGGACTTGAACACTTCATGTGTTATTTCCATTGGATTAGTTGCATCGATTTAAATTCTCCATGGTGATACTTGGAAGTGAAAAGTTGACAAGCTTATTACTCTTGGGTATTTGGGCACCCTAGAGCTTGTTGCTCTTGAGTGCTTGGGCACCCTAGACGGTTAGTGGTGCCATGGAGCTCAATCATTGTGTTGCAAAGCTCCGGCAAGCGTCAATGTCTCCAATTAAGTTGTGGAGATTGCCCCGAGCAATTTTTATCGGTTCCCGTGACCGCCCCAAGGATTGCCAATTGTAAGGGTTCGGTGACCGCCCCCAAGGGTCGCCATTTGCAAGGGTTCGGTGACCGCCCTAAAGAGTCCCTTAGTGGAATCATGACATCTTGCATTGTGCGAGGGCGTTAGGAGATTATGATGGCCCTAGTGGTGCTACTTCTTGAGATTGCGTTGGTTTTCCCTTGAAGAGGAAAGGGTGATGCAACAAAGTAGATAAGTATTTCCCCCAGTTTGTTGAGAACCAAGGTATCAATCCAGTAGGAGATACAAGCAAGTCCCCAATCTTCGCACCTACACAAACAATCAAACTCTTGCACCCAACGCTATAAAGGGGTTGTCCATCCCTTCACGGTGGCTTGCAAGGATGAGATCTGATAGAGATAGATATAAAAGATTGCTAAAACGAAAAGTAAAAATATTGCAACAAATTATTTTTGGTATTTTTGGTATATAGATACGAAAATATAAGATGGAAAATAGACCCCGGGGCCATAGGTTTCACTAGAGGCTTCTCTCTTGAAGGCAAATAATACGGTGGGTGAACAAATTATTGTCGAGCAATTGATAGAAAAGTGCATAGTTATGACGATATCCAAGGCAATGATTATGCATCTAGACATCATGTCCGTGTTAAGTAGACCGAAAAGATTCTGCATCTACTACTATTACTCCACACATCGACCGACTCCTACCTACATCTAGAGTATTAAGTTCATGAAGAACAGAGTAACACATTAGGTAAGATGACATGATGTAGAGGGATAAACTCAAGCAATATGATGAAAAGCCCATCTTTTTATCCTCGATGGAAATAATATAAATACGTGCCTGGCTAGCCCTACCATGTAACTGGGTGAGGACACCGCAAGATTGAACCCAAAACTAAGCACTTCTCCTATTGCAAGAATTAACAATCTACTTGTCCAAACCAAACCAATAACTCGAAGAGACTTGCAAAGATATGAAATCATGCATATAAGAATTCAAAAAAGATTCAAATAATATTCATAGATAATCTGACATTAACGCACAATTCATCGGATCTCGACAAACACACCGCAAAAGATTATTACATCAGATAGATCTCCATGAAGATCATGAAGAACATGGTATTGAAGAACATAGAGAGAGAAGAAGCCATCTAGATACTTGCTATGGACCCGAAGGTCTCTGGTGAACTACTCACGCATCATCGGAGGGGCAATGGGTTTGATGTAGATGCCCTCCATGGTCGAATCCCCCTCCGACAGATTACCGGAAAAGACTCCAGGATCGGATCTCACTGGAACAAAGGCTTCCGGCAGCGGAAAAGTATTTTCGTGGCTCTTTTTGGTATCCAGGGAATATTTGGGAATTTATAGGTTGAATAATAGGGTTAGGAGAGGTTCCATGGGGCTACAAGCCATGGGGGCGCCCCCCTAGGGCGCGCCCTAGTGCCTTGTGACGCCACGACAAGTCTCCTGCCTTCATCTCCAAGTCTGGCAGGTTTCTTCTGGTCCAAGAAAAACCATTCCAAAGATTTTATTCCATTTGGACTCCATTTAATATTCCTTATCTGCAATACTCAAAAACAAGGAAAAAACAAAAACTTGCACTAAGCTCTAGATTAAAAGGTTAGTCCCAAAAATAATATATAGAAATGCATATTAACGCATATAAAACATCCAAAAAAATAATATAATAACATGGAACAAAAAAATATAGATACATTGGAGACGTATCAAGCATCCCCAAGCTTAATTCCTGCTCGTGCTCGAGTAGGTAAATGATAAAACAGATTTTTTGATGTGGAATGCTACCTAACATATTTATCCATGTAATATTCTTTATTGTGGCATGAATATTCAGATCCGTAAGATTCAAAACAAAAGTTTAATATTGACATAAAAACAATAATACTTCAAGCATACTAACAAGGCAATTGTGTCCTTTCAAAATAACATGGCCTCAGAAAGCTATCCCTACAAAATAATATGGTTTGGCTATGCTCCATCTTCCCCACACAAAGTATTTAAATCATGCATAACCCCTATAACAAGTCAAGCAATTGTTTCACACCTTTTATGTTCTCAAACTTTTTCAACTCTCACGCAATACATGAGCGTGAGCCATGGATATAGCACTATAGGTGGAATAGAATATGGTGGAGGTTGTGAGGAAAAAGGAGAAGATAGTATCACATCAACTAGGCGTATCAGCGGGCTATGGAGATGCCCATCAATATATATCAATGTGACCGAGTAGGGATTTCCATGCAATAGATGCACTAGAGCTATAAGTGTATGAAATATCAAAAGGAAACTAACTGGACGTGCATCATGATGAAAAATTCCACTAGTATATGAAAGTGACAAAATAGGAGACTCTCTATCCTGGAGATCATGGTGCTACTTAGATCTAATCTAGTACGTAGATCCTAGATCTAACGGTAGAGGGTGGATGCCGCGGCTTATAGAGGAGGGAGTTGGGGTTCCGGTGATGTCGACGGCGGCCGGGAGTTGGAGATGGTTGGAGACACCATTGCGGTGGTCGAGGGCGGAGTCCGAGGGTTCCAAACGGCGGCAGCGACTCTCCGGCGTGCGTAGGTGGCGTCGAAGGGAAGTGGGGGTGAGTGCACCGCCGGGCAGGAGCTCCGGTGGCTTCGATTGAGTGCCAAACTCCGGCGAGGTGGTAGTGGAGCATTCTGGCAAGGGCAGAGGGGGTTTCGGGGTGGAATGGGACGCGGAGAGAGGCAGGGGTATTTATAGGGCACGCGGGTGGTCGGGAGAAGGCAGGTGGAGGAAAATCCGTCGCGGTAGAGATCTCCGGCGATGAGCTGTGCACGGGGAGGAAGGCGAGCACGCTGATTCCGCGAGCGGTCGGTGGGTCCACGTTGTTAGCGGGAGAGAAGGGCGCTGGCACGCGTCGGTGGCCAGTTCGGAGAGGTTTCGGGAGAGGCTGTTAAGGCAGGTGGGCCGGCTGGGCTTTAAAACGTTTAAATGCTTTTCCTTTTCTAATTTCCAGTGAAAGGGAATTCTCTTTAAGAGCATTAAAACATTTACAAATAGTGAAGATATTTATATCAAAATGACCAGGGGAATAAATGCTATTTAATGAACTTTTTTCCTCAGCCAGAATGAGATATAATTTTTTTCCAGAAAATCCCTAATTGCATTTAATTCTTTTTGAAAGATATTTTTAAATAACCCCCTGATTTTCTATGGCTCAAAATTCACAAATAAGACCCTGGTGTGGAGTGACATGCTTGTCCTAAAATATTTTGAAATATTTGAAAAGTTTTTTACAAATAGGAACTAGTGTAAAGGAAAATGGAAATTCCATTTCATAGTCAAAAGTGAGCTTCAACAATTCATTACACTCAACAGACATGATGATGATGCATTTCTACTTTCATAACATTCCAAAGTGAAACTTTGGGATGTTACAAACCTACCCCCCTTAAGATGAATCTCGTCCTCGAGATTCGGGTTGGCTAGAGAATAGGTGTGGGTTGTCTCGACGAAGATCTTCTTCGCGTTCCCAGGTGGCTTCTTCCTCTGTGTGATGACTCCATAGAACCTTGCAAAACTTGATGATCTTGCTACGGGTAGCTCTGTTGGCAGTCTCGAGGATTTTGACGGGCTTCTCCTCGTAAGTCAGATCACTGTCAAGTTGTATGGACTCTAGGGGCACTGTGTCTCTCAAAGGAATTTCAGCCATCTCAGCATGGCATTTCTTCAGCTGAGAAACATGGAATACATCTTGAACTCCGGACAATCCTTCTGGTAATTCTAGCTTGTAGGCAACTTTGCCTCTACGTTCAAGAATTTTGTAGGGGCCTATGAATCTGGGTGCTAATTTTCCTTTAACACCAAACCTCTTGATTCCTCCAAGTGGACACACACGGAGGTGCTAATCTTCCTTGCGTTTGCTGTTAGCATAGCTCTTCTGTCGGGATTGAGCTATCTTGAGTCGGTCACGAATTAGTTTGACCTTCTCTTCGAAATCTCGGATAAGATCGGGACCAAAAAGTTTTCGGTCTCCTACACCATCCCACATCAATGGTGTTCTGCACCTCCTTCCATATAAAGCTTCAAAAGGGGCCATCTTGAGGCTGGTCTGATGACTATTATTGTATGAGAACTCTGCGTAAGGTAAGTTGTCATCCCAACTAGACCCATAGTCTAACGCACAAGCTCTCAACATGTCTTCCAGGATCTGGTTGACTCTCTCAGTATGTCCATCAGTCTGCGGATGAAAAGTTGTACTGAACTCCAGCCTCATACCCAAAGTTTCATGTAACTGATGCCAAAACTTTGAGGTAAATTGTGTTCCTCTACCCGACACGATACTCCTCGGAACTCCATGCAGACACACGATCCTGGTCATGTATATCTTGGCTAACTTAGCACTGGTATTGGTGGTCTTCACTGGAATGAAATGAGTCAAGCGATCGACCACTACCCAGATGGAATCGTAACCTGAACGGGTCCTGGGTAATCTTGTGATGAAGTCCATACCTAGCTTATCCCATTTCCACTCGAGTATCGGCAAAGGTTGGAGTAACCCTGCTGGTTTCTGATATTCCGCCTTTACTCTCTGACAAACATCACATATCGCAACATGTTCGGCGATGTCCTTCTTCATGACTGTCCACCAAAAACTTTCCTTCAAGTTCAGGTACATCTTAGTGTTGCTTGGGTGTATCGAGTATGGTGAATCGTGGGCTTCTTGAAGTATCAACTTCCTGAGCTTGGTGTCATTGGGCACATATATACGGTTCTCAAACCATAGTGTTCCTTGTTCATCCTCACGAAAACCTTTTGCTTTCCCATCCTTCATCTTCTGTTTTATCTCAGCTATCTCCTTGTCCGACTTCTGGGTTTCACGAATTCTTTCGGTCAAAGTGGACTGGATCTCTAGTGTTGCAATATATCCTCTTGGGACTATTTCTAGTTTGAGATCTCTGAGATCATCGGATAATTCCTGGGGTAATCCTCCTGCTATGAGTGTGTTCACATAACTCTTCCGACTCAAAGCGTCTGCTACGACATTTGCCTTCCCAGGATGGTAATGCAATTTCATGTCATAGTCCTTGATCAACTCTAGCCATTTCCTCTGTCTGAGGTTTAGCTCCTTCTGTGTGAAGATGTACTTCAGGCTCTTGTGATCAGTGTAAACATCACAACTATTTCCGATAAGGAAATGTCTCCAGGTTTTGAGTGCGTGCACTACGGCTACTAACTCCAAATCATGGGTGGCATAGTTTAACTCATGAGGTCATAACTATCGGGATGCATAGGCTACAACCTTTCTCTCCTGCAGGAGTACTCCTCCGAGTCCTTGACGTGAGGCGTCACAATAAACCTGGAAGTCCTTCCAAATATTTGGCAAAATCAACACAGGGGCTGTTACCAAACGTTTCTTCAATTCCTGGAAACTGGCTTCACATTCCTCAGTCCAAACATATTTAGTCTCTTTCTTCAACAGTTCCGTCATGGGCTTGGCAATCTTTGAGAAATTCTCAATAAACCTCCGGTAGTATCCGACAAGTCCGAGAAAACTGCGGATCTCCTTAACTGAGGTGGGTGACTGCCACTCGGTAACTACTTCAACCTTGGTGGGGTCCACTGCTACTCCATCTCCAGAAATAACATGTCCAAGGAATCCAACTTCCGTTAGCCAAAATTCACATTTACTGAACTTGGCGTATAACTGATGCTCTCTGAGCTTCTCCAGAACTAAACGTAAGTGTTCCTTATGTTCTTCCTCGTTCTTGGAGAATATCAATATATCATTGATGAACACTAAGACAAACTTGTCCAGATATTCCATGAACACTTTGTTCATCATACTCATGAAGTAGGCAGGAGCATTAGTCAATCCAAAAGACATGACCTTATACTCGTATAAGCCATACCTCGTGGTGAAAGCTGTTTTGGGTATATCCTGTTCACGAATTTTCAACTGGTGATACCCTGATCGAGGATCGATCTTGGAGAACACTTTGGCTCCCACTAGCTGATCAAACAAGTCATTGATCATTGGCAGAGGATACTTTTTCTTGATAGTCACCTCATTCAAGGCACGATAATCGACTACCATCCTCAAGGTTTTATCCTTCTTTTCTACCAAAAAAACTGGTGCTCCCCAAGGTGAGGAACTTGGGCGAATATACCCTTTGTCCAATAACTCCTTAATCTGCATCTTGATTTCTTCCAAATCATTTACGAGCATCCGATAGGGTCTCTTGAAAATTGGGGCTGTTCCTGGCAATAACTCTATCAGAAACTCAATCTCCCTATCCGGTGGCATGCCGGGTAATTCCTCCGAGAATACATCTGGAAAATCGTGTACCACCGGTACTTCCGCCTGAACAACTCCTGTGAGGGAATTTACCCGAGTGCTCTTTGATGTGCGTCGGGATACATACTTAATCCTCTTGTTTTCAGGGGTGGTGAGCAAAATAGACTTGGTGGAACAATCAAGGTTTCCTTCATACCTGGTCATCCAATCCATGCCTAGGATCACATCCAAACCTTGTGACTCTAAGACGATGAGGTCGGTGGGAAAAACATGGTTTCCTATATTAAGGTTCACTGCATGGCATCCTATCCCTGCCATCATCATGCCTCCTGGGGAACTGACCTTAATGGGCTGACTAAGGGTTCTGGTTGGCAAACCATACTTTTGCACAACTACCCTTGATATGAATGAATGAGTTGCACCGAAATCAAAAAGTACCATTACTGGACGAGAATGCAATAAAAACTTACCAACCACAGTCTTGGGCTGATCATAGACTTCCTCCACATCAATGTGGTTCACCTGAGCATGAGGAAAAGGATTGGGCTTCTTAGCTGCTGAGTTGCCGTTGTTATTGCCGTTTCCGTTCCCTTGCTTGTTCTGAGGACATTCAGTGGCATAGTGCCTTGTCTTCTAACACTTGAAACAGGTGATATGGCTCAAATCCTTCTGAGCTGGAGCAGGACGGTGCTGGTTGCCATTTCCACCTCCATTGCCATTCTTGAAGTTTCCATGGTTGGGACGATTATTCCCATTTCCCCCATGGTTGTGGCCTCCATGGTTGTGCACGGCATGAGTGTGTCCTCCATACTTACCGGTTCCTGATCCGGTATTCCCTGAGTACGGTGAGTATCGGGGCTTCTACTGAGTCCCAAAGTTGGACTTCCCCTGTCCATACTTCCTCTTGCGGTTCTCGATTTGCTGCTGCTTTCCCTCCAAGATGAGGGCCTTGTCTACCAGCTCTTGGTAGTTGTTGAAAGTAGCCATCACTAGCTGCATGCTCAACTCATCGTTGAGTCCTTCCAGAAACTTCTCTTGTTTGGCCGCATCATTGTCCACATCTCCTGGTGCATAACGGGCCAACATGCTGAATTCATCCACATACTGGGCCACTTAGCGGTTTCCCTGGTGCAAGTTGCGGAACTCGCACTTCTTCAGACTCATGGCTCCAGCTGAAACATGAGCAGTGCGGAAAGCAAGCTTGAACTGCTCCCAAGTCACACCAGCAATAGGATACGTGGTGGTGTAGTTATCCCACCATGAAGCTGCGGGTCCTTCAAGTTGATGTGCGGCAAAGCGCACGTTTTCAGCATTAGTGCATCCAACGGTGATGAGTTCCCTCTCCATCTTGTGGAGCCAGTCATCTGCCACAATGGGCTCAGTACAGTTGGAGAAAGTTGGAGGGTTCAACCTCAGAAAACGAGTGAGATTGTCTGCCTGAGGTGGAGGATGATTGTGATTGTTGTTGTTGTTGTTGTTGTTGTTGTTGTTGTTGTTGTTGTTGTTGTTATTGTTGTTGTTGTTGTTGTTGTTCTGGTTCTGGATCAACAATTGCATCAGGGCATTTTGCTGCTGAAGGAGTTGGGTGAGCTCCGGTGGGAAGGTGAAGTCGGGCTCACGTCGTGGAGGCATCTGGTGTTTTTGGAGTGATGAGAAATTAGAATAGAATAAGGGCCTAAAATAGAAATTCACTACCCAATATGCAATGCACAAACATATCACACCAAAACACTCATTCATTAATTCAACTCAAGTTCAAACATCGGGATACAAGTTGCTCAAATCAAAGCTAAACATCGACGTAGGATTTAACGTGAAATGTAAAGATACATGGAGGGCATAACTAAAGTTCTCCTCAAAAATCCATAGTGATGTGTCCTCCTCCGATGGCGCTCTCCTCATAGTCGTTGTCGTCGCTAATCAAAGGAGCCATGTCTCCCTCGGGGTGAAGATTTCCCCTCATGTCCATCTGCTCCTCCAGAATTGCAATGCGATTCTTCAGCTTCTCGATCCTCTCCAAGAAGTCCTTTGCCTCCAACTCATGCTCATACTTGGCTTCACGTACGTCATCCTCAAGGTCAATCTCGCGATTCATCAGTCGCTTGATCGTCTTCGTGTTAGTGCATACACAGATCTCGAGTGCCCTGATGTGAGTCTCCAGAGTCTGGATGTAGGAAATGGTGGAGTCTTCAGTGGGAGTGGTTATGATATTTCCATTTGCATCTCTGCGACAAACCATGCTGAGGCTTGGCGAAATGGTACCACCCATGTATTCCTCCTGAATACGTCTGAGAGCATGATGAATTGCCACATCTCTTCCGAGGATCCAGCTGGGTGCCACAAACTTGAAGTCGATGGGCTCCTTACGACTTCCAAAGGTCTTTCCGAGAATGTGCACTTCGATCCTGTAGCGTCCGTCTTGCGGGTAAGACATCATAGGTGTCTCGGTGATGCTGGGCAGAGCGATCCTTATTTCCTTGACGATCTTCACCAGCTCTTTGCGAAACGGCATAGTCTCATCAGGTTGACAAAACTCCGTGATTAACACTGGGATGAACATGGCCATCTATATCAATTGGAAAAAAAATCGGAGAGAAGTCAGAAAAGAGTAGATGAGAATATAAGAGTTTGAAAGACAACTAGAAACAATCCTAAGGCTTTCCAATCCTAGAGGTTACGTCCTACGGTCAGCGTGTGCTCTGATACCATATCTGTAGCGACCCGACCTGAAAGGTTGAATCTCCGGTGTTTCCGTACCATCCCAAGATCATGCTAGTACACACACGGTACATCAATGTATATATAAAAGGGAAATCACACAGCATTAATAAATCAAAATCTCATATCGAGTTCTTTATTACAATAATGTATTACAATAAAGTGGCAGAAGGCCAACTCATGAGATAAACTAAAATCTTGCGGAAGCTTCAGGTAGACGAGTCCATCCGACTCCAAGGGCATCTCACCGAGCGTAGAGCGTATCCTCACTCCTGGTCGGAAAAGTACTCTGCAACATGATACGTTGCAGCCGTGTAGGTCAGCATATTGCATATGCTGGCAAAGTCACAAAGAGAGGGGTGAAAAGGTAATCATCTATTCGACATGCACATATGGAAGGTGGGGGTATTAAGTTTTGCATAAAGCCAATTTTACCTACAACAAGAGAGGGCTAAACAGAAAAATAATTACTAAGTTGGTTGATTAATGAGATGGTTCCACCAACCAATTCTCATACCCAAATTATTAATACCCACATCATCATATTAAATTGTGTTGGGAAATCCAGATAGTTTTAGTTCCTTTGGCTCAAGTTGTCCATGACCGTGGACACGGCTAATCGATTAGGTTTGGGTACTCTGCAGAGTTTTGCACACGTTCCCCACAATATTTGATCCCCTCCGTTGAATTTCTCGCACTTCATGATGTTTGAGAAACGGATGAGCAAAACATGGTGTTCCAAAGGGTTCCTCTGGGACTCTGTCGGTGCCCATCCTTTCCTATCGTTCTTCTACGTCTTGTAGCACTGCCTGTCCAGGGTCACCACAATATCCAACCATGCCAGAACCCATAATGGCTTGTGGCTGTGCAGGTAAGCCTTGGGTCTTGAAGCATCCTTCCATCCCTTTGTTCCTGGATGGACCTTTCCGCATGAATACTGGCACTTCTCCAGCAACACCTAGGCTAAGCACTGGCTTCTCCAGGGCGCTGTTCCAACCATCATCCACCCAGAGGTAATGTTGAAAACTTGAAATCTTGATCATCAGGTAGGTCTTGAAATTATTATCAACTCACATCTCTCGTGAATCACACAACCAACCCCTTCTACTAATAGCATAGCAAATATTAAAACAACGTTTCCTGGGGCCAAAGTGTCAAAGGTTTGAGAGGGGTGCCTACCACATGATACTACAACAATGTAACCAATTTTCCATCTTACCTACTTTGCATGCAAATTTGGGGTGATGGTAGAACTAATGCAAATAAAACATTGGGTAAATCATGATCAAAGTGACTTGCCTTGCTGACGATCCTCGTACTCAAGTGACTCTAGATAACAAGCCTCGCACTACGGATGATCTAACGAATCAAACCAGAGCACACAATAAGCATACAACTAGTAATACACCTCACACAATCAGCAAGGTTAAAATAACAATACTAAAACAATTCAATAGTAACAATCAAGAGGAAGATATCAAAACAACTATTTGACTCACAAATTTTTAGTGTCAAAACTACTACTAATATAAAATAAGACAAAAACTATTTTTAGTAACAAAATAATAGTTAACAGAAAAGAAATAATAAAATATTTTATTAGTAAACAGAATTAAATCCATTAAAACTTTGATGAATAGAAATACTATTAAAACTATAATTTTTATATAAAACACTACTAATTGAAGGTAACTAGAGTTTCCCATAACAATAGAGTAAAAACTAAACTATTTTTATTAACAAAACATTTTCTTAACAGAAAAGAATTTACTAAACCTTTATTAGAAAACACAATTTAATTACTTAAAACTTTTGTGAAAAGAAATATTACTAAACTAATTTGTTTTATAAAACTCTACCTAATGAAAAGTAATAAAGATTCCTATAACAATAAGGTATAAAAACTAAGCAAATTATTTTTTATTAACAGCAAGTAATTTACCTAGTGTTGAAACAACAGAACCTGAAGAAAACTAAAACCACAGTAAAACTAGCTTAGATTCAAATTAGACTATAGGAAAAATTAAACTAACTAAAACTAATAAGATTTAAACAGATTCTGTTTTAGTTAAAAACCCTAAACACATTTATCCTAAAAATTCTCAAACTAGGTGAGATGATAGGTCTAGCTAATACAAACCAGTGGCAAAAAGAATCATTCAAAAATAAATTTTTAAACCCAAGTTATTCAGATTTTAGCAGTTTGAGCAAATTTAACTAAATTCATATTTGAAATCTATGACTACAGGCAGAAACTACATGTAATTTGTGATCTATTGCAAAAATAATCAATTAAAAACACTAAACATTTTAAAAGATAAATCAAAAAGAAAATCAGAACACATTCTGTTTTCTAAAACAGAACAGAAAAAAAATTACTAGCTAACGGCCAGGTGCTACGTGGCAAGACATGATTGGCTGAAGCCTTGTGCGTGCGGGTGTTTGCGAGCGGGCGACCGAAGCGAAGCGCGTACCGGTTTGTTTAAATAAAAGATCTAAGCTAGTACGTAGATCCAAGATCTAACGATAGAAGGTGGATGCGGCAGCTTACAGAGGAGGGAGTTGGGGTTCCGGTGATGTCGACGACGGCCGAGAGTCAGAGATTGTCGGAGACGGCACTACGGTGGTCGAGGGCGTCGTCCGAGGGTTCCAAACAGAGGCAACGACTCTCCAGCGTGCGTAGGTTGCGTCAGAGGGAAGTGGGGGTGAGTGGAGCGACGGGCAGGAGCTCCGGTGGCTTCGGTTGAGTGCCGAACTCCGGCGAGGTGGTAGTGGAGTGTTCTGGCGAGGGCAGAGGGGGTTTCGGGGTGGAATGGGGCGCGGAGAGAGGCAGGGGTATTTATAGGGTGCGCGGGTGGTCGGGAGAAGGCAGGTGGAGGCAAATCCGTCGCGGGAGGGATCTCCAGTGAGGAGTTGTGCACGGGGAGGAAGGCGAGCGCACTAATTCCGCGAGCGGTTGGTGGGTCCATGTTGTCAGCGGGAGAGAAGGGCGTTGGCGCGCGTCGGTGGCCGGTTCGGAGAGGTTTCAGGAGAGGCTGTTAAGGCAGGTGGGCCGGCTGGGCTTTAAAACATTTAAATGCTTTTCCTTTTCTAATTTCCAGTGAAAGGAAATACTCTTTAAGAGCATTAAAACATTTCCAAATAGTGAAAATATTTATATCAAAATGACCAGAGGAATAAATGCTATTTAATGAACCTTTGCCCCGGCCAGAATGAGATATAATTTTTTTTGAGAAAATCCCTAATTGCATTTAATTCTTTTCGAAAGATATTTTTAAATAACCCCCTGATTTTCTCTGGCTCAAAATTCACAAATAAGACCTTGGTGTGGAGTGAACTTCTCCTAAAATATTTTGAAATATTTGATTTTTTTACAAATAGGAACTAGCGTAAAGGAAATGGAAATTCCATTTCATAGGTTTCAAAAGTGAGCTTCAACAATTCATTACACTCAACAGACATGATGATGATGCATTTCTACTTTCATAACATTCCAAAGTGAAACTTTGGGATGTTACATCATCACACTTTTATTTACTTACAACTCAACAAAATTACAACTCAATACCTAGAACAAAATATGACTCTATATGAATGCAATATGAAAGTGGTGGTGCGTGTCATGAAAAACGGAACGTGAAAGTTGCATGCCAATATATCTCGGAATGGTTATGGAAATGCCGTAATAGGTAGGTATGGTGGCTGTTTTGAGGAAGGTGGGTTTAATGCACCGGCGAAAGTTCCGCGGTACTAGAGAGGCTAGCAAAGGTGGAAAGGTGAGAGTGCGTCTAATCAATGGACTCAACATTACTCATAAGGAACTCACATAAGTATTGGAAAAGTATATTAGTTATCAAAGCAAAGTATTAGACGCATGATCCTAGGGGAGAGGTTTGTAGGAGTTAACCATTGCGCGCTCCTGACCCTCACACAAAGGATGACAATCATTAAACAAATCATGCTTCGACTTTGTTACATAACGCTTCAACATACGTGCATCCTACGGGAATCACAAACTTCAACACAAGTATTTCTGCCAATCCACAATTACTTACTATCATGAATCTAATATCACCATCTTTATATCTCAAAACTATAGTCAAGGAATCAAACTTCTCATAGTATTCAATGCACTTTATATGCGAGTTTTTATTATATCCCTCTTGGATGCCTATTATATTAGGACTAAATTCATAACCTAAACCAATTACCATGTTGCTTAAAGAGTCTCAAAATAATACCAGCAAGGTACGAGAGTTCTATTATTTCTATAAAATAAAACACCACCGTGCTCTAAAAAGATATAAGTGAAGCACTAGAGCAACATTGCCTAGCTCAAAAGATATAAGTCAAGGACATAGAGTATTCTAATAAATTCACGATTAACGCGTGTCTCTCTCACAAGATGTGTGCATCAAGGATGATTTTTTCAAACTAAAAAGCAAATACCCATATCATATAAGACGCTCCAAGCAAAACACATATCATGTGGTGAATAAAAATATAGCCTCAAGTAAATTTACCAATGGATTGAAGACGAATGAGGGGATACCTTCCAGGGCATACCCAAGCTTAGGCTATTTGGCATCCTTTAATATGTATTGGGGTGCCTTGGGCATCCCCAATCTTAGGCTCTTTCCCCTCCGTATTCCATAGTCCATCAAATCTCAAACCAAAACTTGAAAACTTCACAACACAAAATTCAACAGAAAACTCATGAGATCCGTTAGTATAAGAAAAACAAATCACCACTTTAGGTACTGTTGTGAACTCATTATTTATTTATATTGGTGTGATATCTAATGTATTCCAACTTATCCATGGTTCATAACCCCCGATACAACCCATAGATACATCAAAATAAGCAAACAACACAAAGAAAACAGAATCTGTCTAAAACAGAATAGTCTGTAGCAATCTATAGACTTCGAATACTTATGTAAATCCAAAAATTCTGAAAACTTAGTAAAATCAGGTAAGTTTGTATATAAATCATTTGTAAAAATTTCAGACTCATTCTATGCTCTGGTGAATTTATAAAATTCCTGGACTGAGCACAAAAGTTTCTGTTTTCAGCAGGATCAAATTAACTATCACCGTAGACCATCCCAAAGGTCTTACTTGGAACAAACACTAAATAAACCATAAAAACACAATCATAACAGAGTCATAATTATGTAAACACTCAAAAACATAAATAAAAAATAAAAAATAAATTTATTCATTGGGTTGCCTCCCAACAAGCGCTATCGTTTTATGCCCCTAGCTAGGCATAACGATTTCAATGATGCTCACATAAAAAGTAGCAATTGAGATATGCAAAAGAGCATCATGAATAACATGAAAAAACATTTAATTCTAACCCACTTCCTATGCATAGGGATGTTGTGAGCAAACAATTTATGGGAACAAGAATCAACTAGCATAGGAAGGCAAAACAAGCATAACTTCAAAACTTTAAACACAGAGTGAGGAAACTTGATATTATTGCAATTCCTACAAGCATATGTTCCGCCCTCACAATAAATTTCAGTAGGATCATAATCAAATTCAACAATATAGCTATCATAAACAATACTCTCTTTATGATCAACATGCACAAAGTTTTTATCATCTTCCAAAATAGTGGGATTATCATCACCTAAAGTTATGACCTCTCCAAACCCACTTTTATTAAAAAATTCGTAAGATTGAACACTCTCCAAATTTGTGGGATTATTTTTACCTAAAGTTGACACTCTCCCAAATCCACTTTCAACTCTATTGCAAACATATTCAACATGAGGCTTAAATAAATTTGCAAGATCATAAGAAGCCTTATCACTTCAATCATGATCATTGCAATAAGAAGTGGACATGCCAAAATTATCATCCTGAAGCTTGTTGTTTTGCATATCATTAACATAATTGACATTAATAGAAAATATCACAATATCATTGCAATCATTCTTTTCATTCAAGGAAACATCGTGAATCACTTCATCACAATTTTTAGATTCATGAATATGAAGCAAAACATCATGGAGATAATCAAGTACACTCAACTCACTAGAAATTGGTTCATCATAATTGGATCTCTTGAAAAGATTAGCAAGTGGATGAGGATCCATATCAATAGATTTTTTTAGCAAGCAAATATGCAAGCAAATAGAAGGCACATGGCAACACAAGCAATCAAAAAGAGATCCGGCCAGGAAAAGGCAAATAAAAAGGCAAATTGGTGAAGTGGGGGAGAGGAAAACGAGAGGCAAATGGAAAATAGTGTAAATCCTTCTTGCTACTTCTTGAGCTTGCATTGGTTTTCCCTTGAAGAGGAAAGGGTGATGCATCAAAGTAGATAAGTACTTACCTCAGTTTGTTGCGAACCAAGGTATCAATCCAATAGGAGATACATGCAAGTCCCCAATCTACGCACCTACAGAAAAAATCAAACTCTTGCACCCAACACTATAAAGGGGTTGTGAATCCCTTCACGGTTACTTGCAAGGATGAGATCTGATAGAGATAGATATAAAAGATTGCTAAAACGAAAAATAAAATAAAAGTAAAAATATTGCAGCAAATTATTTTTGGTATATAGATCTGAAAATATAAGATGGAAAATAGACCCGGGGCCATAGTTTTCACTAGAGGTTTCTCTCTTGAAGGCAAATAATACGGTGGGTGAACAAATTACTGTTGAGTAATTGATAGAAAAGTGCATATTTATGACGATATCCAAGGCAATGATTGTTGGGGAACGTCGCATGGGAAACAAAAAATTTCCTACGCACATGCAGATCTATCCATGGTGATGAGCATCTACGAGAGGGAGAGTGGATCTACATACCCTTGTAGATCGCTAAGCGGGAAGCGTTAAGAAACGCGGTTGGTGTAGTCGAACATCTTCGCGATCCAAATCGCCGAGCGTCCCGCGATCTCATCACGATCCGTCCCGCAATCTCATCATGAACCGTCCCATGAACACATCACTATCCGTCCCGCGATAACGTCACGATCCGTCCCGCGATCTCATCACGGTCCGTCCCGCGATCTCATCACAGTCGTCTTTTGGCCTTGATCACGATCCTACCGATGTAGTACCGAACGGATGGCACCTCCGCGTTCAGCACACATGCAGCTTGATGACGATCTCCACCGTCTTGATCCAGCAAGAGGAGGTGGAGAGGAGATAGAGTTCACCGGCAGCATGACGGTGCTCCGGTGATGGTGGTGGTGGAGCAATTCTGGCAGGGCTTCGCCTAAGCACTGCGGAAAACCAATCTAGAGGAGCACCGGTGGAATGGGTAGCACGTGGCCATAATTTGTGGATGTTTCCCCAGCCCACTAAGGTCTGGTTATTACTTTCCCACAGCCCATGGACCTCTTGGGGTCGAAATACCCCTCTCGGAGGTCTCCCGGTACACTACCGGCACTTCCGGTACACTACCGATGAGCTCGAAATTTTCCGGCGACCAAACTGGGACTTCCTATATATGAATCTTTACCTCCGAACCATTTCGGAGCTCCTCGTGACGTCCGGGATCTCATCTGGGACTCCGAACAAACTTCTGTCACTACCATACATAACTCTATACTACCGAAACGTCACCAAACCTTAAGTGTGCAGACCCTGCGGGTTTGAGAACTATGTAGACATGACCGAGACACCTCTACGGTCAATAACCAATGGCGGGACCTGGATGTCCACATTGGTTCCTACATATTCTATGAAGATCTTTATCGGTCGAACCTCTATGTCAAGGATTTAGTTAATCCCGTACGATGTTCCCTTTGTTCTTCGGTATGTTACTTGCCCGAGATTCGATCGTCGGTATCTCCATACCTAGTTCAACCTCGTTACCGGAAAGTCTCTTTACTCGTTCCGTAATACAAGAACCTGTAACTAACACTTAGTCACGTTGCTTGCAAGGCTTGTTGTGATGTTGTATTACCGAGTGGGCCCTGAGATACCTCTCCGTCACACGGAGTAACAAATCCCGGTCTTGATCCATGCCAACTCAACAGACAACCTCGGAGATACCTGTAGAGTACCTTTATAGTCACCCAGTTACGTTGCGACGTTTGATACATACAAGGCACTCCTCCGATGTCTATGAGTTGCATGATCTCATGGTCATAGGAACACATACTTGACATGCAGAAAACAGTAGCAATAAACTGACACGATCATATGCTACCTTTGTAGTTTGGGTGTTGTCCATCACACCATTCTACTAATGGTGTGACCCCGTTATCAAATGACATCTCATGCCCATGGCTAGGAAACCTTAACCATCTTTTGATCAACGAGCTAGTTTACTAGAGGCATACTAGGGACACGGTGTTGTCTATGTATCCACACATGTATCTATGTTTCCATTCAATACAATTATAGAATGGATAATAAACGATTATCATGAACAAGGAAATATGATAATAACTAATTTATTATTGCCTCTAGGGCATATTTCCAACAGTCTCCCACTTGCAGTAGAGTCAATAATCTAGTTCACATCACTATGTGATTCGCATTGTTATGAATCTAACACCCAATGAGTTCTGGGGCTCGATCATGCATTGCATGTGAGACAGGTCTTATAGTCAACGGGTCTGTGACATTAAGATCCGTGTGTACTTTGCAAATCTCTATGTCAAACTGTAAACACTGCTACCACACTCCACTTGGTACTATTCCAAATGGCTGCTCCACTATACGTATCCAGATTGCTACTATGAGTCATCCGGATCGGTGTTAAAGCTTGCATCGACGTAACTCTTTACGACGAACTCTTTATCACCTCCATAATCGAGAAACATCTCCTTAGTCTTTTAGTTACTAAGGATAATCTTGACCGTTGTACAGTGATACACTCCTAGATCACCCTTGTACCCCTTGACATACTCATGGCAAGGCACACACACCAGGTGTGGTACACAGCATGGCATAATACAGAGCCTATGGCTAAGGCATAGGGGACGACACTCGTCCTTTCTCTTTCTTCTGCCGTTGTCTAGCTTTGAGTCTCACTCAACTTCATACCTTACAAATCAGCCGAGAACACTTTCTCTGACTGATGCATTTTGAACTCTTTAAAAATCTTTTCAAGGTATGTACTCATTGAAAGTCTCATCAAGCATCTTGATTTATCTCTATAGATCTTGATGCTCAACAATTAGGTAGCTTTATCCAGGTCTTCCTTTGGAAATCATTTTCCAAAACAACCCTTTATGCTTTCTAGAAATTCTACATCATTTCCGATCATCAATATGTCATTCACATATACTTATCAGAAATTCTATAGTGCTCCCACTCACTTTATTGCAAATACAGGTTTCTTGTAAACTTTGTATGAACTACAAAACTTTGATCACCTCATCAAAGTGTATATTCCAACTCCGAGACGCTTGCTTCAGTCCATAGAAGGATCACTGAAGCTTGCACACCTTTTAGCATCCTTAGGACTGACAAAACCTTCTGGTTGTATCACATACAACCTTTCCTCAAGTAAACCGTTAAGGAAACGATGTTTTGACATCCATCTGCCAAATTTCATAATTGAAAAATGCAGCAACTGCTAACATAATTCCAGCAGACTTTAGCATCGCTACGAGTGAGAAAGTCTCATCGCAGTCAACTCCTTGAACTTGTCACAAACATCTTTGCAACAAGTCGAGCTTTACAAATGGTGACATTTACCATCTGCATCTGTCTTCATTTTAAAGATCCATTTGTACTCAACGACCTACCGTCCAACGAGCAAGTCTACCAAAGTCTATACTCGGCTTTCATACATGGATCCTATCTCGGATTTCATGGCCTCTAACCATTTGTCGGAATCCGGGCCCATCATTGCTTCTCCATAGCTCTTAGGTTCATCGTTGTCTAACAACATGACCTCTAAGACAAGGTTGTCGTACCACTCAGGAGCAGTACACGTCCTTGTCAACCTACGAGGTTCGATAGTAACTTGATCCGAAGCTTCATGATCAGCATCATTAACTTCCTCTTCAACTAACGTAGGCTTCACAGAAACATCTTCCTGCACTGCGCTACTGTCTGGTTGAAACAAAGGTTCAACAACCTCATCAAGTTCCATCTTCCTCCCACTCAATTCTTTCGAGAGAAACCTTTTCTCGGGAAAGGACCCATTTTAGCAACAAACACTTTGTACTCGGATCTAAGATAGAAGGTATACCCGACCGTTCTTGGGGTATTCTATGAAGATTCATTTGTCCGCTTTGGGTTCGAGCTCATTAGGTGAAAACATTTTCCACACAAGCTTCGTAGCCCCAAACATAAAGAAATGACAGCTTTGGTTTCTATCAAACCATAATTCACACGGTGTCATCTCAACGGATTCAGATGGTGCCCCATTTAAAGTGAATGTAGTTGCCTCTCATGCATAACCCCAAATTTATAGTGGCATAACGATAAGAGACATCATAGTATGTGCTATATCAAATAAGGCACGACTACGAAGTTCAGACACACCATCACACTATGGTGTTCCAGGTGGCGTGAGTTTGTGAAACAACTTTCACATTGTCTAAAGTTGTATGCCAAACTTCGCAACCCAGATATTCACCTCCATGATCATATCGCAGAAATTTTTGTCTTCTCGTCACGATGATCTTTAAAACTTCACACTGAATTTGCTTGAACTTTTCAAACGATTCAGACTTGTGTTTTATTAAGTAAATATACACTATATCCACTCAAATCATCAGTGAAGGTAAGAAAATAACGATATCCACCGCAAGCTACAAACACTCATTGGACCGTATACATCAATATGTATTGTTTCTAGTAAGTCACTAGCCCATTCTATCAAGCCGAAAAACGGGGTTTAGTCATTTTGCCCAAAAGGCATGGTTCGCATGTCTCAACCGATTCGAAATCGAATGAGTCCAAAGATCCATCAGCATGGAGTTTCTTCATGCACTTTACACCAATATGACATTTTAGCTGGAGTGCCACAAATATGTGGTACTGTCATTATTAACTTTGTATCTTTTGGCATCTATGTTATGAACATGTGTACTACTACACTCAAGATTCAACAAACCATTCTCACTGGGTGCATGACCATTGAAGGCATTATTCATGTAAACAGAATAACCATTATTCTCTAACTTAAATGAATAACCGTTTTGCAATAAACACGATCCAATCATGTTCATGCTTAACGCAAACACCAAATAACATTTATTTAGGTTTGTCACTAATCCCGAAGGTAGAGAGAGCGTGCCATGTTGATCACATCAACCTTGGAAACATTTCCAACACACATCGTCACCTCACACTTAGCTAGTTCTCCATTTATCCCGTAGCTTTTACTTCGAGTTACTAACATTCAGCAACTGAACCGGTATCCTATACCCAGGTGCTACTAGGAGTACTAGCAAGGTACACATCAATAACACGCATATCAAATATACTTCTATCGACATTGCCGGCCTTCTTATCTACCAAGTATCTAGGGGTGTTCCGCTTCGGCGACCGCCCTCCTCATAATCGAAGCACTTCGTCTCCGGTTTTGGGTTCAACTTTGGGTTGCTTCACTGGAGCAGCAACTGGCTTGCCATCCATGAAGTTTCCTTCCATGCCCTTGCCCTTCTCGAAACTAGTGGTTTTACTAACCATCAACACTTGATGTTCCTTCTTGATTTCTACCTTCGCGGTGTCAAACATCGCGAACAGCTCAGGGATCAATATTACTATCCCTAACACTTTATAGTTCATCACCAAGTTCTAGTAGCTTAGTGACAGTGACTTGGAGAACTATATCAATCACTATCTTATCTGGAAGACCAACTCCCACTCGATTCAAGAAATTGTAGTACCCAGACAATCTGAGCACCTGCTCAACGATTGAGCTATTCTCTTTCATCTTGTAGGCAAAGAATCTTGTTGGAGATATCATATCTCGCAACACGGGCACGAGCCTGAGATCCTAATTTCAGCTCTAGGAACATCTCATATGTTCCGTAACGTTCAAAACGTTTCGTAGCCTCAATTCTAAGCCGTTATACATGACGCACTAAACTATTAAGTAGTCATCATAACGTGCCTGTCAGATGTTCACAACATCTACAAACGACGCTAGAGGGGTTGGTGCACCGAGCGGTGCATTAAGGACATAAGCCTTCTGTGCAGCATTGAGGACAATCCTCAGATCATGGACCCAGTCCGCAATATTGCTACCATCATCTTTCAACTCTATTTCTCTAGGAACATATAGCATTACAAGGGAGCTATAGCACGAGCTAGTAATCTATAACATAATTTGCAAAGGCACTACTGACTAAGTTCATGACAATGAGTTCAATTAATCATATTACTTAAGAACACCCACTCAAATTGACATCCCTCAGGTCACCTGAGTGTCACATGATCCAAATCCACCAACTCAAGTCCGATCATCACGTGAGTTGAGGTGGTTTCAATGGTGAACATCATCATGTTGATCATATCTACCATATGACTCATGTTCGACCTTTCGGTCTCTTGTGTTCCGAGGCCATGTCTGTACATGCTAGGCTCGTCAAGTTTAACCTGAGTGTTCTGCGTGTGCAACACTGGCTTGCACCCATTGTATGTGAACGTAGAGTCTATCACACCCGATCATCACGTGGTGTCTCAAAACGATGAACTTTCGCAACGGTGCACACTCGGGGAGAACACAATTTATCTTTAAATTAAGTGAGGGATCACCTTATAATGCTACCGTCGTCCTAAGCAAAACAAGGTGCATAAAAGGATTAACATCACATGCAAATCATAAGTGACATGATATGGCAATGAACTTGTGCTTTAGATCTCCATCTAGTAAGCACCGGCATGATCTCCATCGTCACCGGCACGACACCATGATCTCCATCATCTTGATCTCCATCAATGTGTCGCCATCGGGGTTGTCATGCCCTGCATGCTTCTACTACTATTGCTACCGTCTAGCGATAAAGTAAAGCATTACATAGCGCTTAATGATTGACACGCAGGTCATACAATAATTAAAGACAACCCTATGGCTCCTGCCGGTTGCCGTACTCATCGACATGCAAGTCATGAAATTCTATACATCACATGATCATCTCATACATCACATATATCACATCATGTAATTGGCCATATCACATCACAACATACCCTGCAAAAACAAGTTAGACGTCCTCTAATTGTTGTTGCATGTTTTACGTGGCTGCTACGGGTATCTAGCAAGAACAATTCTCACCTATGCAAAAACCACAACAGTGATACACTAGTTGCTTTCCAACCTTCTCAAGGATCGTCTTTGTCGGATCCGATCCAACTAAAGTGAGAGAAACTTTCACCCGCAAGCCATCTATGCAACAAGTTGCGGTTGAGGGAACCGGTCTCTCGTAAGCGTACGAGTAATGTTGGTCCGGGCCGCTTCATCTCACAATACCGCTAAATCAAAATCCGACCAAGGGAGGAATCAATCTAAGCATCAACGCCCACAAACCTTTTGTGTTCTACTCGAGATCTCATCTACACATAGACCTAGCTCAGATGCCACTATTGGGGAACGTCGCATGGTAAACATAAATTTTCCTATGCACACGCAGATCTATCCATGGTGATGAGCATCTACGAGAGGGAGAGTGGATCTACGTACCCTTGTAGATCGCTAAGCGGGAAGCGTTAAGAAACGCGGTTGGTGTAGTCGAACATCTTCGCTATCCAAACGCCGAGCGTCCCGCGATCTCATCATGATCCGTCCCGCGATCTCATCACGAACCGTCCCGTGAACACATCATGATCCGTCCTGCGATCACGTCACGATCTGTCCCGCGATCTCATCACGGTCCGTCCCACGATCTCATCACGGTCGTCTCGTGGCCTTGATCACGATCCTACCGATCTAGTACCGAACGGACGACACCTCCGCGTTCTGCACACGTGCAGCTTGATGACGATCTCCACCGTCTTGATCCAGCAAGAGGAGGTGGAGAGGATATAGAGTTCACCGGCAGCATGACGGTGCTCCGGTGATGGTGGTGGTGGAGCAATTCCGGCAGGGCTTCGCCTAAGCACTACGGAAAACCAATCTAGAGGAGCACCGGTGGAACGGGTAGCACGTGGCCATAATTTCTGTCCAAAAACCACCCAATCCACTAGTATATATAGGAGGGAGGAAGAGGCAGCCTTGGCGCAAGGCCAAGGCCTCTTTGGTTCGGCCGGCTTAGGAGAGGGAGGAGTCCCACTCCTTCCTCCAATCCTAGTTGGACTAGGATTGCTTCCTATTGGCTGATTTTCCACTTTTTCCTTTAGGATTTCTCTCCCTGGGCCATGGGCCTTCGTGGCTGTTTCCCCAGACCACTAAGGGCTGTTTATTACTCTCCCACAGCCCATGGACCTCTTGGAGTGGAAATACCCCTCCCGAAGGTCTCCCGGTACACTACCAGCACTCCCGGTACACTACCGATGACCCCGAAATTTTCCAGTGACCAAACTGGGACTTCCTATATATGAATCTTTACCTCCAGACCATTCCAGAGCTCCTCGTGACGTCCGAGATCTCATATGGGACTCCGAACAAACTTCAGTCACCACCATACATAACTCTATACTACCGAAACGTCACCAAACCTTAAGTGTGCAGACCCTGCGGGTTCGAGAACTATGTAGACATGACCGAGACACCTCTATGGTCAATAACCAATGGTGGGACCTGGATTTCCACATTGGTTCCTACATATTCTATGAAGATCTTTATCGGTCGAACCTCTATGTCAAGGATTAAGTTAATCCCGTACGATGTTCCCTTTGTTCTTCGGTATGTTACTTGCCCGAGATTCGATGGTCGGTATCTCCATACCTAGTTCAACCTCGTTACCGGCAAGTCTCTTTACTCATTCCGTAATACAAGATCCCGTAACTAACACTTAGTCACATTGCTTGCAAGGCTTGTTGTGATGTTGTATTACCGAGTGGGCCCCGAGATACCTCTCCGTCCCTCGGAGTAACAAATCCCGGTCTTGATCCATGCCAACTCAACAGACACCCTCAGAGATACCTGTAGAGTACCTTTATAGTCACCCAGTTACGTTGTGACGTTTGATACACACAAGGCACTCCTCCGATGTCTGTGAGTTGCATGATCTCATGGTCATAGGAACACATACTTGACATGCAGAAAACAGTAGCAATAAACTGACACGATCGTATGCTACGTTTGTAGTTTGGGTCTTGTCCATCACATCATTCTACTAATGGTGTGATCCCGTTATCAAATGACATCTCATGTCCATGGCTAGGAAACCTTAACCATCTTTTGATCAACGAGCTAGTTTACTAGAGGCATACTAGGGACACGGTGTTGTCTGTGTAGCCACACATGTATCTATGTTTCCATTCAATACAATTATAGCATGGATAATAAACGATTATAAGGAACAAGGAAATATGATAATAACTAATTTATTATTGCCTCTAGGGCATATTTCCAACAATGATTGTGCAAATAGGCATCACTTCCATGTCAAGTAGACCGAAACGATTCTGCATCTACTGCTATTACTCCACACATCGACGGACCCCTCCTGCATCTAGAGTATTAAGTTCATGAAGAACAGAGTAGCGCATTAGGTAAGATGACATGATGTAGAAGGATAAACTCAAGAAATATGATGAAAACCCCATATTTTTATCCTCGATGGCAACACTACAAATACGTGCCTCGCTACCCCTACTATGTCACTGTGTGAGGACACCGCAAGATTGAACCCAAAACTAAGCACTTCTCCCATTGCAAGAATTACCAATCTAGTTGGCCAAACCAAACCAATAACTCAAAGAGACTTGCAAAGATATGAAATCATGCATATAAGAATTCAGAAAAGATTCAAATAATATTCATAGGTAACCTGAACATAAACCCACAATTCATCGGATCGCAATAAACATACCGCAAAAGAGTATTACATCGGATAGATCTCCATGAAGATCACGAATAACATGGTATTGAAGAACATAGAGAGAGAAGAAGCCATCTAGCTACTAGCTATGGACCCGAAGGTCTATGGTGAACTACACATGCATCATTGGAGGGGTAATGGAGTTGATGTAGATGCCCTCCATGATTGAATCCCCCTCCGGTAGATTACCGGAAAAGGCTCCAAGATGGGATCTCATGGGAACAAAGGCTTCCGGTGGCGGAAAAGTATTTTCATGGCTCTTTTTGGTATCCAGGGAATATTTGGGAGTTTATAGACCGAAGAACAGGGTTAGGAGAGCTATCGTGGGGCCACAAGCCAGGGGCACCCCCTAGGGCGCGCCCTGATGGCTTGTGATGCCACAACAGGTCTCTTGCCTTTATCCCAAGTCTGGCAGGTTTCTTTTGGTCCAACAAAAATCATTCCAAAGATTTTATTCCGTTTGGACTGCATTTAATATTCCTTATCTACAATACTCAAAATCAAGAAGAAAAAAGAAACTGGCACTAGGCTCTAGATTAATAGGTTAGTCCCAAAAGTAATATAAAAAGCAGATTAATGCATATAAAACATCCAAAACAGATAATATAATAGCATGGAACAATCAATAATTATAGATACGCTGGAGACGTATCAAGTGGCATCTTGGGGAGCATTGTGTTCCACACCGCTCCAAATGGAGATTAGAATCCTGCAAGGGTGTGCACTATGTGATTCATCGTCGTCTCTGAGTGCCTCAACTATCTCTTACCCAAGCCCTTTACTTATACACTTTACTTTGTGATAGCCATAGTGTTTCATGTTATATATCTTGCTATTGATGAGTGATATTTTTACACTATTTCAACCTTGTTTAAACCCGCATATTATATTAAAAAGAGAGACGTTCGCTCTGATATTGCCACTAATGACTAATGAATGCAAAGGATTTGACAAATCCTCTCTTTGATATTTTTCCACGGGAAATGGGCTAAAAAGGGAGGAAATCACATGGGAGAAAGGAAAGGAAGGAAAATGGAGAATAAGTCACCAGGAGGTACAGAAGGCCACCAGAGTCAAAGATGACGTTCCATGCGACCACACGCGCTCGCATGAGCGGTCGTTTGGCATGGAAACCAAGGCAGGTCATCCACTTAAACAACTTTTATAAAGGGGACCCCGTCGAAATGTCAACAGAAAAAAGGAGTGTCAAGCCTAGCCAGAACCTCTTCATCATCATCTTAATCCACAAACCCTGAACGTCGCCATTTTCATTTCCATAGGCATCTGCATCACCATAGTGCTCTCTCATCTAGTTCATACTTGTAATTGCGCATCACACTAAGCAGCCATTGTAAGACATATTGCAATCAATCAATCCCAAGACATATTGTTCAACATTTTCTTCTCGAGATCTGATCTCCATGTGTGAGTAGTTCAATAAGGTATGGGGTGAGGCATGAGCCTTGCAACCCCAAGTATTTGGTGAAGGGATCAATGGAAGTCTTTGACAAAACATCTTGTATGTGTGAAAAAACATCTTATCAAGCGTCTCTTGTATTGTCCGTGATATTCATCCCTGCAGGTACCCAAGATTATGGAGCTTGATCACCGACGATGCTAGGAGCAAGGGAACCGTGAAGTGTTATACCAAACACCGATGACCGTAAGGTTTAGTAGGGTAAGATGGATCATATCCTTGGGGATTCATGAGGTTTTTGTCATTAAACACCCATTGCGTTCGTCTGATATTATGATCTCAATTACTGGGGCAACCCCATGAGACGGATAGGTCCTTCGGTATGATAACTAATTCTTGATGCAAGACTCGTGTCGGTCAAGATGTTATTTGGACACATCCCACACTCCGATACGAAGCAAGCACCTCTTGATGGGTGACTTCCCGAGGACAAAATAATATCATTTTGATCCCAACACAATTACATGGTTGTAAGCTTTAGGACCTCATCCCCATACCTTCTTTTTATTATAAGTATTTTAATCACAATTTGGTTGCTGATCTAGTCAAAAGATGGATTTGACACTTTCACAAAGGCTTGGTAGAGACTACTTCTTCAAGGGAATGTTCCTCTTGTGGGTTTGATACCTAGGGCCACCTCTCCGGAAACAGGTGCAGATACCCTTTCTTGTTCCAATACCGGATCAATAAAAAGGAGATATCAGCTATCCCTTAGTTGTTTATATTGCTTAGCATACGTTGTTCGTGCACATAGGTGAGCCTAGTTGTTTTATGTTTTCTGCTTGTAAAATTATACGCTAGTTTTATTCTGCATTTGTTCAAGCCTAAACCGTAATTATTTTAAAGAACCTATTCACTCCCTCTAGGCGACATCCACATCCTTTAAAACGCCAGGCATGCATATCTGTGAGCGAACCCTGGGCGTGCTTGTGCTTGCCGATGATGAAACCCGAGTTATTTTGGCGCAGGCTCCATGGTGGCCTCATCCAGGAAGCGACAACCGCTTAATGCCATGTGCACTAATGTCTTGTGCCCATTGCTCAATTTTAATGTGGTAACTAATATGTATTGTATATGAGCGCTAATTCTTCTCCAAGGACTTTTTACACCGATGCATTAGACTCGTCTACGTCATGCACGAATTATATTGCAATTATTCGTGATGTTAAGTCCATTGTTGCAGATTATGCATTGGCATATGTAAAATCTTTTAAATACATGGTCTATATTATGTTGAGTTAAAACACATAAAAAGTGGTCATCTTCAGATATTACGACTCTTAAATGACTAATGCACGTGTGAGGAGTAAAATCATCTTTAAATCCAATATATTCACCAACAAAGGGCATTTAGGTCATTTCAACATGTTCATGTATCTGCCACAACTGCTACAACACAACTACCAAATGACTGCACCTTAGCTTTGATACGTCTCCAACATATCTATAATTTTTTATTGTTCCATGCTAATATATTACCATTCTAGGATACTTTTTGGGCATTTGTTTACCAATTTATAGACCCAATGCCCAGTACGAGTTACTGTTTTCTATTTGTTTTTTAATTTTCAGGTTTACAGTACCAAACGAAGTCCAATTGCCATGAACCTTTTTGATGATTTTTTCTGGACCACAAGAAGACCTAGAAGCTTCGGGAGGAGGACGGGAGAGCCACAAGGGGCCCACAAGCTAACTGGGCGTGCCACCAGGGGGGGGGGGGCGCGAACAGATGGCTTGTGCCTCCCTCGTGCGTCTCCCGACCTTCCTCTCTGGCCTATAAATTCTCATATATTCCAAAAACCCTAAAAGTTCTCCCGAAACACTTTTCTGCCGCCGCAAGTCTCTGTTCTGATGGGAGGCCATCTACACCTCCGTTCTGGCACCCTGCCGGAGGGGAGATCGATCATGGAGGGCCTCTTTAGCAACCTTGCTGCCCTCACCATGATGTGTGAGTAGTTCACTACAAACCTATGTGTCCATAGGTAGTACCTAGATGGCAATCTCTCTCTCTCTCTTGATCTTCAATACAACGTTCATCACATCTTTTCCTTGATCTATCCAATGTAGTCCCTTTGTATGGTGTGTTTGTTGGGATCTGATGAATTGTGAGTTTATGTTCAGATTATTCATGAAAAGTATTTGAGATACCTCTGATATATATTGTCTCTTAAGTTGCGTGATCATCTGTGACAGCCCAGGACCGACGTTCCAGAAGATTCCAGAAGATTTCCTTTGTGTTTCCGTTTTCGTCCGTGTTCCGTTTTGGTTGTTGCTTTCGTCATCGCATCATTCGCATCATCTGCATTGCATCATCGCTGGTTTTCGAAAACTTGCATTCGTTCGTAGTTGCCGGTTCTCTCCGTTTTGCCGTTGCCCGTATCGAGACCAGCCACACACGCCCGCGCCCGCAGCATCTTTTAAATAAAATCGTTTTTAAGCGTGCGCAAAAATATTCTCGAATTGAGTTGAAACTTGTCGTTCGGTCTTTATAGCTTAGGTAGACCACCCGTCGATTTTCGTTGCGATCTGAGTTCGTTAGATGCCCCGTCGATCAGTCGCAGCAGAGAGGTTATCGGTAGTTTTCAGTTTTCGTCGGACGTTCTCGGCGTTTTAAATCTCAGTGTCACGGGTCGCAGACTTCTCTCTCTCTTCCCCGCTTAGCCCTATGCACAGCCGCTGCAGCCCGTCCCTCCGCTTCCGAACAGTCGGACCGACAGCCGACAGTCCGAAAACGGACAGTGTCGTAACCCCCAGCCCCGATCCCTACATATAGTCCCTCGTTCCCCGTGCCCCTAAACCTAGCCAGCCCCATCTCCCATCTCTAGCCAGCCCGCCCGAGCCCATCTGGGTCCGTTCGAGCTGTTCCAGGCCCGAATCAGACGTTTCGGAGCCGTTCCCGGAGCTCTCCGGAGTTCTCCCGAGCTCCTCCACGGCAGCCATGGCTTCTCCCATGCCTCTCCTTCCTCTCCCTGTGCAGCTCGCCGGAGCCGCCCTGCTGGCCAGAGCCGCTGCCGCCTGGCCGCCTCCGTGCCGCCCTCTCCTTCCCTCTCCTCCCTCTCCTCTTCCCTTCTCCCTGCCGTGCTCACCTTGCTCTCTCTCGCAGGTCGCCGGCCGCCGCCGCCGCCATGCCCCGCCGCCAGGCCCTGCCGCCCGCCGGATCCCGTGCCACCGCTGCCGGGTGCGCCTCCTCCGCGGCCTCCCCTCGCCGGCCTCCCTCACCCAGCCGCCGCCGGTTGCCTGCTCGTGCGGGCGCACGAGGACGACGACGATGCGCCTGCCTTCGCTCCCTCCGCTCGCTGCGCTCCGCTGGGCCAGCGCCAGCCAGCGGCCCAGTGCTCTCTGCCCCAGCCGGTTGGGCCCAAGGCCCATGGTGAGCTCAACCCCCGCCTTTGGTTTATTTATTTATTTCTTGTATTTTGCATATTTCGAAACAACATTATATGTTTATACGTGCACCGTAGTAATATAATCTCAACATGAAAAATGTCACAGCCTTAGAAATTGATTGCATTAGTTGCATCCTGTGCATCATGTCATCATGCTAGAATTTAAATGAAACTTGAAATGGGGATTGTCAAACCCTAGCACCTCATCAAATAAATAAAATTCCAACAATTAAAATTTCAATGATTTTAAAATGCTCCTAAAAAATGTTCCCCCTCTCTGATAAATGTTGGCAACAACATATCAGGGTTAACCTATAATTTAACAACTACTTTGATAAGTTAAATAAAATAAGAAAGCTTCTGAAATCAATTAATAAAACATTATAAATATGATAGTTGTCTAAAACTGCCCAAATCTTTTTGTGGAGGTTTGAAATAATCAGACTATATTTCATAAAATATTGGGCATTTTGTGCTAGGTATTTTGGCCTCACAAAAATTAAAAGAAGAATGTCAGAATAAAAGAAATCAGGAAATAAAAATAGAGAAGGAAGGGGGTTACCTGGCGCTTATCTGGCCAAGAGCTGGACCAGCCCAGCTTCTCCCCCTGTCGTCTTCCTCCTCGCCAGGAGGACGAGGCATGACAGCTCGCCGAGCGCCGGCCTCCACCTCCTGCCCGTCTGCTTGCCTTTGCAAGGGGATTAGGCCCCAGAGCCGTCTGGATCGAGACGACCCCTCTCCTCTTTCTCCCTCGCTCCCTTCCCTCTCCCCTGCTCCTCTCCCTCCCTCTGCTCGCCATGGTGGCCTCCGGAACCTCGCCGCGATTCGCTCCGCCCGGTGCTTCCCCAAGCTCGTCGTGACCTCCAGGAGCCCCCCAGTGAGCCCCTCTTGCTCCTCCCCGTGTTTTCCCCCTCTCTAGCGCGCCCTAGCTAGCTCGCCCGTCGGACCCGAAACCTCCTCGCCGCCGGCAATGACGTGGCCGTGGCCACAACCACCACGGGCCGCGCCCGAGCATCCCCACGTGCTCCTAGAGATCCCCTGAGTCCGCTTCTTCGCTCGCCTTGCTCGCTTGTGCCCTGCAGCCCCCTGCCCGCTCGCGACCAAACTCCGGCCGCCGCCAAAGTTGTCGTGGACGTCGACTCTGGCGACCCCGCGACCTTCTGCTACCCTAGATAGATGCGCGCGAGTCCTAGCTATCCGTAGGTGGTCTCCGCCGCTCAAATGGTTGCCGGAGGGCCATTTCCGGCGACCCCCGCCGCCTCAGCTCGCCGCCGATGGCCTCCCTCCGGCGAGTGCCAGTGTGGCAATGCCATTAGCGATTAATGACCATGCTAACCCCCCTCTAGACGCTGACTAGCGGGCCCCGTAGCTGGTCAAAGCCATAGTCAATGCGGGGATTAGTCTCTGTAGATGACATGTGGGACCCACAAGTCAGTTTTGACCTGGCCATGTCAGGGTTTACTGGCCCCACCAGTCAGCCTCTAGAGCTGACTCAGTGTCACTGACCAGTGGGCTCCACTGGTCAGGTTTGACCTGGACCTGGTCCAGCTGACCTGCTGACGTAGGCATGACCTCAGCATGACGGAATAAATAATTTTCTGTAATAAAAATAATTCCAGAAAATGTTTAAAACTTCTAAAAATCATAGAAAATAATCTATAGCTTAGATGAAAATAATTTATATATGAAAAATGATCAGAAAAATCCAATGAATCTGTTTGTGCTATGATCATGCATGTTTGAACAAGTTAACATCATCAAGTAGGACATTTTATGATTAGGTCAACATATGAAATATCATTTGGGGTTGAAATTCAAACTTGTTTGAATTCCACTTCAACTAACTTTGATAATTATTCATCTAGATCAATTCAGTACCTCAAGATGCCATGTCATACATCATGATTGTTGCATTGCATTGAATGTGTTCCTTCTTTCTATTTGCCGGTGATTGTTCCCCCTGGTAGACGATGGTTCCGATGATGTGAACATTGACACTAATGAAGAGAAGTATTTCTTCAGGATTGTGAGGCAAGCAAAACCCCCTTGAGCATACTGATATCAACCCACTCTCTCGCTTCTGCTCTCTTTTACTGCATTAGGACAACAACGATTCAACTGTTACATATCATCGGTAGTTGAACCCATTCCTTTGCATGACCTGTCTTTGCCACAGTAAATAGTTGAAACCACTTAGCATGAGTACCAACTGTTTGAGCCTTGTTGTGCTTACTCATACATGCATGCTTAATTACTGCACCTGCTATGCTTAGAGTCCTGTCGTATCAGGTCTGATACATCTGGGTGATGGATCGGAATGACAGTGTTCATGTCCTACGGTGTGAGAGCTAAGTGTGTGAACATGATATGGTAAAGGTAACGATGAGAGGTCATGTAGGAGTACATGGCGGGTTGTCTCATTGGGACCGACCTTAAGAACCGAGTTCTGTGTTGGTTATCCAAGACAAGATACTATCGCACATTGGGATACTTAACTGACCCTCTCGACCCATTGATCGCTTAGACCTCCGTCCAGGAGTTGCAACTAGTTTCTGGCGTTTGTAGGAAAAGTGTTGGCGGACGTGTATAGTGCTGCCCGACGGGGTGGACTATGATGCGGTACAGACACAGTGGCCGGTGTACCAGGTGGCACCCGAACGGTGGGCTTGGGAACCCTGCGCACATCGTTTGAGGCCGTAGCGGAAACTTCGGCCGGACTTCCGTGTGGGTTCAACCTTGAATAGGCGATAAACCTGGACTAGGGTCTTGTGTGATTGACGGTCGTGGCCGATGCCCACGCCAGTGCTTCCACTTGAAGGTTGCCGAGATGCATGACGTGCAAATGGTGCTAAGTGGCGAGAGCATGTGTGAAGAAGTATACCCCTGCAGGGTGAAATAATTTGTTCGAATAGCCGCGTCCTCGGATATGGACTACTTGGAGAACTTATGTGGTTCATAGACAACTGGAAGTGGATACTCTAAAATACGCAAGATAAGCGTGAGTGCTATGGATGGCCTTCTCATAGGGAGACGGAAGTGGATCCATAGTGGTGTATTGATTGGTGAATATGTGGACTCGTGTGCGCTATCCCACCCCAAAGAAAGCACTTGTAGTCATAGTATAAGTTAGCCAAGGGTCAAAGCTCGCTTGCTGCAATAAGCTCCACAACCCCCTTCATTGATACTTGTGCATATGTAGTTAGTTCTGATGTAAGTCTTGCTGAGTACTCTTGTACTCACGTTTTCTTAATTTATGTTTTTGTAGAGGAGACATCGGTCTCATTAGTGATCATTTCAACGTGAAGTTCGATGTTGACCGGGTTAGCTTGGGAATCCCAGACAGAGGTCTGGTTCCTTTGGTAGGGTCGTAGTAGCTTTTTCAGGCTCCTCCAGCCATTTTTGTAGATGTCTGTACCCAGACATGTTTAGCTTCCGTTTGCTTGTTTGAATGCTCTGAATGTTGGGTCTTGTGACCCCTGTTTGTAACATCTATTGTATTGGCTCTTCCGAGCCTTCTAAATAAATGTTGTAATATTGTATGGTTATGTTGTGATTCCATAGTTGTATCTATGCATATCGGGCATGTCATGCGTACGTGTGACGTGCAACGGTATGTATGGGATCCGACACCTAGTTGTGTGCCTTTAGTAGTACTCTTTACGGGGAACTGCCTCTTTGTGCTTCCATCGAGCCTTGGTAGCTTGCTACTGCTCCGGACACATTGATTGACCGGCATGTATCCTTCTTTGCTGCTGTGTCTGTCCCTTCGGGGAAATGTCTCGCAGTGTAATGGAGTCCCTGTAGCCTGCTACGACTCGTCTACATGCAGTGATGGCATTTATGCCCCACGGCGTAATGGAGTCCTTGTAGCCTGCTATGACTCGTCTACACACGCTAGAGATCGACACCTGCATTGCTGGGTTACGTATGCCTGTCCCTGTACGGATGTGCCACTTGGGTTCTAGGACTAGCCATGTCAGCCCGGGTTCTTTGACATTTGAATGCTAGCGACACTTTCACATACATGAGTCGAAAGACGCAAACGGTCCCGGTCCAGGTAAGGTGGCAGCCGTGGAGATAACCGTGCGTGAGACCGCAAAGTGATGTGATGTGTTACAGGCTGGATTCTTATGGCTTAGGATCGGGGTCCCGACAGCTTTGGTATCAGAGCTTGACTGCCTGTAGGATTACCAAGCCAAACTGGTCGATGTTGAGTCTAGAACTGCTTTAGTTATATAAGGGAATTGATTGTGGAAGGGAACATAAGGCTCTTTTTACTCCTTTCCTTGTGTCATTCTAATTCTGAGTCACCCTCTTCTTTATTCTACGGGGATTAAGAACTAGGCCTTCTCGTCTATCTACTAGGAGGACGAGTTACTATGCTTGAGACCTTTGGGGAAAGATGTTGTCTTCTGGATCAATGTCTCTGTAAGAATTCAATGTCATGTTGTCAGTTGTTTTGCAGGTTGCCTTATATTTCATGCCCGTACAGCCGTTATGCTGTCCGAGTTATCCAAGAATTCTAAATTATCTGATGCAATTGCAAAAACCTTTTCATCTTGGGTCAATGTCTTTCAGGCCAGACAATGCAGACTAAATTTTGAGTTGAGGTACTCTATTACCTCGATGTGTTTGAAGAAAGTGTTTTAGGAAAACATGTTGTTCGGTGAACCACCCAATAGTCTAGTTGTGTCTTTTGGTTCCAGTGTGATAATTCTGGCCATCATTATCAAAGGCATGCTGTGATGCTACTTGGTCAATAGGTATTCTGTATCTGGGATCTTGAACCCAAGGATCATTTTGCTTATTTCCGTAGATAGTATTTGTTCGTTCCCTTAGGATATTAGTAACCTTGTTGTAGTCCTCAAGATTTGTGGTATGTCATTCTTCCACTACCATGAATCAGTTATGGCAGAAGTTAGTTGTGAACGGAAGATCACAACATGAGCGTTCTTGATGAGTTCTCCATTCTATAGTTGTGACTCTGCCAGTCCTTCATTTCTGCATAGATTGTTTGGAAGAAACATGTTGAACTTCGTTTGACATATCCAATCTATGCATCTACAACTCAAGAAAAATCATGTGCTCTTGAGTTGCCCTTCTTCAATTTTATTCTGACCGTTATCTATTCTATCTCGTATTAAAAATGTCTACCGCATTTGCATTGCATTTTCATGCACGTGGTAATTGTCGGAATCTCGGTTGCATTTGTTTTGGATTTGTGCATTGCTCTACCGCAAATAGGCCTAATCCCGCATAATTTAATTGTGATTAATTTTCCACAAGAACATAATCATATTATATATGTTTTCGGGGTAGAATAAATCATAGGATTTATCTGTGCTTTTATTTTTGTCATTTGAGCATGTTTGAGTGCATGTCATTTTCAGCGTCATGCTCTTTTGTCATTTTCGTAGGAATTAATCCGGACATGATATGGATATATTTTCAACATGAAACTTGCTCTTTGATGTGTGTCCTAGCCCATGGACATTTTGTTTGTCATAGAAATGCATGTTTAGGTGTTGTTTCTCTGTTGTCAACTTGCTATGAAAATCTGTTATTTTCAGGGTCCTAAATATTTCTAAGTCTGAAATGTGTTATATTTTGTTGCTGTCTTGCCATGTGATTTGCTAGTGATCTAGACCTCTTTTGAGGTTGATGCAATGGAGTTATTTGTTGTTGGTATTGCCCTGTAGTATTCTGTTAAGTTTCATGCCATTCCATGACCTGTAGCATATCTTTTCACTGCTGTCAATATGTCTTCGTGATAAAAACTGCACTGTCTAAAACTGCTATTTTCACTAAGTCTGAAACAGTTTTCAAGTAGCCTTCTTGTGAGCTTCCTACCAAGTGATCCATGCTTGTTTTGCTTATGATATGTGAATATGAAATGATGTGGATGTTGTATGCTATTTACCCATGCTTAGTTTGTGTGTTTTGGAATCTTGTAGCTTGCTGTTTTCAGGTGTTCAAAATGCTATATTGCTGTTTTGGCAGATTTCAATTAAAACTTGTATTGATGATTGTGGTTGAACCGTAGCTCCGTTTTGGGCATTCCATATATAAAACTTGCTTAGAATCTCATTTAGTTTCATAATAACTTGCTGCATTCATGATTTGAGATGTTGTGGTTGCATTTTCCATGCATTTGCATTCATGTCATCCGCATCTTGTTTTGCTCATATCTTTTGAACCGTAGCTCCGTTTGAGATGTTCTATATATGTAAATCGACTAGAATTGCGTGTAGAATAACACGGTGATATTTATTTTTCTGTTTAACAAATATAAAATATGTTTAGATCAGATCTGGACTAATTTCGAAATTAACATATGGGGTCATTTCGGAAATGCTATAAGTTGTTTCTGGCCTCATTTAACATGACTAGATAGATAGTTTACTTATGCTTCACCTCTTGCCATGTTTAAACAACATTTAATATTGTCGTGTACCTAACGTGAGTGAACTAAATAATTCAAGTGTGGAGTTTCGTCAATATGCAACTCGTTGCATATTGAGGTTCACGTTAATGTGTAGTATTTGATTGTTGTGAATTGTCATGCATTGCATATTTAAACCGGACATGCATCATATTGTTGTGCATCGTGTTTTGCATATTTTCTGGTGTATCTTGTGTTGATTATTTGTTTTGGATTGCTTCTTCTCGATAGAGTTCCGAAAGCGTTCGGAGTGTGAGGATTCGTTCGACTACGTTGGTTCGTCTTCTTCATGGACTCGGTCTTCTTCCGAGTGCGATCTCAGGCAAGATGACACATTTCCCTGGATACCATTACTATCATTGCCATGCTAGTTGTCTCGTGTTTTATCATTATGTCTCGCTACCTACCACTTGTTGATAAGCCTCCCAACATTGCCATGATAAGCCTCTAACCCCTCCATGTCCCAGCAAACCTTTGTTTGGCTATGCTACCGCTTGCTCAGCCCTTCTTATAGCGTTGCTAGTTGCAGGTGCATTGCTTCCATGTGCCAACATGGACCTTCTTTTGTTATATCACAATATTTCTGCTATTTAATTTAATGCACATATATACTTGGTAAAGGTGGAAGGCTTGGCCTTTTGCTTGGTGTTTTGTTCCACTCTTGCCGCCCTTAGTTACTTGTGAACCGGTGTTATGTTCCATAAATGAGCGCTCCTAACATGCTCGGGGTTGTTATGGGGACCCCCTTGATTTTCGGGTTGGATTAAAACTTGTCTGGCAAGGCCCAACATTGGTACTAAATTTGCCTAATAACTAATTAAAATTGCATAGGGCATGATCACCCCGTGGATAATTTAATCAACCCTCGGGCCAGTGCTCCTCATGAGTGTTGGTCCAAACTAGAGTCGTGTGCGGGGCCAACCCGGGGCAACTCGGGAGATTTCTATCAGGCCACTGTACGCTGCGCTCATCTGGTCGTGTCCTGAGAACGAGATACGCGGCTCCTATCGGGTTGTGGACACGCCGGGCGGCCTTGATGGATTTGTTTTACCTTTCTCGAGCGTCTTGAGTGAGGAACTATGATTTTCTTCGGGTTATCTCGAGGTGTTGGATTTCCTTTGGAGTGGCCTAGGAAGATCACGAGATCCGTGGTTGAGGTTATTCCCGCTGAGTGTGGTTATTTGTGATGGATGAGTTGGAGCACTCCTGCAGGGTTAAATCTTTTCAAGAAGCCGTGCCCGTGGTTATGTGGCAAACTTGGATAATTTGTTTAACACCCGGTCATAGCAAACTTGAAGTAAACTCTAATAAAATACACCAACCGTGTGCGTAACCGTGATTGTCTCTCTCGTGAGTGCTTATCCGAAAGAGAACACGGTGGGGTTATGGTTGACGTAAGTAGGTGTTCAGGATCAGTTAGTGATCAATTCTAGTTCACGTCCGTTATGTGTAGACCACCATACTTTACTTTCTCTACTTGTAAGATAGCCACTCAAATAAATGCTTAGTCGCTTGCTGCAGCCTCACCACTTAACCATGCCTTACCCATTAAGCTTTAATAGTCTTGATACCCTTGGAAATGAGATTGCTGAGTCCCTGTGGCTCGCAGATTACTACAACAACAGTTGCAAGTTCAGGTAATGTGATGAATTGACGTGAGCGCGTTGCTTGATTTGACTTGGAGTTCTTCTTCTTCTTCTTCATCAGTCTTGGACGGGTTCCAGGCGGCAGCCTGGGATAGCAAGGGTGGATGTCATTTTATCGTTTGATTTCGTCCGTAGTTGGACCCTGCTCTTTTGTATGATGGTTGAGATGCTATTGTATTGCTGTGACTTTGATGTAGCTTGTGGCGAGTGTAAGCCATTCCATATACTCATCCCTTCTGTACATGTACTTGTGATGATATACATTCTGGTGAACGCATCGAGATGCGCTTCTATCCCCTTGAGGCCCTCGTGCCAAATAAGGATAGGAACACATCTTGGGCGTGACATCATCATAGTTTCGTAATGCTCTCTGATCTATTGATTTGCTTTGGCCAAGTAGATTGATATGCCTTCGATGGGAGTGGTGCGTTGTAGTAGGTTCAACCCGTCGAGTTTCTATATCCCAGTGACATAAGGGGACAAGATGCGTATTTGTGTTGTTGCTACTAAGGATAACATGATGGGGTTAATTCAAATTGATTGATTTTAATTTATTTACATCATGTCATCGTTTTGCAAGCATTACTCTATTTTACTTAATACTCTAGATGCATGTTGGATAGCGGTCGATGAGTGGAGTAATAGTAGTAGGTGTAGGCAGGAGCCGGCCTATTTACTTATGGACGTGATGCCTATATAGATATGATCATTGCCGTGAAAATCGCATAACTATTCACTTTTCTATCAATTGCCCAATAGTAATTTGTTTACCTACCATATGCTATTTCTATGAGAGATGTCACTAGAGAACTCTACACCCCCCGGGTCTATTCACTTATATATTCACAAACACTATCATTACCTTGCTGCCATTTATTTGTTTTTATTTTATTTTGCACTTTACAATTATCTACACAACTCACTTGCTTGCAAATAACGAGATCAAGGGGATTGACAACCCTCTTGCCGGCGTTGGGTGCAAGTTGTTTGTTCTTTTGTGAGAAGCCGCTGAAGGCGGTTGAGCATTAGTATTACTATTGGTTCGATAAACCTTGGTTTCATAACTAAGGTAAATACTTACCCATATTGTTTGCGATAACCCATTCCTCTTCATGGAAAACCCAACGCAGATCACAAGTATCAGGAAGGATTTCTAGCGCCATTGCCGGGGAATACCATCACCAATTATCAAGTAACTTAGCACAAATTGTAATTCACTTGTTCTTTTTTTGTTATATTTAGCTTGTCTTAAAAAAATCAAAAATATTTATCTTTGCTTGTTACTAGTTTCCTTCTTCGGAGTCATAGCTAGTTCTTCTTTTGTTCGCGTTACTCCAAATGATGATGCAGTCGACTTTAAACAAAGGGAAGGAAAAGTTTGAAAGATGCATGGTATATGATATGCTTTGCTCAAAATAAAGCTACTAAAAATTTATCCACCACTACCTTGCTTCACAATTTTATGTTGGTGTAACAACTTGGTATAGGCTTGTCCTCGACACCATCCCCGATGGGAACTTATTAATGTGTCACACTTTGGTTGCTTATAATGAAATTGAAAATCTTGTTGGAACCCCACCTATTACCGTCAATGAAACCAATCTAACCTTGGAACGTGTTATGCAAAGGCTTGATGCTATTGAAAATAAGATGATGACTAGTGAACCAATTGAGGAGCTTGTTGGAAATATGCCCTAGAGGAAATAATAAAGTGGTTATTATTATATTTCCTTGTTCATTATAATCATTTATTATCCATGCTATAATTTTATTGATTGGAAACACTAATACATGTGTGGATACATAGACAACACTGTGTCCCTAGTATGCCTCTAGTAGACTAGCTCGTTGATCAAAGATGCTCAAGGTTTCCTAGACACAGACATGAGATGTCATTTGATAAAGGGATCACATCATTAGGAGAATGATGTGATGGACAAGACCCAAACTAAGAATGTAGCATATGATCTTGTCGGTTTATTGCTATTGTTTTCTGCATGTCAAGTATGTGTTCCTATGACCGTAAGATCATGCAACTCACTGACACCGGAGGAATACCTTGTGTGTATCAAACGTCACAACACTACTAGATGACTATAAAGATGCTCTATAGGTATCTCCAAAAGGTATCTTTTGAGTTGGCATGGATCCAGACTGGGATTTGTTACTCCGTATGGCGGAGTGGTATCTCAGGGCCCACTCGGTAATACAACATCACAATAATCCTTGCAAGAAAATGTGACTAAGTGTTATCCATGAGATCTTGTATTACAAAATGAGTAAAGGGACTTGTCGGTAACGAGATTGAACTAGGTATAGAGATACCGACGATCGAATCTCGAGCAAGTAACATACCAAAGAACAAATGGAACAACGTACGAGGTTAACTGAATCCTTGACATAGAGGTTCAATGATAAAGATCTTTGTAGAATATGTAAGAACCTATATGGGCATCCATGTCCCGCTATTGTTTATTGACCATAGAGGTGTCTTAGTCATGTCTACATAGTTCTCTAACCCGCAGGGTCTGCACACTTAAGGTTAGGTGACATTTCGGTATAGTAGAGTTATGTATGTTGGTGAACGAAGGTTGTTCGGAGTCTCGGATGAGATCCTGGATGTCACGAGGAGCTCCGGAATGGTCCGGAGGTAAATACTAATATATAGGATGGTGGTGTTTGAACTCCCGAAAAGTTTCGGGCATTTCCGGCAGTGTACCGGGAGTGATGAATGGGTTCCGGGGGTCCACGAAGTGGGCCCACCACACCCCAAGTGGGTCACATGGGCTTTAGGGTGGCACACGAACCCCTGGTGGGCTGGGTGGACGGCCCAAGAAGGCCTATGCGGCTGGATTTGTGGGAAAAGGAAAGTCCAAGTGGGGAAGAGAAGGAGTCCTACTAGGAGTAGAATTGGAGGTGGACTCCTCCACATCCACCTCCTTCGGCCGGCTCCTACGGGAAACCCTAGGGGCGCCGGCCCCTCCCTTCCCACCTATATACACTAGAGGGAGAGAGGGAAAAAGCACTTCAATCGAAAAAGGCAATGGTGCAGCCCTCTCTCACGATAGACCAGTTCCTCTAGTTTTTCAGCAGTGTTTACGCGAAGTCCTGCTGGAATAGTTCCACCACCACCACCGTTGCACCTACACACTTCCAGAGAACTCTTCTACCTCTTTGCTCCCTCTTGCTAGATCAAGAAGGCGGATATCATCAGCGTGCTGTACGTGTGCTGAACGCGGAGGTGCCGTCCGTTCGACGCTAGATCATGATTGGATCACGGGATAGCTAGTGATTTGGATCGCAAAGACGTTTTGAATACATCAACCTCGTTTCTTAATGCTTCCCGCTTAGCGATCTACAATGGTATGTAGATACACTCTCCCTTTCGTAGATGCTCATCACCATGGATAGATCTTGCGTGTGCGTAGGAATTTTTCCCATGCAATGTTTCCCAACAGTGGCATCATGAGCTAGGTCTATGTGTAGATGAGATCACGAATAGAACACACATGAGTTTGTGGGAATTGATATTCGGATTGCTTCCACCCTTGGTCTTTTCTTGATTCACCTGTATTGTGGGATGAAGCGGCCCGGACCAACATTACTCGTACGCTTACGACAGACCGGTTCCATCACCTGACATGTAACTTCGTTGCATAAAGATGGCTGGTGGGTGTCTGTTTCTCCCACTTTAGTTGTATCGGATTCGACAAAGGCGGTCGTTGAGAAGGTTGAATAGCAATTTGTGTATCACCTTTGGTTTTTTTGTGTAGGTAAGAATTTGTCTTGCTAGATACCTATAGCAGCCACATAAAACTTGCAACAACAATTAGAGGACGTCTAACTTGTTTTGGCAGGGTATGTTGTGATGAGATTGTTGGGGAACGTTGCATGGGAAACAAAAATTTTCCTACGCACACGTAGATCTATCCATTGTGATGTGCATCTACAAGAGGGAGATTGGATCTACGTACCCTTGTAGATCGTTAAGCGGGAAGCATTAAGAAACGCGGTTGGTGTAGTCGAACATCTTCGCGATCCGAATCACTGAGCATCCCACGATCTAATCACGAACCGTCCTCACGATCCATCCCGATCAAGCACCGAACGGACGACACCTCTGCATTCAGCACATGTACAACTTGATGATGATCTCCGCCTTCTTGATCCAGCAAGAGGGAGCGGAGAGGAAGAAGAGTTCTTTAGCAGTGTGACGACGCTCCGGTGATGGTGGTGGAGCTATTCCAGCAGGGCTTCGCCTAAGCACTGCGGAAATCCAATCTAGAGGAGAAACTATGCACTAGAGGAACGGGTAGCACGTGGCTGAAAAATCTAGTGCAAAAACCCTAAAACCTCTAGTATATATAAGAGGGAGGGAGGAGAGGCCTTGGCACAAGGGCCAGGCCCTCCTTGCTTCGGCTGAAGGGGGGGGGGAGAGGAGGATTCCTCCTCCAATCCTAGTAGGACTAGGATTCCTCCCCTTTTTGCCTTTTTTCCACTTTTCCCTTTGGGCTTTCCTTTCCCTAGCCGCATGAGCCTTGTGTAGGACTTCCACCAGCACACTAACGGCTGGTATTCACTATCCCACAGCCCATGAAGCCTCTTGGGTCGAAATACCCGTCCCGATGGTCTCCCGGTACACTACCGGCACTGCCGGTACACTACCGATGAGCCCGAAACTTTTCCGTCGACAAAAACATGACTTCCTATATATGAATCTTTACATCCGGACCATTTTGGAGCTCCTCATGATGTCCAGGATCTCATCTAGGAGTCCGAACAACCTTCGGTCACCACCATACATAACTCTATACAACCGAAACATCACCAAACCTTAAGTGTGCAGACCCCGCGGGTTCGAGAACTATGTAGACATGACCGAGACACCTCTATGGTCAATAACCAATAGTGGGACCTGGATGTACATATTGCTTCCTACATATTCTACGAAGATCTTTATCGGTCGAACCTCTATGTCAAGGATTCTGTTAACCCCGTATAATGTTCCCTTTATTCTTCGGTATGTTACTTGCCTGAGATTCGATCGTCGGTATCTCCATACCTAGTTCAACCTCGTTATCGGCAAGTATCTTTACTCGTTCCGTAATACAAGATCCCGTGACTAACACTTTAGTCACATTGCTTGCAAGGCTTATTGTGATGTTGTATTATCGAGTGGGCCCTGAGATACCTCTCCGTCACACGGAGCAACAAATCCCAGTCTTGATCCATGCCAACACAACAGACACCCTCAGAGATACCTGTAGAGCACCTTTATAGTCACCCAGTTACGTTGCGACGTTTGATACACACAAGGCATTCCTCCGGTGTCAGTGAGTTGCATGATCTCATGGTCATAGGAACATATACTTGACATGCAGAAAATAGTAGCAATAAACTGACACAATCATATGCTATGTTTGTAGTTTGGGTCTTGTCCATCACATCATTCTCCTAATGATGTGATCCCGTTGTCAAATGATATCATATGTCCGTGGCCAGGAAACCATGACCATCTTTGATGAATGAGCTAGTTCACTAGAGGCATACTCGGGACAAAGTGTCTGTCTATTCATCCACACATGTAATGTGTTTCCAATCAATACAATTCTAGCATGATAATAAACAATTATCATGAACAAGGAAATATAATAATAAACACTTTATTTATTGCCTCTAGGGCATATTTCCAACAGTCTCCCACTTGCACTAGAGTCAACAATCTAGTTCACATCACTATGTGATTTACATTGTAATGAATCGAACACCCGTGCAGTTCTGGTGTTGATCATCTTTAGCCCTTGGAAGAGGTTTAGTCAACAGGTCTGCAACATTCAGATCCTTGTGTACTTTGCAAGTATTTATGTCCTTCTCCTTGATGTAATATCGGATGGAATTGAAGCGTCGCTTTATGTGTCTGGTCCTCTTGTGAAACCTTGGTTGCTTGGCCAGAGCAATGGCACCAGTGTTGTCACAAAACAGGTTCATTGGATTCAGTGCACTAGGCACCACTCCAAGATCTGTCACGAAATGCTTCATCCAGGCACCTTCCTTTGTTGCCTCCGAGGCTGCAATGTACTCCGCTTCACATGTAGAATCGGCTACCACGCTTTGCTTGGAACTGCACCAGCTTACCGCTCCCCCGTTGAGAATAAATACGTATCCGGTTTGCGACTTAGAGTCATCCAGATCAGTGTCAAAGCTTGCATCAATGTAACCCTTTACGACGAGCTCTTCATCACCTCCATAAACGAGAAACATTTCCTTAGTCCTTTTCAGGTACTTAAGGATATTCTTGACCGCTTGCCAGTGCTCCATTCCAGGATCACTTTGAAACCTTCTGGCCATACTTATGGCAAGGCTAACATCGGGTCGTGTGCACAGCATTGCATACATGATAGAGCCTATGGTTGAAGCATAGGGGATGACACTCATCTTTTCTCTATCTTCTGTAGTCATTGGGCATTGGGTCTTACTCAACTTGACACCTTGTAACACAGGCAAGAACCCCTTCTTCGACTGTTCCATTTTGAAATTCTTCAAAACTTTATCAAGGTATGTGCTTTGTGAAAGTGCTATTAAGTTTCTCGATCTATCTCTATAGATCTTAATGACTAATATGAAAGTAGATTCTCCTAGGTCCTTCATTGAAAAACTCCTGTTCAAATACTCCTTCATGCTTTCTAGCATTTCTATACTGTTTCCAATCAGCAATATGTCATCCACATATAATATTAGAAATGCTATAGAGCTCCCACTCACTTTCTTGTAAATACAAGCTTCTCCATAAACTTGTATAAATCCAAACATTTTGATCACCTCATCAAAGCGCTTATTCCAACTCTGAGATGCTTGCACCAGCCCATAAATGGATCGCTGGAGTTTGCAAACTTTGTCAGCATTCTCTAGATCGACAAAACCTTCTGGTTGCATCATATACAACTCTTCCTCAAGGAAACCGTTGAGAAACGCTATTTTGACATCCATCTGCCAAATTTCATAGTCGAAATTGTTGGGGAACGTCGCATGGGAAACAAAAATTTTCCTACGCACATGCAGATCTATCCATGGTGATGAGCATCTACAAGAGGGAGAGTGGATCTATGTACCCTTGTAGATCGCTAAGCGGGAAGCGTTAAGAAACGCGATTGCTGTAGTCGAACGTCTTCGCGATCCAAATCACCGAGCGTCCCGCGATCCAATCATGACCCGTCCTGCAAACTCATCACAATCCTTCTTGCGATCTCATCACGATCCGTCTCATGATCTTGATCACGATCCTTCCGATCTAGCGCCGAACGGACGACACCTCCGCGTTTAGCACACGTACAGCTTGATGACGATCTCCACCTTCTTGATCCCGCAAGAGGGAGTGGAGAGGTAGAAGATTTCTCCAGGAGCATGACAGCGCTCCGGCGATGGTGGTGGAGCTATTCCGGCAGGGCTTCGCGTAAGCGCTGCAGAAAACCGATCTAGAGGAGAAACTATGCACTAGAGGAACGGGTAGCACGTGGCTGAAAAAACTAGTGCAAAAACCCTAAATCTTATAGTATATATAAGAGGAAGAGAGAGGAGGGGCTGGCACACAAGGGCGAGCCCTCTTTGCCCCTTGCGCGAAGGAGGAGAGGAGGAATCCTAGTAGGACTAGGATTCATCCTTTTCCCACTTGGAAACTCTTTCCACCTTGGCCTTTTTCCTTTTTTCTTCCCACTTCAGCCACATGGGACTTTGTGGGACTTCCATAAGCCCACTAAGGGCTGGTATTAATCCTCCCACAGCCCATATAGCCTCTTGGGTCAAAATACCTCTCCCTATGGTCCCCCGGTACACTACCGGCACTCCCGGTATACTACCGATGAGCCCAAAACTTTTTCGGCGACCAAAATAGGACTTCCTATATATCAATCTTTACCTACGGACCATTCCGGAGCTCCTCGTGACATCCGGGATCTCATCCGGGACTCCGAAAAACCTTCGGTCACCACCATGCGTAACTCTATACTATCGAAATGTCACCGAATCTTAAGTGTGCAGACCCTGTGGGTTCGAGAATTGTGTAGACATGACCGAGACACCACTACGGTCAATAACCAACAGCGGGACCTATATTCCCATATTGGTTCCTACATATTCTACGAAGATCTTTATCGGTCGAACCTCTATGTCAAGGATTCCGTTAACCCCGTATGATGTTCCCTTTGTTCTTCGGTATGTTACTTGCCCGAGATTCGATTGTCGGTATCTCCATACCTAGTTCAACCTCGTTACCGGCAAGTCTCTGTACTCGTTCCGTAATACAAGATCTCGTTACTAACACTTAGCCACATTGTTTGCAAGGCTTGTTGTGATGTTGTATTACCGAGTGGGCCCTGAGATACCTGTCCGTCACACGGAGTAACAAATCCCAGTCCTGATCCATGCCAACCCAACAGACACCCTCGGAGATACCTGTAGAGTACCTTTATAGTCACCCAGTTACGTTGCAACGTTTGATACACACAAGGCACTCCTCCGGTGTCCGTGAGTTGCATGATCTCATGGTCATAGGAACATATACTTGACAGAAAATAGTAGCATTAAACTGACACGATCATATGCTACGTTTGTAGTCTGGGTCTTGTCCATCACATCATTCTCCTAATGATGTGATCCAGTTATCAAATGACATCTGATGTCCTTGGCTAGGAAACCTTAACCATCTTTTGATCAATGAGCTAGTCTATTAGAGGCATACTAGGGACATGGTTTTATCTATGTATCCACACATGCATCTAAGTCTCCGATCAATGCAATTATAGCATGGATAATAAACGATTATCATGAATAAGGAACTATGATAATAACTAATTTATTATTGCCTCGAGGGCATATTTCCAACAGTCTTCCACTTGCACTAGAGTCAATAATCTAGTTTACATCACCATGTGATTCGCATTGTTATGAATCTAACACCCAATGAGTTCTGGGGCTCGATCATGCTTTGCATGTGAGAGAGGTGTTATAGTCAACGGGTCTATGACATTCAGATCCATGTGTACTTTGCAAATCTCTATGTCAAACCGTAAACACTGCTACCACACTCCACTTGGTACTATTCCAAATGGCTGCTCCACTATACGTATCCAGATTGCTACTACGAGTCATCCGGATTGGTGTTAAGGCTTGCATCGACGTAACTCTTTACGACTAACACTTTATCACCTCCATAACGGAGAAACATATCCTTAGTCTTTTAGTTACTAAGGATAATCTTGACCGTTGTCCAGTGATCCACTCCTGGATTACTCTTGTACCCCTTGAAGGACTCATGGCAAGGCACACATAGGTGCGGTACACATCATGGCATACTATACAGAGCCTATGGCTAAGGCATAGGGGACGACGTTCGTCCTTTCTCTTTCTTCTGTCGTTCTTGAGGTTTGAGTCTCACTCAACTTCACACCTTACAAATCAGGTGAGAACTCTTTCTCTAACTGATCCATTTTGAACTCTTTCAAAATCTTGTCAAGGTATGTACTCATTGAAAGTCTCATCAAGCATCTTGATCTATCTCTATAGATCTTGATGCTCAAGAATTAGGTAGCTTTATCCAAGTCTTCCTTTGAAAATCACTTTTCAAACAACCGTTTATGCTTTCCAAAAATTCTACATTATTTCCGATCAACAATATGTCATCCACATATACTTATCAGAAATTCTATAGTGCTCCCACTCACTTTGTTGTAAATACAAGTTTCTCGTAAACTTTGTATAAACTACAAAACTTTGATCACTTCATCAAAGTGCATATTCCAACTTCGTGATGCTTGCTTCAATCTATAGAAGGATCACTGGCGCTTGCACACCTTTTAGCATCCTTAGGACTGACAAAACCTTCTGGCTGTATCACATACAACCTTTCCTCAAGTAAACCATTAAGGAAACGACGTTTTGACATCCATCTGCCAGATTTCATAATTGAAAAATGTAGCAACTGCTAACATAATTCCAACAGACTTCAGCATCGCTACAAGTGAGAAAGTCTCATTGCAGTCAACTCCTTGAACTTGTCACAAACATCTTTGCAACAAGTCGAGCTTTACAAATGGTGTCATTTACCATGAGCGTCTGTCTTCATTTTAAAGATCCATTTGTACTCAATGACCTGCCGTCCAACGAGCAAGTCTACCATAGTCTATACTTGGTTTTCATACATGGATCCTATCTCGGATTTCATGGCCTCTAACCATTTGTCAGAATCTGGGCCCATCATTGCTCCTCCACAGCTCGTAGGTTCATTGTTGTCCAACAACATGACCTCCAAGACAAGGTTGTCGCACCGCTCAGGAGCAGTACACATCCTTGTTGACCTACGAGGTTTGATAGTAACTTGATCCGAAGCTTCATGATTATCGTCATTAACTGCCTCTTCAACTTACGTAGGCATCACAGAAACATCTTCCCGTGCTGTGCTACTCTCTAGTTGAAACAAAGGTTCAACAACCTCATCAAGTTCTATCTTCCTCCCACTCAATTCTTTCAATAAAAACTCTTTCTCAAGAAACAACCCGTTTTTAGCAACAAACACTTTGCACTTGGATTTGAGATAGAAGGTATACCCAACTATTCTTAGGATATCCTATGAAGATGCATTTGTCCACTTTGGGTTCAAGCTTATTAGGTGAAAACCCTTTTCACATAAGCGTCGCAGCCCCAAACATTTAAGAAATGACAGCTCATGTTTCTGTCAAACCAGATGGTGTCATCTCAATGGATTTAGATGGTGCCCTATTTAAAGTGAATGTAGTTATCTCCAATGTATAACCTAAAACGATAGTGGTAAAATGATAAGAGACATCATAATTCGCACCATATCCAATAGAGCACGACTATGACGTTAAGACACACCATCACACTATGGTGTTCCAGGTGGCGTAAGTTGTGAAACAACTTTCACATTGTCTAAATTTGTATGCCAAACTCGTAACTCAAATATTCACTTCCACGATCATATCGTAGACATTTTTATCTTCTTGTCACGATGATCTTAAACTTCACTCTAAATTTGAACCTTTCAAACGATCCAGACTTGTGTTTCATTAAGTAAATATGCACTGTATCTACTCAAATCATCAGTGAAGGTAAGAAAATAATGATATCCACCGCATGCTACAAGACTCACTAGATTGCATACATAACCATGTATCATTTCCAATAAATCACTTGCCTGCTCCATCCATCCGAAAAACAGGGTCCTTAGTCATCTTGCCCAAGAGGCATGGTTCGCATGTCTCAACCGATTCGAAATCGAATGAGTCCAAAGATCCATCAGCATGGAGTATCTTCATGCGCTTTATACCAATATGACATTTAGCGGCAGTGCCACAAGTATGTGGTACTATCATTATTAACTTTGTATCTTTTGGCATTAATGTTATGAACATTTGTATTACTATGATCAAGATTCAACAAACTATTCTCACTGTGTGCATGACCATTGAAGGTATTATTCATGTAAATAGAATAACCATTATTCTCCAACTTAAATGAATAACCGTGTTGCAATAAACACAATCTAATCATGTTCATGCTTAATGCAAGCACCAAATTTCATTTATTTAGGTTTGTCACTAATCCCGAAGGTAGAGAGAGCGTGCGATGTTGATCACATCAACTTTGGAAACAGTTCCAACACACATCGTCACCTCAGACTTAGCTAGTCTTCGTTTATTCCGTAGCTTTTACTTCGAGTTACTAACATTTAGCAACTGAACCGGTATTTAATACCTAGGTGCTACTAGGAGTACTAGCAAGGTACACATCAATAACACGTATATCACATATACTTCTGTCGACGTTACCAGCCTTCTTATCTACCAAGTATCTAGGGTTGTTCCGCTTCAGCGACCGCTCTCCTCATAATCGAAGCACTTAGTCTCGGGTTTGGGTTCAACTTTGGGTTGCTTCACTGGAGCAGCAACTGACTTGCTGTCCATGAAGTTTCCCTCCTTGCCCTTGCCCTTGTCGAAACTAGTGGTTTTAGTAACCATCAACACTTGATGCTCCTTCTTGATTTCTACCTTGTGGTGTCAAACATCGCGAACAGCTCAAAGATCATTATTTCTAGCCTTGGCATTTTATGGTTCATCACCAAGTTCTAGTAGCTTAGTGACAGTGACTTGGAGAACTATATCAATCATTATCTTATTTGGAAGATCAACTCCCACTTGATTCAAGCGATTGTAGCACCCAGACAATCTGAGCACATGCTTAACGATTGAGCTATTCTCCTTCATCTTGCAGGCAAAGAATCTTGTTTGGGGATCTCATATCTCGCAACACGGGCACGAGCCTCAGATCCTAATTTTAGCTCTTTAGAACATCTCATATGTTCCGTGACGTTCAAAACGTTTCAAAGCCTCAATTCTAAGCCGTAATGCATGACTCACTAAACTATCAAGTAGTCATCGGAACGTGCCTGTCACATGTTCACAACATCTATAGACGACGCTAGAGGGGTTGGCACATCGAGCGATGCATTAAGGACATAAGCATTCTGTGCGGCATGAGGACAATCCTCAGATCACGGACCTAGTCCACAATATTTCTACCATCATATTTCAACTCTATTTCTCCAGGAACATATTAAAATTCAAGGGAGCTACAGCGTGAGCTAGTAATCTACAACATAATTTTCAAAGTCACTTTGACTAAGTTCATGATAATGAGTTCAATTAATCATATTTACCTAAGAACTCCCACTCAAATTAACATCCCTTCGGTCATTCGAGTGATACATGATCCAAATTCACCAACTCAAGTCCGATCATCATGTGAGTTGAGGTGGCTTCAATGGTGAACATCATCATGTTGATCATATCTACTATATGACTCATGCTCGACCTTTCGGTCTCTTGTGTTCCGAGGCCGTGTCTATACATGCTAGGCTTGTCAAGTTTAACCCGAGTGTTCTGCATGTGCAACACTCGCTTGCACCCGTTGTATGTGAACGTAGAGTCTATCACACCCGATCATCACGTGGTGTCTCGACACGACGAACTTTCGCAACGATGCACACTCAGGGAGAACACAATTTCTCTTGAAATTTAAGTGAGGGATCACCTTATAATGCTATCGTCGTCCTAAGCAAAACAAGGTGCATAAAAGGATTAACATCACATGCAAATCATAAGTGACATGATATGGCCATGAACTTGTGCTTTTGATCTCCATCATGAAAGCACCTGCATGATCTCCATCGTCACCGGCATGACACCATGATCTCCATCAACGTGTCGCCATCGGGGTTGTCACGCCCAACATGCTTCTATGCAAGAGGGAGCAGAGAGCTAGAAGAGTTCTCCGGTAGCGTGATGGCGCTCCGGCGATGGTGGTGGAGCTATTCCGGCAGGGCTTCGCCTAAGCGCTATAGAAAACCGATCTAGAGGAGAAAATATGCAGTAGAGTAACGAGTAGCACGTGGCTGTAAAAACTAGAGCAAAAACCCTAAATCCTCTAGTATATATAAGAGGAAGAGAGCGAGGAGGGGCTAGCACACAAGGGCCAGCCCTTTTTTTCTTCCCACTTCAGCCGCATGGGCCTTTGTGGGACTTCCACCATCCCACTAAGGGCTGGTATTCATCCTTCGACAGCCCATGTAGCCTCTTGGGTCGAAATACCTCTCCCGATGGTCCCCCGGTACACTACTGACACTCTCGGTATACTACCGATGAGCCCGAAACTTTTCCGGCAACCAAAATAGGACTTCCTATATATCAATCTTTACCTACGGACCATTCTGGAGCTCCTCGTGACATCCGGGATCTCATCTGGGACTCCGAACAACCTTTGGTCACCACCATGCATAACTGTATACTACCGAAACGTCACCGAACCTTAAGTGTGCAGACCCTGCGGGTTCGAGAACTATGTAGACATGACCGAGACACCTCTACGGTCAATAACCAATAGCGGGAACTGGATGCCCATATTGGTTCCTACATATTCTATGAAGATCTTTATCGGTCAAACCTCTATGTCAAGGATTCAGTTAATCCCGTATGATGTTCCCTTTGTTCTTCGGTATGTTACTTGCCCGCGATTCGATCGTCGGTATCTCCATACCTAGTACAACCTCATTACCGGCAAGTTTCTTTACTCGTTCCCTAATACAAGATCCCGTGAATAACACTTAGTCACATTGCTTGAAAGGCTTGTTGTGATGTTGTATTACCGAGTGGGCCCTGAGATACCTCTCCGTCACACGGAGTAACAAATCCCAGTCCTGATCCATGCCAACCCAACAGACACCCTCGAAGATACCTGTAGAGTACCTTTATAGTCACCCAGTTATGTTGCGACGTTTGATACACACAAGGCACTCCTCCGGTGTCCGTGAGTTGCATGATCTCGTGGTCATAGGAACATATACTTCACATGCAGAAAACAGTAGCAGTAAGCTGACATGATCATATGCTACGTTTGTAGTTTGGGTCTTGTCCATCACATCATTCTCCTAATGATGTGATCCCGTTATCAAATGACATCTCATGTCCATGGCTAGGAAACCTTAACCATCTTTTGATCAACGAGCTAGTCTATTAGAGGCATACTAGGGACATGGTTTTGTCTATGTATCCACACATGCATCTAAGTCTCCGATCAATGCAATTATAGCATGGATAATAAACGATTATCATGAACAAGGAAATATGATAATAACTAATTTATTATTGCCTCTAGGGCATATTTCCAACAGAAATAAGCAGCTATTTCTAACATGATTCGGGCAGACTTAAGCATCGCTACGGGTGAGAAGGTCTCATCACAGTGAACTCATTGAACTTGTGAAAAACCCTTTGCCACAAGTCGAGCTTTATAGATGGTGACATTACCATACGCGTCTGTCTTCTTCTTAAAGATCCATTTATTCTAAATGGCCTTTCGCCCTTCAGATAATACTTCCAAAGTCCACACTTTGCTTTCATACATGGATCCCATCTCGGATTTCATGGCCTCTAGCCAATTCTCGGAATCCGGGCCCATCATGGCTCCTTCATAGCTCATAGGTTCATTGTTGTCCAACAACATGACCTCCAAGACAGGGTTGCCGTACCACTCAGGAGCAGTACGCTCCCTTGTCGACCTACGAGGTTCAGTAGTAACTTGATCCGAAGTTTCATGATCAGCATCATTAACTTCCACTTCAACCATCGTAGGTTCCACAGAAACATCTTTCTGCGTTGCGCTACTCTCTAGTTGAAGTAAAGGTTCAACAACCTCATCAAGCTCTATTTTCCTCCCACTCAATTCTTTCGAGAGAAACTCTTTCTCAAGAAATGTTCCGTTCTTAGAGACAAAAACTTTGCCTTCGGATCTGAGATAGAAGGTATACCCGACCGTCTCTTTCGGGTATCCTATGAAGACACATTTCTCTGCTTTGGGTCCAGCTTTTTAGGCTGAAGCTTTTTGACATAAGCATCATAACCCCAAACTTTAAGAAATGACAACTTTGGCCTCTTGCCAAACCACAGTTCATATGGCGTCGTCTCAACGGATTTCGATCGTGCACTATTTAAAGTGAATGCAGCTGTCTCTAATGCATAACCCCATAACCATAGTGGCAAATCAGCAAGAGACATCATAGAACGCACCATATCTAATTAGGTTTGATTACGACGTTCAGACACACCATTACGCTGTGGTGTTATGGACCATGTCAACTGTGATACAATTCCACATTGTCTTAAGTGACTGCCAAACTCATAACTCAGATATTCACCTCCTCGATCAGATCGCAGGAATTTAATCTTCTTGTTACGATGATTCTCAACTTCACTCTGAAATTGCTTGAACTTTTCAAACATTTTAGACTTGTGTTTCATTAAGTAAATATACCCATATCTACTTACGTCATCAGTGAAGGTGAGAAAATAACGATATCCACCACGCGTTGTAACATTCATTGGACCGTACACATCAGTATGTATGATTTCCAATAAGTCACTTGCCCGTTCCATTGTTCCAGAGAACGGCGTTTTAGTCATCTTGCCCATGAGGCATGGTTCACATGTGTCAAGTGATTCAAAATCAAGTGACTCCAAAAGTCTATCACCATGGAGCTTCCTCATGCGTTTTACACCAATATGACCTAAACGGCAGTGCCACAAGAAAGTGGTACTATCATTATCAACTCTACATCTTTTGGCATCAAAGTTATGAACATGTGTGTCATCACTATCAAGATTCAATATGAATAAACCCCTCACATTGGGTGCATGACCATAAAAGATGTTACTCATATAAATAGAACAACCTTTATTCTCTGATTTAAATGAGTAACCGTCTCGCAATAAACAAGATCCAGATATAATGTTCATGCTTAACGCAGGCACTAAATAACAATTATTCAGGTTCATCACTAATCCCGATGGTAATCGAAGAGAGAACGTGCTGATGGAGATTACATCAACCTTGGAACCATTTCCCACGCGCATCGTCACTTCATACTTTGCCAGCCTTCGTCTACTTCGTAGTTCCTGTTTTGAGTTGCAAATGTGAGCAACCGAACCGGTATCAAATACCCAGGCACTACAACGAGAGCTAGTAAGGTAAACATCATAACATGTATTTCATATATACCTTGTTTGTCGTTGGCCGCCTTCTTGTCAGCCAGGTACTTGGGGCAGTTCCGCTTCCAGTGACCAGTTGCCTTGCAGTGAAAGCACTCAGTTTCTGGCTTAGGACCATGCTTAGGCTTCTTTACAGGAGTAGCAACAACTTTGCCATCCTTCTTGGTTTTACCCTTCTTGCCCTTGCCCTTGCCATTCTTCTTGAAACTAGTGGTTTTATTAACCATCAACACTTGATGTTCTTTCTGGATTTCAAACTCAGCGACTTTTAGCATCGCAAACAGCTCGGCGACTGACTTGTTCATCCCGTGCATGTTATAGTTCATCACAAAGCTCTTGTAACTAGGTGGCAGTGACTAAAGAACACTGTCAGTGATCGCCTCTGACGGAAGGGAAATTCCCAACTTCGCTAGACGAGTTGAATACCCACACATTCTGAGTATATGCTCATTGATAGACCCGTTCTCCTCCATTTTGCAAGAATAGAACTTATCGGAGGTCTCATACCTCTTGATCCGGGCATTCTTCTAAAACATAAACTTCAACTCCTGGAACATCCCATATGCTCCATGACATTCAAAATGTCTTTGAAGTCCCAGTTCTAAGCTATACAATATTGCACACTGAACTATTGAGTAATCTCCAGAACGTGCCTCCCAAGCGTTCTTAAAGTCTTCGGATGACATGCCTTCGGGTTAGTTACCAAGCGGTGCATCAAGGACATATAATTTCTGGGATGCTGTGAGGATAATCCTCAGATTACGGGCCCAGTCAACAAAGTTACTTCGATCATCTTTCAACTTAGTTTTCTCTAGGAACACATTAAAATTCACGGGTGCTACTGCGCAAGCCATTGATCTACAACATAAATATGCAAAGGTTACTTAGACTATTGTTCAAGATAATGAGTTTAGTTAATTAAATTACTAAAGCTCCCACTCAAATTGACATCCCTCAGGTCATCTGAGTGTCACATGATCCAAATTCACCAACTCAAGTCCGATCATCACGTGACCGGAGGTGGCTTCAATGGTGAACATCATCATGTTGATCATATCTACTATATGACTCATGTTCGACCTTTTGGTCTCTTGTGTTCCAAGGCCATGTCTGTACATCCTAGGCTTGTCAAGTTTAACCTGAGTGTTCCACATGTGCAACACTGGCTTGCACCCGTTGTATGTGAACGTAGAGTCTATCACACCCGATCATCACGTGGTGTCTCGACACGACGAACTTTCGCAACGGTGCACACTCGGGGAGAACACAATTCATCTTCATATTTAAGTAAGGGATCACCTTATATTGCTACCGTCGTCCAAAGCAAAACAAGGTGCGTAAAAGTATTAACATCACATGCAAATCATAAGTGACATGATATGGCCATGAACTTGTGCTTTAGATCTCCATCTTGAAAGCACCGGCATGATATCCATCATCACCGACACGACACCATGATCTCCATCATCTTGATCTCCATCATCTTGATCTCCATCAACGTGTCGCCATCGGGGTTGTCACGCCCAACATGCTTCTACCACTATTGCTACCGTTTAGCGATAAGTAAAGTATTACATAGCGCTTAATGATTGACATGCATACAAAAATTAAAGACAACCCTATGGCTCCTGCCGGTTGCCGTACTCATCGACATGCAAGTCGTGAAATTCTATACATCACATGATCATCTCATACATCACATATATCTCATCATGTAATTGGTCATATCACATCACAACATACCCTGCAAAAACAAGTTAGACATCCTCTAATTGTTGTTGCATGTTTTACGTGGCTGCTATGGGTATCTAGCAAGAACCGACAAGATCATATGCTACATTCTTAGTTTGGGTCTTGTCCATCACATCAATTAGAGGACGTCTAACTTGCTAGATATCCGTAGCAGCCACGTAAAACTTGCAACAACAATTAGAGGACGTCTAACTTGTTTTTGCAGGGTATGTTGTGATGAGATTGTTGGGGAACGTTGCATGGGAAACAAAAAATTTCCTACGCACACGCAAATCTATCCATGATGATGGGCATCTATGAGAGGGATAGTGGATCTACGTACCCTTGTAGATTGCTAAGCGGGAAGCGTTAAGAAACGCGGTTGGTGTAGTTGAACGTCTTCGCGACCCAAATCGCCGAGCGTCCCGCGATCTAATCACGAACCATCCCGATCAAGCACCGACCGGATGGCACCTCCACGTTCAGCACACGTACAGCTTGATGACAATCTCCACCTTCTTGATCCAACAAGAGGGAGCGGAGAGGAAAAAGAGTTCTCCGGCAGCATGACGGCGCTCCGGTGATGGTGGTGGAGCTATTCCAGCAGGGCTTTGCCTAAGCACTGTGGAAATCCGATCTAGAGGAGAAACTATGCACTGGAGGAATGGGTGGCATGTGGCTGAAAAATCTGGTGCAAAAACACTAAAACCTCAAGTATATATTAGAGGGAGGGAGGAGAGGCCTTGGCGCAAGGGCCAGGCCCTCCTTGCTTCGGCCGAAGGGGGAGGAGAGGAGGATTCCTCCTCCAATCCTATTTTTTTGAGGCAACGTCGCGAAACTTTATTAATTCGTCACAATGTTTATAGGGACGGATGGTAAGTTCCCGGGGTGTCCTAACCAAACATGGCGGCCACCACCGAGAGATAAAGCATGCTTCGCTAAGTTGTGAGCTTCAAAGTTTGAGCTCCTAAATTCATTACTAAAGATACAAAACTCAAAACCTATAGAGTGTTCTAATATTTCATGTATAATTGCTCCATAACTCGCCAAATTATCCTTCTGGATGTCTTGAACCATAGCCTTGCAGTCGGAAGCAACTTGAATCCTTCTCAAGTTTTTGATCATACGCTAGAGCGAGAGCTTCTCTGATGGCTAGGGCTGCCAGAGTCGATGGATCCACAATATATCTGAAAGAGAGAGTCGACGCCCCCAAGAACATCCCTGTCTCGTCTATGCACATAACACCCACAGCTCCGAAACCATACCTGGAAACTGCAGCATCCACATTGAACTTGGCCTTGCTTGGTTGCAGAGCTAACCACCTCCTTGGCCTAGCAACAGGCACAGCCGGCACATTTGATTGTCTGTCATTAACAATACATAGATCGCCTAGGTAGTTAGTAATGAAGCCGTTGACTATGGTGACTGGAAAATATTCTCATGAATCCCTTTCCGCCTGGCTGCCCAAAGTGCCCATAGAGTAACCACTAGGAGATCAAAGTGCTCCCTCAACAATATTACATGTAGCGCAAAAAGCGAGTCCTTAGGGCTTTCTTCCTCCCGCTCCACCAAGTGTTGCACCAGCTCATCCGGCGCCAGCGCCCAAACACAGGCCGCCATTGGGCATAAGATTAGAGCATGTTTCCATGTGTCAGCAACGCCGCACAACAGACATGTGTCCTCCGTTGCCATGTGACGGTGTTTGAGAATCGAACCTGTCGGCATGGACTCTCGAGCTAGCCGCCACACAAAGACTTTGAGCTTAGAGGGAACTTGCATATGCCATATCATCAACCACTTGTTTGTCTCGTGTTGCTCGTAGGATCTTCTAGCTTCCTCATGTAACCAAGCCTCCCGACTATGCTTCGTCTTGAGGATCATACGGTAAGCCGACCTGACGCTGAAAATTCCTCGCGGCTCTTCATGCCAGGCCCAAAAATCTCCAACTCGACGTGTGCGTAGAGGAATCCCGAGAATCGCCTCGGCATCAAAGTGAGTGAACACAGAGCGTACCAAATTTTCATTCCAAGTAGCCGAAGTAACATCAATGAGCTGCGCCACCTTCTCTGTAGGGTTTTGTACTCGCGCTATGATAGGCTGTTTAAAACTATCTCGCGGAATCCAGTTGTGGCGCCAAATATCAGTAGCTTCTCCGTCTCCAATGCGCCGAACCACCCCTTGAGCTATTATGTCGCGGTCATCCAATATCGCTCGCCATATCTGAGACGAATGTGTGCCCAGTTCAGCCTCAAGAAGAGAGCAGTCTCGGAAGTACACTGCTTTGAGTATGCAGGCACTAAGTGACGCGCTATCTGTCAGGATTCGCCAGGCTTGCATTGCGAGAAGTGCAAGGTTAAAAACCTCCAGGTATCGGAATCCTAGGCCCCCAAGTGCTTTGGTAGGGTCATGATATCCCACGCCACCCAACTGGGTTTTCTCTTTCCCTACTTTGAACCCCACCAGAACTGTCGGATGATAGACATGATGCTTTCACATAAGCCCCGTGGTAACCTGAAGCAAGACATCAAAAAAACCGGTATCGCTTGTGCAACAGATTTGATCAAAACTTCTTTACCAGCAGCTGACAACAATTTCTCCATCCATCCTTTTATCTTCTCCCAAACACGACCCCAAAGATATTTGAAAGTTCCGTTCTTTGAGTGGCCAACATCAGTCGGCATGCCCAAGTAACGCTCACTCAGAGACTCATTATGTACTTGCAAATTGTTCTTGACAGTATCCTACAAAGGCGCCGGGCAACCCTTACTGAAGAAGATTGAGGATTTTTCATTGTTGATCCTTTGTCCAGACGCATTACAATATGTATCAAGTAGGTCTGACACCAAAACTGAACCTTCCCCACTTGCGTTGGATAACAACAGGCTATCATCTGCAAACAAGAGGTGGTTAACGGTGGGAGCCATAGGAGCGACCTGGATACCTATTAGAGATGACTGAGAACTTGATTTAAGGAGGCACGACAGGCCCTCTGCTGCAATCAAGAATAAGTAGGGGGAGACTGGGTCTCCCTGCCGAATACCACGTGATGGCTTAAAAGACTCGAGCTTTTCTCCATTGAAACAGAGAGAAAAAGAAACTAAAGATACCATGCCCATAACAATATCTATCCAATGATGGTTGAAACCCAGTTTGGTCATGATACCACTCAAATAGGCCCATTCCAGCCTGTCATATGCCTTCATCATGTCCAACTTCAAAGCACAGAAACTATTTGATTTAGACCTCGACCTCTTCATAAAGTGCAAGCATTCATAAGCACAAATAATATTGTCCGTTATCAGCCTTCCAGGGACAAATGCAGACTGTTCCTCCGAATTTATGGCAGGCAGTATAGCCTTCAACCTGTTTGCTATCACCTTCGATGCTATTTTATACAAGACATTGCATAGGCTGATAGGCCGAAACTGAGCAAGTACCGTGGGAGTTGTTACCTTTGGAATCAAGACCAGCAATGTATCATTAACCGATTCTAGGCTCTCCTCTCCATTCACTATTCTGAGGACTATATTTGTCACTTCATCCCCGCAGACATCCCAATGCCTCTGGTAAAAATGAGCAGGAAAACCATCGGGCCCCAGAGCCTTGGTTGGAAACATTTGAAACAAATCGATCTTAACCTCCTCCTTGGTGTACGGGGCACAAAGAGTAGAGTTCATCTCGGCTGTTACCTTCCGTGGCACATGGTCCAGCACCGCATCCATGTTCTGCACCTTTTTAGAGAGATATAAAGACTGATAAAAATCATTAGCCAATACTTTAAGCTCACCAAGATCGGAAATCTCCACCCCAAGGGAATTTTGTAATGCTTTAATCATTTTTTTCTTGCGCTGGAGGCTAGCTCGAAGGTGAAAGAATTTTGTGTTTTTGTCTCCCGCTAATAGCCACTCAATCCTCACTCTCTGCCACCACATAATCTCCTCCCTATGGTACATCTCTATCAACCACTCGTTGATCTTTAGCTCTACATGGGAAGGACTTGTCCTCGCTGGATCGTTCTTGAGTTCATCAAGCATCTGTTTCAGCTTTTTTTATCTCTTTTCTCACATTCCCAAATGGCTCCCGACTCCACTTGCCCAAATCCTTGGCGAGATCTTGCAGCTTATGACGTAGCTCTACCACCAAAGTGCATGGAAGTCCAGCCCCCCATCCCATAGCTAAGGCGTCACAAAAAGTTTCATGAGCCTCCCACATCAACTCGTACCTGAAGGGATGCTGTACTCGCTCGCCGGTCCCGACATCCAATTCTAGCAAGAGGGGGGAGTGGTCTGATGTGACACCCGACAAGTGCGTGACCGTCATCAGAGGAAACTTGGCCACCCATGCCGCATTCGCGAGAGCCCTATCAAGTCTGCACCTGGTATAGCTCCCTCCTGTTACTTTCTTCTCAAACGTCCAAAATTTGCCATTGTACCCCAAGTCAAGCAACATGCACACGTCAAGGACCTCCCTGAAGGCTTGGAGCTGAGCGTTGCTGCGCTGTCCAACTCCATGATGCTCATCTGGATGTAACACTTCGTTGAAATCACCCATGCAGAGCCAAGGAAGAGCGCTCATAGTGCTAATGTTTTTCAAAGTTGTCCATGTATGATGCCTCAAATGTGTTTGTGCCTCCCCATAGACGCATGTCATCCTCCACTTTTCTGCATTTTGTTCCTCAACAGATACATCAAGATGATAAATAGTATAACCGAGAATTTCAACTTTTATTGAATTGTTCCAAAATAGACCTATTCCACCACTCCTGCCTTGACTACTAAGAGCATAGGAGTTATCAAAACCCAACGTACCAGCCAAAGATTCTACCCTAGAGCTTTCAACTTGTGTTTCAACAATGCATAATAGGGTAGGGGCAAATTGGCTCGCAAAATCGCGAAGCTCCCAAACTGTCACAACCTTTCCCGCACCGCGACAGTTCCAACAAAAGATATTCATTGGGCCCGGCCGCGCTCCTCGAAGGAGCCCGCCAAAGATGAGACAACCTTGCCAAGATCGCCATTCTTCTCCAAATCCTTCTCCTCTGCTACTGCGCTTGTTCTGGCCCTCTTCGGTTCCTGTTTGCTGCTCGGGCTTAGGGGAATAGATGATGGTGGTGGCAACGCTAGGGTCGGCCCGCGACCCTTGACATTCAGCGAGTTTTGAGTTGCTTGCGGCACCTGCTGTACCTCGGCCGGTGTCCTGTTTCTCTTTGTTTCTACATCTAACATATCCGCATCAGGATCAGTGCCGAGATCCTCCTTCCCGTTGCCACCAGCATATTGATGAAAACGAGGGCCACTACCCCGCCCTCCACGACCTCCTCGACGGCCACCTCCCCGGCCGTGGCCCCCTCCCGGGCCCTGTCCAGTGCGCATGACCCAGGAAGCCCTAAGATCCTTGAAAACCAGTGCTGATGGAGGATGAATACCATTGCCATGTTCTTTAAAAAGGTGACCCAGCATGCCACAAACCGCACACCAGTACGGAAGCTTCTCGTACTTGACCTTATAAATTTGGCGTTTGCCGTCCCTTATCATAGAGACTATGTTTTTCAAAGGCTTATTGACATTGATCCGGACCTAGACACGATGGAAATTTCCCACAAAATCCTGCGATTGTGGTTCAGCATATAGAACTTCTCCAACCTTTTCTGCTAGAGATGGCACCAGTTGGGCATACAACGGCGGGACGTCATGAATCTGCACCCATATCTCAATAGTATTGAGCTGAACTATCGAGGCTTTAGCCAAGCCGTCATATGGTTTAAGAATGACAACATCTCCTCTAAAGTGCCAAGGACCATCACATGTTAGTCTCTCCCAATCTCCCATACACGAAAATTGTACTGAATACAGATTGTCTTCCAGAGGTTTGAACTGGGCCTCCTGGGCTAGATCCCACGCTGCTCTCATGTTTTTGAAGAACCAGTATTGGCTGTATGTTTTGGGCGAGTTAACCCTAACCAGCGCGATCCAACGGGCTGCCTCCGGCCAAGCCTCCTTCTCATCAAACACCACGTCGTCCAAATCCTCCTCTCGGAGCCCAAGCTCTCTCATCAGTGCTGTCACATCGTCCGTCTCAGAAGGCCTCGCAGAGCGCGACCCCGATGCTCCGTCCGACGCCATGGAGTCCTCGAACCCTAACCCAATTAGATCAACCGGGCCTTGCAAAGACCCTAGAACCTCTCCCTCCCTAGCCCCGCCAAGACCGAGGGCGCCGCTTCACCCCCGCTCGAGGAGAGGAAGCCGGGGAACACAGTGTAGGTAGGGAAGATCAGATCTCAACGAAGGAGATTGCAATCGCCTCGAGAGGACGAAACCCTATTGTGAGGGAAAAAGACGACTGATGATAATTGTTCCTCCAATCCTAGTAGGACTAGGATTCCTCCCCTTTTTGCCTCCTTTTCCATTTTTCCCTTTGGGATTTTCTTTCCCTAACCGCATGGGCCTTGTGTACGACTTCCACCTGCCCACTAGGGGCTGGTATTCACTCTCCCACAGCCCATGAAAGCCTCTTGGGTCGAAATACCCCTCCCGGTGGTCTCCCGGTACACTCCCAACACTCCCGGTACACTACCGATGAGCCCAAAACTTTTCAGGCGACCAAAACAGGACTTCCTATATATGAATTTTTACCTATGCACCATTCTGGAGCTCCTCGTGATGTCCAGGATCTCATCTGGGAGTCTGAACAACCTTAGGTCACCACCATACATAACTCTATACTACTGAAACGTCACCAAACCTTAACTATGCAGACCCCACAGGTTCGAGAACTATGTAGACATGACCGAGACACCTCTATGGTCGATAACCAATAGTGGGACCTGGATGTACATATTGGTTCCTACATATTCTACGAAGATCTTTATCGGTCGAACCTCTATGTCAAGGATTTAGTTAATCCCGTATAATGTTCCCTTTGTTCTTCGGTATGTTACTTGCCCGAGATTCGATCGTCGGTATCTCCATACCTAGTTCAACCTTTTTATCGGCAAGTCTCTTTACTCATTCTGTAATACAAGATCCCGTGACTAACACTTTAGTCACATTGCTTGCATGGCTTATTGTGTTGTTGTATTACTGAGTAGGCCCTGAGATACCCCTTCGTCACACGGAACAACAAATCCCAGTCTTGATCCATGCCAACACAAAAGACACCCTCGGAGATACCTGTAGAACACCTTTATAGTCACCCAGTTACGTTGCAATGTTTGATACACACAAGGCATTCCTCTGGTGTCAGTGATTTGCATGATCTCATGGTCATAGGAACATATACTTGACATGCAGAAAACCGTAGCAATAAACTGACACGATCATATGCAATGTTTATAGTTTGGGTCTTGTCCATCACATAATTCTCCTAATGATATGATCCCGTTATAAAATGACATCATATGTTCATGGCCAGGAAACCTTGACCATCTTTGATTAATGAGCTAGTTCACTAGAGGCATACTATGGACAAAGTGTTTGTCTATTCATCCACACATGTAATGTGTTTCCAATCAATACAATTCGAGCATGGATAATAAACAATTATCATGAACAAGGAAATATAATAATAAACACTTAATTTATTGCCTCTAGGGCAAATTTCCAATAGTGATATGGCCAATTACCTGATAGGATATATGTGATGTATGAGCTGATCATGTATTGTATGGAATATCACTACTTCCATGTCGATGAGTACGACAACTGGTAGGAGCCATAGGGTTCTTTAATTAATTTTTGCCGTTTTTTCTTTACTTTGTTGCTATGAGTTAGCAATAGTCATAGAAGCAACGTTCGGTGCGACAACTTCATGGCGACACGTTGATGGAGATCATGGTGTCATGCTGGTAACGATGGAGATCGTGTCGGTGCTTTGGAGATGGAGATCAAAAGCACAAGTTCAACCCCATATCATGTCACTTGTGATTTTCATGTTATGTTAATCCTTTTGTGCATCTTATTTTGCTTAGGACGACGGTAGCATTATAAGGTTATCCCTCACTTAAATTTCAAGATAAAATTGTGTTCACCCCGAGTGTGCACTATTGCGAAGGTTCGTCGTTTCGAGACACCACGTGATGATTGGGTGTGATAGACTCTACGTTCGCATACAATGGGTGCAAGCTAGTGTTGCACGTGCGGAACACTGGGGTTAAACTTGATGAGCCTAGCTTGTACAAATATGGACTCGGAACACAAGAGACCGAAAGGTCGAACATGATTCATATAGTAGATATGATCAAGACGAAGATGTTCACCATTGAAACCACCTCAACTCACGTGATGATCGGACTTGAGTTTGTGAATTTGGATGATGTGACACTCAAATGACCAGAGGGATTTCAATTTGAGTGGGAGTTTCTTAAGTAATATGATTAACTAAACTCATTATCTTGCACAATAGGCTAAGTATTTAAAAAAAACTATGTTATAGATCAATGGCTCGTGTAGTAGCACCCCTGAATTTTAATGCATTCCTAGAGAAAGCTAAGTTGAAAGATGACGTAAGTAACTTTGTGGACTGGGCCCATAATCTAACGATTATCCATAATGATTCCCAAAAGGCTTATGTCCTTGATGCACCGCTTGGTGATCCACCCACTCAAGTAGAGTCTCCAAACATTGCGGACGCCTGACATGCTTGTTCTGATGATTACTCAATGGTTCAATGTGCAATGTTGTATGGCTTAGAACCGGAACTTCAAAGATATTTTGAATGTCATGGAGCATATGATATGTTCCAAGAGTTGAAATTTATCTTTCAGAAGAATGCCCGGATCGAGAGGTATCAGACCTCCGATAAGTTCTATGCTTGCAAGATGGAGGAGAACGTGTCTGTCAGTTAACATATACTCAAAATGTCCGGGTATTGCACCCTTCTAGCTGAGTTGGGGATGTCCCTTCCAGCAGAGGCGATCACTGACAGAGTTCTTCAATCATTGCCACCTAGCTACAAGATCTTCGTGTTGAACTATAACATGCACGGGATGAACAAGTCTGTCACCGAGCTATTTGCGATGTTGAAAGTCGCTGAGTCTGAGATTCATAAGGAGGATCAAGTGTTGATGGTCAATAAAACCACTAGTTTCAAAAAGAATGGCAAGGGTAAGAAGGGTAACTCCAAGAAGAGTGGCAAAGCAGTTGCCCCTCCCGTGAAGAAACCCAAAGCTGGACCCAAGCCAGAAACTGAGTGCTTTCATTGCAAGGGAACTGGTCACCGGAAGCGGAACTGCCCCAAGTATCCGGCTGACAAGAAGGCGGCCAACACCAAGCAAGGTATATATGATATACGTGTTACTGATGTGTACCTTACCAACTCTCGTTGTAGTGCCTCAGTATTTGATACTGGTGCGGTTTCTCACATTTGCAACTCAAAAGAGGAATTGCGGAATACACGGGCGCTGACAAAGGACGAAGTGACGATGCGCATGGTAAATGGTTCTAAGGTTGATGTGATCGCCGTCGGCACGCTCGCTCTTCAATTACCATCGGGATTAGTTATGAACCTGAATAATTGTTATTTAGTGCCTAAGTTAAGCATGAACATTGTTAGTGCATCTAGTGCCCCTTAGTGCTTTTGGTGCATTGAAGACTTATAGGTTAAGGGACTAATACCTTCATGAGTGTACACAGGCTCTATAAGTCGATGAGGAGTTTGATACAATCGGAGATTACCGACCCCTAAAAATATATGTCTTCACTTGAAGACTTTGCTGAAGACTTTCTGAAGACTTTGGTGAAGACTTTCAAAATGAAGAAGTTGGTGTGACCTTGAAGATATGAACGATGACTATGAAGTGTGAAGACTTTTGTTTTCGTAGTTTCATTTCTTTTATTTGAGTCATAGGGAACACCGTACTGTTCAAGGGGGCTGAGGTAATACTAAGGAAAATTTCCAACTGATGCTCAACTCCAATATCCTCAACCTACACATTCATCTGAGTGAAGCTTTTGGAAATCTCTTACAGCTCAGTGAAGTTCTTCAGTGATACAGACGAAGTTCTTCTGGTCGCTGAGGAAATTGCTCTGGCTGAGGAGTTAGGATTTTGCCAGTGCGAATTGCCTACAAGTGAGGAACATGACATGTTTGAGGACTTTCATTGTCCAAAAATCCCACCGTTGCTGTGCTTAGCGCCAGCTATCTCCAATCACTCTTATCCACATAACGGTCATATCATTGGGGGCATTAATGTCATATCATGTCGGGATTCGCTCCCGGCTATAAATAGCCACCCCCCACAACCACTAGCTGGTTGGCTACTCCGAGAGAGAATTGACACTTGTCATTTGAGAGCATCCCATCCTCCGAGGGCTTCTATCCAAAAATCATCAGTGAGGAAATACACACAATCAAACCACCAACCCAAAGTGATTGAGCATCACTGAAGAAATTCCTGTGTGGAACCGATGCTTGTTACCTTTGAGGACTGTGCATCCTCCAGACGGTTAGGCGTCATGGTCTAGTGTGTCATGCAGTCAATTGGGGAGCACGAAGTGACCTTGGTCTAGAGCATCCGGTAGTAAATTATGGATCGCCGGGTGACCTGTTTGTGAGGGTTTTGGAAGTCTACCCTGAAGACTTACCACGAGTGTTGGGCGAGGACTGTGTGACCTTAGCTCAAGGAGAATACGGTAAGGACTATGTGTCCTAGGACTGTGTGTCCTAGGACTGTGTGTCCTCTGGTTTTGATACCAGGCCGCTCCAAACCAGACGTACGACTGTCACAGCAGTTGGAACTGGGTCATCAAATCATTGTCTTCATCAGGCCACCTGGTTCTATTTCCTCAACCCCCTTATTCGTCGTTTACATGTTGATGAAATTGATGTTTACTGTTTGAAGAATTTGACTGAAGACTTTCACAATTTCCTCATCTCAAATTCTTCAAGTTACCTTGTTCATTACTGTTTATCCTGTATCACGCTACTCATAATTTGCGCATGTTTGATTTCGTCATGATAACTATGCTGCCGCTATGTATTCCATGCACTGAGTACTTATTCCGCTGTTAAGTTATTCATCACATTTCAAATTCCTCAAAGTTGAAATTCCTCAAGTGATGAATTTGTAAAAATCGCCTATTCACCCCCCTCTAGTCGATATAACGCACTTTCAATTGGTATCAGAGTAGGTACTCCCTGTCTCTGTGTGATTTTGGTTTAACCACCTGGAGTTTTAGTTATTTCGACTGCAGGTATGATCAAGGTTTCTGCGGGTTGTCCTACCTTCGATGGGACAGACTACCCCTACTGGAAGAACAAGATGCGTATGCACCTTGAAGCAATTGACAATGATCTCTGGTATGTTGCGGAAAATGGCGTGCCTGATGACTCTACTCCTGTTACTGCTGCTGATGTGAAGAGATTCAAGCAACTTGACTCTCAAGCGAAGAATATCATCTGTGGCCATCTGAGCAAAGGTCAGTATGGCAGAGTGAATGCTTTGGAGTCTGCTAAGCTTATCTGGGATAGGCTGTCCAAAGTCAACGAAGGTGTCTCCACTCAACGTGACTCTCGTGTTGATGTTCTTCACAACCTCTTCAACCGCTTCAAGAGACTTGACAATGAAAATGTCCAACAAACTTTTGATCGCCTCACTGATATTTCCAATGAACTTCAAGCACTGGGTGCCACTGATATCACTGACCATGACGTGGTGACGAAACTGCTAAGATCACTCGATTCTTCATTTGATACCTTGGCTTTGATGATTCAAGAACATGGAGATTACAAAGCACTTGATCCTGCTGATATTCTCGAAAGACTCAATACTCATGAATTCCAACAAGCTGAGAAGAGAGACCTCTATGGACCAAGCTATGGAAGATCTCGTGCACTAAAGGCAAAAGCAATTTCCTCATCTGAAGAAGAAGATTCTGACAGCAGCCTTGGAGATCCTGAAGAACTAAGTCAGGAACTAGCTATGCTTGTGAGGAAATTCCAGAAGTTCTCAAGGAAAGGCAGATTTGCAAGGTCATCAAAGAGTGGCTTGAGGAAATCAGATTCCTCAGAAGATTACAAGAAAAGAACATGTCATCAATGCAAGAAGCCAGGCCACTTTATCTCTGAATGTCCTCTATGGGAAAAAGACTCAAAGAAGAAGAAGAAATACAAAGATGATAGTTGTGATGACTCGAAGAAAAATAAGAAATCGTCAAAGTCCTCATCTACAAAATCCTCATCTTCAAAGTCCTCAAGACACAAGAAGAATGGTTCCAAAAAGGCTCGAGCATTCATCAGCAAAGAAATGGATTCTGAGGAAGAATCTAAAGAATATGAAGAAGAGGAAGAATCTGAAGAAGAATTAGAATTTGGTGTTGCTAGCCTTGCTCTCGCCTCTGCGTATGTCAACAAGTCTATTTTCAATGCTGAAGAATCTGATTGCGCCAATGACTCACAAATCAGCAACGATGACTATGCTCCTACCTATTGCTTCATGGCAAAAGGTTCAAAGGTACAAAAACATCATTCCTCTTCTGAATCAAGTGAAGGTGAATCTGATGAATATGTGAAACCTTGCTATGCTAAACGTGTTAAGCTTGCCACTAAACAACAAAGTGCACTTGAAACGCTTCCGAAAATGCTAGACAAAAGCGATGATGTGTTAAACCATGAAGTGGATCATACTCAAACTCTATCTGTCGATCTCAAAAGTCTTCAGACAAGGTATGATAACCTACAGAGTCATCATAATGACCTCTTAGCGGATCATGAGAAGCTTTCTTATGAATTTCTTCAGAGAAAGCAAGATCTTGAGAAACTAAAGGTGTCACATGAAGATCTCCAAAGGGAAAACGATTCCTTACTGGCTCAACAGATCAGTACTGCTCAGGAAGAATTTGTCCCACCTTGTTTGCAATGCATCGAACGTGAAACTGCTAATTCTTCACCTGAATGTTCAAATGCTTCTATTGCTGCAATTTCTTCAACTATTCCAGTGGTTTCAAATTCCTCGTCCGAGGAAACCACAAGCATCACTGATGACAATGCAGGGTTGAAGGAATTGTATGTGACAGGCATATACAAAAGTCTCAAAGGGCATCAAATCCTTTGTGATGTCCTCAAAAAGCAGATTCTGAACAGGAACCCTAGGAAAGAGGGTATTGCATTTGTGAGGAAACTCAACGTTGACGGGTCATACTGGACACCTGAGCAGTATCCCAAAACATCATGGGTTGCTGCAAAAGGCACTCCTATAGATCCATCTACTTTATCAGGCTTTACATGTGAAACTCCATATTCCTCTCATGAGTCACTTGACTCTAACTTCAAATTCTTAAAAAATCAGAAAGGTGAAGTATTCGCTAGATTGGTTGGAACTAACTGCAGGAATGGCTCTCCATTGAAGAAAATCTGGGTTCCCAAGAGCTACCTACAAAATCTTCAAGTAAATGTCCTCACGACACCACACTTGAAGAAAAGGAACCCCAGATCAAATTCCTCAAGTGGACCAAATTCCTCAAATGGTCAAAATCATCATTCTCGTGCTAATGCTTCTGTTTTGCAGGGAAAATCTAAGAGTTATGAATATATGCATCATTCTTCAAACTATTATGTTCATAAGTCCTCGAAGAAATTCTCTGCTTATTCATACAAATATTCTAATCCTCAGCCTGTGAAACGAAGCGCACTTGCTTCAATGCCTCCCTTCTCTTATGTTGCGCGCAGGATGATGAACTCTTTGCCACCCCTCGAGATGTGGGTGGTGAAGAAATAAAACTAATCATTTACTACAGGGTCAAGTCTCCAGATGAATTTGAACATCTGATGAACTTGCTAGAGACCTGAGGAAATGCTTGAAAGGACGCAAGCTAACCATGAAGAAATGAATTCCTCATTTCTCACGTCCTAACACTACCTTATTGCAATATTGTGTGATGAAATTATATCTGGTGAAATTGATGCCATATTCTTCAATCTGAAGCATATGAGTTCGTAAGCTGTACTAATTCATCTGCAGGATGATACTCCAAAAGCTACAGAGTGGGCCCTCGATAGTGGATACACAAACCACATGACTGGTGACAAAAGTCTTCTGATGAATTTGCCACCTACTCCATATCATCTGAAGCATATCACTTATGCTGACAAAGGAAAAAGCAAGGTATTGAGACTTGGTAAGGTTGCTATCTGAAAGGACCAAACCATGGATAAGGTGATGCTTGTCGAATCCCTTGGGTTCAAGCTCATGTCTGTCTCAATGCTTTGTGATCTTGATATGGTTGTAGTATTTGGAAAATATCGTTGTGTTGTCATCATGGAATCTGACAATTCCAAAGTCTTTGAAGGCTTTAGGAAAGGAGACTTGTATATTGTTGATTTATCTACAGGACCTCAGCCAGCCACATGCCTACTTCTAAAGTCCTCAGAAGGTTGGTTGTGGCATCGACGACTTGGTCATGCGGGTATGAGGAACTTGCACACGCTCGTGAAGAAGAAGCATGTCATTGACATCGAAGGCGTCAAATTCCTCAAGGACCACCTTTGTGGGGCATGTGAATCTGGAAAGATGACCAGATCCAAGCATCCCTCGAAGACAATCATGACCACTACTCGCCCCTTTGAATTACTTCACATGGATCTTTTTGGTCCCACTCACTATTCCGTACTAACAAATGCTTCAAGTTTGTATGGATTTGTCATTGTAGATGATTACTATTGCTACACATGGGTGCATATCATTCTGTACAAAAATGAAGTACAGGATGTCTTCAGACGATTTGCTTCAAGGGCCTCCACCAACTTTGGCATCAAAATCAAGCATATCAGGAGTGATAATGGGACTGAGTTCAAGAACACGAATCTCGATGAATATCTTGATGAACTTGGTATTACTCATGAATTATCTGCCCCTTACACTCCTCAGCAGAATGGCGTCATGGAAAGAAAGAACAGGACTCTCGTCGAGATGGCCCGAACCATGCTTGATGAATACAAGACTCCTTGTCGTTTCTGGCCTGAAGCAATCGACACAGCATGCCACATCATCAATAGGGTATATCTTCACAAATTCTTCAAGAAAACCTCATACGAGCTCATGACAGGCAATAAACCCAATGTAAGTTATCTCAAAGTCTTCGGTGCAAAATGTTGGATTAGAGATCCTCACCACAATTCTAAGTTTGCACCGAAAGCACATGAAGGTTTCATGCTTGGTTATGGAAAGGACTCGCATACCTACAAAGTCTTCAACACCTATCACCACGAGGTTGTTGAAACTGTAGATGTGTTGTTCGATGAAACTAATGGCTCGCAAAGAGAGCACCTGCCTTCTGTGATAGATGAACAGTCTTCTGAGGAATCCATCAAACTAAAGGCAACTGAAGACGCCGTTCCTACTGAGGAAATCATCCCTGCTGGTGAAGACTCTCATGTTGAGATACCTAAAGAAAATGGTGCTGATGGAAATCCTTAGACGAGTCAACTTGCGCATCCAAGAGTGGCGAATGAAGTTTAGATTGACAAAATCATCGATAACATCAATGCACCAGGTCCTCTCACACGCTCTAGGGCTTCTCACTTAACTAACTTTTTTGGGCACTTTGCTTTTGTCTCAATTATAGAGCCCAGCAAAGTTGATGAAGCATTCAAGGAGCCTGAGTGGATCCAAGCTATGCAAGAGGAATTGCATCAATTCAAGCTCAACAACGTGTGGGAACTTGTCAAGCGGCCAGATCCTCGCAAGCATAACATCATAGGTACAAAGTGGATCTATCGCAACAAGCAAGATGAAAACGGCCTCGTTGTGAGGAATAAGGCTCGGCTTGTGGCACAAGGGTACACACAGGTTGAAGGAATTGACTTTGATGAAACTTTTGCACCTGTTGCTAGGCTTGAAGCTATTCGAATATTACTTGCTTACGCTAATCATCACAATATCATATTATATCAAATGGATATGAAACGTGCATTCCTCAATGGTAAGATTGAGGAAGAAGTATATGTTGCTCAACCCCCAGGCTTTGAAGATCCTAAGCATCCCGACAAAGTCTCCAGACTCAACAAATCTCTCTATGGCCTCAAGCAGGCCCCACGGGCTTGGTATGACAGTTTGAAGGAATTCCTCATGAAGAAGGGCTTCAAACCCGGTTCACTCGACCCAACTCTTTTCACAAAATCCTATGACAATGAATTCTTCATATGCCAAATATATGTTGATGATATTATCTTTGGATGTACTGACAAACGCTAAAGTGATGAATTTGCCTATATGATGAGTGAAGAATATCATATGTCTATGATGGGAGAATTGAAATTCTTCTTAGATCTTCAAATTCGTCAGCAAGACAACGGTATCTTCATCTCACAAGAGAAATACCTCAAAGATGTTCTGAGGAAATTCGACATGCGAGATTGCAAAGGCGTCAAAACTCCAATGCCTTCAAAAGGACAGCTCTGCACTGACAAAAATGGTAAAGATTTCGATCAGAAGGTATACCGCTCCATGATTGGCTCCTTGTTGTATCTATGTGCATCTAGGCCTGATATAATGCTAAGTGTTTGCATGTGTGCTCGATTCCAAGCAACACCGAAGGAATCACACCATAAGTCTGTGAAACATATTCTTCGATACTTAGCTCACACACCAACGCTTGGATTATGGTATCCCAAGGGCTCAAATCTTCACCTCGTCGGATACTCTGATGCTGACTATGCTGGAGATCGCGTGGATCGCAAGTCAACGTCAGGCACATGTCATTTCCTCGGACGATCATTAGTATGTTGGTCCTCAAAGAAGCAGAACTGCGTGTCACTCTCCACTGCAGAAGCTGAGTACATTGCCGCTGGCTCGTGTTGTGCTCAGCTACTGTGGATGAAGCAAACCCTCAAGGACTATGGCATCAAGTTGAAGAACGTGCCTCTCTACTGCGACAACTAGAGTGCCATCAAGATAGCATACAACCCTGTTCAGCATTCAAAGACCAAGCACATCCAGATTCGTCATCACTTTCTTCGAGATCATGTACTCAAGGGCAACATCTCCATCAACCACATTCCCACTGAAGAACAACTGGACGATATCTTCACAAAGCCCTTGGATGAAAAGAGATTTTGCAAGTTGTGGTGTGAGCTAAATATCTTAGAATCTTCGAATGTTCTTTGAAAAAGAACACACATCCTAACACTTATGCAAAATTGATGACTTAGATGTGCAACACACGAAGTAATGTTTTCTTCAAAACTATGAAGAATAACTCTCTAAGTGTGAAGAAATTAATGAAGAATTTGATTCTCAGAACTCTACGACAATTTTAAGCGGTGTGTGAAATCATCATTCTTATACGGTGGGTGACGCCACCAACCAAAAGTTGAGATTCTTCAAAAATTGAATTTCTCGTCATTTTGCAAATTCCTCAACTTTTCAATTCTTCAAAACCTTGAAGACTTATTTTCATTTGACTATATATATAAGAGTTTTTCAATGTCCTCAACAGCATTCACTTATTGCTAAATTCTTCAAGTTTGATTTTCATCTAAGTGAATGTGATCGGACCCTATTCCTCATCTATGCTAAACTCATCAAGTATGTTCTTAAATTCTTCATATGCGTTCTACTTTGAAACTTGTTCAAAGTCTTCACTGTGTCCTTGATAGCTGAAGAATTTGCGAACGAACCTGAAAATCCTCACTCCAAAACTTTCCGCAATTCCCGCTCAAACATTTCCTATTCCCTCGCCTGGATAACCCATGTCCTCCACTAACTCCACCGCTGAAATCGTGGGTGACACCTGTTGCGAGAAGAGTAAGGGTCAGGGGTATATCTATCCGAAATCCTCGGGTAGATCCGTTTTTCACCGCTACTATAAATACCCCCTCCCCTCCACCAAAGCTCGGTTCCTCATCCTTGCTACTCTCCCGAGCTCCAGACCAGCGCCGCCGCTGAACTCATCGTCGCTGGAGAGGAAGAGCTTTGCTGCCTCAACCTCCTCGTCGCCGTACTCACACCGGCCGTGAAAGTCCTCATCCTCCCGCCGCTGTAGCTGTCTCCCTCTACCGAGTTAGGGCGTGGGAGATCTGAACTGACGAACTTATCCGTTCCACCTCTGTGTTCGTCGTGTTCTTCACCAAGGGTAAATTAAAATTATTTTTACTGCCCTTGTTTGAACTTGATTGGATTCATATTTCCTCAAAAGATGTTTATTAATCATAGATTCATTCTACACACATCTTACACATTCTCATACTTGATCATTTTCCTAAGTACTGCTTTTCTTCAAGATTCCTCAATTGTGCGAATTTTTCAAGTTTGCACAACTCTGGAACCTAAGACAAAGAACACTTAGTGAAATTCCTCAAGACATCCATGGTCAAATTCCTCAAACCTATTTTTCTTCAAATTTCTTAGAACGCATATGACCTCTTCAAATTCCTCGCACCTATACTCTGTTCACAGGTACAGATATGTCTGCTGATGAATCACTAGGTTCTCATCAAGTTAACTCATTTGCAACGTTACTTGAAGAAAAGTTGGGTACTTCCTCAGAATCTTCAAGAGCTCAAATTCCTTAGTTGAAGAAGATGTCTGATGGAAAGAAGCCTCAGAAAGGACGAAAGAAGCAAGATGTGCATACTGCCTTTGAGATCCATGAGGAAATATACCATGAGTACTGCACGCCAGATGAAGAAACTCATGGAAAGGAGACTGCCAATCAACGAAAAATTTGTCGGCAGAAAATTAAGAGGTGGTGGGCTAAGGAGTGGAAAGAATACCGCTATGTCACTCCCAAATAGATGATAAAGTTCACTATGAAGCTTCCTTGCAGCAGGCCTCCACTTGCTCCAAATCAGACAACTGATCCCACTAGTCTCAAGACTGGTGAAGACTTTCCTGCCCTATGGGAAAAGCAGCAAGCCAAACTGGCAAGAAAAGCCAGAGAAGCAGTGAAGAAGTTTAATGAAGATTCTGCTGCTGCTGTCACTGCCGGAGCTTCTGCAAGTGCTCCGAAGAAATTGATGAAGAAATCTGCTTTGAGGAATGTCCCTTCAAAGTCTTCGGCTGAAATTCCTCAGAGACAGAAGACTCAGTACAAAACACCTTCAGCACCTGGAACTGTAGCAACTCAATCCTCAAAGGCTGCTACAAAGTCCTCAATGCCAGTTCACTTAGCATCGTGTAAGAGGACTGAGGGTTTCAAGAAGAAACCAAAGCTCAACGCGAGTCTTTCCCCAGCAAAGTCTTCAACCAGCCCCTCTAGTCTGAAACTGAAGAAAACTGCTGGTAGAGGTCAACGACCAAGCTACAGCAAGGCAATCGTAACAGTTCCCTCAAGACTTGAGGAAGATGAAGGTGAAGATGATGCTGATGATGACGCAACTCTTGAGGAAATTATCAGGCAGAGTCAGTTGAAGGCTGCCGCTGCTAAGGACAGCTCAATTCCTCTTTACTGGACCCCAAGACCATTCTTGATTTCATTGACATCTGGCTTGAGGATCCAAACACGCCTCTTTCATCACTGAAACTGCCTCCCAACGTGGACCATGTCCTCACCCACTTCATCACCGAAGAAAAGTGGAAGAGGGAGAAAGCCAAAAGAGCAAAGGCATTCATTGCCCGAAAAGAGAAGTTCCTAAGGGACAATGTGATGAATCTGACTCCGAAACAGCTTGTCACTGTGCAGTCAGAGATTCACAACCTCTCTGAAGAACAAGGTCAATATGATGAAGAATGGAAGGGCGCTAAGTTGAGATTCATCAAAGCTGCTCAAGCTGTGGTGACAGATCACAACAGAAGGACTGCTGCACGTATTCCTGCACCTCAGCCTCCATCTGCCGAGGAATCTGAAATTCCTCAACCAGCTGAGGAATCTGCATCTGAAATTCATCGACCTGCTGAGGAATTTGCACCAGAAGAAGCTCAACCTGCTGATGAAAATGCTTCAGCTCAAGAAGCTGTTGCCAGTGCTCCTGAGGAAACTCATCACACTGATGATAATGCCAGGACAACACTCACTGTTGTTCCTGAAGAAATTGAGAGGCTAGCAGAAGTTTTCGCTGCGCCTGGAGAAATTGAGAGGCCAGCGAAAGTCTTCGCTGCGCCTGAAGAAAAAGAACAGACCAGGGCGACTACAATAGTTGCTCCTGAGGAAATTGATGCTGCTGAGGAAAACCCTTCCAAGCGGAAGGCTTCAACTACTAAGGAAAATCCATCAAAGAAGTTGAAGACTTTGACGAGTTCTTCAACTCAGCCAATTGATGCCATACCAATATCATCAGCACCATCACTCCAACTGATACCATTCGGGAAAGACCAAGAGATTCCCGAACAAGCTAACATCCACTCAGCTGCTACCACAGAGCTACTGGATGAAGAAATTGATGTTGGAGATATTTCTTCAACCCCAAAAGCACCATCATCCAAGCTTCAGATCACTGCTGAAGAAGCTGGTGTTGAAGAAACAGATGAGGAAGTTGACATCGGAAGCACAACCCCAGTCGTTCATGATGAATTTTGGGAAGCAGCCCATCCAAACTCTCATGTGACAACTCCGTTGCCACAAATTCCTCAAACATCTGCTCCCACTGAAGAGGATTCTGAGCATCTGTACTTGCCAAACACTCCTGCTGCCACCAATGAAGAAAATGATACTCCTGCCACTATTAAGGAACCTGCTCTTCAGAAGACTCAATCAGCTGTTCTTCACATGCCATCTGAAGTCCAGGGGCGCACATACTCACATCTTCTACCTCTGCAGAAGATGCCATTCATAGGCTCAGGTCATCCAAAATTCCTCAAATCCAATTTCTTCAATGAGCATATATTCTTCACAGGGCCAAACCCTTATGAATCTGCTCGGACTAGACGCACGTGGTTCTAGAGCCCATCACAAATGAATTACTATGCATCTGCCCTGTTTGAGAAGAAGAAGATCTTCGAACATCACCATATTCCTCATGTGGATATGGAGACAATTTGTTCATTCACTCCAGTGCTCAGTGTTCTTCATGATGCTGGCATCTTGCCTTTCTGTCTGGATATTTGCAACTGGAACAAGGAACTAATTCTTCAATTCTACGCTACATTATTCCTCAGTGGAAATTCCTCAAACGTTAACACTTGGGTGCTTGACTGGATGACTGGTACTAAGCACTTCACGGCTACATCTTCTGAATTACTTCAAACTGTTCCACTACCAATTCCTTCAGAAGATGCAAGACTAGTATTCAATGATCCACCACTTCCAAATCGGATGATGGAATTGATGATGAAGAAAATGGCTCCTGGACAGTCTTCAAGAACCACCTTCCTTGTAAAGGACTTACTCTATGTGCCAAGAATAGTATACATGATCCTCATTCACACCATGTGTCCTTAGAAAGGGCATAACTCTGAGGAAGAAGAAGTTGAAGGGATAATGAAGAATGTGCTGTTTAACATCATCCATGGGATTCCCATCAACTTCCATGATCTATTCATGAGGACATGAGCTGAATCTGCAATGGCTCCATTTGAGTTGAAGATGTTCGCTCCATGGATCATGAATTTCATCAGGTCCAAGTCTTCAATCCCATACAAAGCTGATTTCCAGAATCACTTTGCTTTCCTTCCTCCGATAGAAGTCCTCAAGAGCACCATTGCTGAACGAAAAGGAAAGGGCATCATTGATGAACGAACTTGTCCCATGGATGGACAGTTTCGTCAAGCAGCTTCCTATTCAACCAATGATGATTCTGCTACACAGGACTCTACAGCAAAAGCCTCAGCTCCAAAGTCTCGTGCCACTGCTCCTCGTGTGATGACTGACAGAGAACTTCTCCTCGGTCTTCATCAAAAGGTTGACAGAAATCACAAGTGGGTCAAGCGTCAATTGGGCGCTATTCTTCAGAACATGGTTGTGACTCAGAACTCAGTAAAGAAGAACCATTACTATGTACATGAAATCCTCAACCGTACTTGGGGGATTCTCTCTGCTGTTATGCCTCCTGATGAATTGAATGAACTGAATCTTGAAGAACATCATGACTGGGCTCGTCAACCTCCAAAGAAGTTCAAGAAAGTTCAAGTTCCTCAGCTGGTCACGAGTTCATATTGTTCATCACGTGAGTACGATGATGTTGAGGACACTGAAGACACTGCTGCGGGCCCTGCTTCAACAAACAACCCTGACAACGCTGACGCTCCTTCACCAACACGATGAATTTCTTCAAGGGCGTTAGTCCTCAGTTTTCATCCCTTTTTTGTCTTCCATGACAAAGGGGAGAAAATTTGAGTTAGTCTTCAAGCGGGTCTATTTTTATGGGCTGTATTTTTATATAAGTTACAACTCTCGTGTTTTGAAACTTCTGATGATTGGGTTATAACTTAAAGTCCGATGGTTGTCTGACACTTTTGAACCATTTGGCATGAACATTGTTAGTGCATCTAGTGCCCCTTAGTGATTTTGGTGCATTGAAGACTTATAGGTTAAGGGACTAATACGTTCGTGAGTGTACATAGGCTCTATGAGTCGATGAGGAGTTTGATACAATCGGAGATTACCGACCCCTAAAAATATATGTCTTCACTTGAAGACTTTGCTGAAGACTTTCTGAAGACTTTGGTGAAGACTTTGAAAATGAAGAAGTTGGTGTGACCTTGAAGATATGAACGATGACTATGAAGCGTGAAGACTTTTGTTTTCGTAGTTTCATTTCTTTTATTTGAGTCATAGGGAACACCGTACTGTCAAAGGGGGTCGAGGTAATACTAAGGAAAATTTCCAACTGATGCTCAACTCCAATATCCTCAACCTACACATTCATCTGAGTGAAGCTTTTGGAAATCTCTTACAACTTAGTCAAGTTCTTCAGTGACAGAGACGAAGTTCTTCTGGTCGCTGAGGAAATTGCTCTGGCTGAGGAGTTAGGATTTCACCAGTGCGAATTGCCTATAAGTGAGGAACATGATATGTCTGAGGACTTTCATTGTCCAAAAATCCGACCATTGCTGTGCTTAGCGCCAGCTATCCCCAATCACTCTTATCCACATAACGGTCATATCATTGGGGGCATTAATGTCATATCATGTCGGGATTCGCTCCTGGCTATAAATAGCCACCCCCCACAACCACTAGCTGGTTCGCTGCTCCGAGAGAGAACTGACACTTGTCATTTGAGAGCATCCCATCCTCCGAGGGCTTCTGTCCGAAAATCATCAGTGAGGAAATACACACAATCAAACCACCAACCCAAAGTGATTGAGCATCACTGAAGAAATTCCTGTGTGGAACCAATGCTTGTTACCTTTGAGGACTGTGCATCCTCCAGATGGTTAGGCGTCATGGTCTAGTGTGTCCTGCAGTCAATTGGGGAGCACGAAGTGACCTTGGCCTCGAGCATCCAGCAGTAAATTGTGGATCGCCGGGTGACCTATTTTTGAGGGTTTTGGAAGTCTACCCTGAAGACTTACAACGAGTGTTGGGCGAGGACTGTGTGACCTTAGCTCAAGGAGAATACGGTAAGGACTGTGTGTCCTCTGGTTTCGATACCAGGCCGCTCCAAACCAGACGTACGACTATCATAGAATTTGGAACTGGGTCATCAAATCATTGTCTTTATCAGGCCACCTGGTTCTATTTCCTCAACCCCCTTATTCCTCGTTTACATGTTGATGAAATTGATCTTTACTGTTTGAGGAATTTTACTGAAGACTTTCACAATTTCCTCATCTCAAATTCTTCAAGTTACCTTGTTCATCACTGTTTATCCTGTATCACGCTACTCATAATTTGTGCATGTTTCATTTCGTCATGATAACTATGCTGCTGCTATGTATTCCATGCACTGAGTACTTATTCCGCTGTTAGGTTATTCATCACATTTCAAATTCCTCAAGTGATGATTTTTTTAAAATCGCCTATTCACCCCCCTCTAGTCGATATAACGCACTTTCAAACATTATATTTGTATCTTGTTTATTGTGAGACAGTTACTCATTTAAATGAGAGAATAATGATTGTTCTATTTATATGAGTAATATCTTTTATGGTCATGCACCCAATGTGAGGGGTTTATTCTTATTGAATCTCGATAGTGATGATACACATGTTCATAACATTGATGCCAAAATATGTAGAATTGATAATGATAATACCACTTTCTTGTGGGACTTGCTTTTAGGTCATATTGGTGTAAAATGAATGAATAAGCTCCATGCTGATGGACTTTTGGAGTCACTTGATTTTGAATCACGTGACACATGTGAACCATGCATGTTGGGCAAGATTTCTAAACCCCCGTTCTTTGGAACAATGAAACCGGCAAGTGACTTGTTGGAAATCATACATACTGATGTGAGCACTCCAATGAGCATTGAGGCATGCGGTGGATATCGTTATTTTCTCACCTTCACTGATGATTTAAGTAGATATGGGTATATTTATTTAATGAAACACAAGTCTAAAACGTTTGAAAAGTTCAAGCAATTTCAGAGTGAACTCGAGAATCATCATAACAAGAAGATTAAATTCCTACGATATGATCGAGGAGGAGAGTATCTGAGTTATGAGTTTGACAGTCACTTGAGACAGTGTGGTATTGTTTCACAATTGACATCGCTTGGAACACCACAGCGTACTGGCGTGTCCGAATGTCCTAATCGAACCTTATTGGATATGGTGCGACCCATGATGTCTCTTGCCGATTTGCCACTATCATTTTGGGGTTATGCATTAGAGACAGCTGCATTCATTTTGGGATCCATGTATGAAAACAAAGTATGGGCTTTGAAAGTATTACCTGAAGGGCGAAAGGCCATTCAGAACAAACAATTCTTTAAGACGGACGCGGACAATAATGTCACTGTCTAGAAAGCTCGAGTTGTGGCAAAGGTTTTTTTCATAAGTTCAAGGAGTTGACTATGATGATACCTTCTCACCCGTAGTGATGCTTAAGTCCGTTAGAATCATGTTGGCAATAGCTGCATTTTTCGATTATGAAATTTGGCAGATGGATGTCAAAACAGCACTCCTTAACGGTTTCCTTAAGAGTTGTATATGATGCAACCAGAAGGTTTTGTCGATCCAGAGAATGCAAAAAAAGTTTGCAAACTCTAGCGATCCATTTATGGACTGGTTCAAGCATCTCAGAGTCGGAATCTTTGCTTTGATGAGGTGATCAAAGCGTTCGGGTTTATACAAGTTTACGAGAAGCTTGTATTTACAAGAAAGTGAGTGGGAGTTCTATATTGTTTCTAATATTATATGTGGATGACATATTGCTGATTGGAAACAATATAGAAATGTTGGAAAGCGTGAAGGAATATTTGAACAAGAGTTTTTCAATGATGGACCTAGGAGAAGCTGCTTTCATATTAGGCATCAAGATCTATAGAGATAGATCGAGACGCTTAATAGGACTTTGACAGATCACATACCTTGACAAAGTTTTGAAGAAGTTCAAAATGGATCAGTCCAAGAAGGGGTTCTTGACTGTATTGCAAGGTGTGGAGTTGAGTAAGACTCAATGCCTAGTGACTGCAGAAGATAGAGAAAAGATGAGTGTCGTACCCTATGCTTCAGCCATAGGCTCTATCATGTATGCAATGTTGTGCACAAGACCCGATGTTAGCCTTGCCGTAAGTATGTCTGGAAGGTTTTAAAGTGATCTAGGAATGGAACACTGGACGACGGTAAAAAATATCCCGAAGTACCTAAAAAAGGACTAAGGACATGTTTCTCGTTTATGGAAGTGATCAACATCTCATCGTAAAGGGTTACATCGATGCAAGCTTTGACACTGATTCTGATGACTCTAATGTTGACACACGAACATGTCACCGTGTACCCTCGACGCCAGGGGTGATGCACTGCAGCTCACGTCGAAGGAGGTGCATCCGGCAGCGCGATATGCAAGACAGTCGGCAGAAGCTTTTGTAGACCCGAAACCTTGCAAGCCCGGGAGGGACCCCGTCAAGGAGTGCGGAAGCTATGGGTTTCCCTAGGTTGATTTGCTCGGCCCTAGAGCCTCGGGATTCGCAGCTCTCAAACACGCAGAACGGCGACGAACGAGAGAAAAACGAAGAACATAGATGAAAAAGTAGTATAGATTGATTTGTTCGATTGTGTGTTGTTCAATCAGCCATCACACCCAACATATTAAGAGGCGGATGGACTTCCCATAGAAGCAAAGGATTCATCTAGGCTTTCCTTACCAGAAAATTACATCAATTCATGTCCTAGAGTACTAGTTCTAGTTCCACTCGGATTCAGCCCAAATCCGGCCCAATCTCCTATCTTGCTTCTTGCATGGGCTGTGGAATCTGCATATGACCTCCGATGGAGACCATGCAAACATCAATTTTGTGTGCCTAGACGAGTCCAACAATATGTATGTTGATCACTTTCCCAAATAAAGCCATCTTGAATACTCCACGAGGTCATCTTTAACTTCGAATGGGACTCGATCACGTAGCAGACTGGACTATCTGAGTGTTGTAGCATCTCTCCAGGATGTATACTATCTCGGATGATAATGACCTTAAAAGCAAAGTTGTCCGTTTCAACGTTTGAAACAACTTTTATGTTGAACACTTTTCCATCCGAGGATATCTTGAATTTTTCTTGACCGAAACTTTCACTCGACCGAAACTTTCACTCGGACGGTGATTTTCACTCCGATGGCAATTGCACTCGGCAAATATTTTTCACTCGACTGGTATTTTTCACTCGGACGGCGATTTTCACTCGGACGGCAATCTCACTCAGCCGGCGATTTTCACTTAGATGGCAATTTCACTTGGCCGGACGGAAATTTTTTCACTCGACCGGACGACAAACTTTCACTCGGAAGTCCTGAGTGAAACTCCAGGCTGACTTTGTTTTGCCTCTCCAGGTTGCATACGACCTCAGCTGGAGAAGATTTATATATCAAAATCAATCGTTTTGACGATGGAAAACTTTTTCATGTTGTAAGTTTTTCCATCCGAGGACGTCTTGAGGGCCTAATGACTCACGCGACCTATCAGACATGTGTTTGATCTCCTGCGCCACATTTTGCTTTGTGGTAGGGCTCCACTCTGGTTGCTCTAACTTTTGCATATGGCCTCAGATTGAGATGATTTATGTATCAAAACTGATCAGATCGACGAGTCGAAGACAATCCATATAAAACATTCCTTCATTTGAGGTTGTCTTGGAGGCGTAATAGACCAAAAATCACTCAGAACATCTACATGACAATCCAAGTGTGATCTGGCCCTTGAAATGATGCCAAATGGTGATGGCCTAAACATCAAGGTTGTTTCACTCCGCAATATGAACTTTCTCGTAGAAAAACCTTTTCATTTGAGTCCATCTTTATTGCATTTTGCACCACGCCAAAATCAGGTGTCAACACATGCCCCCTGTTTTTCGGCAAAGCTAGCATGCCGAAAAATAATTTGAGCTATGTTTGCTCTAAGGACGATGTCAACACTCCATCGGCCATCTATATTTCTCAGGGCAATAATTATGTATCGGCCATTTTTATGCTAAGGGCGATAATCATGTATCGGCCATTGCCTAATTAGGCTTCTTGCCACACACTCGGGTGGTACTTCTTCAGATATCTGCCATTGAGAGCTCAAGGTAATAATACTCCTTGTATGGATTCCACCAAATATGAATTTCCAGGAACTATTCTGGCAATCCTGAAAGGACCTTCCCAGTTTGGAGACCACTTCCCAAATTTTCTATCTCTAGAACCAATCGGTAGAATCACTTTCCACACAAGATCGCCAACCTGAAAATTCTTCAACTTGACCTTTTTATTATAAGCTCTTACTACCCTCAATTTGTCCTTCTCTATGGCCTTTAATACAGCCAAACGTTTATTAGCAACCTCATCTATATTGTCCATCATCAAATCATAAAAGTCCACTGCCGATAAATCCTTTTGTTTGGCTATTTTGAAAGCACTTAAATTTACCTCCACTGGTAAAACAGCCTCTTGACCGTATACTAGCTCATACGTTGTCACCTTTGTAGCACCATGCCTTGAGATTCTATGTGCCCATAAAGCCTCAGACAACAACTCAAGCCATTTTCTTGGATTATCCTCAATTTTGTTCTTGATGAGGTTAATCAATATTTTGTTGCTAGACTCATCTTGTCCATTAGCTTGGGCATAATACAGAGATGAATTGAGCAACTTTATGTTGTATGACTCGGCAAATTCTCTAACTTGATGTGACATGAAAGATGAACCTTGATCTGTAGTTAATGTCTAAGGAATGCCGAATCTATGAATAATGTGTTTGGTTATGAATTGAATTACCTCCGTATGTGTCATGTTCTTGAGGTACTGCTTCAGACCATTTAGTGAAATAATTGGTTGCCACCAGCACGAACCGATGCCCCTTTGAAGAAGATGGATGAATTTGTCCAATGAAGTCTAAACTCCGTCCTCTAAAAGGCCACGGCTTGATAATAGGATGTTACATAGCAGCAGGAGCCAACTAAATATCACCAAATTTTTGAGAAGCTTCACACCCTTTATAATACCTGAAGCAATCATTGATCATAGTCAGCCAATAAAATCTAGCACGACGTAAGAGCCATTTCATTTTGGGTGCTGACTGATGAGTACCACAAATGCCTTCATGTACCTCTCCCATTGCAACTCTTGCTTGGTCTTCGTCCAAACACTTCAAAAGAACATATTCAACCATTCGGAGATAAAGACCATCATCTCTCATTGTATATTTGCAAGCCATACGCCGAATAGCCCTGTCAACCCTTTCACTCGGATTGCACAAGTAATCAATAATGGGCTTCCTCCAGTCATGATTTTCACCTGTACTAGATCTATTGTTAGTGGCCAAATCAGTGGGCTCTAATTCGACCTCTCCCATATTAGCAAGACAAGACATTGGCTTCTGAGAAATATGAAACATGCCATGATCAATACGATAGCCGGATGCTTGTTGTGCTAACTCATTTGCTCTCCAATTGTCATGTCTAGATATATGAGCAATGCTAAAATAATCCAAAGTAGAAATCGTATCTAGACACTTATCAAGATAAACATTACGTGATTCGTCTAAACACGGAAAGACTTTGGACACTTGCCGCACTACTAATAACGAATAGCCAAAAGCCTCAGCATGTTTAGCACCTAGAGCGAGCAACATCTCTAAACCGAATAACAATGCTTCATATTCTGCTTGATTATTTGTGCAAAAATATTCCAGTCGGCATGAGGCTTGAAAAACAACACCATGAGGAGATATATAAACAATGCCAACACCTTGGCCATTGCTACAAACTGAACCATCAAAATATAACCTCCATGGTACTAATGAGACAAGGTTTATATCAACATCATGCTTGTCATTAATCCGATGCTCAACAATAAAATTAGCAACAATTTGGCCTTTCATGGATTTTATACATTCATAAGCCAAATCATATTCAATTAAAGCATAAGCCCACTTGCCAATTCTACCACTAAGAATTGTCCTATGCAACATGTACTTAATGACATTGGTTTGACAAGCTACTATTCAAGCACTCGACACTAGGTAATGTCTTAGTTTTGTGCAAGAATAATATAAACAGAGGCGTAGTTTTTCAATAAATGTATACCTTGTATCATCGTCCAATAAGCGTCGGCTCAGATATGTAATAGTATGCTCTCTTCCTTCGATTTCTTGAGTCAATACAACAGCAATAACACCTTCCTCTGTCGCAATGTAAAGCCTAAAGGGTTCTTTATGTTTAGGTGCTTTCATCACCGGAGGAGTGCTCAAATAAGTCTTGATCATTTTGAATGCCTCTTGTTGTCCCCCCCCCCAAGTAAAATCAACATCATTCTTTAACCGAAGGATAGGAGTGAATGCATCAACCTTCCCTGACAAATTAGCTATGAACCTTCTCAAATAATTAACCTTGCCAAGGAATTTTTGCATATCCCTCTTGCATGTTGGAGCCTTTACTTTTTGTATAGCTTCTATCTTTTTGGGATCAATTTCTACGCCATTCTCATGAATAATGAAACCCAAAAACATTCCAGCCGACATGCCGAATGCACACTTCAAAGGATTCATCTTCAGTCCATATTTTTTCATTCTTTCAAAAGCTAAACGCAAATCGGCCAAATGAGACTTAAAGGCATCCGATTTGACAACAATATCATCAAAATAGACTTCAAGTATAATTCCGAGTAAATCATGGAAAATTAAATTCATAGCCCTTTGATATGTGGCACCAACATTTTTAATCCGAATGTCATCACTATCCACTCGAATAAACCAAGGAAACCAGGGCAACGAAAGGTTGTCTTGGACATGTCCTCTTCGGCCATAAAAATTTGATTATAACCCGCATTACCATCAAGAAAGCTAATAACATTATGTCCAGAAGCATCATTAATAAGCATGTCGGCTATTGGCATGGGGTACTCATCTTTGGGTATAGCTCTATTCAAATCTCTGAAATCAATGCACACCATTATCTTGCTGGATCCTTTCTTCTCCACCGGCACAATGTTAGAGATCCACTCGGCATACCTGCAAGGCCAAATGAAATTAGCTTTGAGGAACCGACTGATCTCCTCCTTGTAAGGTCTAAAACCGGCCTTTATAGGTGACCGATGCTCCACTAGCTCTCCGCTTAAACCTGGCATCTCATGATATTCCCATGCAAAGCAACAAACATATTCTTTCAATAGCCCGATCAACTCAGCTTTATGATCGTCTTTCAAATTCTTGTTTACAAACGTCGGCCTAGGAACTGAACCATCCCTTATATGTATTTCTTCTAATGGATCTGTCGACTAAAAACCCTGTACTAATTTATCCATGTCATCCAACTCCTCTACGGATTCATACATATCGTTCTCACTGGACCGATATTTTGCAAGACGTTTCTGCAACCATTCGGAATTAGAATCCATTTAAACATATCATACCTTGGAGCCGATTTCCACTAATCGGCTTTAAAGAGACGGGCACAAAGCCATTCTTTGTTGCACTACGGAAATCAAACTCTAACAAGTCGCGTCTCGCCAAGCAAGTAACATTGGGATGTTGCCAATCCACCGATGCATCAGCCAAAGCACACAAGCCGAGTTATCCGCATGAATGACTTCCACTTCATCATCAACTCACTGGATCAAAAACTGGTGCATTGTAGATGGTATGCACTGGTTTGCATGAACCCAATCACGACCTAGTATGACGTTATAGTTACCTTGCACCTAAGCAACAAAGAATGCAGTAGCCAAAGTTTTGCTCCCGACTATAAGCTCCACATACATCACACCTTTGGCTTCAATTTTCTCTTCGCCTTCAAACCCATTAAGCACCATATTGGCCTTGATTAATTCATCACCGGGAAAACGCAATTTCTTGAAGACCGAATAGGGCATGAGATTCACCACAGCACCACCATCAACAAGCATCCGAGTGAGTGGTGATCCATTGATATGACCTCTGAGGTACAATGGTTTCAAGTGCGTCACTGGTTCTTTTGGCTTCTCGAATATTGTATTTCTAGGGCCAAAATCTAGCTGAGACACTTCCCCTTTGTCATCTACAGCACGGAATTCAGCGGGTAAGTAATACACCATATTGATATCCATACCTTCATGAACCGGTGTAGACTCATAGGCCAACAGATCGTCTTCCTCTTCGCGTCCGTCCACTAAATCCGAATTTTGTCCGAGTGAAGGATAAATAATAGGCGACTGAGACAATTTTACAGCTACATAATCCTCTTTTGATGGTGTAATTGCTACTGTGATAGATGTAGAATCCACTATATCTTGCATTGGTTTGGTCTTCCACAGCTGCTTCACTGGTATCATGGGCCGAGTGACATTGAACAACTCGTCCCTTTGCTTCTCACCTTCTTTTTCTGCCATCTCTTGGTTCCTCAACCTCTGTAATTTCCTCTTTTGTGTCTTTGTTAGCCCTGGAGGACACCACCTTGGTCGAGTGTATTTAGAATCAACTGGCTTTACTTGGTTGGTACTTGCTTCATGATCATTGGTCGAGTGCTTTGGCGCGATAACAAGTATCGGCTTAGTTGGGTTGATACGCACAGTCGACTGTTGCGTGGTGAATGTTTCACTTCCCAAGATGAGTGAGTCAGCATTGATATTTTCCTTGCCTTTCCCTGACTCCACTACTGCAACACTCGGTAGCTTGACGCGCCACTCTTGTCGACTTTTCTAGCTTACAAAGTTTTCACTCGAGCGCACCTTTTTAGTTGGATGAAATCCATTCAGATGTTTGACTGAGTAGAATCCACTCGACCGTATTCTTTCATTCAGACACCTGCCACCTGGGTGCATTCTTACACTCGGATAGTTTTCACTTGGAGGCATATTTTGACCACCCAAGTAATGGACACCAATGTTCAGTCGGTTTTCATACGAGCATCCAAGTCGACACTAAACAGGTTGTCGTTATTCTTGTAGAAACGACACCCTTGATCCAGTCGGTTTTGCATACCGATTGAATATATCAGCTGAAGGTTACCTTGGTCGCTTCAGGTACGACGACCGATTAGAGCTAGAACCGGCCGACTGATTTGCATATTTGGACAGTAGCATATCAAAAGTTGGCTTGATTCTCTTAAGATGTACCTTGGCTTCATTCCTCTTCCACTTGTCAACTTCTGGACTCTTGGGTTTAACAAATTTAACACGAGTGTCTTGTTGCACCTGTGGTTGCCCCCCGAGTGTAGGATTCTTGATGGTGATCTTGATCACTTCCTTGCCATTGCGTTGCTTGTCGAGCACAACCTGCCTCCCCAAGACTTTGATGTCCTAGATTTTCCTAGGCTCACCAATGATGACATTAGTTTTATTAGCCGATTCGGCTACCTCTGGCCGAATGAGCAACTTTTTCCCCTCCAAATCCAAAGTGTTTAGTGGGAAGGGCTTCTTATCAACTTGCATCTCAGAAAAGTTCAATCGTCCGTCATTAATGGCCGATTGTATCTGTCGTCGGAAAATTGCAATCCTTAGTAGCATGAGAAAAAGAATTATGATATTTGCAATAAGCACGCTATTTCAACTCTTCAATCGATGGTAAAGTGTGAGATATCCTAATGATCTTAGCTTGCAGCAAAGCATCAAATATTTTGTCACACTTAGCAATGTTAAAAGTAAACTTCATCTCTTCATCATGATTCGTATGAATCGGTTTCAGATCATTGCAAGTAAACGGTTTGGCCTTAGATGTCCAAACAAATTTAGCAGCATACATATCACCTTCATCGTTCGAGTGATCACTACCATACTCAAGCATATTCATCTTAGGATGATCAGTTTTATATCTATGCACTTCCTTGAGATCTTTGCTCCGGCTCTCCTGAGCCAAAGCTTTTTGCAAGACCTGTTTGACATTTAAGAACTCATAGCCTTCTAGTCCTTCCCTAATGTGAGTTTCCAAACCACTGAGCACAAGGTCAGCCAAGTCCCTCTCGGTTATCACCAAACTGTAGCACCGGTTCTTTGTATCTCTAAATCTCTTGACGTAATCGGAGACCGATTCATCATTTTTCTGCTTAACAGATGTAAGATGTGATAATTTAAGTTCGTTGTCGCCAATATAAAAGTGATCGTGAAATTTCTATTCCAGCTACGAACACACACGGATAGAACCATGTGGTAGAGAAGAAAACCAAGAAAATGCAGTACCAGTTAGTGATAAAGGAAACAAGCGCACTTTCAATTCATTCAGCGAGCCTGCTTCACCCAGTTATGCTAAGTATTGACTTATATGTTCCCATGTGGTTTTTGTGCCTTCTCCATTGAACTTAACAAAATCTGGAATTTTATATCCCGGAGGGCACTGGATAGCGTCAAAGTACTCGGGGTACGTTTTTTGGTAAATCCGATTCCGAGGTAACTCAACTCCGAAATTCTCTCGAAGCATCTTAGCCATCTCCTCTGTAAAACTAGCTAAAGTATCGTCCGCAATAGACGGTGAAGCTTGCTGTTGTGGGATGGGAGGAGTAAAATTACTAGTAGTAGGCAGGAACTATGGCACATGTGCCGAACCATAGTTCAGTTGTGGCCGAGTGCTTGCACCTATAGGTACAACTTGATTCGGTATATAGGTACCGAACTTGGCATGCTCATGATGGAATTAGCGGGTGCAGCCACAATCTGATTGGTGTGGGTAGGATAGTAATTCATTGGCATGGGAGGTGCCGATGAAAGAGGCAAAGACATATTAGGGTTTTCTACACTAGCAGCCACACCAATATTACCACTAGACGGTTGAGGCATATTTTTCTGCACATTGGTATTTTCTATGAAAGTTTGATAGGCCAAATTATTACCATCGACAATACGAATCTCAATCTCAGCCCACTGCTCAGGAGAAAAGGTAGTACCTACAGGAGGTTTAACTTGCTCGGCTTGAAGAGGAGGGAACTTGATTTCTCCAATCGAAGTGATATTGCCTTGGCGATCTTTCTTGAAGTTCCCAAGGAACTCCTGCAACTCCTTCTCTTCATGCGCCTTCTTGTACTCCTCATAAGCTTGGCGATGATCGACCGATAGTTCATCAAGCTTGGGCTTAATGATGTTATCGGCATATATCTCGGATGGCTCGGGAAGATCAGACATGATGGTTGGTGATGATGATTGATCTTTGATCCCCAGCAGAGTCGCCAAAAAGTGTGTTGACACATGAACACGTCACCATGTACCCTCGACGCTGGGGGTGATGCACCACATATCACGTCAACGGAGGTCCATCCCGCAGCGGGATACGCAAGACAGTCGGCGGACGCTTTTGTAGACCCGAAATCTCACATGCCCGGGAGGGACCCCGTCAGGGAGTGCGGCGGCTATGGGTTGCCCTAGGCCGATTCGCTCGCCCCTAGAGCCTCGGGATTGGCAGCTCTCAAACACGAAGAATGGCGAAGAACGAGAGAAAAATGAAGAACGTAGATGAAAAAGTAGTATAGATTGATTTGTTCGATTGTGTGTTGTTCAATCGGCCGTCACCCCCAACATATATAAGAGGCAGCTGGACTTCCCGTACAAGCAAAGGATTCATCTAGGCTTTCCTTAAAAGAAAATTACATCAATTCACATCCTAGAGTCCTAATTCTAGTTCCACTCGGATTCAGCTCAAATCCGGCCCAATCTCCTGTCTTGCTTCTTGCGTGGGCCGTGGAATCTGCATATAACCTCTGATGGAGATGGTCCAACCATCAATTTTGTGGGCCTCGACGAGGCCAACAGTCCATATGCTGATGAATGTCCCAAATAAAGCCATCTTGAATACTCCACGAGGTCAGCTTTAACTTCGAATCAGACTCGATCACGTTGCAGATTGGACTATCCGAGTGTTGTAGCGTCTCTCCAGGCCGTATACTATCTAGGATGATAATTACATTAAAAGAAAAGTTGACCATTTTGACATTTCGAACAAATTTTATGTTGAACACTTTTCCATCCGAGGCCATCTTGAACTTTCACTCGACCGAAACTTTCACTCGACCGAAACTTTCACTCGGACGGTGATTTTCACTCGGACGGCAGTTGCACTCGGCAAATATTTTCACTCGACCGGTATTTTTCACTCGGACAGCGATTTTCACTTGGACGGCAATTTCGCTCGGCCGGCGATTTTCACTTGGATGGCAATTTCACTCGGCCGGACGGAAAACTTTTCACTCGACCGGACAGCAAACGTTTCCCTCGGTCGGCAAACTTTCACTCGGAAATCCCGAGTGAAACTCCAGACTGACTTTGTTTTGCCTCTCCAGGTCGCGTACGACCTCGGATTGAGAAGATTTATGTATCAGAATCAATCATTTCGATGACGCGAAACTTTTTCACGTTGTAAGTTTTTCCATCCGAGGACGTCTTGAGGGCCGAATGACTCGCACGCCACATTTTGCTTTGTGGTATGGCTCCACTCTGGTTGCTCTAACTTTTGCATACGGCCTCAGATTGCGATGATTTATATATAAAAATTGATCAACTCGACGAGACGAAGACAATCCATGTAAAACATTCCTTCATTCGAGTTTGTCTTGGAGGCGTAATAGAACAAAAAGCACTCAGAACATCTACATGACAATCCAAGTGTGACCTGGCCCTTGAAATGATGTCGGATGGTGATGGCCTAAACATCAAGGTTGTTTCACTCAGAAATATGAACTTTCACTTAGAAAAAACCTTTTCGTTTGAGTCCATCTTTATTGCATTTTGCACCGTGCCAAAATCAGGTGTCAACATCTAAGTATCAAACCGGATACATATTTATTCTCAATAGGGGTGCGGTAAGCTGGTGCAATTCCAAGCAGAGCATGGTAATTGATTCTACATGCGAAGCGGAGTACAATGCTGCCTCAGAGGCAAGGAAGGAAGGTGTCTGGATGATGGAGTTCATGACATATCTTCGAGTAGTGCCTAGTAAACCCAATGACTCCGTTCTATGACAACACTTGTGCCATTGCTCTAGCCAAGGAACCAAGGTTTCACAAGAGGACCAGACACATAAAGTGATGTTTCCATTCCATCCGTGATTACATCAAGAAGGAATACCTTGTCACAAATCCGATGACTAAACCTCTTCCAATATCTAACCATGATCAACACCAGAACTGTATGGGTGTTAGATTCATTACAATGTAAATCACATAGTGATGTGTATTGAAAATATGCCATAGTGATGTGTGTTCGAAATCAAATAGAAATTAGTTATTATCATATTTCCTTGTTCATTATAATCGTTTATTATACATGCTATAATTCTATTGATCGGAAACTCAGATACATGTGTGGATACATAGACAACACCATGTCCCTAGTATGCCTCTAGTGAACTAGCTCGTTGATCAAAGATGGTTAAGGTTTCCTAGCCATGGACATGAGATGTCATTTGATAACGGGATCACATCATTAGGAGAATGATGTGATGGACGAGACCCAAACTACAAACGTAGCATATGGTCGTGTCAGTTTATTGCTACTGTTTTCTGCATGTCAAGTATTTGTTCCTATGACCATGAGATCATGCAACTCACTGACACCGGAGGAGTGCCTTGTGTGTATCAAACGTTGCAACGTAATTGGGTGACTATAAAGGTGCTCTACAGGTATCTCCGAGGGTGTATCTTGGGTTGGCACGGATCAAGACTGGGATTTGTTACTCCGTGTGACGGAGAGGTATCTCAGTGCCCACTCAGTAATACAACATCACAATATGCCTTGCAAGAAATGTGACTAAGTGTTGGTCATGTGATCTTGTATTACGGGAATGAGTAAAGGGACTTGCCGGTAACGAGGTTGAACTAGGTATGGAGATACCGACGATCAAATCTTGGGCAAGTAACATACCAAAGAACAAAGGGAACATCATACGGGAATTAACTGAATCCTTGACATAGAGGTTCGACCTATAAAGATCTTCGTAGAATATGTAGGAACCGATATTGGCATCCAGGTCCCGCTATTGGTTATTGACCTTAGAGGTGTCTTGGTCATGTCTACATAGTTCTCAAACCTGTGGGGTCTGCACACTTAAGGTTCGGTGACATTTCGGTAGTATAGAGTTAGTTATGCATGGTGGTGACCGAAGGTTTTTCAGAGTCTTGCATGAGATCTAGACGTCATGAGGAGCTCCGGAATGGTCCGGAGGTAAAGATTGATATATAGGAAGTTTTATTTCGACCGCCAGAAAAGTTTCGAGCCCATCGGTAGTGTACCGGAAGTGCCGGTAGTGTACCGGGAGACCATCAGGAGGGGTATTTCGACCCAAGAGGCTACATGGGCTGTGGGAGAGTTAATACCAGCCCTTAGTGGGCTGGCGGAAGTCCCACACAAGGCCCATGCGGCTGGGAAAGAATATCCCAAAGAGAAAAGGTGGAAAAAAAAAGGCAAAAAGGTAAAAAAGGAAGGAGTCGTAGTCCTACTAGGATTGGAGGAGGAATCATCCTCTCCTCCTTGCTCGGCTGAAGCTAGGGCTGGCCCCTTGAGGGCCAAGCCTCCTCCTCTATTCCTCTTATATATACTAGTGGTTTTAGGGGTTTTGCACTTGATTTTCAGCCACGTGCTACCTGTTCCTCTAGTGCATAGTTTCTCCTCTAGTTCGGTTTTCTGCAGCGCATAGGCGAAGCCCTACTAGAATAGCTCCACCACCATCGCCACAACGCTGTCATGCTGCCGGAGAACTCCTCTACCTCTCCGCTCCCTCTTGCTGGATCAAGAAGACGGAGATCGTCATCGTGCTGTACGTGTGCTGAACGCAGAGGTGCCGTCCATTCGGCGCTAGATCAGAAGGATCATGATCAAGATCATGAGATGGATCGTGATGAGATCGCGGGACGTATTGTGATGAGTTTGTGGGACGGACTATGATTGGATCATGGGACAGAATGTGATGAGATCGCGGGACGCTCGGCGATTTGAATCGCGAAGACGTTCGACTACACCAATCGCGTTACTTAACGCTTCCCGCTTAGCGATCTACAAGGGTATGTAGATCCACTCTCCCTCCCATAGATGCTCATAACCATGGATAGATCTTGAGTGTGCATAGGAATTTTTTTGTTTCCCATGCAACGTTCCCCAATAGTGGTATCAGAGCTAGGTCTATGTGTAGATGACATCTCGAGTAGAACACAAAGAGTTTGTGGGATTTGATGCTTTGATTGCTTCCTCCCTTGGTCGTATTTATGTATCACCGTTGGATTGGATTCGACAAAGGCGGTCCTTGAGAAGGTTGAAAAGCAACTTATGCATCACCGTTGTGGTTTATCGTTAGGCGAGAATTGTTCTTGCTAGATACCCGTAGCAGCCACATAAAACATGCAACAACAATTAGAGGACGTCTAACTTGTTTTTGCAGGGTATGTTGTGATCTGATATGGCCAATTACATGATGATATATATGTGATGTATGAGATGATCATGTGATGTATAGAATTTCACGACATGCATGTCGATGAGTACGGCAACCGGTAGGAGCCATAGGGTTGTCTTTAATTATTGTATGACCTACGTGTCAATCATTAAGCGCTATGTAATGCTTTACTTTATCGCTAAACAATAGCAATAGTAGTAGAAGCATGGTGAGCGCGACAACCCCGATGGTGACACGTTGATGGAGATCCGGATGATGGAGATCATGGTGTGATGCCGGTGACGATGGAGATCATGTTGGTGCTTTCAATATGGAGATCAAAAGCATAAGTTCATGGCCATATCATGTCACTTATGATTTGCATGTGATGTTAATCCTTTTATGCACCTTGTTTTGCCTAGGACAATAGTAGCATTACAAGGTGATCCCTCACTTAATTTCAAGATAAACTGTGTTCTCCCCGAGTGTGCGTCGTTGCGAAAGTTCGTCGTGTCGAGACACCACGTGATGATCGGGTGTGATAGACCCTACGTTCACATACAACGGGTGCAAGCCAGTGTTGCACATGCAGAACACTCAGGTTAAACTTGACGAGCCTAGCATGTACATACATGGCCTCGGAACACAAGAGACCGAAAGGTCGAACATAAGTCATATAGTAGATATGATCAACATGATGATGTTCACCATTGAAACCACCTCAAATCACATGATGATCGGACTTGAGTTGGTGAATTTGGATCATGTATCACTCAAATGACCAGAGGGATGTCAATTTGAGTGGGAGTTCTTAAGTAATAAGATTAATTGAACTCATTGTCATGAACATAGTCAGTAGTGTCTTTACAAATTATGTTGTAGATTACTAGCTCACACTGTAGCTTCCTTGATTTTTATATGTTCCTAGAGAAATAGAGTTGAAATATGATGGCAGCAATATTGCGGACTGGGTCCGTGATCTGAGGATTGTTCTCATTGCTGCACAGAAGGCTTATGTCCTTAATACACCGCTCGGTGCGCCACCACCTCTAGCGCCGTCTGTAGATGTTGTGAACAGCTGACAGACACGTTTCGATGAATACTTGATAGTTTAGTGCGTTTTGAACGTCACGAAATATATGAGATGTTCTAAGAGCTGAAATTGGGATTTTAGGCTCGTGCCTGTGTTGTGAGATATGAGATCTCCAACAAGATTCTTTGCCTACAGGATGAAAGAGAATAGCTCAATCGTTGAGAATGTGCTGAGATTGTCTGGGTGCTACAATCGCTTGAATCGAGTGGGAGTTGATCTTCCAGATAAGATAGTGATTGATATAGTTCTCCAAGTCACTGTCACTAAGCTACTAGAACTTGGTGATGAACTATAAAGTGTTAGGGATAGTAATATTGATCCCTGAGCTGTTCTCGATGTTTGACACCGTGAAGGTAGAAATCAAGAAGGAGCATCAAGTGTTGATGTTTAGTAAAACCACTAGTTTCGAGAAGGACAAGGGCAAGGAGGGAAACTTCATGGATGTCAAGTCAGTTGCTTCTCCAGTGAAGCAACCCAAAGTTGAACCCAAACCCGAGACTAAGTGCTTCGATTTTGAGGAGAGCGGTCGCTAAAGCGGAACAAACCTAGATACTTGGTAGATAAGAAGGCTGGCAACGTCGACAGAAGTATATTCGATATATGGGTTATTGATGTGTACCTTGCTAGTACTCCTAGTAGCACCTGTGTATTGGATACCGGTTCGGTTGCTAAATGTTAGTAACTCGAAATAAAAGCTACGGAATAAATGGAGAACTACCTAAGGGTGAGGTGATGATGTGTGTTGGAAATGTTTCCAAGGTTGATGTGATCAACATCGCACGCTCTCTCTACCTTCGGGATTAGAGACGAACCTAAATAAATGTTATTTGGTGTTTTGCCTTGAGCATGAATGTGATTAGATCGTGTTTATTGCAACACAGTTATTCATTTAAGTTAGAGAATAATGGTTATTCTGTTTACATGAATAATACCTTCAATGGTCATGCACCCAGTGAGAATGGTTTGTTGAATCTTGATCGTAGTAATACACATGTTCATAACATTGAGCCAAAAGATACAAAGTTAATAATGATAGTATCACATACTTGTGGCACTGCCGCTAAATGTCATATTGGGATAAAGCGCATGAAGAAACTCCATCCTGATGGATCTTTGGACTCATTCGATTTTGAATCGGTTGAGACATGCAAACCATGCCTCTTGGACAAGATGACTAAGGACCCCGTTTTCCGGATTGATGGAGCGGGCAAGTGGTTTATTGGAAATGATACATGTTGATTTATGCAATCCAATGAGTCTTGTAGCGTGCGGTGGATGTCGTTATTTTCTTACCTTCACTGATGATTTGAGTAGATATAGTGTATATTTACTTAATGAAACACAAGTGTGAATTGTTTAAAAGGTTCAAGCAAATTCAGAGTGAAGTTTATGTTGGAAATATGCCCTAGAGGCAATAATAAAATGGTTATTATTATATATCCTCGTTCATGATAATTGTCTATTGTTCATGCTATTATTGTGTTAACCGAAAACCGTAATACATGTGTGAATACATAGACAACAATATGTCCCTAGTGAGCCTCTAGTTGGCTAGCTCGTTGATCAATAGATGGTCACGGTTTCATGACCATGGACATTGGATGTCGTTGATAACGGGATCACATCATTAGGAGAATGATGTGATGGACAAGACCCAATCCTAAGCATAGCATAAGATCGTGTAGTTCGTCTGCTAAAGCTTTTCTGAGTGTCAAGTATCGTTTCCTTAGACCATGAGGTTGTGCAACTCCCGGATACCGTAGGAATGCTTTGGGTGTGCCAAATGTCACAACATAACTGGGTGGCTATAAAGGTACGCTACGGGTATCTCCAAAAGTGTCTGTTGGGTTGGCATGAACCGAGACTGGGATTTGTCACTCCGTGTGACGGAGAGGTATCTCTGGGCCCACTCGGTAAGACATCATCATAATGAGCTCAATGCGACTAAGGAGTTAGCCACGGGATGATGTGTTACAGAACAAGTAAAGAGACTTTCCGGTAACGAGATTGAACAAGGTATAGGGATACCGACGATCGAATCTCGGGCAAGTATCATACCGGTAGACAAAGGGAATTGTATATGGGATTGATTGAATCCCCGACATTGTGGTTCATCTGATGAGATCATCGTGGAGGAAGTGTGAACCAACATGGGTATCCATATCCCGCTGTTGGTTATTGACCGGAGAGTGTCTCGGTCATGCCTACGTATCTCCTGAACCCGTAGGGTCTACACACTTAAGGTTCGATGACGCTAGGGTTATAGGGAAATAGTGTACGTGGTTACTGAAGGTTGTTCGGAGTCCCGGATGAGATACCGGACGTCACGAGGAGTCCCAGAATGGTCCGGAGACGAAGATTGATATATAGGAAGTGAGGTTTTGGTTATTGGAAGTGTTTCGGGCGTCACTGGTAGTGTACCGGGACCACCGGAAAGGTTCCGGGGGTCCATCATGTGGGCCCACCTGCCCCGAAAGGTTCCATGGGCCAAGAGTGGGAGGGAGCCAGCCCCTAGGTGGGCTGGTACGCCTCCCACCCTAGCCCAAGGCGTAGCAAGGGTGGAGGAGGGCAGACCCTAGGCGTGGATGGGCCTTCAGGCCCACCCTAGGGCGCCTCCACCTCTCCTTGCCCTAGCCGCCGGCCAGATGGGCATCTGGGGTTGCCGTAAGTCCCTAGAGTGGAACCCTAGGGCGCAACCCCTCCCGTCCCCTCCTCCTATATATAGTGGTGGGTTGTAGGGCTACACAACACACGAGTTCCTCTCCTCCCTAGCGCAGCCTACTCCTCCCTCTCCTCGTTCTCCGTACACTACTAGGAAAAGGCCTGCTAGTGGCGCACCTGTTTTGCCTACTAATGGCGCACTACAGGTGCGCCACTAGCATCACCCCATTAGAATTTTTTACTAATGGCGCACCAGGTAGTGCGCCATTAGTATATCTCATGGTGCGCCATTAGTATGCCTCCCAGGGGCCATATTTACCCATGTGCTCTGGCTTACTAATGCCGCATTAATGTAGGATGCGCCACTAGTGTGCTTTTTGCAGTGCGCCACTAATGTGCTAAGTGGTGCGCCACTAGTATGAATATTAGGTATTTTTTTTCTTTTCTGATATTTGGACAGGTTACAAAACATATTACTGCACAGAATAGAGAGAGCACAACATATAAACAGCAGATTTATCGAATACAATAGAAGATTAGTCTCCGAATACAATTCATCATATTAGTCTCCGAATTTAAAATACCGAACAACGTTAGAACATTACAAGTCTCGACACCGCAAGTAGCGAGTTTGTCTTCACATTACAAGTCGATATCGATCATCTAAACTACCATCACATAGAAGAGAGTTACGGTCATCACGATGAGCATCATCGCGATGAAACTCGTCTTCATCCGGTTCCTCCAACGCTCCCTCCTCTCTCCCGCTAGATAGCACGCGTATCTAGCTTCCGCCTCCGCCCTAGTGGTGTACCCTTTGTAACTGTTACCGCTGAAACAGTGAACCTGTCTCCGACACTCCTCCCAGTCTTCGTACACTCCGGGAACCTTAACCTTGTACACGACCTACGATGACATCTCTATGCACTAGCCAAACAAAACGTTAGTAGCAATTCACAGACAATACATAAGCAATATATAAGTATGCAACAAAAGTATCGAAAGAAAAAAGCAATACATTAATAGCACGATTCATGGTCCTACTAATAAATAGCATCGATTACATATAAGTTGAACGACTGTCCAAACGAAAGAAACATACAAGTTCATTAAAGTTTAATATTTCAACATGAGCCAATCGACATTTCAGAACTACATAGCATCACTACTTTCGACTCGACTCAGGGACCGGAGCGTGGATGAAGCCGCTGTCTTTAGTGATGGTCATGAAATCGCGGGCATTGTCAGCCTGCATTTGTAGCGTTGTTTCTATCTCACTGTTGGACGGTTGATATCTGAGGTAGAACTGCCTCGAGGTACGAAGGACATCTTGATGGTGATTTCCGCAAACTCCGACTGGATGCGATAGAATTCTTGTCTGATGTCCGCGTCCTGGATTGCCGACAAGCGTGTGGCCCAATCTTTGAGATTATTTGGTAGCAGAAGGTGATGCTGGTCCCGTACGATTGCCCGCATGTGATGGAGGGCATAGTAGGAATCCTTCTGACTGCCAGGCGGCTGCTTGACGCAGGGGAACGTCGTATTGTGGGTGAACATGTGCTTGCCGTACCTACGAATTGTCCTACTGAAGGTGCCTCCAGATCTGGCGTAGCCGGGGAGAACATCATCAAGAACTTTCTTGATATTTGTGTAGTCTATCTTCGACTGACGGTCCGAGTCAAAATACGTGGCCATGGAATATTTCGGGCTTATGAGGATGAGTGTGCAATGTGTGTCACTGTGCACAAAACACGGAATGTTAGCAAAAAAGAATGATCGAAATTTAAGAAATCATATGTTACGGGGCGGTGAGGGGATGACTTACTCGGGAAAGTAAGGCACGAGGAAGTTATCCTTATCTGGGTTTGCCAGAATGACGCCTTCGAGGTGTGAACTCGCGACTTGCCGGTCCCCTAGCGTTACCCAAGATCTTGGCACGCATGTAGAAGGGGTCGACTATCACGATGTCCGGGGTCTTGTCTCTAATGATCCGCATCTCCATACTCAGCGAAAATACATGGTTGTCTCTAATGATCCGCATGTCCGGGGTCTTGTCTTCAGGAACATGGTTGTAAACAGAAAACACAGGACATTATCCTTGTTGGGAGAGAATTAATTAATTAGTCTTAGCACGACGACGGTGTGCTGAATTACTTTCTCGTGATGGGAAACAAAACAGAAGAACATTGACTGATTTTTACAGAGATGTAATGGGAACTCAAGCGCCCTCATCATCAGACATTGACCTGGAAAAGTTGTATCCCGTTGGGGTGGATCTGTGCAGTCTCAAAGCACCTCTCAGTTCATGGAGGAGTAGATCTTGACAGGGGATGCCGAGGGATAAGAGAGAGACCAGGCCCGGATGGTTTTTCCTCTACTTTCTATCAAGACTCTTGGCAGCTCAAAGGCTTATAAGAGAGAGACAGCGGGAGGGGGAGGGAGAGAGAGAACTTACTAGAGATCTCGTCGCCTCCAGAGCTAGGGTTCCGGCCGTGGCAAGGGGGCAGCGGGGGAGATGGGACAACCGGAGGCTAGGGTTCCTCCTACGCCGTCCTCCTCCGCGTAGGTTGTGCCGCCGCCGCCGGGGATTGCGACGCCGTCCTCCTCCTCCTTCGCTCGCCGGGGATCGCGACGCCGTCCTCCTCCTGCCCGCGTAGGTTGCGAAGCCGTCCTCCTCCTTCGCTCGCTCGGGGATTGGTTCCACGGGGTGCCGGCCAGGAGAGGTTTGGACAGGTTAGGGCTGGGGATAGCAATGGCGCACCTCCCGGTGGTGCGCCATAAGTATATCCATAACAATGGCGCACCACTGAGGGGTGCGCCATAAGTATCGTCACACGCCAAGTGTAGTACTAGAGGGGTCGAAGCCCTCTGCTGTTAATGTTCGAGGCAGTAGTGTAGTGGTAGCCGGCTCTCTGTGCAGACCAGAGGTGTAGGGTTCGAGTCCCAGGCGCCCCCTTTTTTGTGTTTTCCTGTTTTGATTGTATGTGTATGTGCTGAGTGTATGTATATGTATACATACATGATAGATGTTTTTTAATTCATTTTCTATTTAGATATACATGTGTGTGTAGTGTATGTGAGTGTGTGGGCTTGTATACATGTTTGTGTGTGAGTGTATGTGTGTGAGTGTGGTGTCACATGCATGTGTGTATGTGCATATATGCACTTGTGCATATGTGTGTGCATATGTGTGTGTGTGATGAACACCCACACACATAGGTGTGTGTGTTCTCATGAGTGTGGGTGTGTCTATATGCACTTGTGCATATTTACCATGTGTGTGTGTATGTGGGGTAGTGTGTGTAGGTTTGTATGTGTGTGTGACAAGTGGGCCAAGCCCCACTTGTCATACCCTATCAATATGTGTTGGGTGTTTTATTGCTTGATGGGTTATGCTAGTTCTTTTCATTTATAGCTAGATTGAATATGAAAAAATATCATCAAATTTGAAAAAATATTCATGAATTCAAAAAGTGCCCATGAAATTTAAAAATATTCACGAGTTCAAAAAATATTAACAAATTCAATACTTTTTGTGAGTTAGAAATTCAATACCATAATAAACATAAATAAATATTCATGAGGACACTAGAACGGAATAAATATCATTTCAATATGTCAAAATACAATCGAGAAATGAAGGCTACAATTTAAATACAATCGATCTTAGCTAGCTATCTGTTCACAATTTTCTTGCCCTTATTTTTCGCAAATGGAGTTCTTCTTTTGAACGGACGTCCTTTAGGTAGGGTGGTCCTGCTTCTTCTTGTGGTGTATGCTGGTACTTCATCGTCGTTGTCATGTTCCATCTTCGGGTTGCCGTACTTGTCGAAGTCTTGCTCATTGGCGACTCCATCCATTTCGATGATCTTCCTTTTGCCTCTCCTCACGACAACACGACTGGGCTTTGACGGGTCGGTAATGAAGAAGCATTGGTCCACTTGGGAAGCCAGTACCCATGGCTCATTTTTCGCGGTGGCGTTTGCGCCTGCGGTCTTGGATTTGGCTTCGGGTATAACCAGGGTGGTGAAATACCGGTCTTCTTTTAGGACGCTCTTGGCCCATCTGACACGGAACATCGGGACCTTCTCTCCAGCGTAGCTCAGCTCCCAGATCTCCTCGATCCTTCCATAGTATCTGTCCTTGTCGTTACCGGTGTAGGATTCCATCGTTACCCCGGAGTTCTGATAACCATCACTCTTCATGTCCTTTCCCTCAGTGTAGAATGTGTAGCCGTTGATATCGTACGCCTCATACGTCATCAGGTTATGCTCGGCGCCCTGTGACAAGGCGAATATGAGTTGTTCTTCTACGGAAGAATCCTCATGTAAAGGGTACGACACTACCTTCTTCTTGAACCAATGCGTGAAACATGATTTGTGCTCTTTGATTATATCTCCGTCCGTCCTCTGTTGGCCTTGGTCATTGTACGTCTTCTCAATAAAGGTTTTGTGCTCTACCACCCAAGGATCGACCACATCTATGTGTTGTAGTGCGACTAGGTTTGCTCTTTCAAAGTTGGCGAGTCGACCCTCGAAGTCGACATGCATTTCACGGCGACCCTCACGGTGACCCCATCCAGCGAGCCTGCCAAGGTGCCTGTTGACGGGCAGACCAACGGGGTTCTCGATGCCTAGATAATTCGTGCAGTAGGAGATGCACTCTTCGGTCAGAAAGCCCCTAGCTATGCTTCCCTCTGGACGTGACATGTTGCGAACGTATCCTTTGATGACACCATTCATCCTTTCGAACGGCATCATGCTGTGCAGGAACGTCGGCCCGAGTTGGATGATATCCTCCACTATATGGACCAGAAGATGCACCATAACATCGAAGAATGCGGGCGGGAAGTACATCTCAAGCTCGCATAGTATCACCACGATCTCTTCCTATAGCCTTCTGAGTTGCCTCACGCCAACCGACTTCCGAGAGATGACGTCAAAAAAGTTGCATAGGCCAAATAGCGTTTCACGGACGTGCGCGTCCATGATCCCACGAATTGCAACTAGAAGTATCTACGTCATCAGCACGTGACAGTCGTGAGACTTCATCCTGCTGAACTTCTGCTTCACTGAGTCTAGGTATCTGCTTATCTTCCCCGCATAACCGTAAGGAAGTTTTACTCCTACGAGGCAGGTGAAAAACTGATCGATCTCCTCCTGACTTAGAGTGAAGCACGCAGGAGGGAAGTCATTTTTGGTCTTCTTGGCCTTTTTGCCTTTGCGACAACTTTCCGTGTCCTGCTTTGCCTCATCATCATCATCATCATCATCATCATCATCATTATTAGTGTGAAGCTCCTCCCTGATGCCCATTGATTTCAAGTCTGCCCTTGCTTTCGGTCCATCTTTGGTCCTCTCTGCCATGTTGAGCAGGGTACCAAGTAGACTCTCGCACACGTTCTTCGTGATATGCATGACATCAAGGCTATGAGGCACATGGAGGATCTTCCAGTACGGCAAGTCCCGGAAAACAGACCTTGTTTTCCATACCTTCAACAGCGGCTCTAGCGCCTTTCGCTTCTTTCCCGGCTCTGGCGCCTTTCCCGACGGTGGGCACTCTTTCCAATTTTTCAACAGCTTGTCTATTTCCTCGCCGCTCCTCGTACATGGGCATCTTCAGGGTTCGGTTTCACCATCGAACAGATCCTTACGTTTTCTCCATGAGTCATCGTTGCGAAGCCACCTTCGATGTCCCATGAACACGGTTTTCGAAGACCCGGGATCTCTATCTAGCTGGTGATACATTGTGTCATCCATGCACCTGACGCATCCAAAAAATCCGTGGACCACTTGCCCCGAGACATATCCGTAAGCGAGATAGTCGTGCACCGTTGTGGGCAGTGCGGCTCTCATAGGGAAATATTCTTTCTCTACGGCGTCCCACGTATTGGCTGGCATTTTCCACAGCGTGTCTAGCTCCTCTTTCAGCAGCCCCAAATACAGATTGATGTCGCTCCCTGGTTGTTTCGGCCCTTCAATTAGCATACTCATGTGAATGTACTTCCTCTTCATGCACAACCAAGGGGAAGGTTGTACATCCACACAAACACAGGCCAGGTGCTATGTGTGCTTCTCTGGCTGCCAAACGGATTGACTCCATCGGTGCTCGCGCCCAGCACGATGTTCCTTGGATCATTCCCAAATTCTGGGCGTTCGAAGTTCAACTCTTGCCACTGGCTTGCATCCATAGGGTGACTCAGCATCTTGTCTTTTTTATTTATCTCCGGATCATTTGCGTCATCTTCTCGCTTCTTCTCCTCCCTATCCACGTGCCAACGCAGAAGCTTTGCTACCTTAGGGTCCGCGAAATACTGCTGCAGACGAGGAGTGATCGGAAAGTACCACGCCACTTTTCGAGGAGCTTTCTTCCTCTTCTTGTATCGAGTGACGCCGCACACCGGACATATGGTAGACTCCGCGTGCTCGTCCTGATAAATGATGCAATTGTTCATGCACACATGGTATTTCACGTGCGGTAAATCCAGAGGACACACGATTTTCTTCGCCTCCTCGAAACTGTTTGGGCACTTGTTCCCCTTGGGAAGACGTTCGTGCCAGAATGACATGTTCTCGTCGAAGCATGCGTCGGTCATTTTGTGTTTTACCTTCATCTCTAGAGCCATGAGCGTTACTTTCAGGCGGGTATCCTCAGGCCTACATCCTTCATACAATGGAGTAACCGCGTCTATCTCCAGTTGATCCAGCTTGGCTTTCTCTCGGGCGACAGCTCTTTCATTATCCATCTGCTTGAGAAGCAGCTCTTGAATATGAGGGTCCTGCACCCAGCCCATCGATGGTCCATCGTTGTCTGCTCTGGCATCTTCATCTTCATGATCATGCCCTTCGTCTGCTCCGGCATCTTCCTCATCATCATGTCCGGCATCTTCTACATGATGACCGTGTACTGCATCTACTTCGTGATCCTGTCGTGGAGATTCTTCGTCTTCTCGCCCGCCCTCGCCGCGGTTGTCTTGCTCATGCCGTTCCTTATTTCTTGCCCGGCACCCATGGATGACTTCATAATCATCTTCATCACCTTGCCACCGATAGCCATCCATGAAACCACGCACGAGCAGGTGGCCCCGCACCTGTACGGAATCTGGGTCCATAAGGCTCCTCAGCTCGCATGTTCGACACAGACATCTTATCTCCGTCTCGTTATTTTGAAGCATCTCGGCCTTCTTGGAGCTCAAAAACCTATTCACAATGCCTTTGGTCATCTTGCGGACCATGGTTGCCTGCGGGGTAGAGCAAAACGATATTTTAGAACCAAGAAATTTTTTGGCATGACTTTGCCTAAAAATAGGACCAAAAAGAATGCATAGTGCTAAATTCTCGCCGAAACGGAAATGAATCAACATTCCTGCAAAATATTGGCAACTATTGCATTTCAAATACCGGTACCTGCAAACACAAACATATATGCAACACCACAAACATATGCAACACCACTAACATACGTAGATCTAGCTAGGCCATAAAAAGTGCATGTGCACGTTGTTGGAGGGAGAAAAAAGTAGATCTACAACATAAAAGCTTTCCCCTTACTTACCTCTCAAAAAAGCTAATTTAACCACTTAATTTGGGTGAATCTATGGTGCAAATGAGGTGAGGAGGAGGAGGCACCTGGGACAAGCCTGGAGGAGGAGGTGGAGAGAATGAAAGTGGGGAAAGTGAGTGTGGTAGTGGCTGTCCAAAATATCTAGCTGGTCACAGGTTACTAATGACGCACCACCTACTAATGCGCCATTAGTAACCCTGGTTACTAATGGCGCACCAGCTGGAGGTGCACCATTAGTAGTTTTGCAAACACAAAAATAGTAGCGGCGCACTAGGCTAGTGGTCCGCCATTAGTAGTTAAACTACTAATGGCGCACTCTGCCCTGGTGCGGCATTAGTACTTTTGGAAAAATAACAAAAAAAAGTTTGTTAGTAGTGGCGCACCAGGTGTGTGGTGCGCCATTAGTGCCCATCACACTAATGGCGCACCAGCACCTGGTGCGCCACAGCTATATAGTAGTGGTGCACCACTTGTCTGGTGCGCCATTAGTGTCTATATTATCTATAGCCCTTTTCCTAGTAGTGGTAGTGCTTAGCGAAGCTCTGCCGGAGTACCACGCAGCTCCACCGTCACCATGCTGTCATGCTGCCGGAGCTCTCCCTCAACCTCTCCTTCCTCCTTGCTGGATCAAGGCGGAGGAGACGTCACGGGGCTGCACGTGTGTTGAACGCAGAGGCACCATTGTTCGGTGCTAAGATCGAAGTCAACCGCAATCTGAATCGCTGTGAGTATGACTCCACCAACCGCGTTCTAGCAACGCTTCCGCTTAGCGATCTTCAAAGGTATGAAGATCCACTCTCCCCTTGCTTGTTGCTGGTTTCTCCATAGATGGATCTAGTGAACGCGTAGAATTTTTTTTGATTTACTTCTACGTCTCCCAACAGTTGCATCATGAGCTAGGTCTATGCGTAGAATCTATGCATGAGTTGAACACAAAGCAGTTGTGGGCGTCGATCTTGTTAATATGCCTGCCGTTACTAGTCTTATCTTGATTCGACGGTATTGTGGGATGAAGCGGCCCGGACCGACTTTACACGTACGCTTACGTGAGGCTGGTTCCACCGCCTGACATGCACTTGTTGCATACGGTGGCTAGCGGGTGTCTATCTCTCCCACCTTAGTCAGATTTGATTCGATGAAAAGGGTCCTTATGAAAGGTAAATAGCAATTGGCATATCACGTTGTGGTTTTGGCATAGGTAAGAAACGTTCTTGCTAGTAACCTATAGCAGCCACGTAAAACTTGCAACTACAAATTAGAGGATGTCTAACTTGTTTTTGCAGCATGTGCCTTGTGATGTGATATGGCCAAAGGATGTGATGTGATGCATTGTGATGTCTGAAATTGATCATGTTCTTGTAATAGGATTCACGACTTGCATGTCGATGAGTATGACAACCGGCAGGAGCCATAGGAGTTGTCTTATTTATTGTATGACGTGCGTGTCAGTCATAAACGCCATGTAATTACTTTACTTTATTGCTAAACGTTAGCCATAGTAGTAGAAGTAATAGGTGGCGAGACAACTTCATGATGACACGATGATGGAGATCATGATGATGGAGATCATGGTGTTGTGCCAGTGATAGTGATGATCATGGTGCCTCGAAGATGGATATCAAAGGAGCAAGATGATATTGGCCATATCATGTCACTATATTGATTGCATGTGATGTTTATCATGTTTACATCTTATTTGCTTAGAAGTACGGTAGTAAATAAGATGATCTCTTAATAAAATTTCAAGATAAGTGTTCACCCTAACTGTGCACCGTTGCTAAGGATCGTTGTTCCGAAGCACCACGTGATGATCGGGTGTGATAGGTTCTAACGTTCGCATACAACGGGTGTAAGCCAGATTTACACATGCAGAACACTTAGGTTGACTTGACGAGCCTAGCATGTACAGACATGGCCTCGGAACACGGAAGATCGAAAGGTCGAACATGAGTTGTATAGAAGATACGATCAACATGGAGATGTTCACCATGGATGACTAGACCGTCTCACGTGATGTTCGGACACGGCCTAGTTGAGATGGATCATGTGTCACTTGGATGACTAGAGAGATGTCTATCTAAGTGGGAGTTCATTGAATAATTTGATTATGTGAACTTAATTATCATGAACTTAGTCTAAAATTGTCTTTACAATCTATATTGTAGATCCAATGGCCAACGCGATAGGCACTCTCAATTTCAACGCGTTCCTAGAGAAAACCAAGCTGAAAGATGATGGAAGCAACTATGCGGACTGGGTCCGTAGCTTGAGGATCATCCTCATAGCTTCCAAGAGATTTTGTGTCCTAGATGCACCGCTAGGTGACGCACCCGTTCTCCCAGCGGAACAAGACGTTATGAATGCTTGGCAGTCAGGCTGTGATTATTACTCCCTTGTATAGTGCGGCATGCTTTACAGTCTAGAACCGGGGCTCCAAAAGCGTTTCGAGCAACATGGAGCATATGAGATGTTCCAAGAGAACTAGTTTTCCAAGCTCATGACCGGGTCGAGAGATATGACATCTCCGACAAGTTCTTCAGCTGTAAGATGGAGGAGAATAGTTCTGTCAGTGAGCACATCCTCAAGATGTCTGGGCTACACAACCGCTTGACTCAGCTGGGAGTTAATCTCCCGGATGACTCGGTCATTGACAGAATCCTCCAGTCGCTTCCACCTATCTACAAAAGCTTTGTGATGAACTACAACATGCATGGTATGGAGAAGTCCATTCCTGAGTTGTACTCAATGCTGAAATCAGCGGAGGTCGAGATCAAAAAGGAGCATCAAGTGTTGATGGTGAATAAGACCACTAGTTTCAAGAAAGGCAAGGGTAAGAAGAACTTCAACAAGGACGGCAAAGCTGTTGCCGCACCCGGTAAGCAAGTTGCCGGGAACAAGAAGAACAAGAATGGACCCAAGCCTGAGACTGAGTGCTTTTATTGCAAGGGTACCGGTCACTGGAACCGGAACTGCCCCAAGTACTTAGCGAATAAGAAGGACGGCAACGTTAAAGGTATATATGATATACTTTTTATTGATGTGTACCTAACCAACGCTCGTAGTATCTCCTGGGTATTTGATACCGGTGCAGTTGCTCACGTTTGTAACTCCAAGCAGGAGCTGCGGAATAAGCGGAGGCTGGCAAAGGACGAGGTGACGATGCGCGTCGGGAATGGTTCCAAGGTCGATGTGATCGCCGTCGGCACGCTACCTCTACATCTACCTTCAGGATTAGTTTTAAACTTTAATAATTGTTATTTAGTACCAGCTTTGAGCATGAACATTTTATCTGGATCTCGCTTGATGCGAGATGGCTATCATTTAAATCTGAGAATAATGGTTGTTCTATTTATATTAGAGAAATGTTTTATGGTCATGCCCCACTGGTCAATGGTTTATTTTTTATGAATCTCGAACGTGATGTTACACATGTCCATAGTGTGAGTACCAAAAAGTGTAAGGTTGATAACGATAGTCCCACTTACATGTGGCACTGCCGCCTTGGTCATATTGGTGTCATACGCATGAAGAAGCTCCATGCTGATGGACTTTTGGAGTCTCTTGATTTTGAATCATTTGACACGTGCGAGCCATGCCTCATGGGCAAGATGACCAAGACTCCATTCTCCGGAGCAATGGAGTGAGCAACTGACTTGTTGGAAATAATACATACCGATGTATGCTGTCCAATGAGCGTCGAGGCTCGCGGTGGCTACCGTTATGTTCTCACCCTCACTAATGACTTGAGTAGATATGGGTATGTCTACTTAATGAAACATAAGTCTGAAACCTTTGAAAGGTTCATGGAATTTCAGAGTGAGGTAGAGAATCAACATGATAGGAAAATAAACTCCTATGATCTGATCGTGGCGGAGAATATTTAAGTCACGAGTTTGGCACACACCTAAGGAAATGTGGAATTGTTTCACAACTCATGCCGCCTGGCACACCTTAGCGAAATGGTGTGTCTGAACGTCGTAATCGCACTCTATTGGATATGGTGTGATCTATGATGTCTCTTACCGACTTACCGCTATCATTTTGGGGATATGCATTAGAGACTCCCGCATTCACTTTAAATAGGGCACCATCAAAATCCGTTGAGACGACACCGTATGAACTATGGTTTGGAAAGAAACCAAAGCTGTCATTTCTAAAAGTTTGGGGATGCGATGCTTATGTGAAGAAACTTCAACCTGAGAAACTCGAACCCAAAGTGGAAAGTGCGTCTTCATAGGATATCCCAAAGAGACTATTCGGTATACCTTCTACCTACGGTCCGAGGGCAAAGTCTTTGTTGCAAAAAATGGATCCTTTCTCGAGAAAGAGTTTCTCTCGAAAGAAGTAAGTGGGTGGAAAATAGAACTTGATGAGGTAATCGTACCTCCGCTCGAACCGGAGAGTAGCGCTGCACAGGAAGTTGTTTCTATGGAACCTACACCGGCTGGAGAGGAAGTTAATGATGATGATCATGAAACTTCAGATCAAGTTGCTGTTGAACGTCGAAGGTCCACTAGGGCACGTTCCGCACTAGATTGGTACGGCAACCCTGTCCTGGCGATCATGTTGTTGGACAACAGTGAACCTTCAAACTATGAAGAAGCGATGACGGGCCCGGATTCCAACAAATGGCTTGAGGCCATGAAATCCGAGATAGGATCCATGTATGAGAACAAAGTATGGACTTTGGTGGACTTGCCTGATGATAAGCGAGCCATTGAGAATAAATGGATCTATAAGAAGAAGACTGACGCGGATGGTAATGTGACCGTCTATAAGGTTCGGCTTGTCACTAAGGGTTATCAACAAGTTCAAGGAGTTGACTACGATGAGACTTACTCACCCGTAGCGATGCTGAAGTCTGTCCGAATCATGTTAGCAATTGCCGCATTTTATGATTATGAGATCTGGCAAATGGACGTCAAAACGGCATTCCTTAATGGCTTCCTCAATGAAGAACTGTATATGATGCAGCCGGAAGGTTTTGTCGATCCTAAAGGAGCTAACAAGGTATGCAAGCTCCAGCGCTCCATTTATGGGCTGGTGCAGGCATCTCGGAGTTGGAACATTCGCTTTAATGAGGTGATTAAAGTGTTTGGGTTTATACAGGTTTATGGAGAACCCTGTATTTACAAGAAAGTGAGTGGGAGCTCTGTAGCATCTCTTATATTATATGTGGATGACATATTGATAATGGGAAATGATATAGAACTCTTGGAAAGTATAAAGGCCTACTTGAACAAGGTTTTTTCAATGAAGGACCTTGGAGAAGCTGCTTACATATTAGGTATTAAGATCTATAGAGATAGATCGAGACGCCTCATAGGTCTTTCACAAAGCACATACCTTGAAAAGATATTGAAGAAGTTCAATATGGATCAGTCCAAGAAGGGATTCTTGCCTGTGTTACAGGGTGTGAGATTGAGTACGACTCAATGCCCGACCACGGCAAAAGATAGAGAAGAGATGAGTGTCATCCCCAATGCTTCAGACATAGGCTCTATTATGTATGCCATGCTATGTACCAGACCTGATGTGAACCTTGCCATGAGTTTGGTAGGGAGGTACCAAAGTGATCCCAGAGCGGAACACTGGACAGCGGTCAAGAATATCCTGAAGTACTTGAAAAGGACAAAGGACATGTTTCTCATATATGGAGGTGCCGAAGAGCTCTTCGTAAAGGGTTACACCGATGATAGCTTCGACATAGATCCGGACGACTCCAAGTCACAGACCGGATACATGTATTTTTCGAACGGAGGGGCAGTCAGCTGGTGCAGCAGCAAACAAAGCATCGTGGCAGCATCTACATGTGAAGCGGAGTACATAGCTGCTTTGGAAGCAGCAAAGGAAGGAGTCTGGATGAAGGAGTTCATCACCGACCTAGGAGTGATTCCCAATGCGTCAGGCCCGATGACTCTATTCTGTGATAACACTGGAGCTATTGCCCTTGCGAAGGAGCCCAGGTTTCACAAGAAGACAAGACACATCAAGCGCCGCTTCAACTTCATCCGTGATTACATTCAGGAGGGAGATATAGATATTTGTACAGTACATACGGATTTGAATGTCGTAGATCCGTTGACTAAACCTCTCTCACGAGCGAAACATGATCAACACCAGAATGCTATGGGTGTTCGATTCATCACAATGTAACTAGATTATTGACTCTAGTGCAAGTGGGAGACTGTTGGAAATATGCCCTAGAGGCAATAATAAAATGGTTATTATTATATTTCCTCGTTCATGATAATTGTCTATTGTTCATGCTATAATTGTGTTAACCGGAAACCATAATACATGTGTGAATACATAGACAACAATATGTCTTTGTGAGCCTCTAGTTGGCTAGCTCGTTGATCAATAGATGGTCATGGTTTCATGACCATGGACATTGGATGTCGTTGATAACGGGATCACATCATTAGGAGAATGATGTGATGGACAAGACCCAATCCTAAGCATAGCATAAGATTGTGTAGTTCGTCTGCTAAAGCGTTTCTGAGTGTCAAGTATCGTTTCCTTAGACCATGAGGTTGTGCAACTCCCGGATACTGTAGGAATGCTTTGGGTGTGACAAACATCACAACGTAACTGGGTGGCTATAAAGGTACGCTACGGGTATCTCTGGGTTGGCATGAACCGAGACTGGGATTTGTCACTCCGTGTGACGGAGAGGTATCTCTGGGCCCACTCGGTAAGACATCATCATAATGAGCTCGATGTGACTAAGGAGTTAGCCACGGGATGATGTGTTACGGAACGAGTAAAGAGACTTGCCGGTAACGAGATTGAACAAGGTATAGGGATACTGACGATCGAATCTCGGGCAAGTATCATACCGGTAGACAAAGGGAATTGTATATGGGATTGATTGAATCCCCGACATTGTGGTTCATCCGATGAGATCATCGTGGAGGACGTGGGAACCAACATGGGTATCTAGATCCCGTTGTTGGTTATTGACCGGAGAGTGTCTCGGTCATGTCTACGTATCTCCCGAACCCGTAGGGTCTACACACTTAAGGTTCGATGATGCTAGGGTTATAGGGAAATAGTGTACGTGGTTACCAAAGGTTGTTCGGAGTCCCGGATGAGATCCCGGACGTCACGAGGAGTCCCGGAATGGTACGGAGACGAAGATTGATATATAGGAAGTAAGGTTTTGGTTACCGGAAGTGTTTCGGGCGTCACCGGTAGAGTACCGAGACCACCGGAAGGGTTCCGGGGGTCCATCATGTGGGCCCACCTGCCCCGGAAGGTACCATGGGCCAAGAGTGGGAGGGAGCCAGCCCCTAGGTGGGCTGGTGCGCCTCCCACCCCAGCGCATGGCGCAGCAAGGGTGGAGGGGGGCAAACCCTAGGCGTGGATGGGCCTTAAGGGCCACCCTAGGGCGCCTCCACCTCTCCTTGCCCTAGCCGCCGGCCAGATGGGCATCTGGGGCTGCCGCAAGTCCCTAGGGTGGAACCCTAGGGCGCAGACCCTCCGGTCCCCTCCTCCTATATATAGTGGTGGGTTTTAGGGCTGCACAACACACGAGTTCCTCTCCTCCCTGGCGCAGCCCTACTCCTCCCTCTCCTCGTTCTCCGTAGTGCTTAGCGAAGCTCTGCCGGAGTACCACGCAGCTCCACCGTCACCACGCCGTCGTGCTGCCGGAGCTCTCCCTCAATCTCTCCTTCCTCCTTGCTGGATGAAGGCATAGGATACGTCACCGGGCTGCACATGTGTTGAACACGGAGGCACCGTTGTTCGGTGCTAAGATCGGAGTCAACCGCGATCTGAATCACTGCGAGTACGACTCCACCAACCGTGTTCTAGCAACGCTTCCACTTAGCGATCTTCAAAGGTATGAAGATCCACTCTCCCCTTGCTCGTTGCTGGTTTCTCCATAGATGGATCTGGTGAACGCGTAGAATTTTTTTTGATTTACTACTACGTCTCCCAATAGTTTAAGATCATTGTGACAAGAAGATAAAAATGTCTGCGATATGATCATGGAGGTGAATATCTGAGTTACAAGTTTGGCATACAACTTTAGACAATGTGAAAGTTGTTTCACAACTCACACAGCCTGGAACACCATAATGTGATGGTGTCTCCAAACGTCATAGTCATGCTCTATTGGATATGGTGCTTGCTATGATGTCTCTTATCATTTTGCTACTATAATTTTGGGGTTGTGCATTAGAGGGAACTACATTCACTTTAAATAGGGCACCATCTAAATCCATTGAGATGACCCCGTGTGAATTATGGTTTGATAGAAACCTAAGCTGTCATTTCTTAATGTTTGGGGCTACGACGCTTGTGTGGAAAATGTTTTCACCGAATGAGCTCGAACCCAAAGAGGACAAATGCATCTTCATAGAATACCCTAAGAATAGTTGGGTGAACCTTATATCTCAGATCCAAGCATAAAATGTTTGTTGCTAAAACTGGGTCCTTTCTCGAGAAAAAGTTTCTCTCGAAAGAAATGAGTGGGAGGAAGATAGAACTTTATGAGGTTGTTGAACCTTTGTTCAACCAGAGAGTAGTGCAGCACAGGAAGATGTTTCTGTGAAGCCTACATTAGTTGAAGAGGAAGTTAATGATGATGATCATGAAGCTTCGGATCAAGTTACTATCAAACCCCGTAGGTTGACAAGCATGTGTACTGCTCTTGAGCGGTATGACAACCCTGTCTTGGAGGTCATGTTGTTGGACAACGATGAACCTACGAGCTGTGGAGAAGCGATGATGGGCCCGGATTCCGACAAATGGTTAGAGGCCATTAAATCTGAGAAAGGATCCATGTATGAAAACGAAGTATAGACTTTGGTAGACTTGCTAGTTGGACGGCATGTCGTCGAGTACAAATGGACCTTTGAGATGAAGACAGACGCTGATGGTAAATGTCACCATTTATAAAGCTTGACTTGTCACAAAGAAGTTTCCGACAAGTTCAAAGAGTTGACTACGATGAGACATTCTCACTCGTAGCGATGCTGAAGTCTGTTGGAATTATGTTAGCAGTTGCTACATTTTTCAATTATGAAATCTGGCAGATGGATGACAAAACATTGCTTCCTTAACAGTTTACTTGAGGAAAGGTTGTATGTGATACAACCAGAAGGTTTTCTCAGACCTAAGGATGCTAAAAGGTGTGCGAGCTCCAGCAATCCATCTAAGGGCTAGAGCAAGCATCTCGGAGTTGGAATATACACTTTGATGAGGTGATCAAAGTCTTGTAATTTATACAAAGTTTACGAGGAACTTGTATTTACAATAAAGTGAGTGGGAGCACTATAGAATTTCTGATAAGTATATGTGGATGGCATATTGTTGATCGAAAATAATGTAGAATGTCTGGAAAGCATAAATGATTGTTTGAAAAGTGATTTTCAAAGGAAGACCTGGATAAAGCTACCTAATTGTTGAGCATCAAGATCTATAGAGATAGATCAAGATGCTTGATGAGACTTTCAATGAGTACATAACTTGACAGGATTTTGAAAGAGTTCAAAATGGATCCATCGGAGAGAAGTGTTCTCGCTTGCTTTGTAAGGTGTGCAGTTGAGTGAGACTCAAAAGCTCGACCACGACAGAAGAAAGAGAAAGGACGAATGTCGTCCCCTATGCCTTAGCCATAGGCTATGTATAGTATGCCATGCTGTGTACCGCACCTGTGTGTGCCTTGCCATGAGTGCGTCAATGGGTACAAGAGTGATCCAGGAGTGGATCACTGGACAACGGTCAAGATTATCCTTAGTAACTAAAAGACTAAGGAAATGTTTCTCGATTATGGAGGTGATAAAGAGTTCGTCGTAAAGAGTTACATCAATGCAAGCTTTAAACACTAATCCCAATGAATCTTAGTAGAAATCCGGATACATATAGTGTAGCAGCCATCTGGAATAGCTCCAAGTGGAGTGTGGTTGCAGTATTTACAGTTTGACATCGAGATTTGCAAAGTAGACAAAGATCTAAATGTCGTAGACCCATTGACTAAAAGACCTCTCTCACATGCAAAGCATGATTGAACCCCAGAACTCATTGGGTGTTAGATTCATAACAATGTGAATCACATGGTGATGTGAACTAGATTATTGACTCTAGTGCAAGTGGAAGCCTGTTGGAAATATGCCTAGAGGCAATAATAAGTTAGTTATTATCATATTTCCTTGTTCATGATAATTGTTTATTATCCATGCTATAATTGTATTGATCGAAAACTCAGATACATGTGTGGATACATAGACAACACCATGTCCCTAGTATGCCTCTAGTGAACTAGCTCATTGATCAAAGAAGGTTAAGGTTTCCTAGCCATCGACATGAGATGTCATTTGATAACGGGATCACATCATTAGGAGAATGATGTGATGGACAAGACCCAAACTACAAATGTAGCATATGATCATGTCAGTTTATTGCTACAGTTTTCTGCATGTCAAGTATTTGTTCCTATGACCATGAGATCATGCAACTCACTAACACCGGAGGTGTGCCTTGTGTGTATCAAACGTCGCAACGTAACTGGGTGACTATAAAGGTGCTCTAGAGGTATCTCCGAGGGTGTCTGTTGGGTTGGCATGGATCAAGACTGGGATTTGTTACTCCGTGTGACGGAGAGGTATCTCAGGGCCCACTCGGTAATACAACATCAAAATAAGCCTTCAAGCAATGTGACTAAGTGTTGGTCACGAGATCTTGTATTTCGGGAATGAGTAAAGAGACTTGCCGGTAACGAGGTTGAACTAGGTATGGAGATACCGATGATCAAATCTCGGGCAAGTAACATACCAAAGAACAAAGGGAACATCATAAGGGATTAACTGAATCCTTGACATAGAGATTCGACCGATAAAGATCTTCGTAGAATATGTAGGAACCAATATGGGCATCCAGGTCCCGCTATTGGTTATTGACCATAGAGGTGTCTCAGTCATGTCTACATAGTTCTTGAACCCGCAGGGTCTGCACACTTAAGGTTCGGTGACGTTTCGGTAGTATAGAGTTATGCATGGGAAAGAAAAGCCCAAAGCGAAAAGGTGGAAAAAAGGCAAAAAGGCAAAAAAGGAAGGAGTCCTCGTCCTACTAGGATTGGAGGAGGAATCCTCCTCTCCTCCTTGTTCGGCCGAAGCTAGGGCTGGCCCCTTGTGGGCCAAGACACCTCCTCTCTTCCTCTTATGTATACTAGAGGATTTAATGTTTTTGCACTCGATTTTCAGCCATGTACTACCCGTTCCTCTAGTGCATAGTTTCTCCTCTAGATCGGTTTTCTGCAGCGCTTAGGCGAAGCCCTGCCGGAATAGCTCCACCACCATCGCCGCACCGCCGTCATGATGTTGGAGAACTCGTCTACCTATCCGCTCCCTCTTGCTGGATCAAGAAGGCGAAGATCGTCATCGAGCTGTACGTGTGCTGAACGCGGAGGTGCCTTCCGTTCGGTGCTAGATCGGAAGGACCATCATGAAGATCGCAAGACGGATCGTGATGAGATTGCGGGACAGATCATTATGAGTTTGCGGGATGGATCGTGATTGTATCGCGGGACGGAACATGATGAGATCGTGGGATGCTCAGCGATTTGGATCATGAAGACGTTCGACTACACCAACCGCATTTCTTAACGCTTCCCGCTTAGCGATCTACAAGGGTATGTAGATCCACTCTCCCTCTCGTAGATGCTCATCACCATGGATAGATCGTTCGTGTGCGTAGGAAATTTTTTGTTTCCCATGCAACGTTCCCCAACAATGTGAACTAGATTATAATTGTTTATTACCCATGCTATAATTGTATTGATTGGAAACACAAATACATGTGTGGATACATAGACAACACTATGTCCCTAGTATGCCTCTAGTAGATTAGCTCGTTGATCAAAGATGGTCAAGGTTTTCTAGCCATAGACATGAGATGTCATTTGATAACAGGATCACATCATTAGGACAATGATATGATGGACAAGACCCAAACTAAGAACGTAGCATATGATCATGTCAGTTTATTGCTATTGTTTTCTACATGTCAAGTATCTGTTCCTATGACCATGAGATCATGCAACTCACTGACACCGGAGGAATACCTTATGTGTATCAAATGTCACAACGTAACTGGGTGACTATAAAGATGCTTTACAGGTATCTCGGAAGGTATCTGTTGAGCTGACATGGATTGGGACTCGGTTTGTTACTCCGTATGATGAAGAGGTATCTCATGGTCCACTCGGTAATACAACATCACAATAAGCCTTCCAAGAAATGTGACTAAGTGTTAGCCATGGGATCTTGTATTACGGAACGATTAAAGAGACTTGCCGGTAACGAGATTGAACTAGGTATAGAGATACCGACAATTGAATCTTAGGCATGTAACATACCGAAGAACAAAGGGAACAACATACGGGATTAACTGAATCCTTGACATAGAGGTTTAACCGATAAAGATATTCGTAGAATATGTAGGAACCAATATGGGCGTCTGATACGTCTCGAACGTATCTATAATTTTTGATTTTTCCATGCTGTTATATTATCAATCATGGAAGTTTTATAATCATTTTATATCATTTTTTGGTACTAACCTATTGACATAGTGCCAAGTGCTAGTTGCTATTTCCATGTTTTTTACATCACAGAAAATCAATACCAGACAAAGCCGAAATGTTGTGAAACTTCATGATGATTTTTTATGGGCTAGAAGGAACACGATGGGCCCTGGTTGCGCCTAGGGGGTGCCCCGAGGGAGGCACAACCCACCAGGGCGCGCCAGGAGGCCCAGGCGTGTCGTGGTGGGTTGTGCCCACCTCGGGTGCCCTCGGACCATCTCTTTTCTCTATAAATACCCCAATATTCCAGAAACCCTAGGGGAATCAACGAAATATTCATCCAGCCGCCGCAGAGTCCAGAACCACCAGATCCAATCTAGACACCATCTTAGATGGGGTTCACCACCTCCATTGGTGCCTCTTTGATGATGCGTGAGTAGTTCTTTGTAGACCTGCGGGTCCGTAGTTAGTAGCTAGATGGCTTTCTTTGTCTCGCGGAATTCTCAATACAATAGTCTCTTAGAGATCCATATGATGTAACTCTTTTGCGGTGTGTTTGTTGGGATCGATGAACTTTGAGTTTATGATCAGATCTATCTTTTTATACCCATGAAAGTTATTTGAGCTTCTTTGATCTATTATATGCATGATTGCTTATGGCCTCGTATTTGTTCTCCAATGTTTTGGTTTTGTTTGGCCAACTTGATCTATTTATCTTGCAAAGGGAAGAGGTGCTTTGTAGTGGGTTAGATATTACGGTGCTTGATCGCAGTGACAGAAAGGGAAACGACACATATGTATCATTGCTACTAAGGATAAAATGATGGGTTCTATCTCTACATAGATAGATCTTGTATACATCATGTCATCATTCTTATTGCATTACTCCATTTCTCCATGAACTTAATACACTAGATACATGCTGGATAGCGGTCGATGTGTGGAGTAATAGTAGTAGATGTAGGCAGGAGTCAGTCTACTAATCTTGGACGTGATGCCTATGTAATGATCATTGCCTGGATATTCTCATGAGTATTTGAAGTTCTATCAATTGCCCAATAGTAATTTGTTCACTCACTATTTGCTATCTTTCTCGAGAGAAGCCACTAGTGAAACCTACGGCCCCCGAGTCTCTTTCTCATATTATTTGCCTTTGCGATATACTTTTCCTTTGCTTTTTTTCCAGATCTATATTTCCAAAAACCCCAGAATTCCTTGCTTCACTTTATTTTATTTGGCGTTCGACCTATCAATATTTACAACTTTCTCCCGTCCACGTGCCTTTCTGGCGTAGTTACCCGAAAGGGATTGACAACCCCTTTTACATGTCGGGTTGCGAGTATTTGTTATTTGTGTACAGGGGCTATTTACGTTGTGTTGCTTGGTTCTCCTACTGGTTCGATAACCTTGGGTTTGATATCTGAGGGAAATACCTACTGCCGATGTGCTGCATCATCCCTTCCTCTTTGGGGAAATACCGACATAGCTTCAAGCGACATCAAAAGGAATTTTTGGCGCCGTTGCCGGGGAGGATCTTCAACATATACCAGGTTCCTAATCACAAATCTCATCTCCTTGCAATTTACATTATTTTCCATATGCCTCTCATTTTCATCTCCCCCACTTCACAAAAATTGCTTTTTATTCGCCTTCTTTCCGTTTTCCTTTTTCGTTTCTAATCTCTTGTTTGCTTGTGTTGCCATGTGTCTCTTATTTGCTTGCATCTTCGCTTGCTCAAAATCTATTGATATGGATTCTCATCCACTTGCTAATCTTTGTAAAATACCAAATTATGATGAACCAATTGCTAGTAAGTTGAGTGCGCGAGATTATCTTTATGAAGTTTTGCTTGAGATTCATGAATCTGAAAATTGTGATGAAGTGTTACAAGAAGGAATTTATAAAGTGATTCATGATAGCTCCTTGAATGAAAAGCATGCTTGCAATAATGTTATTATAAATTCTATTAATGTCAATTGTGTTAATAATATGCAAAACCCCAAGCTTGGGGATGCTAATTTTGATATGTCCACTACTTATTGCAATTATCATGATTGGGGTGATTCTTCTTATGACCTTGAAAATTTATTTAAGCCTCATGATGAATATGTTTTTGATAATATTGAAAGTGGGTTTGGAAGAGTTTGAACTCTAGGTAATAACGATCCCACTACTTTAGAGCATGATCAATCTTATGAAATTTTTGATAAAGGTGGGCTTGCAGAGGTCATGACTTTATTTGATGATCCCGCTATTTTGGAAGAGTGTCAACTTTGCATGCATGTGGATCATGAAGAGAATAATTAATGTTATAGTTATATTGTTGAACTTGATTATGATACTACATGTAATTAATATGAGAGAGGAAAATATGGTTGTAGCAATTTTCATGTTACTAAATTACCTCTTGTTATGTTGAGATCGTAAATGTTTTATTCCTCTTCTTTGCATATGTTAGAACTTTCTTGTCTTCATAATTTCTTTGCTTATAAAATTCCTATGCATAGGAAGTATGTTAGACTTAAATGTGTTTTCCATACGTTTCATGATGCTCTCTTTGTATTTCAATTCTTATCTTTCATGTGAGCATCATAGAAATGTCCAAGCCTATCTTAATGGCTATAAGAGAAAGAGCTTGTTGGGAGGCAACCCAATGAATAAATTATATTTTTTTCTTTTTCTTTCTGGTATTGAGTGTGTGAAAAATTATGCCTTGGTTATGGTTGTGTTTTGTGTGTTTTAATTAGTGTTTGTCCCAAGCAAAGCCTTTGGGATCATGTTGGGTGCTAGTTGCTTTGATCTTGTTGAAAAAAAGAAACTTTGTGCGCCAGTCACAGAATTATTAAAAATCACAGAAGCATGATAAAATTCTAAATTTTTTACACAAGATTTATATACAAATTTCTCACGCTGTCCTGGTTTTTCAGAATTTTTTTGAGTTACAAAAGTCTTCAAACAAATCAGATTACTACAGACTGTTCTGTTTTTGCCAGATTCGGTTTTCTTTGCGTTGTGTGCTTATTTTGATGGATCTATGGTTTTCTTTGATTAGTTTTTGCCATAGAAACGTTGGAATATAGTAGGTATAATGAAAAAACAAAATATGAATTGGTTTAATACAGTACTTATAGTAGTGATTTATTTTTCTTATACTAACGGATCTCACGGAGGTTTTGTTGAGTTTTGTGTGATTGAAGTTTTCAAGTTTTGGGTTATCTTACGATAGATGAAGGAAGGATGGAAGAGCCTAAGATTGGGGATGCCACGGGATCCCAATATATTATCCAAAAATGAGCAACCATCTAAGCTTGGGGATGCCCCCGAGTGACATCCCTGCTTTCTTCCAACGATCATCGGTATTTTACTCGAAACTATATTTTTATTCGTCACATGATATGTGTTTTGCTTGGAGCGTCTTGTCTGCTATGAGTCTTTGCTTGTTTTATTTTGTGTTTTAAGTCTTGGTCCCTTGATGGACACACCTATTTGAGAGAGCCAAAATTATGTCATGACTTGTTAGAATTGTTCTCTATGCTTCACTTAATTTTTTTATGAGCAATGGACTTGCTCTAGTGCATCACTTATATCTTTTTGAGCACGGTGTGCTTAGTATTCTTGAAGAAATGCTCTCTTACGTCACTTAGATTTATCTGAGAGTTAGTAAAATTTTCAAGAAATTTTCTCTTGCTTCACTTAAATTATTTTGAGAGAAAGAAGAAAAATTATGCTCTTGATCTTCACTTATATTTGTTTGAGCTTATGAAAAGCAACACATGAAAATTAGTCTCAAAGTGATAGATATCCAAGAAGGATGTAATAAAAACTTTCATGAAGATAATTGGACAAAATGCACTTGATTATTAGTAATAGTTTTGAGATATGATGATGTGATATGTGAGTTATGTTGATGAGTAATTATGCTTTAGTAAGGATATTGGTGTTAAGGTTTGTGATTCCATATGCAAGTACGAAAGTAAATAGTCATGCAATGAATTTATATCCTACTTTTGGTGCATTATTCGGTGTTATTTATGCTTAATGCTTGCTTATGAGATTATCCGTTTCTTGGTTGGTCGCTTCTCAATCTTTTGCTAGCCTTCATTTTGCACCAAGTATGAGCTCTACTTGTGCATCCAAATCCTTAAACACAGTTTTTGCCACATGAGTCCACTATACCTACCTATATGCGGTATTTCCGTGCTGTTCTAAGAAAATTTGTATGTGCCATCTCTAATTTTCAAAATGAACTTCTCTTTTGTTTGTTTGTTTCGCTCGTGGAGCGGTGAGGGGTGGCTAATATTTTCCATGCTAGATGTGTTATTCTCATGATGAGTGTTTATTCACTTGTCATTGCATGAGAGTAAGGCAAAGGTATTAGGGATGCCTAATCCCGAAATGCAAAAATGAATTTACTTTATGTTGTCAAATAATAAATTCCTTGGAAAGTGTTGGTATGGAAGGCACTCGTGGATACGATTAACATGAAAAGTGAAAATATGGTGGAAAAAGGAATAAACTTTATTTTCTATTTGGGAAACGCCTATGATATATCTAGCATGGAAAGTGTTGGGAACTCTAAGTCATTTTCGTTGGTGGGATGGATACACCTCCCAAAATGTTTTTATCTCTAAGCTTTTTGCTTTGAGCTCTGGCATCTCTAGAAATCCCTACTTCCCTCAACGAAGGGCCTTTCTTTTACTTTATGAAATTTTATTTTTGAACTTGAGTCTCCATATTCTCTTACCAAAGCACCAACTAGGAGGAAATATGATCGTACTTAAGTATTTGGTGTAGCTAATATTCGAGTGTGTTTCATGAATGGATCAATGTTTGAGCATGATGGGCTAGGGATAACTTATTTTAGCATTGATACTTTGAAAGCCATGGTTGCTTGTTGATATACTTGAGTATCTAAATGATTATGTCAAAACTAGAACATTGCTTTGAACAACTAAAAGTCCAAATGTCCATGCTATAAGAAAAAGAATATGATATGACATGTTAGGCAACATTCCACATCAAAAGTTTTGTTTTTATCACTTACCTACTCGAGGACGAGTAGGAGTTAAGCTTGGGGATGCTGATACGTCGAGAACGTATCTATAATTTTTGATTGTTCCATGTTGTTATATTATAAATCTTGGATGTTTTATAATCATTTTATATCATTTTTTGGTACTAACCTATTGACATAGTGCCAAGTGCAGTTGTTCTCTTTTCCATGGTTTTTACATCACAGAAAATCAATACCAGACGAAGCCCAAATACCGCGAAACTTCACAATGATTTTTAATGGGCCAGAAGGAACATAACGGGCCCTGGCTATGCCTGGGGGGTGTCCCGAGGGAGGCACAACCCACTAGGGCGCGCCTTGAGGTCCAGGCACGCCCTGGTGGGTTGTGCCCACCTCGGGTGCCCCCCGGACTGCCTCTTTGCAGAAACCCTAGGGGAAGTGACGAAATATTCATCCAGCCATCACAAAGTCCAGAACCACCAGATCCAATCTAGACACCATCTCAGATGGGGTTCACCACCACCATTGGTGCCTCTCCAATGATGCGTGAGTAGTTCTTTGTAGACCTTCAGGTCCATAGTTAGTAACTAGATGGTTTCTTTCTCTCGCTGAATTCGCAATATAATGGCCTCTTGGAGATCCATATGATGTAACTCTTTTGCGGTGTATTTGTTGGGATCAATGAACTTTGAGTTTATGATCAGATCTATCTTTTTATATCCATGAAAGTTATTTGAGTTTCTTTGATCTCTTATATGCATGATTGCTTATAGGCTCGTATTTATTCTCCAATATTTTGGTTTTGTTTGGCCAACTTGATTTATTTATCTTGCAATGGGAAGAGGTGCTTTGTAGTTGGTTCGATCTTACGGTGCTTGATCCCAGTGATAGAAAGGGAAACGACACATATGTATCATTGCTACTAGGGATAAAATGATGGGGTCTATCTCTACATAGATAGATCTTGTCTACATCATGTCATCATTCTTATTGCATTACTCAGTTTCTCCATGAACTTAATATACTAGATGCTTGCTGGATAGCGGTCGATGCGTGGAGTAATAGTAGTAGATGCAGGCAGGAGTCGGTCTATTAATCTTGGACGTGATGCCTATGTAATGATCATTACCTAGATATCGTCATGAGTATTTGAAGTTCTATCAATTCCCCAACAGTAATTTGTTCACCCACTATTTGCTATCTTTCCGAGAGAAGCCACTAGTGAAACCTACAGCCCCCCGGGTCTCTTTCTCATATTATTTGCTTTTGCGATCTACTTTTCCTTTGCTTTTATTTTCAGATATATATTTCCAAAAACCCAAAAATACCTTGCTGCACTTTATTTTATTTGGCGTTCGATCTATCAATATTTACAACTTTCTGCTGTCCACGTGCCTTTCTAGCGCCATTACCCGAAAGGGATTGACAACCCCTTTTACACGTGGGTTACGAGTATTTGTTATTTGTGTGCAAGGGCTGTTTACGTTGTGTTGCTTGGTTCTCCTACTGGTTCGATAACCTTGGTTCCATATATGAGGTAAATACCTACCGCCACTGTGTTGCATCATACCTTCCTCTTTGGGGAAATACCAACGCAGCTTCAAGCGACATCAGCATCCAGGTCCCGCCATTGGTTATTTATCGTAGAGGTGTCTCGGTCATGTGTACATAGTTCTCGAACCCGCAGGGTCTGCACACTTAAGGTTAGGTGATGTTTCGGTATAGTAGAGTTATGTATGTTTGTGACGAAAGCTTGTCCGGAGTCCCAGATATCACGAGGAGCCCCGGAATGGTCCGTAGGTAAAGATTGATATATAGGAAGGTGGTGTTTGAACTCTGGAAAAGTTTCGGGCATTTCCGACATTGTACCGAGAGTGACGAATGGGTTCCGGGGGTCCACCAAGTGGGGCCACCACACCCCTAGCGGGTCACATGGGCTTTAGGGTGGTGCACAAGCCCCTCATGGCCTAGGCGGCCAACCCAAGAAGGCCTATGCGGCTGGACTTGTGGGAAAAGGAAAGTCCAAGTGGGGAAGGGAAGGAGTCCTACTAGTAGTAGGATTGGAGGTGGACTCCTCCACCTCTACCTCCTTCGGCCGACTCCTAGGGGCAACCCTAGGGGCACTGACCCCTACTCTCCCTCCTATATATACTAGAGGGATAGAGGGCCAAAGCACTTCAACCGAAAACAACCACGAGGCAGCCCTCGCTCCCGATAGACCAGTTGCTCTAGTTTTCAGCAGTGTTTAGGCGAAGCCCTGCTGGAATAGTTCCACCACCACCACCGCCGCGCCGTTACACTGCTGGAGAACTCTTCTACCTCTCCACTCCCTCTTGCTGGATCAAGAAGGTAGAGATCGTCATCGAGCTGTACGTGTGCTGAACGCGGATGTGATGTCCGTTCAGCGCTAGATCGTGATTGGGTCGTGAGACGGCTAGCGATTTGGATCACGAAGACGTTCGACTACATCAACCGCGTTTCTTAATGCTTCCCTCTTAGCGATCTACAAGGGTATGTAGATCCACTCTCCCTCTCGTAGATGCTCATCACCATGGATAGATCTTGCGTGTGCGTAGGAAAGTTATTATTTCCCATGCAATGTTTCCCAACAGAGTTAGATAAAGAAATTCACAATCATATCACTCAATTTGGGTTACGGGTTGGAACAACTTTGAGAACTTTAAAGGAAAAGGATACCATTATTGATAAGAGGATAGAACAAGGTTTGAGTAGGATTGATAAAATGGAGGAGGTTATTGACAAAGTAGGCTCCGCTTTCACACCACCAAAGACTAATGCTAGTACCCCACGAGACAGAAGTCCCAAGTTCATATACATTCCTAAGAGCGTTAATGCACCTCCTCCCAAAAGAAACAAAGATCTCAAAATGATTAGTGTTCATCCCAATTTTGTAAACTTTATAAGGGATCCTATTTTCAAGCCTCCCATTGTTCCTATTAATCATATTTGTGTTATTGAGGAGCTTGGTTTCAAAGATGACAATATTTCAAACTATGCATTATGCCTAGCTAGGGGCGTAAAACAATAGCGCTTGTTGGGAGGCAACCCAATAGTTATCTTAAATTGGTGTTTTTAATTTCTTTTATTTTGAGTTCCATGATTATTTCCTCTATAATGATTATGTTTTTGTGTTTAGATTAGTGTTTGAGCCAAGTAAAGCCTTTGGGATAGTTTGTGTGATAAGTAGAAGTGATGCTGTGCATAAACGGAAACTTTCGCCTCTAGTGCAGAAATTTTAAATCTCTGCTGAGCGCGATAAATTCCTGAAATTTTTACATAGTACTCATATACAAATTATTCAGGTTGTCCCAAGGTTTCATAATTTTTAAGATACAGAAGTATAGGTTCTCTACACATTTCTAAAGACTGTTCTGTTTTAGACAGATTCTATTTTTTGCTTGCATAGTTTGCTTGTTTTGATTATGCTTTGGATTGTATCAGGGGGTATAAGCCATGGATAAGTTAGAATACATTAACTATTACGCAATAATGAATTAAGAATCAATTTATAACAGTACCTAAAGTATGCGGTATGTTTCTTATACTAACGGATATCACAAAGTTTTGTTGAGTTTTGTGTGATTGAAGTTTTCAAGTTTTAGGTGTAATCACGATGGACAACAGAATAATTAGTAGCAAGAGCCTAAGATTGGGGATTCACAAGGCACACAAAGTAATATTATAAGGAAGATTCAAGTGTCTAAGCTTGGGGATGCCCCGTAAGGTGTCCCCTCTTTCGTCTCAAACCATTGGTATGTCACTTGGAGATACATTTTTATTCATCACATGATATGTGTTTTGCTTGGAGCGTCGTTTGCTTTTGTTTGCTTTTACTTCTAGTTTGTCACAATCATAATTTTCTGGACACAACTATTTGAGAGAGACATACTTTCATCATAATTTGTTAGAATACTCTATGTGCGTCACTTATATCTTTTGAGCTTGGCAGTTGCTCTAGTACTTCACTTATATGTTTTCGAGCACGATGGCGTGTAGATTTTATAGAAATACTATGCTCTAGTTATTTACTTATATTTGTTTGAGATCTTAATAAATAATGATGATAATTTATATGGGTCATAATACTAGTCCAAAAATAATAGGTATTCAGTGGATGATAATCAAAACCATCATGTAGCACATGTAGAGAAATTTTGTATTAATGACATTGATGTGGTAATATGAAATAAGTGTGAGTCCATAATTGTTGATTCGAGTAAGTGTCAATATTAAGAGGTGTTAACTTCTTATTCATCTAAAAATTAAAGAGGCATGGTGATGATGTGTGAGGATTTATATTCCTCGTTGAAATCCTAATGTTGTTTCACGTCAGAAGCACGCGATGGTTAACTCTCCCCAACCCCTTCCCTCGGGGCATGCGAGAAGTACTTTGATTTATGACAAAATTAGTAAAACTTTGCAATGCATATATGATTTATTTATGACTAATGTGACACCATGGGCATACAGATCTTCACCTTCTCATATTTGCTAGCCTCTTCGGCACCGTGCATAGCCCATTCTCACCTCGAGGATCAGTGCAACTTTCACCGGTGCATGCTTACCCCATGACATGATATTCTTTGTTGCACATAAGCATCATTATATCTTCCACAAAATAGACACCATACCCACCTATTATGGCATTTCCAAGCCATTCCAAGATATATAGTACCATGCAAATTGCATCATCAGTGAATATGACTAGTTTGTTCATTGTCATATGGCTTTGCATGATCATATAGAGCTGACATTGTATTTGTGGCAAAGCCACCCTTCATCATGTTTTTGATACATGTCACGCTAGATCATTACTCATCCTGGTACACTGCCAGAGGTATTCATATAGAGTCATATGGTCCTATCAGTTCTTCATATCGAGTTGTAAGTAAATAAAAGTGTGATGATCAACATTATTAGAGCATTGTCCAAGTGAGGAAAGGATGATGGAGACTATGATTCCCCCACAAGTCGGGATGAGACTCCGGACGACAAATGAAAAATGAGGGAGGCAAAAAAAACACCAGATAAAGAAATGAGAGAAAAATAGAGAAGGGGCTTTGCTACTATCCTTTACCACAACTGTGCCCCAAAATGGCATCATGTTCTTCATATAGAGAGTATCCTATGTTGTCACTTCCATATGCTAGTGGGAATTACCTTATCATAATAAACGTGGCTTGTATATTCCTATGACGGGCTTCCTCAAATGCTCGAGATCTTCATGACCAAGCAAGTTGGATGCACACCCCGCTTAGATTCAATTGAGCTTTCATACACTTATAGCTCTAGTGCATCATTTGGATGGCAATCCCAACTCCTCGCATTGAAATCTATCGATGAGCATCTCCATAGCTCGTCGGTACGCCTAGTTCATGTCACACTATCTTCCCCACTTTTTACCCCTTTGATAATGTGACACCCTGGATTTTGGCTACAATGATCATTGTAATTAAGCATAGTGCCAAATCATTTTGCAAAAAAATATATGATCAAGTTGAAAATTCATATCTCACTTCAAATTCCATTAAAAAAGGCATTGAATTTTATGGTGATAAAATAAGTGCTCAAACTGCACGAGTAAAATGTTGCACACTTGTAGTAAATCACCAAACAAATGGTGTTGTGGAAAACAACATCACCAAGGCTATGGTGTGGACCCCACCTTCAATAACAACACCAATTAGCATTTAAAATTCCTCTTAAAATCTTTTGCATAAATCAAACATTTTCCAAAAATGCCCAAAGTGTATGTGACTAGGTAGAATATTGCAACATATTTATTGGACCATGTCACACATTTTTGCTGAAAAGAATTATTGCAAGAAAATAAATAAGACTGAAAATAAAAAAAACAGAAAATAAAAAGGGAAAAGAGATAAAAGGAAAAAGCCCCCTGCCCTGGGCCTTAGGCCACGGTGGTTGGCCTAGGCCGGCCCAGCGGCCCCCTCGGTCGTCCTCGACCTCGCTACAGGAGGTGGCGACCAGGCACGTCCCCGCCGGACCAACTCGCCGGCGATGGTCCGGAGGGGATAAGGCTGCCCATGCGCCCCCCGAGCAAACCCTAGCCCCCAGATCCCCCCTCGCTCTCTCCTCGCGCCACCGCTCTCCTCCCTCACCCGCATCTGAGCGTCGCCGTTGCCATGGCCGTCGTGTCCCCCAGCTCCGTGATACGTATCCATTGTACCCACTTTTGCAAACTCTTTTGCCCTTGTTTTGCACTCTAATTTGCACGATTTGAATGGAACTAACCCGGACTGACGTTGTTTTTAGCAGAATTGCCTTGGTGTTATTTTTGTGCAGAAATAAAAGTTCTTGGATCATCCTGAAAATTTACAATGAATATTTTTGGATTTAATAAATAATACTGGCGCAAGAATTAACCAAAGGGGGTCCACCTGCAGGCCACAATCCTGCTAGGCGTGGCCACCCCTGGCCGCGCTTAGCAGGCTTGTTGGGCCCTCGTGGCTCCTCCGACTTCCTCTCCGGCTTCATATAACCCTATTTGCGGAGATAAAAATCAGGGAGAAGAGTTCATCGCATTTCACGATATGAAGCCGCCACCACCTCCTGTTCTTCCTTGGGAGACCAGAACTAGAGTCCATTTGGGCTCCGGAGAAGGGAAATCGACGCCATCGTCATCACCAACCATCCTTCATCACCAATTCCATGATGTTCTCTGCTGTTCGTGAGTAATCCCATCGTAGGCTTGCTGGATGATGATGGGTTGGATGAGATTTATCATGTAATTTAGTTAGTTTTGTTAGGGTTTGATCCCTCGTATCCACTGTGTTCTGAGAATGATGTTGCTATGACTTTGCCATGCTTATTGCTTGTCACTAGGGACCGAGTGGCATGATTTCAGATCTGGACATATTATGTTTTCATGGATATATATGTGTTCTTGATCCTATCTTGCAAGTTGTAGACACCTATTATGAGTTATGATCCGCGTCCCCCAGGGTGACAATAACTATGATTCTTTCCGGTGATTACCGTAGTTTGAGGAGTTCTGGTATTCACTAAGTGCTAATGCTTTGGTTTGGTTCTCTATTAAAAGGAGGCTTTAATATCCCTTAGTTTCCATTAGGACCCCGCTGCCACGGGAGGGTTGGACAAAAGATGTCATGCAAGTTCTTTTCCATAAGCATGTATGACTATATACGGAATACATGCCAACATTACATTGATGAATTGGAGCTAGTTCTATGTCACCCTATGTTATAACTGTTGCATGATGAATGACATCCAACATAATTATCCATCACTGATCCATTGCCTACGAGCTTTCCACATATTGATCCTTGCTAAGTTACTTCTCTGTTGTTACTGTTACAAGCACTACAAAGCTGCTACTATTACTTTTGCTACTGTTACCGTTACTTCCATACTACTTTGCTACTGAATACTTTGCTGCAGATATTAAGTCTTACAGTTGTGGTTGAATTGACAACTCAGTTGCAAATACTTGAGAATATTCTTTGGCTCCCCTTGTATCGAATCAATAAATTTGTGCTGAATACTCTACCCTCGAAAACTATTGTGATCCCCTATACTTGTGGGTTATCAAGACCTTTTTCTGACGTCATTGCAGGGGAGCATAGGTCTTTTCTCTAAGTCACTTGGCATTCATATCTGTTGTCATGTGTAGTACTGCGTTAGTGCATGCCTAGCTATGCAAATTGTCATGTAATGTATCATGATGCATTTGTCTGCTCTATATTTATTGTTTCTCCCCCCTCTTCTTACCTGTAGACCCCGAGACTGATGGTGCTGCGGGTACGATTACACCGCTGACGATCAGGCCTTTGCCGCAGAGCAGCAAGGCAAGCAAACCCCCCTTGAGCATTCCGATATCGCCCATTTCCTTCCCTCTCATTCTTGCATTAGATTTTTGCTATTGTATTAGTTAGCTCATATTCTGATGCATAGCCTGTTTTTGATAAACTGCTACTATACCGCAATCATATCCACTGCTAGTATAGGTTGATCAATGAATCCCCAGTGACCCTCTTAGTCCTAGTTTCCCCTGCTTCTTCATTGACGACTCGAAGACTCGGCCAACCGACTGACAAGCCAGGCCCCTCACATCACCACACACCCCTTAGTTGTACTACTCTGAAGTGCTACTATTGAGTACCGAGGATGACACCTCATGAAGTACTCATGATGCTAGCTCTATGGTGGAACTAGAAGGTCGTGGTTACCGAGGGTAATTCCTCCTTCACCACTCCTAACGATGACTCTGTCATGCAACCCCTCAAGTGTGGGAACCTCAAGGGTGATTCCTCTAAGTCCACCTTGAAGGTTTCATCGATCGGGACCCTTTGAGGGTGATTCCTCAGGTTCGGTCTTGATGTTTTATACACATAGTTACTATGACCTGGTTACAAAAACATGTTGGTGATGTGTCGGCCCTGAGGGGTACCCACGGTTTGATGATGATGATGTGTGGACGAGTAGAAGAGGCCCTTGCCACACATCCTCGAGACGAGGCGACGGGACCGCACTTGATGGGTCGCGCTTGCCCGCATTAATAAAATGCTAATGGTTTAGGTATTATCTAAGTTGGTCGTTTTGCCTATTACACACTAATCTTCACGTTGAGAAGGTATGGGTACTCAGCATCGTTGTATCAGCCTAAGCTGTGCATACGTCAGCAATGGAGCGACACGCGCCTGAGTGGCCTAGACGGAACAACTCTTGGACTAGAGTGTTCTAGGGATAACCTCGGCCGCCTTTGCATCGCGTAGGACTGCAAAGGGCGATTGGCCCATGACCCTTGCGTGCTTAGGATTTAGACCGGCGGACTGGCCTCTATGTTGAGCCTAGGTGGGGCGACGACATTTTGATGTCCCGAGGCCGGGCATGACCGAGGAAAGTGTGTTCGGCCAGAGGTATCAAGCGTTTTGGGGAATGTGGTGCATCCCTGTAGGGAAGAATTTATCTATTCGAATAGTCATGTCCACGGTAACCGGAGGACTTGGAGTTGTATTTTGATCTTCTACTTGACTTAAATTTGAATGAATGTTGGCTCCCAGATTGCTTTCTTGCAGGGAGTCGAGGAAGAATCTCTGGGCATGGTTACTTAATAGAATTTCTACAATAATATGACTATATATGAGATACCAGTCTACTATCTTCTAATGCTGCAAGATACTGAAGATGCTAGTCATCGCTAGGACTAGGCCTTCCCCTATTCTTTCTTTCTGCAGTCAGCCCAGATATAACCCCATTCCTTGATACTAATGCATACTTAGCATAGTTCTGATGTCAGTCCTGTGAGTACTTTCAATGAGTACTCATCGCTGCTTTGCCTTCTATTTCGATCCGCTACTTATGTTTGGCTAGCCTTCTTAAGGCGAAACTTGTTTAGCTTATCTCTATACTGAGATATTATTTGCTTCCGCTGACTCGTGCTTTGTCAAGCTTTGTATTCGAGCCATTGAGGCCCCTGGCTTGTAATATGAAGATGTATGACTATAATTTGTGTCTAGTGTTGTGTTATGATATCAATCCATGAGTCCCTAATCTTGGTCGTATGCTAAACATGCATGCAATGGCTCGATTCATCAGAAGACTCTGAAGATACTCTCTGATGTTCTCCCGAGAGCTTGTGCTCGTCGATTTTGCATTTTCCTTCCACCGCCAACCCCTGCGGATAACTCCTCATCATTATCGAGGATTCGTTCATCCCCAGTTGTTCTTGTGTTTCACAAAATTCTTTGAAAAGCTATCCGGTCTTCCGAAATCCTGAGAAGCCTTTTGCTCTTGACCTTTCTCACCTGCCTGCATTATGGTTAATTCCACATGTCTAGCAATATTAAGTAAATACTTTGTAGTTTTCATTTGATTTTGTTGATTCAACTCATGTGTGAATGCATGCAGTGACCAGTTGTTTATCATAAATTATCCGTCTGGCTCAGACGTCTTTCGTAACATGAGTTGGTTCCCGACAAATCAACCTTGATTGATTGTCCATCTAAGTCTATTCAACTTAGTTGTATTTGATCGGAGCATCCGATTCTGATACACCATGTGGGAAATCATAATTCCTTTGGTAAATAAGCATCAAAATTATTCAGATGTTCTATAAACTGATGCCTAGCATTCGTTCTTCCTCTGATCGAGTATCGATACTCACTTTATCCCCGTTGTGGACCGCCAGACCCATTGTTGGGTTATTATCCGACAATGTCCTTCACATTCATTTTTTCATGAGTTCTTCTCCTGATACATGATGCCATTAGTAAATTGTATCTTCTCCCTCTAACAAGATGGATTCTATGCTTTTGTTATCCATGCTTTGTGGTCAAGCATGTGTTAATTACTCTTGAATTTTGTGGTATATGTTCCTAAGATGTACTGATGGGTTGAACCTATGCCTTCCTTAATCTATGTGAACCCGACGGTTTTCACGGGTCTAACTTTCCTGGTGTTTTGCCAGTTAAACTTTCAAAACTACAACTTTATCAAAGGCGAGGAGTAAATGGAAGGTGATGCATTGATGAAGTGGGAGTCGACCTTGAACCTTGTGTAAATGCCCATGGAAACGATGTTGATCTTATCATAGAAGCTTCTCCTTTCATATAATCATTCATCGTATGATTTGATCTTGTATCTTTGATCTTTTCCTTTACAATCGTGGTTCCGACCATGATGTTCTACTTTGTTTATGTTCTTGGACAAGTTATAGTGCTTGTCCTCCACATATCAATACGCTACATTAACCTCTATTCTGATCTAACTCCGAGTATTATCCCTGGTATCTTGATAAATATCACGGAGCTTTATAAGTTCTTATGAGCTCCTCATCAACTACGATATTTCACTAACTCCAGTTTGCTCGTGTTCTAAGTTGCTGGACAATCAAGGACACTGATATATGAATTGAGTACGCATTGCAATTCAACAACTCTTAGTAATCTTCTTTGGTTATGGGTTGTACTCGATCATTTCATTCCAAGCTGTTAGATGCCGAAGCCTAGCTAAATACCTTGAATGCATTAAACACGTTACATCTTGAGGGGATTAAAAACATTCCAGTTGTCCGGGATTTCCAAGATGATTTCCCAGAAGAACTTCCAGGGATTTTCCTTGTTAGAGTTGTCGAGTTTGTCATCGACTTGGTACCTGGTACCAGTCCTATAGACAAACGTCCGTATAAGATGCCGCCACATGAACTCCTTGAACTTAAGCAAGGAATTGATAATTCTCTTTGTTTGGGTTTCATTCGTCCAAGTTCCTCTGCTTCTGGAGCGCCTTCTCTCTTTGTCAAGGAGAAAGATGGTACAAATCGATTGGTCTAAGATTATCGCCCCATCAACCAAGCAACGATTCAAAACAAATATCCGCTTCCTCGGATCAATGATCTGTATGATCAACTTGCTGGTTCATCAGTGTTTTCAAAACTCGACTTGAGTTTGGGTTACCATTAGATCCAGGTTTGTGAAGAGGATATTCCCAAGACTGCATTGGTTACTCGCTATGGTTCATACGAGCACACCATCATATCCTTGGGCTTAACAAATGCTCCAGCAACCTTCTCTCACCCGATGAACTATATATTCATGGATTACCTCGATAAATTCGTCATGGTTTATCTGGATGATATCCTGGTTTATTCCAAGAATAAAGAAGAACATGTTGGACATCTTCGTCTTATACTAGAGAGGCTTCGAGAACATCAACTTTATGCATAGTATTCAAAGTGTGAAGTATGATTGGATGAAGTAACCTACCTTGGTCATGTGATATCCAAGGATGGTATTGTGGTCAACCCTGAACGAGTTCAGGCTATTCTTGACTGGACTCCCCCGAAGAATGTCAAGCAAGTCAGAAGTTTTCTGGGACTCGCCAGCTATTGACATCGATTTGTCGAGAACTTATCCAAGATTGCCAAGACCTTAACCAATTTGCTTCACAAGGGTGTCAAATATGAGTGGACAGAAAAATGTCAGGTGAGCTTTCAGGCACTTAAGGACAAACTAACGTATGCTCTAGTGCTTGCTCCTCTAGATACTCGTAAGGACTTCGTCATTTATCATGATGCTTTGCGTCGGGGAATAGGCTGTGTCCTGATGCAAGAACACAGAGTGGTTGCTTATGCCTCTCGTCGATTGTGTCCTCACGAAGAGAACTACCCAGTTCATGACCTTGAACTTGTTGCAGTAATTCACACACCAAAAGAGTGGCGACAGTACCTTGTTGGTAATCGTTGCGAGATCTACACCGATCATCAAAGTCTGAAGTACTTGTTTACTCAGCCAGATTTGAATATTCATCAACAGAGATGGATGGAGCGAATAGAAAATTACAACGTGGGAATTTCTTATGCACCTGGCAAGGCTAATGTAATGGCTGATGCTTTGAGCCGCAAGTCAAACTGCAATCACCTTCGGGTTCATAAGGTTCACCCCCTTCTTCAAGAAGAAATTCGCAAGCTGAACCTCCATATTGTTCCTCAGGGTTATCTCGCTCCCCCTCCTGAAGGGTCCGACAAAATGAACCTCCATGTTGTTTCCCAGGGTTCTCTTAGTACCCTAGTTGCTAAACCAGATCTTGTGGACGTCATCAAGTGGATCCAGAGGTGTGACAATGAAGTCGAGAGGATTAAATTTGATCTCGCAGAAGGAAAGCCTTCATCCTTCACTATTGCCGAGGATGGCGCTTTGTACTTCATAGGCCCCCTAGTGGTACCGAGTAAGGATAAAAACAAAGATATGACTTAAGAGGTCATGAAGGAAGCACATGATACTCTGCTGTCTATTCATCCTCGTACTACCAAGATGTACCAAGACATTCGTCAAAGAATCTGGTGGTCTAACAAAAGCAAGACATTGCACACTATGTTTCAGAATGTGACATTTGCCGTCGGATCAAAGCATAACATCAAAAGCCTGCTGGAACTCTACAACCTATTTCTATTCCTGAATGGAAATGGGATCATGTTGAAATGGACTTCAATACTGGTTTTCCCAGGTCGCAGAAAGGTAATGATGCTATTCTTGTCATCATTGACCGGTTGTCCAAATTTGCACATTTTCTGGCTATCAAGGAAACTATTACTGCTAGTCAGCTAGCAGATCTTTAGATGTCCGGAGTTGTCTCACTCCATGGTATTCCATTGGTGATTAGTTCAGACCGTGGTAGCTTATTCACTTCAAGATTCTGGGCAAGTTTCCAGGATGCTATGGGAACTCATTTTTCATTCAACACCGCCTTTCATACTCAATCCCAGGGACAGGTTGAAAGAGTCAAACAGATTCTCAAAGATATGCTTCGAGCTTGTGTCATTTCTTTTGGCAGGAAATGGGAGGAATCTCTCTCGTATGCTCAGTTCTCCTACAACAGTAGCTATCATGCTAGTCTGAAGATGGCTCCCTTTGAAGTGTTATATGGATGTAAGTGTCGAACTCCTCTGAATTGGTCAAAAACTGGGGAACGTACACTTATTGGTCTGGATGTTTTCCAACATGCCGAAGATCAAGTCCACATTATACATGCAAATCTGAAGGCTGCTCAGTCTCGTCAGAAGAGTCGGTATGGCTGTCATCACAAAGATATGGTCTATCAACCTGGCGAAAAGGCTTATCTTCGAATCACCCTAATGAGAGGTACACATCGTTTTGGGATCAAGGGCAAGCTGGCTCCTCGGTATATTGGTCCTTTCACTATTAAGTGTCATATCAACTGGAACTACCGCCAAACCTTTCTCAGGTTCACGATATATTCCATGTGTCACAACTTCGTCGCTGCTTCAAGGATCCTATACGAGCAGTGGATCATGATATGCTTGAGCTGCAACAAGACCTTTCTTACAAAGAGCGACCAGTCCGCATTCCCGATGAGACTGAACGTCAGATTCGTCAGAAGGTTACTAAGTTCTTCAAACTGCAGTGGGCAAATCATTCTAAAGATGAAGCCACTTGGGAACGCAAAGATCATCTTCGTGCAGAATACCCTGGGCTCTTTCCTTCTACTTCTTAATTCTTGGGACGAGAATTCTTTTTCGTAGGGGAGAGTTGTGACACCCTAGATTTTTCAACAATGATCATTGTAATTAAGCACAGTGGTGACCATGATCAGTGCCCAATCTTTTTTCTAAACAAAATAAAATCAAGCTGAAAATTCATATCTCATTTCAAATTGCATTCAAAAGGGCATTGAATTTATGGTGATAAAATAAGTGCTCAAATTGCAAGAGTAAAATGTTGCACACTTGTAGTAAATCACCAAACAATTGGTGTTGGGGAAAACAACATTACCAAGGCTATGCTGTGGACCCCACCTTCAATAACAGCACCAATTTGCATTTAAAATTTCTCTTAAAATATTTTGGTAAATCAAACATTTTCCAAAAATTCCCTAAGTGTATGTGAGTAGGTAGAATATTGCAACATATTTATTGGACCATGTCACACATTTTTGCTGAAAAGAATTATTGCAAGAAAATAAATGAGACCAAAAAGAAAAAAGAAAAAAGAAAAAAGAAAAAGAGATAAAAGGAAAAGCCCTTGCCCTAGGTCTTAGGCCATAGTGGCAGGCCCAGTCCGGCTCAGCGGCCCCCTCGGTCGTCTGCGACCTCGCTAAAGGAGGTGGTAGCCGAGGCACGCATGCGACCGGGCGTGTCCCCGCCGAACCAGCTCGCTAGCGATGACCCGAAGGGGATAAGGATGCCCCCCCCCGGGCAAACCCTAGACCCCAAATCCCCCTCGCTCTCCTCCCTCACCCGCATCCGAGCACCGCCGTCGTCGTGGCCGCCGGCTAGCCACGGCCATCGTACTTCCCACGCCTCGTCGTCGTGTCGCCCAGCTCTGCCGCCGTCCGCTACTTTGACCCCACCCATAGGAGCAAGACTAAAGCCCCTGTATCGCCGCCCCCAAGCGGCCTTCTTCCTCGGAATGCCGACGCGCTCCGGCAATGATTTCGGACACCCCAGGCCTCCCCGACCCACTAAGCTCACCTATAGGTCCACTATGAGGCCCTGCTCCTTTCCCTTCCTTTCCCCCGTCGGATTCAAGCCCGTAGCTTAGGTTTGCACCGGAGCCTAAGCTCGGTTCCGCCGGAGCTCGATGCCGATGAGCCTCCGTTGACCTTTTGGTCCTCCACTCGCCGTTGTTGCTTCCCCGCATCACATAAGACATCCCAGTCCTTTTAGTTTGCTCGCGAGACTACCGTAGCGCCGTCCCCGTAGGAGCCCGATCACCGCTCGCTGCTAACCTTGACGCCGGCGACGATTCGGGCCACCGTAGCCCATGCCACCACCACGAATCAACTCGTCTTCGAGCCCCCGTTCTAGCGCTCCGAGCCGCGTGCAAAATGGAGCCCCTGTGCACAACCCGAGCTCCTCCCGAGCCGTGCCGCCGTGCTTTTGGTCGACAGCGTCAAACCACGGCCACTACCAATGTGGCCAGGCTAGGGCCACCCCTAGGGTCACTGACCTGTGGCCCCAGACCTCCTGTTGACCGGTTGACCGTGGTCAACTAGCTGACTGGGCAGTGCCCATCCATTGCCATATGGGTCTAGCCCCCCTAGGCCAGTGACATGTGGGCCCAGGTTTAATTAACCCCTAATGACATGTTTAACTAATTTAATTAATTAGTTTAAACTAATTAGCCACTAACTAGTGGGTCCCCCTCCTAAACTAATATGTTTTTATTTAATCTAAGACTTGTTTAGCCCACTGTCTATGACAGGTGGGGCCTAGCTGTCAGGTTTGACCTGAGTCAGCTAGGTTGACTGCTAACGCAATGCTGACCTCATGCTAATGTCATAATTACATTTATTAAATTAAATTAAATATGTTAACTTCATAATATTAATAAAACTTTAAAATTAATATAAAATAATTCGTAACTCGGATGAAAAAGTTTTATACATGAAAGGTGATCAAAAAATCCATGGTTTGATGATGATGATGTGTGGACGAGAAGAAGAGGCCCTTGCCACACATCCTCGAGACGTGGCGACGGGACCGCACTACATGGGTTATGCTTGCCCCGCATTAATAAAATGCTAATGGGTTGGGTATTTGATCTGAGTTGGTCGTTTGGCCTATTACACATTGACCTTCACATGGGAGAAGTTCTGGGCACTCAGAGTCGTTATACTAGCCGAAGCTCTTCGGACATCAGCAATGGAGCGGCGCGCGCCCGAGTGGCTTGGACGGTAGAACACTTGGACTAGAGTGTGCTAGGTCTGACCTTGGCCACCTTCACATCATGGAGGAGTGCAAAGGGGGTTGGCCCATGACCCCTGTGTGCTTAGGATTTAGACCGACAAGCTGGCCTCTTCGTTGAGCCTAGGTGACGACGTTTTCATGTCCCGACGCCGGGCATGACCCAGGAAAGTGTGTCCGGCCAGAGGTATCAAGCGTGTTGGGGAAATTTGTGCACCCCTATAGGGAAGAATTTATCAATTCGAATAGCCATGTCCATGGTAATAGGACGACTTGGAGTTGTACTTTGACCTTCTACAATAAATTTGAGATGAATGTTGGCTCCGAGATTGCTTTCTCGCAGGGAGTCGAGGAAGAATCTCTGGGCGCGGTTACTTAATAAAATTGCTACAATAATATGACTATATATGAGATACCAGTCTACTCTATTCTAATGCTATAAGATGGTGAAGATGCTAGTCTTCGATAGGAATAGGCCTTCCCCTATTCTTGCTTTTTGTAGTCAACCCAAATATAACCCCATTCATTGATACTGATGCATACTTAGCATAGTTCTGATGTCAGTCTTGCAAGTACTTTGGATGAGTACTCACTGCTGCTTTGCTTTCTCTTTCCCCCTCGATACGATTCTGCGTTCAGATGATGGAGCAAGGAGATGGAGTATGCCGAAGACGACTACTACACCACCGCTGGAGCCTACTACTACGTGGAGAGTGCCGACACTCAGGAGTAGTTAGGAGGTTCCCAGGTAGGAGGCCTTGCCTCTTTCGATCTGCTGCTTATGTTTGTGCTGCCCTTCTTCAGGCAAAACTTGTTTAACTTATGTATGTACTAAGATATTATTTGCTTCCACTGACTCATTGTTTGTCGAGCTTTGTATTCAAGCCCTCGAGGCCCCTGGCTTGTAATATGATGATGTATGACTTTAATTTGTGTCTAGTGTTGTGTTGTGATATCAAGTAGTGAGTCCCTAATCTTGGTTGTACGCATTGCGTGTATGTTTAGCGTACGGTCAAAATTGGGGGTGTCACAGATATGTACCACCATATTCTATTCCTCCTATATGCTATGTCCAATGGTTCATGCTCATGTACTGCGTGAAGAATAAAAAATTGATGCATATTGAAAAAGTACAATCCTATTGCCTGACTTGGGCAACGTGGTGCTTGATATTTGCATTAATGTGGTGAAGACAGAGTCATGCCTTGCTAATATAATAAGATGAATGGGGATAAACATTCTTTTAGGATCGCATACTTTGGAAATCAATGATTTTGTTTCTTATACTTATAAATATTACTATGTTTTTTCTTGACAATTCATCATTTCTCACTGAGCATACATACAAAAGATTACATAATGGGTAGCATGTCAAATCAAAAATTATGTTATTATCATTTACCTACTTGAGGACAAGAAGGAATTAAGCTTGGGATGCTGATACGTCTCCAACGTATCTATAACTTTTATCATTCCATGCTAATATATTATCATTCAAGGATACTTTTTGGGCATTTGTTTACCAATTTATAATATTTTTGAGCACTAACCTATTGACCCAATGCCGTGTGCTTGTTGCTGTTTTTTGCGTATTTTTTTACTTTTCAGGTTTACAGTACCAAACGAAGTCCAATTGCCATGAAACTTTTTGATTATTTTTTCTGGACCAAAAGAAGACCTGGAAGCTTCGGGAGGAGGCCGGGAGAGCCACGAGGGGCCCACAGGCCAACAGGGCGTGCCACCAATGGGGCCGCGCCCTTATGGCTTGTGCCTCCCTCGTGCTTCTCCTGACGTCCCTCTCTGGCCTATAAATTCACGTATATACCAAAACCCCTAAAAGCACTCCTGAAACACTTTTTTCGCCACCACAATTGTTTGTTCCGATGGGAGGCCGTCTACACGTCCGTCAGGCACCCTGCTAGAGGGGAGATCGATTACGGAGGGCCTCTTCATCAACCTTGCTGCCCTCACCATGATGTGTGAGCTGTTCACCACAGACCTACGGGTCCGTTGGTAGGACCTAGATGGAAACCTCTGTCTCTCTTGATCTTTAATACAACATTCACTACATCTTTGCCTTGATTCATCTGTTGTAATCCCTTTATATGGTGTGTTTATTGGGATCTGATGAATTGTGAGTTTATGTTCAGATTATTCATGGAAAGTATTTGAGATACCTCTGATATATATTGTCTATTAAGTAACATGATGATCGTCGCTTCATAATGCTCTCCAATCTATTGATATGCTTTGGCCAAGTAGATTGATATTTCTTCGATTGGAGTGGTGCGTTGTAGTAGGTTCAATCTGGCAAGTTTCTATATCCCAGTGACAGAAGATGCTTCTTTGTGTTGCTGCTACTAAGGATAACACGATGGGATTAATTCATATTGATTTAGTTTAGTTTGTTTATATCATGTCATCTTTCTCCAAGAATTACTCTGTTTTACTTAATACTCCAGATGCATGCTAGATAGCGGTCGATGTGTGTAGTAATAGTAGTTGGTATAGGCACGAGTTGTCCTATTTTCTTATGGACCGGATGCCTATAAACACATGATCATTGTCGTGAAAATTGCATAACTATTCTCTTTCCTATCAATTACCCAACAATAATTTGTTTACCCACCATATGCTATTTCTCTGAGAGATGCCACAAGAGAACTTTACGCCCCCCGGGTCTATTCACTTATATATTCACAAACGCTATCATTACCTTGCTGCAATTTATTTGTTTTTATTTTATTTTGCACTTTACAATTATCTACAGAACTCACTTGCTTGCAAATAATGAGATCGAGGTGATTGATAACCCTCTTGCCAACGTTGGGTGCAAGTTGTTTGTTCTTTTGTGTGCAGCCATTGAAGACGGTTCAGCATTGGTATTCCTATTGGTTCGATAAACCTTGGTTTCATAACTAAGGGAATACTTACCCGTATTGTGCTGCGGTAACCCATTCCTCTTCACAGAAAACCCAAGGCATATTACAAATATCAAGCTCCCACCTTTCAGCTGCAACTAGTAGCTATAGCCGCTCCTTCTAGCTGAAGCCATTGTTGTGATAACCCACAAGTACAGGGGATAGTGACAGTCTTCACTGGTACTATTTCACCCTAATTTATTGGTTCAACACAAGGGGAGCCAAAGAATATTTATTTGCCTTGACAATTGAGTTGTCAATTTAACCGCACCCAGGATATCTCTCTCTGCAAAAAAGGTTTAGTAGGACGGCAAATAGTAGTAGCAAAAGTAACAGTAGTAGTGATAGCAGTAATTTTGTAGTAGTTGTGACAGTATAAGTATCAATAGTAACTTAGCAAGATTCTGTATATGTAATGTCTAGGCACGTGGATCGATGATGGATAATGATTTAGATGACATCAATCATGTAAAATTTACACACTAGGGCGACACAGAACTAGCTCCAATTCATCAATATAATGTAGGCATGTTTTCTATATATAGTCATGTGTGCTTGCAATAAGAACTTGCATAACTTCTTTTGCCCTACCCTCTCGTGGCAGCGGGGTCGTATTGGAAACTAAGGGATATTAAGTCCTCCTTTTAATAAAGAACTGGAACAAAGCATTAACATATGGTAAATACATGAACTCCTCAAACTACGGCAATCACCGGAAAGAATCACAATTTTTTTCACCTTGGGGTATGCGGATCAAGACATGTAATATGTGTGTACAACTTGCAAGATAGGATCCAAATAACTCATATATTCATGCAAACACAATAGGTTCAGATCTGAAATCATGGCACTCGAGCCCTAGTGACAAGCTTTAAGCATAGCAAAGTCATAGCAACATCAATCTCAGAACATAGTGGATACTAGAGATCAAGCCCTATCAAACTTAACTTGATTACATGATTAATCTCATCCAATCCCAACACCGTCTAGAAATCCTAGAAAGGAATTACACACTCCCGATGGTGAGCATAATGGCGGTGTTCATGGACAAGGGTTGCTGATGATGACGGCAACGATTTCCCCTCTCTGGAGCCCCAAACGGACTCCAGATCAGCCCTCCCAAGGAAGAACAGGAGGTGGCGGTGGCTCCGTCTCGTGAAACGCAATGAAAACTTCTCTTTGATTTTTCTCTCCGAAGATTTGATTTTATAAGACAGGAATTACGGTTGGAGGAGCCTCGTGGGCTCCACAAGTCATCAGGGTGTGGCCTAGGGGGGCGCCATGTTGGCTTGTGTCCCACAGGTGGCCCCTCTCCGACAGCTCTTTGCTCCATAATTCATTATATATTCCATAAAAATCCACAAATTTTTTTGTCCAGTTCCAGGAACTTTTATTTCTGCACAAAAGTAGAGGTCATTCCGGGTTAGTTCTGCTGAAAACAGCGCCATTCCGGGTTAGTTCCATTCAAATCATGCAAAGTAGAGGTCAAAACCAGAGCAAAAGTGTTTGGAAAAGTAGATGCGTTGGAGACGTATCAACCCCCCCCCCCAAGCTTCACTCATTTATTGTCCTCAAGCAATTCAGTTGACAAACTAAAAGTGATAAAGAAAAATTTAACAAACTCTTTTATTTTCATCGTTATACACATGCTTATCTAGTGCTCAAATTTTCAGCATAAATTATAAGTAACCACATCCATGGTAACAATTAAACATCATATTAACCCATGGCAATACATAACCAACTAGCAAGTAATAATAAGATATCTCATATGCCAACAATTTATCAAAACAATCATGATATAATATGGTGACATAGTATTTCGCTAGCCCTTTCTGAGACTGCAAAACATAAATGGAGAACACCTCTGAGGTTCAAGCAAGGAATAAACATTATAATTCAGGGTAGAGAAGATCCATTTATGCTCACATCCAATATTAACTAGATTCAATGCATAAGAATGACAATAGTGCTCTCCGGTCGGGTGCATTTACTAAGAGGGTGATGACTCAACATAAATATAAATAGATAGGCCCTTCGTAGAGGGAAGCATTGATTAGCAGAGGTGCCAACGCTCAAGTTTTAAAACAGGGTTGAAATATAGTTTTTGGGATGTCACTTTACTTGTTAACGTTATGACAAAGGTTTTCAATATTTTCCATGCTAAACTCATTATTAGCGGTTCCCAAACAGAATAGTAAAGTTTATTCCTATCCACCATCCATACACAAACCATGGCTGACCGAATCCATGGATGCCTACTAACAATCAAATGTTCCAAGGAGTTTTTTTTAATTAATTTTGATTATGCAGGACTGGGCATCCTTTTTACCATCCTCTCTCGTGCAATGACAACGAATAAACCACTGTCTTGAGAGAACAACTCACTTAGCATGGAAGATACGGACCGCCTCGTCACTCCATGACCGAGACGAGTGCAAAAAATGGATGTTTATTTGAATATTTAGAGGTGGCACATGCAAATTTACTTGGAAAGGCAGGGTAATACTGCATAAAGGTAGGTATGGTGGAGTCATGTGGAATAACTTGGTTTAAAGGTTTTGGATGCACAAACAGCATTCCTTCTTAGTATGGGTGAAGGCTAGCAATAAGTTGGGAAGCGACCAGCTAGAGAGCAAAAACGGTCATAGGTATGTATTGTGAATAATTAACATCGGACAGAGCATGAGTAGGATATGAACACTTTGAATTTAAACATCATGAAGGTTGTATTGATTTTGAATCAACTACACGTTTGCACATGGGTCAAGTTAAGCCGCTCGAATTTCTTAGAGGGAAATACCATACTACCATACCATATCATAACCATTTTAATTTCATGTTGACCTATGAGACAAATAATTATTCACTACTAGATATTTACGCATGACGTGAGAAGCTATAATCTCTAACTGTCATCATAAACATGTTCACTCATAATATAGTGAATCAAGATCAAACGGGCTAAACATACTTACAGAAATGAAAAACAAGAAGAGTTCATACCAGCTTCCTTTGCCATGACCACTTCATCAAATATTGTCATTATCGCCTTTCACCTGCATGACTGAATTATGTGATAATAATAATAGTACAAGAATACTGTGGACCAAGCTCGAATCTGCAGGGCAGTTTTATACAAAGGAGAATACAAGGTAATATTGGCTCTATGTTAGATTAACAATAAAGCATATAAGAGCCACTCAACATTTTAATTATGGTCTTGTCCTTTCAAAGACTCAACAAATTGAAAAGAAATTCAGAGAAACACACTAAAATATTTTTGGAGTTTTTGTTTTTCTCAAGCAAGCAAATAAATTAAGGGGAAAAAAGAATGAGAAAAACTATTTACACAGGAAAGCTCCCAACATGCAAAGGATATCTTTTTAGGTTTTATTTTTAGTGCTAAAGATAATTAAACGGGGAAAGAAAAACAGAAAAGAAGCAAGAAATATTTTTGTTTTTTCCAAAGTTTTTCAAACGCACAAGAAGAAAGCGGAAAAATAAAACTAATATGGATATACAATGAAAGAGGATGAACACCGACAATTTATATGAAGTGTGTGAACATGAATGTAATGTCAGTGAGAAATACGTACTCCCCCAAGCTTAGGTGTTTGCCTAGCTTGGTGATCACCATTGATAATTGACGTGGCTTGAGACCGCGTCGGTATTTCCCCAAAGAGGAAGGGGTGATGAAGCACAATGACGATAAGTATTTCCCTCAATGATGCAACCAAGGTATCGAACCAGTAGGACGATCACCACCACCTAATAAACAACACCTACACACAAAGAACAAATACTTGCAACCCAACGCAAAAGAGAGGTTGTCAATCTTTCTACGACAAAAAGATAGATTAGGTAGTGATAGATTGGAGAGATAGATCTCTCAAGAGCACAAAATAAACAGATCAAATAAAAAGTGCAGCAATATATTTTTGGATTTTTGGAATAATAGATCTGAAAACAAAAGAGGCAAAAAGATAGATCGAAAAGCAATATGTTGGAAAAGTAGACCCGAGGTCCGTAGGTTTCACTAGTGGCTTATCTCATGAGTATATCACACAGTGGGTGACAAGGATATGTACCTGGGGTAGGGTCCTAGGCCTGACCTATATACCCTACCTAAGGACATTGCATTGGCAAGCTTAAGGACCACAAGAAAGATGCCCACTCGATCCTCTACGGCACTCGAAGTCATTCGACAGTTAATCCATTCAATGGCTCCTGCTTTCACTCGACAGTCACGTGTCACTCGGAAGACCTTGTTTCGAGTCGACGCCAGAAGACCAGAAGCCGTCCCTAGGAGGCCAACAGGCAGGCATTAAGGCAGTTGTCATTAACAGCAGTTATGTTGTACGTTACCAGTAATGCTGGTCTTTAAACCCATGATCGGACCTTTGGATGCCTGGCAATTATGAGGGGCAGAGAACTCTATATAAGCCTCCCCTCCCCTCTGGCACAAGGGTTCGAAACCTCTATAATCAACACTCCACATGACAAAGCTCCAGAGCACTGAGACGTAGGGATGTTACCTCCACGAGAGGGGCCTGAACTCGTACATCCGTGTGTACATCCTCGTCGTAGCTAGGACTCTGCCCTCTCCTTCCGTACCCCTACCTTCTACTGTCAGGCTCATTCCCACGACAGTTGGTGTCCACCTTGGGGCAGGCATCTAAGCAACTTCCAGCGAGGTTGCATTTTTCCTCCTTCATCATGTCTTTCGGCGGTGTTTTCTCTCTGGGCCATGAGATCCGTTTCGAAGCGCTCACCTTCATCGCCGATGATTCCGCATGGCTCCAAGAAGTGCCTCTCGACATCGAGGCGCTCCCAGTCCATGGGGCTGTGCACTTTTGTGCAAGCTCTTGCGGCGTCCTGCTGCGACAGCTATCGACCCCGTACTCTTCCGCTCTCCCCGTTGTTCGCCGTCGCAAGCGATCCGGCCGCTCGTGGCTCCAGCGCTGGGTGAAACACGCAGTGGCCCGCCAAGCTTCATCCTCGTAGATTGCTGCGATCGAGCCCTTTGAGTCCCTTCATGATGTGTTCGAGTCTGATTCCGATTAGTCAGAGATTCCCTCCGAGTGGGAGAGCTGCGATCCTGCAGCAGAGGTGCTTATGGCTGGTTCTCATCAGAGCCCGCCACCAGGCTTCGGTCGCGGCAAGCGGGAGGCTGGCGAACCATCGAGTGAACAGTCACGCCACGACGCAGATGTTCTTCACACTCCCATCGTTGGTGCGACTGCCGAGGCCCAGGCCTTGGAGGCCACACGCGTTCGGCTTGAAGAGCTCCAGCGGGAACTCGACGAGCGTGGTCGCCAGCACCCACCAATTTCAAGTTGGCGTCAGCGACAGCTATTACAGACTAGGTCGCATAACAATGTTGAGGTATACCATACTCCTATTCTAAACGTTGCAGTTGCAGCTAGGATAGCAGATTCCATCCAGTCGTCACGGTCAGAGGCTGCCAGAGGATTGTTACATATTAGAGCATGGCTAGATGCAACACAACATCCGAATTCTGTTGTTTCGCATTCGCGCAATAGGATTCACAGTGATTCACCAAAGGCAGAGACTGTTCAGTTGGCACATAGTCCTGGTTCACCCTTGCATTGACGGGGAGGAGGTTTTCGTGTAGATTAGCTCAGAGATCAGTTTCATCGTGATGACCAACATCGAGTGCCCACTCCTCCGTAGGATGGTCCACGTGGGCCCCATCACCAGGATGAAAAGCGCTCGTTTTGTGAGGAGCGGAACGCGGGGTTCGATGCTCGAGATCTCCTCACTCAGAGGTGAATAGACAGAGGTAGAGCCCATAGAGATGGGTTTGATAGAGATTTTCCGAGTGGCATTTCAGCTGTCATTTTTGGCCCCGAGTGCTTTAGCAGGGCCATACATTTTGTGGAGATTCCCCCAAACTTCAGGTTGGTAGCAAGGATCGGAAAGTTTTCTAGCGAGTCAAAGACAGAGACATGGTTGGACGACTACCGAGTGGCCGTTCAGAATGGTGGTGGCAATGATAATGTCAAAATAAAGCATTTGTCCTTGATGTTGGATCGTTCGGCTCGGGCATGACTGAATTGCTTGGCTCCATCTAGCATACACTGCTAGGAGGATCTTGCCGAGTGTTCGTCATAACGTTCGAAGGTACCTACAAGTGTCTTGTCAGGCTAATTGACTTGCAGCATTGTGTTCAGAAGCCCAATGAGATCTTGAGAGATTACATTCAGCGCTGGTCCACTCTGCATCATATAGTGGAAAATGTTTCTGAACATCAGTCTGTTTGTGCTTTCAAGGCTGGGGTGAAATACAGAGAGCTCTATTTGAAGTTTGGGCGAACAGGCGACATCTCGCTAAGTAAAATGATGGAAATTGCCACTCGATATGTCAACGGTGAATAAGAAGACCGCCTCCGCAGCGGCAAAGGGAAAGCAGTCGACAATGAGGCTGGGGGTAATTCCAGTCGGAAGCACAAGCGGAAGGTTGATGGCCTAGTCCAGGCAGAGGCGGCCGCTCTGGAGGCTCATGGACAGAACAAGGGGAAGTCCAAGGGACACTTCAACCCCAAGAAAGGAAAGAACTAGGTAAGTAATGATGTGATGGATCAACCGTGTGGAATCAAACACTAGGAAAGACGAAGAAGGCAACTTGATATTGCCCAAGCATACCACTCGTCAGTGTCGACTGCTCATTCAGGAGTTCAAAGATGCTCCCTCAAGTGAGAAAACTGCTGAGAAGGAGGCCGAGTACAAAGAAACGTTTCCTGATGTCACCGTTATCCTGATGATTTTTGCTGATGTTGAAAGCAAGTGTCGATTGAAGGTCATCAACAGGGAAGTCAACATGGCCATACCTACAACTCCCACATACCTCAGATGGTCTCGGACTGCCATCACGTTTGATCAATCAGATCATCCACCTCATGTTGCCACCCCTGGTCGATAGGCTTTGGTGGTAGATCCCGTTGTGGGTGGCACTCGACTCTGTAAAGTCCTTATGGATGGTGGAAGCAGCTTGAACATTCTGTATGCGGATACTCTCAAGGGAATGGGCATTCCGATGTCCCGACTCAGTGAAAGCAATATGCAGTTCCACGGGGTTATCCAGGGGAAGAAGGCCAGGTCACTCGGCCAAATCGCATTGGATATTACATTCGGCAATGACAAGCATTTTCTCAAGGAAAAGTTGACATTCGAGGTCGTGGACTTCCAAAGCAAATACCACGCCATTCTTGGTCGACCGGCCTATGCACGCGTCATGGCCCGTCCATGTTATGTGTATCTCAAATTGAAGATGCCTGGCCCCAAGGGTGTGATCACGGTTACCGGCCTCCAGTAGGGCTCCAAAATTGTCGATCATCAAATGGCCATGGTTGAGCTAGACGAATACAAGAAGAGCGTCGACCCTGCTGATTTTCTGCGCGCTAAGAAGCCTGCCTCCAAGTCAGCATTTCAGTTGGCAGGGGAAGTGAAGAAGGTACACATTCACCTGACAGATTCAACTGCTGCGCCGACCAATATATTTTCAACACTCGACAACAAATAGGAAGCTGATCTCATCCAGTTCCTCCGTTAGAACTGGGACATATTTGCATGGAAGCCTGTTGACATGCCGAGGGTTCCCAGGGTGCTGGCTGAGCACCGACTGAGAGTTGACCCGAAGGCCAAGCCTGTCAAGGAGCATTTGTGTCGATCGACAACGGAGAACGTAAAGCAATCGGCAAAGAGGTGGCTCTTCTCTTGCAAGCCAAGTTCATTCGGGAGATTTACCACTCTATGTGGCTCTCAAATGTTGTTATGGTTCCCAAGAAGGACAAGTCACTACGCATTTGTATTGACTTTAAGCATGTCAATCGGGCCTGCCCAAAAGATCATGTTCCGCTCCCCCGCATAGATCAGATTGTTGACTCGACTGCGAGGTGCGAGCGTTTGTCATTTCTGGATGCTTACTCTGGTTACCATCAGATCTGTCTGTTTGGTCCGGATGAAATAAAAACAGCCTTCATCACCCCGTTCGGGTGTTTTTGCTACATCACCATGCCATTCGGTTTGAAAAATGCCAGCGCTACTTTCATGCGCATGATTTAGAAGTGCTTACTCAACCAAAATCGTCGGAATGTTGAGGCGTACATGGACGATATAGTTGTCAAGTCTCGCAAAGGTTCCGACCTGTTAGCTGACTTGGCAGAAACATTCGAAAATCTGAGGAGATACGATATAAAGCTGAATCCGACTAAGTGTACTTTCGTCTTTCCTGGCGGCAAGGTACTCGGTTTTCTCGTTTCGGAATGAGGGATTGATGTCAACCCTGAGAAAATCAGTGCCATCACCCGAATGAAGACTATCATGCGCGTGCACGATGTTCAGAAGATCACAGGTTGCTTGGCAGCATTGAGTCGATTCATTTCTCATCTCGGCGAGAACGCATTGCCTTTATACCGACTGATGAAGAAGTCTGACACGTTCGAGTGGACTCCAGAGGCCGAAGCAGCGTTTGTTCAGCTCAAAGCCCTGCTCTCCACCCAGCCCGTGCTTGCTGCTCCTCGCAGCAATGAGCCCTTGCTCCTGTACATCGCGGCCATTAATCAGGTCGTCAATACAGTGATAACTGTTGAGCGGGAAGAGGAGGGCAAGGCTTAGAAAGTCAAACGACCAGTCTATTGTTGGGAGACGTAATAGTAAATCAAAATATTTCCTACGTGTCACCAAGATCTATCTAAGGAGAAACCATCAACAAGTAGGGAGAGATTGGATCTTCATACCTTTGAAGATCGCTAAGCGGAAGCGTTACAAGAACGCGGTTGGTGGAGTGGTACTCGCAGCGATTCAGATCGCGGTGGATTCCGATCTAAGCATCGAACAACGGCGCCTCCGCGTTCAACACACGTACATCCCGGTGACGTCTCCTACACCTTGATCCAGCAAGGAGGAAGTAGAGGTTGGGGAAGGGCTCCAACAGCAGCACGACGGCGTGGTGGTGGTGGAGTAGCAAGCTATTCCAGCAGGGCTTCGCCTAAGCTCTGCGGAGGAGGAAGTAGAGAGGTAGGGCTTCGCTGTGAGAGAGAGAGAGATCAGATCTTGTCTCAAAACATCCAAAACCTCAAGTATATATAGGAGGAGGGATGTGGAGGGCTGGCTTGGCCTCTACTCCAAAGAGGAGAGGTTCGGCCGATTTAAAGGGAGAGTCCACCTCCCACAAGGGAGGCGGATCTCCTCCTTTTCAAATTCCTTTGCCCTTATCTCTTGTTCTCCAGTTGCATGGGCCTTTAGCAAAAGTCTTTCCCAGCCCAATAAGGGCTGGCACACTTTATCTAATAGCCCATGAGGTCCTTTGCTCGTCACACCCCTCCCGGCACTCCCGGTACACTACCGATGAGCCCAAAAACTTTCCGGTGACAAAAACTGGACTTCCTATATATCAATCTTTACCTACGGACCATTCCGTAGCTCCTCGTGGCGTCTGGGATCTTATCTGGGACTCCGAACAACCTTCGGTAATCACGTATACCATTTCCCTATAACCCTTGCGTCATCGAACCTTAAGTGTGTAGACCCTACGGGTTCGAGAGACACGTAGACATGACCGAGACATCTCTCTTGCCAATAACCAATGGTAGGATCTGGATACCCATGTTGGATCCCACGTACTCCACGATGATCTCATCGGATGAACCACGATGTCGGGGATTCAATCAATCCCGTATACAATTCGCTTTGTATACCGGTATGATACTTGCCCGAGATTCGATCGTCGGTATCCCTATACCTTGTTCAATCTCGTTACCGGCAAGTCTCTTTACTCGTTCCACAACACATCATCCCACGACTAACTCCTTAGTCACATTGAGCTCATTATGATGATGTCTTACCGAGTGGTCCCAGAGATACCTCTCCGTCACACGGAGTGACAAATCCCAGTCTCGATTCATGCCAACCCAACAGACACTTTCGGAGATACCCGTAGTGCACCTTTATAGCCACCCAGTTACGTTGTGACGTTTGGCACACCCAAAGCATTCCTACGGTATCCGGGAGTTGCACAATCTCATGGTCTAAGGAAACGATACTTGACATTGAAAAGCTTTAGAAAATGAACTACACGATCTTGTGCTATGCTTAGGATTAGGTCTTGTCCATCACATCATTCTCCTAATGATGTGATCCCGTTATCAACGACATCCAATGTCCATGGTCATGAAACCTTGACCATCTATTGATCAACGAACTAGTCAACTAGAGGCTCACTAGGGACTTATTGTGGTCTATGTATTCACACATGCATTACGGTTTCCGGTTAACACAATTATAGCATGAACAATAGACAATTATCATGAACAAGGAAATACAATAATAACCATTTTATCATTGCCTCTAGGGCATATTTCCAATAGTCTCCCACTTGCACTAGAGTCAATAATCTAATTCACATCACCATGTGATTAACACTTACATCACCATGTGATCATATCATCATGTGATTAACACCCAATAAGTTCTGGGTTTGTTCATGTTCTGCTTGTGAAAGAGGTTTTTAGTCAACGAGTCTTCGACATTCAGATCTGTGTGTACTTTGCAAACTTTCTATGTCATACTTGTAGATACTGCTCCCACGCTCCACTTGGAGCTATTCCAAATGGCTGCTCCACTATATGTATCCGGATTTCTACTAAGAGTCATCCGGATTCGTGTTAAAGCTTGCATCATTGTAACCCTTTACGATGAACTCTTTATCACCTCCATAATCGAGAAATATTTCCTTAGTTCTCTAGTTACTAAGGATCACTTTGACCGCTATCCAGTGATCCACTCTTGGATTACTCTTGTACCCCTTGATAGACTCATGGCAAGGCACACAAAGGTGCGGTACACAGCATGGCATACTATATAGAGCCTATGGCTGAAGCATAGGGGATGACACTCATCTTTTCTCTATCTTCTGCCATGGTCGAGCATTGAGTCTTACTCAATTTCACACCTTACAACACAGTCAAGAACTCCTTCTTTAACTCATCTATTTTGAACTCCTTCAAAAACTTGTCAAGGTATGTCTTCGTTGAAAAAACTTATCAAGCGAATTTATCTATCCCTATAGATCTTGATGCTGAATAAAATAGTAGCTTTATTTGGGTCTTCCTTTGAAAAACTCTTTTCGAACAACCCTTCATGCTCTTCCAAAAATTCTACATCATTTTCGATCAATAATTTGTCAACTACATATTCTTATAAGAAATTATATAGTGCTCCCACTCACTTTCTTGTAAATACAAGTTTCTCATAAACTTTGTATAAACTTAAACACTTTGAGCACCTCATCAAAGCATATATTCCAACTCCGAGATGCTTGCTCCAGTCCATAGAAGGATCGCTGGAGTTTGCATACTTTTTAGCATCCTCAGGATTGACAAAACCTTCTAGTTGCATCACATACAACTCTTCCTCACACAAACCATTAGGGAAACCTTGTTTTGTCATCCATCTGCCAGATTTCATAATCGAAAAATGCAGCAACTGCTAACATAATTTTAACAAACTTTTAGCATCGCTACAGATGAGACAATCTCATCACAATCAACTCCTTGAACTTGGCAGAAACTTCTTTGCGACAAGTCGAGCTTTATAAATGGTGACATTTCACCATTAGCGTTTGTGTTCATCTCAAAGGTCCATTTGTACTCAAGACCTGCCATTCAACGGGCAAGTCTACCAAAGTCCATACTTGGTTTTCATACATGGATCCTTTCTCGGATTTCATGGCTCCTAGCCATTTGTTGGAATTCGGGCCCACCATCGCTTCTCCATAGTTCGTAGGTTCATCGTTGTCCAACAACATGATTTCCAAGACAGGGCTGTCATACTACTCAGGAGAAGTACGCGTCCTTGTTGACCTACGAGGTTTGATAGTGACTTGATCCGAAGCTTCATGATCATCATCATTCACTTCCTTTTCAACTGACGTAGGCTCTATAGAAACAACTTTCTGTGCTGAGCTACTCTCTTGTTGAAACAAAGGTTCAACAACCTTATCAAGTTCTATCTTCCTCCCACTCAATTCTTTCGAGAGAAACTCTTTCTCAAGAAAGGACCCGTTCTTAGCCACAAACACTTTTGCGCTTGAATCTGAGAAAGAAGGTATACCCAGTGTCTCATTGGGGTATTCTACGAAGATGCATTCGTCTGCTTTGGGTTCGAGCTCATTAGGTGAAAACCCTTTTCACATAAGCGTCACAGCCCCAAACATTAAGAAATGACAACTTAGGCTTATGTCAAACCATAATTTTCACGATGTCATCTCAACAGACTTAGATGGTCCCCTATTTAAGTGAATGGATTTGTCTTTAATGCATAACCCCATAACGATAGTGGCAAAATGATAAGAGACATCATAGTACTCACCATATCCAATAGAGCACGACTACGTGTTCGAACACACCATCACACTATGGTGTTCTAGGAGGTGTGAGCTATGAAACAATTTCCACATTGTCTAAAATTGCATACCAAACTCATAACTTAGATATTCACCTCCACGATCATCCGGTAGACATTCCATCTTCTTGGCGCGATGATCTTTGTCTTCACTCTGAAACTACTTGAACCTTTCAAGCATTTCAGACTCGTGTTTAATTAAGTAAATATCCCCATATTCACTCAAATCATCAGTGAAGGTAAAGAAAAAATAACGATATACAGTGTGTGTTTCAACACTCATTGGACCACATACATCAACATTTATTAATTCCAATAAGCCACTAGCCCACTCCATCATACCGGAAGACGGGGTCTGAGTCATCTTGCCAAAAAAGCATGGCTCGCATTTCTCAACCGATTCAAAATCGAGTGAGTCAAAATATCCATCAGCATGGAGTTTCTTTCATGAGATTTATACCAATATGACATTTAGCGGCAGTGCCACAAGTATGTGGTACTATCATTATTAACTTTGTATCTTTTGGTACCAATGTTATGAACATGTGTACTACTACGATCAAGATTCAATAAACCATTCCCGGTGGGTGTATGACCATTAAAGGCATTATTCATGTAAACAGAATAAGCATTATTCTCTAACTTATATGAATAACCGTATTGCACTAAACATGATCTAATCACTCTCATGCTCAACACAAACACCAAACAACATTTATTTAGGTTTATCACAAATCCCGAAGGTAGAGAGAGCGTGCGATGGTGATCAAATCAACCTTGGAAACAATTCGAACACACATCGTCACCTTTCACTTAGCTAGCCTCCGTTTATTCTGTAGCTTTTACTTCAAGTTGCTAACACTTAGCAACTGAACCGGTATCCAATACCCAGGTGCTACTAGGACTACCAGCAAGGTACACATCAATAACACGTATATCAAATATACTTCTGTCGACGTAACCAGCCTTCTTATCTACCAAGTATCTAGGGTTGTTCCGCTTCAGCAAACATTCTCCTCATAACATAAGCACTCAGTCTCGGGTTTGGGCTCAACCTTGGATTTCTTCACTAGAGCAGCAACTGGCTTGCCATTCCTGAAGTTTTTCCCTTCTTTCCCTTGCCCTTCTTGAAACTAGTGGTTTTCACTTAACCATCAATACTTGACGCTCCTTCTTGATTTCTACCTTCCCGGTGTCAAACAACGCGAACAACTCAGGGATCATTATCTCCATCCCTGGCATTTTATAGTTCATCACGAAACTCTAGTAGCTTGGTGGCAGTGACTTGGAGAACTGCATTAATCACTATCTTATCTGGAAGATTAACTCCCACTTGATTCAAGTGATTGTAGCACCCAGCTAATCTGAGCACATGCTCACCGATTGAGCTATTCTCCTTTATCTTGCAGGCAAAGAATTTTGTTGGAGGTCTCATACCACTCAACATAGGCACGAGCCTGAAATCCCAATTTCAGCTCTTAGAACATCTCTTATGTTCTGTGACATTCAAAACGATTTGGAGCCCAAATTCTGAGCCGTAATGCATGCCGCATTGAACTATCATGTAGTCATCAAAAAGTGCATGTCATATGTTCACAACATCTACAGACAACGCTTGAGGGAGTGGTGAACTTAGCAGTGCATCAAAGACATAAGCTTTCTGTCCAGCAATGAGGACAATCATCCGATCACGGACCCAGTCCGTATTATTGCTACCATCAACTTTCAACTAATTTTTCTCTAGGACCGTATCAATTAAACAGGGGAGCTACAGCGCGAGATATCTACGACATAATTTGCAAGGACATTTTTAGACTAAGTTCATGATAATTAAGTTCATCTAATCAAATTATTGATGAACTCCCACTTAGATAGACATCTCCCTAGTCATCCAAGTGATACATGATCCATGTCAACTAGCCCGTGTCCGATCATCACGTGAGACGGACTAGTCATCCATGGTGAACATCTCCATGTTGATCGTATCTTCTATATGACTCATGTTCGACCTTTCGGTCTTCCATGTTCCAAGGCCATGTCTGTACATTCTAGGCTCATCAAGTCAACCTAAGTGTTTTGCGTGTGTAAATCTGGCTTACAACCGTTGTATGCGAACGTTAGAACCTATCACACCCGATCATCACGTGGTGCTTTGGAACAACGATCCTTAGCAACGGTGCACAGTTAGGGTGAACACTTTTCTTGAAATTTTATTGAGAGATCATCTTATTTACTACCATCGTTCTAAGGAAATAAGATATAAACATGATAAACATCACATGCAATAAATATAGTGACATGATATGGCCAATATCATCTTGCTCCTTTGATCTCCATCTTTGGGGCACCATGATCATCACTGTCACCGGCACGACACCATGATCTCCATCATCATGATCTCCATCATTGTGTCTTCATGAAGTTGTCTCGCCAACTATTACTTCTACTACTATGGCTAACGCTTAGCAATGAAGTAAAGCAATTACATGGCGTTTATGATTGACACGCAGGTCATACAATAAAATAAGACAACTCCTATGGCTCCTGCCGGTTGTCATACTCGTCGACATGCAAGACGTGAATCCTATTACAAGAACATGATCAATCTCATACATCACAATGCATCACATCACATCCTTTTGGCCATATCACATCACAAGGCACATGCTGCAAAAACAAGTTAGACGTCCTCTAATTTGTAGTTGCAAGTTTTACGTGGCTGCTATAGGTTACTAGCAAGAACGTTTCTTACCTACGCCAAAACCACAACATGATATGCCAATTGCTATTTACCCTTCATAAGGACCCTTTTCATCGAATCCAATCCGACTAAGGTGGGAGAGACAGACACCCGCTAGCCACCTTATGCAACTAGTGCATGTTAGGCGGTGGAACCGGTCTCACGTAAGCGTACGTGTAAAGTTGGTCCATGCTTCTTCATCCCACAATACCGCCAAATCAAAATAAGACTAATAGCGGTACGCAAATTAACAAAATTGACGCCCACAACAACTTGTGTTCTACTCATGCATAGATTCTACGCATAGACCAAGCTCATGATGCCACTGTTGGGAGACGTAGTAGTAAATCAAAAAAATTCCTACGTGTCACCAAGATCTATCTAAGGAGAAACCAGCAACGAGTGGGGAGAGATTGGATCTTCATACCTTTGAAGATCGCTAAGCGGAAGCGTTATAAGAACGCAGTTGGTGGAGTCATACTCGCAGCGATTCAAATCGCGGTGGATTCCGATCTAAGCGTCGAACAACGGCGCCTCCACGTTCAACACACATACAACCCGGTGACGTCTCCTACGCCTTGATCCAGAAAGGAGGAAGGAGAGGTTGGGGAAGGGCTCCAACAGCATCACGATGGCGTGGTGGTGGTGGAGTAGCAAGGTATTCTCGCAGGGCTTCGCCTAAGCGCTGCGGAGGAGGAAGTAGAGAGGTAGGGCTTCGCCGTGAGAGAGAGATCAGATCTCGTCTTCGAACAGCCAAAACCTCAAGTATATATAGGAGGAGGGACGTGGAGGGCTGGCTTGGCCTCTACTCCAAAGATGAGAGGTTCGGCCGAATTAAAGGGAGAGTCCACCTCCCACAAGGGAGGTGGATCTCCTCCTTTTCAAATTCCTTTGCCCTTATCTCTTGTTCTCCAGCCACATGGGCCTTTAGCAAAAGTCTTTCCTAGACCAATAAGGGCTGATACACTTTATCTAACAGCCCATTAGGTCCTTTGGTCGTCACACCCCTCGCGGGGGTCCTCAAGCACCCTCCCGGCACTCCCGGTACACTACCGATGAGCCCGAAAACTTTCCGGTGACCAAAATTGGACTTCCTATATATCAATCTTTACCTACAGACCATTCTGGAGCTCCTCATGGCGTCCAGGATCTCTTCTGGGACTCCGAACAACCTTAGGTAATCACGTATACCATTTCCCTATAACCCTAGCGTCATCGAACCTTAAGTGTGTAGACCCTACGGGTTCGGGAGAAACGTAGACATGACCGAGACATCTCTCTGGCCAATAACCAACAGCGGGATCTGGGTACCCATGTTGTCTCCCACGTACTCCACGATGATCTCATCGTATGAACCACGATTTAGGGGATTCAATCAATCGCGTATACAATTCCCTTTGTCTACCTGTATGATACTTGCCCGAGATTCGATTGTCGGTATCCCTATACCTTGTTCAATCTCGTTACCGGCAAGTCTCTTTACTCATTCCGCAACACATCATCCCGTGACTAAATCCTTAGTCACATTGAGCTCATTATGATGATGTCTTACCGAGTGGGCCCAAAGATACCTCTCCGTCACACGGAGTGACAAATCCCAGTCTCGATTCATGCCAACCCAACAGACACTTTCGGAGATACCCGTAGTGCACCTTTATAGCCACCCAGTTACGTTGTGACGTTTGGCACACCCAAAGCATTCCTACGGTATCCGGGAGTTACACAATCTCATGGTCTAAGGAAACGATACTTGACATTGAAAAGCTTTAGCAAACGAACTACACGATCTTGTGCTATGCTTAGGAATAGGTCTTGTCCATCACATCATTCTCCTAATGATTTGATCTCATTATCAACGACATCCAATGTCCATGGTCATGAACCTTGACCATCTATTGATCAACGAGCTAGTCAACTAAAGGCTCACTAGGGACTTATTGTGGTCTATGTATTCACACATGCATTACGGTTTCCGGTTAACACAATTATAGCATGAACAATAGACAATTATCATGAACAAGGAAATACAATAATAACCATTTTATTATTGCCTCTAGGGCATATTTCCAACATCTATTATGTTTCGGATGTTCTGACTCCTTCGGAGCAAAGATATCCACACTACCAGAAGCAGGTTTATGGTATTTACCTATCAGCAAAGAAGGTTGCACATTATTTCCAGGACCACTTGATTTCAGTAGTCAGTGATGCTCTGTTATCCAAAATTCTTAACAATCGGGACGCAACTGGTCGAGTGGCTAAGTGGGTAATCGAGCTCCTATACTTTGACATTAAGTTTGAAGCCAAGAAAGCGATCAAGTCTCATGCATTAGCAAATTTTATGGCCGAGTGGATTGAACAGCAACAGCCAATCCAAGTTCACTTGGCGCACTGGACCATGTTCTTTGACGGCTCTAAAAGGTTCAATGGGTCTGGTGTTGGCTTTGTCTTGGTATCTCCGAAAGGCAACAAACTTAGTTATGTCTTACAGATCCACTTTGATTCCTCCAACAATGAAGCAGAATATGAAGCAGTTTTACATGGGTTGTGCATGGCTATCTCACTCGGTGTCAAGCGCCTGATAGTTTATGGCAATTCGGATTTGGTGGCCAATCGAGTGATGAAAGAGTGGGACGTTCAAAACCCCGTGATGCCTGGGTACTGCAGTGCTGTTAGAAAGCTTGAGAAGAAATTTGAAGGTCTGGAACTCCATCATGTTCCACGAGTGAAGAATCAAGTGGCCGATGAGCTGGCAAAGATTGGATCCACTCGACGGCCTGTTCCCAGCAATGTGTTTTTAGAACATCTTCACACTCCTTCGGTACAAGAAGATTCTTTCATCGAAGAGCCCCCGCAAGCTATGAGCTCCTCCGATCTGATTGAAGTCGACGTTCCTGCAGTAATTGATTTTGTCATGGAGGTTCTGGTTGTCATTTCCGACTGGACAGTGCCCTATATTGCATATATCCTTAGACAAGAACTCCCTGAAGACAATACTGAGGCTCTACAAGTCGTACGCGGGTTGAAAGCTTTTACTGTTTTCGGAGATTAGCTATTTAGAAAAAGTGTGACTAGCATGATGCAGCGATGTGTTTCTCCTGAAGAAGGCCAAGTGAACCTGGATGAAATTCACTCGAGAACTTGTGGACATCATGCTTCCTCGCAAACAATCGTCACTAAGGCCTACCGAGCTAGTTTCTTCTGGCCATGTGCCAATGAGATGGCTAAGGACATTGTTGATCATTGTGAAGGATGCTAGTATTACGCAAACTTATCTCACAAGCCTACGTCTGCTCTGAAAACCATCCCCCTTGCTTAGCCTTTTGCTTTCTAGGGTCTAGATATGGTTGGTCCCTTCCAGACTGGAAAAGGCGGGTTCACTCATTTTCTCGTTGCAGTCGACAAATTTACAAAGTGGATTGAGGCCAAGCCGATAAAGAAATTGAACTCTCGTACGACGGTCACATTCATGAGGGAAATAATCTTCTGGTACCAACTTCGACTCGGAAGAATTCGGACATTTCTGCGCCTCCAAGGGCACTCGGGTGGATTATGCTTCTGTTGCACACCCTCAAACCAATGGACAAGTCGAGCGAGCCAACAGCCTCATCCTACAGGGTCTGAAGCCCCGTCTCATGCGCAACTTGGAACACGCTGCCGGAGCCTAGGTATCGAAGTTGCCATCTATTTTATGGGGATTAAGAACAACACCTAATCGATCGACTGGACGAACGCCCTTTTTCCTGGTCTATGGATCTGAAGCTGTCTTGTCGAGTGATTTGTTTCACAACTCCCCCCGAGTGGACCTTTACTCCGAAGCTGAAGCTGAACAAGCGAAGCAGGATGGTGTAGATCTCCTAGAAGAAGAGCGAGAGATGGCCTTGATCCGGTCTGCAACTTATCAGCAAGATCTGCGACGCTTCCATGCAAAAAATGTTAAATGTCGGTCGTTTCATGAGGGAGATTTGGTGCTCCGAGTGGATCAACAGTGGCCCCACAAGCTCGCTCCTGCATGGGAGGGTCCCTTTGTTGTCACCAAGTTGTTGAACAATGAATCTTATCAGATGTTCAACCTCAAGAAGCAGATTGACGAGCCGAGAGCTTGGAACACAGATTTGCTCCGACGTTTCTATACTTCAGAACAAAGTGGCTTAGATGTAATAAAAATGTTTCAGATCATGGGATGTATACAAGTTTGACTTCCGCAGTCTTTTCATTGATTCCGATCAAGTAATTTCTCACTTGGGACTACTCCGTGTGTTGAGCAATCCTCACACTCGAGGGCTTAGCCTCGAACATGCTTTTGCCTAAGTTAAAAACCCTACCAAGTGGATAGCAGTCCATTCACTCGGAGACTTAGCTGCGAACCAGTCTTCGCCTAAGTTCAAAACTACTCCGAGTGATGAGCACTCCTCACACTCAGGGGCTTAGCCTCTAACATGCTTTTGCCTAAGTTAAAAACCATGCCAAGTGGATAGCAACCCATTCACTCGGAGACTTAGATGCAAACCAGTCTTCGCCTAAGTTCAAAACTACTCCGAGTGTTGAGCAATCCTCACACTCGGAGGCTTAGCCGCGAACATGCTTTCACCTAAGATAAAACCCCTACCGAGTGGATATCAGCCCATTCACTCGGAGACTTAGCTACGAACCAATCTTCATCTAAGTTCAAAACTATTCCGAGTGTCGAGCGATCCTCACACTCGGGGGCTTAGCTGCGAACCAGTCTTCGCCTAAGTTAAAAACCTTGCCGAGTGAACAACAGTCCATTCACTCGACGGCTTAGCCACGAACCAATCTTTGCCTAAGTTCAAAAACTTCCCTGAGTGTTGAGCAACCCTCACACTCAGGGGCTTAGCCACGAACATGCTTTTGCCTAAGTTAAAAACAAATTCCATCGAACGAAGGATCGAAAGCCAAATGCGGATAAATTTAAAGGTTTCATGGCGGATAAATGTTTTGCGCACAAGCAAACGTGCTCAAGCGTAAGGCCTGAATGAAGTTTTAAGGATGATACATCATCACTCGGCATACCAAGGCAAATAAAGTTTTCCCATAAATCAAGTTTTTCAAGCACCCGACGGGCTTGCTGGCTCGAGAATGTGTCCAAGTCAATCCCATCTGCGATCCTCGTGGCTGCGTTGATGGAGGTCTTCATGAAATCTTCAAACTGAAGCTTCTTCGTATTCATTACTCGGAGCTCCTTCAACTTGTCCTCCCTTGCCTTCTTACAATGGCCCCATACGAGGGAGAGCGCCACGTCGGCTTCGCGGCGTGCGGCTGACTTCTTCCACGCCTCCACTCGACTGGGAAGATCATTAAGGCATGCCATCATGGCTGTAAGATCAAAGTGAAGGACATCTTTGGGCCACAGTTCTTTGTCGATCTTCTCCATCGCAGTTTTCAGTCGGAGGATATATGCTTGAACACTATGGAGTCTGAAGTTGAGACAGAACATGTTCATGGCCACTCCGTCACCAACATGTGACTTGGTGGGATCCAGGTTGGGCTCAATCTCTTCGGTTTCCTTTTCAAAGTCTTGGCACAATTCTGAACCAAAAAAGAAATAGAGGGAAGGTTACATAACTGCTTACGGGAGTTAAGATAATAAAGTCGATAAGGAAACATAACGTCAAGCATGGTCTACATCTTCCTTGCAAACTCATCTAAGTGCTTCTCCACACCATTGCACCTTTTGGACAGCGCTTCTATTTTCTTGTTCCACTCGGCACGTTCCTGCTTCAGTTTGGAATTCTCTTCCTCGAGCTTTTTTGCTGCAGCAAGCTTCTTCTCATTGGCGTCAGTCTTCTCCCTCGCCACCTTTTTGGCCTCGACGAGTGCTTTGTCTAAAAAATAGCATTGTTGAGTCGTGCTTGGAGTTGACGGTTCTCATCTCGCACGTCTATTCGAGCGGAGCACTAGATTCAAGGGAGGTAAGGAAAAATAACAAGTATTCAGTCGATAAGAGTTACCTCCCAGGGTCCTGAGCTCAGTCTGCACACATTCCAAGTTGCTCTTTGAAGCTCCCATATCCAATTGCAGCTAAATTTTCTCCTTCTCCAGATCCTTGTACTACGTGCCAAGCTCGCAAGCTCTCTGAAATCAACAAAGAAAAATGTTAGTCAACAGGAAACACCTCCACTCCCAAGTGCAGAATGTCAAAAACAATCGAATGGACGGCGGACCCCGCCCCACCCACTCTGCTGGAATAGCGTCATATCAAGGTTGATGAAAATAATATCCATGAAACCTACATTTAGGAGAGGAAGTATTCAAGCAAAAATTCCACCCGACATGTCGAGTGGCATGCGTACTCCGCGTACCGCAGACAGCGTTGTGCTCAAGATGGTCTGTACCAGACCCCTGCCAGTGCAAGCACTCGATAGTGATCTCGGGGACTACACCCAGTGGTGCACTCAGCGTGCCCCCACTGGAAGATTTATCACTCGATCTGTCGAGTGATCCGCCACCCCATTCCGCACCTTTGAAGTAGCGTCATATCATGGTCGAGAAATGATGTCCATAAAACCTACGAAATAGCCTCGAGGTGGGACGGCTAAAAGGTCCACTCAAGAGGTCGAGTGGCAAACGTACTCCGTGTATGACCAAAAGTCCCGAGTTCAAGTTTTTAAGACTACTGCTCATCAACAGTAGCCTCGGGTACTAGACCTAGTAGGTGCACTCAGCGTGCCCCTACTGGTTCCTAAACACATTCGACGAGGCCTGCCCTGTCCAAGCATTCAACGGTCTCTATCACACCCCTGCCAGTGCAAGCACTCGACAGTGGTCTCGGGGACTACACCCAGTGGGTGCACTCAGCGTGCCCCCACTAGAAGATTCGCCACCCCACTCCGCACCTTTGAAGCAGCGTCATATCATGGTTGATAAAAATAATATCCATGAACCCTACAAGGAAGCTTTAGAGTGGCACGGCCAGGGCAGGAAGTTCACTCGACATGTCGAGTGGCAAACGTATTCCGCATATGACAAACTCTAAGACCCCTGCCAGTGCAAGCACTCCACAGCAGTCTTGGGGACTACACCCAATGGGTGCACTTAGCATGCCACCACTGGACCTGCTACCACTTGACCCATCGAGTGGTGAGCAGAAAAAAAACTCGACCTGTTGAGGAACTTCCAAAGCAATTCTAAGACTCCTGCCACAAGGCAAGCACTCGACAGCAGCCTCGGGGACTACATCCAGTGGGTTCACTCAGCGTGCCCCCACTGGATCAGGAAACGTACGACTAAGACCTGATTTACCCGAGATAAAAACAAGCAAAGTTTACTTAATAAGGTAAACATCCACTTCAGAAGAAATGCCCAGTGAGTGTACAGTCGAGGAAGACAGGAGGCCAAATAGAAATAAACTCACAATGGCACTTACTCGGACATTGAGGCGGAGTGCTGTGCTAACGTCATAGGCCATCTTGCTAGCCTCATATGCCGCCTTGGTGCTCCACATCATTTCCTCGGCTTGGATTATAGCTTCCTTGGCGGCCCCGGTCTGATCCTCGGGGACGTGAAACAGGGGAAATGCAGTCATCGGAAGAGGAGATGATGGTTGAACCGGTACAGTCAAGGATACTGAGGGTTGGGTAGTCGGCACGACAGCCATGATGGTTGAGGCAGCTGGCGGAGCACTCGACAATGGAACCGTTCTGGTCGAGTCGCTTATCCCCTAGGGTGAAGCAGCAGTCGACTGTTGGGGCGTGCACGTTGATGGAGTTCTTCGGGAGCGTACGCGCAGGTCGCCTCCCATACCTCGGGGAAATTCTTCATCATCCTCCAGCTGGATGATATCTGCAAGCGTCAATTGACAACATTAGTCTATAGTGTCGGCAAATCATATTCCAAAAACCAGAGCTAAACAAAGATCTGATTACCACGCTGGGAAGTTGCTGCGTCAGCAGTATCTAAGTCCATTTGGTCTTCTTCGTCCCGTGGAGGCGACGCCACTAAAGTAGTGGTGCTGATAAGCAGATTTCCATTCGGTTAAACAACAATTCGAAGTCATAATTGACAGTGAAAGGTGAAAGCGAACACTTATGTGGACACGACAGGCATGGCCATCTTCATGTGGGGCAGAGCTTTGCGAGGTTTTTCTGTGTTAGGTTTGGATTGCTTCGCTGATCGCTCATTTGACTCGACGGTCGAGGGACGGTCCCGCTTCGGGTTCCTTTCGCTCGGCGCCGGGGCTTTGTCCGCGGCAGTGGCAGGATCTTGATGGGACTTGGAGCGACCTTCGGTGCGTGGCGGAGAGTCAGCTTCTTCCTCGTTCTCGCCCAAGTCCTCATATTCCTCTTCGTTGTCATAAACATAGTCAACGTCCACGCTACCATCCTCACTTTCCCCATTGTCTTCAGGCTGACTCCCGTTGGGTACGGGTGAGTGCATGTGTGTCCACTCTTGCATGGTTCAAACAGTGTAATCAGTCAACAGGTCAAACAATCACTCGACAAACTAGTACAATAGTCGACAAGATAAAGCTTATCAGATTCTTTAGCGGATTTGCAGCAGAGTATGGTAGGATCCTCTTAGCATCCAAGGGGGTGTCACAAGCTCCGGTGATGCTGCGAAGCCACTGCTCGACAGTTTTTTTGTGAAACCTCTTCTGGGTGCGTCCGGGTCGTGTCCTCAGGGCCGGCATAATGCCACATGGTGTGGTCCCTCGCCTGAAGAGGCTGGATCCGTCGACTGAGGAATGTCCCCAGGAGATCCATACCAATGACTCCCCCACGGATAAGGTCCCCTACAGCATCCACCAGGATCCCAACCTGGACTTTCTCCCCCTCCAACACCTTCAACAATTTGAGGATGGCTGGTCGATCTAGCGTGAAGGGAGAAAGGCCAATCGACATATTGGGAGAAGCTACATCTTTGCAGTAAAACCATGTCGACTGCTAACCCCTAACCGATTCGGGAAAAGTAAAGGAAGGAAAAGAACTACGAGATCTCTTATGGATCCCTAAACCTCCACACAGCTGAACTACATGAGTCTTTCCATCCTCAAGATGGGCTTTTTTACCATCTTAGATCTGACAGTGAAAATGTGCTTGAACAAACCCAAGTAGGGAGAGCAGCCAAAGAAACGCTCGCACAAAGTGATGAAGACATACAAGTAGGAAATTGGATTGGGAGGAAAGTGATGGAGTTGAGGTCCGAAAGAGTTCAGAAATCCTCTAAAGAATGGATGGGGAGGCATGGAGAAACCTCTTTCGACGTTGGAGAGGAGGAGGACCCGCTCCCCCTCGCGTGGCTCCGGCTCGCGCTCCCCCTCCAACAGCCTCCAAGCACCGTCCGCCACGATCCCTTGGGAGAAACTCCCCCTGGATCCACCCGGCCGGCGCAGTGAACCGGGCAGTTGGGGGCTTCTTGGCCTTGCCCTTTGTGGTGGCCCTCTTGACGCGCTCCAATTTCTCCGTTACACCCTTCGTCATCGTGCCCCTCTGGAGCCGGCGCTCATGCTCACCCCGGGCCGCCTACGCCTCCTCGGCCGCCTTCACCAGCGCGGCATCTTTGCCCTCCACCTCCTGGCGGAGCCCCTCTCCCGCTCCTTCGCCTCTAGGCGGAGAGCCGCATCGCATTCTGTCAGCTCTTGGTGGTGGGCTGCCTCACGCTCAGTTGTCTCCGCCTGCGCCCGGATCACCTTCTAGCGGAGTTGTTTGCACTCCGTGGTCAGGAGGCTCCGCTGCTTGTCGAGCTCCACCACCTGGCGCTGGAGCTTGACCGTCTCGGCATGGATGGCTCCCCAGAACAAAAAGAAAAGAGGTGGGATTCAGCCTGCCTTCGCGGTAGCCGGCTCGAACCCCGGGGGCTACACCCCCCCCCCCGAAAGTTGCAAAGATATTACCTTGCAGGTTCAAGGACAGGGTCGCCAGGCGGCCCTCATTTGCCCGTTGCAAACCCAGAAGGGCGTTGTATGTGGCCACCCGGCGATCGTGCGCTTCCTGCAAACAACAAAGTGATGCAGCATTAGACTCGACCCGCATGCGCCCCAACAGGCTCAAGTCTCGGGGGCTACACCCAGTGGGTGCGCTCGCGCACCCCCACTAGAAAAAAGCATCAAAGCAAAAGAAAAGGCGAGAACTTACCACGACGGTCTGCTCAAGGTTCACCAGGCGGTCGTTTGCGGCTCGGGCATCCTACGTCACCTGGGCACGGCACGGTGCAAACGCGTCGATCATGGCGGCCATCGCCATCCCAAGGGCGCTTGGCACATCACCAATGACCAGGCGCCTGGCAGCAGGCCAGTTTTGCTGCGGCCGGCCCCCATCTGCAGGCCCCCCTTGCCTGAGGTCACCACTGTGCCAGGGCCCCCCAATGATGGGCTCGCATCGTCGTCCCTCTAGACGTCACAATCGCCGCCAACGGTGCCCTGCCTCCGGGTGCACCCCCCCGGATCACCTCCAATGTCAGCACCACCGGAGCCGGCGTGTCTGGAGCCGGCATATCCGATGTCGGCACGTCCCAAACCGGTGCCTCCGAAGGCGGCACCTCTGGGGCCAGACCTCCCAAGTCCAGAACATCGACCGCCGAAGGCTCCCCCGCCCCCGACGGCATGTCGTCCGCCCTTGATAGTGCCACGTCGCACCCCGCCTCTTCTCCTTCTTCGGCGCTGGCCGCAACAGCACCTACTGTCGGGCGCGCGTCCTCTGCAGCCTTCGCATCAGCCTCCGCTCGCCGCGCGGGGTCATGGAGGTCTTTGGACCTCCGCTCCCGACTGTGGGGGAATGGCTACTATGTCTGGCTGGCCGCTTCCCCGCCAGCTCCTCCCGACGACTGTTGTCTCTTCATCGCCTCCTCCCTTTGGTTGTGCGCCTCGTCGCGCCGCTCCCACTCGGCCGCCTCAAGGTTGCGCCATGCTTCGTGCTCCCTCTCCTCTGTGGCGCTCGGCGGCGCCGTCACTGCGGCCCTGCTGTCTGGAGTCCTTCCCAGGGCACATACTTCCCTGATTAGGCAGGATAAGTAAGGGGAGGCGAGGGAGAGGGCAAACAAGAAAGACGATAAGGACTCAGGTTCACCCGATGACGATGGGGACCGCCATCCTTGCAGGGCCTGTCTGGGCCACTTGCCGCTTCTTCCCACAGCCTCCATGGCTGCCACCTGGTTGCTCGGCGGCCGGCCGTTTGGGCGCCGGTCTGGAGTCGGTCGGCTGCTTCCCCTTGCCAGCTACGGCCGCGCCGTCCCGGCTAGGCTCTCGGACGGCGCGGCAAAGGTGCCTCTCGGCGTCATGACGTTATCCTCGGAGGCTTCGAGGTCCTCAGGGGCCTCTGCATCGTGCGACGCCCCCCCCCCCCGACTAAGCGTCATCATCGGTCCAATCCCGCAAGTGCATTTGGGGAGGAAACTCACCCGTCGACTCGGTCGCCTCCGTCTCCGTCTCGACCTTGCCGGCTTCGGACATGCCGGCTTGCTCTGAGTCCACCGGCTCCACGTCGTCGACGTCCTTGACCTCTTCGGGGTCCGAGTCCACCACGTCGGCGGCCGACTCCCCATAGTCCTACAACCACGGGAAAACCTGCAAGCGGAGAAGGCGCCTCACCACCAGGCCAAGGGGTAGCTCCGACTACTAAAAAGAAAGGGGAGGAGGAGACGGCTAGACACTTACCGGCGGTGCAGGGCAGCTCCGGTTGTATGGGGTCTTCCCCCATTTCCACTCCGTCTCGCTCAGCTTCGGCATCGAGATGGCATTCACCCTCCTTGCCACATGGATCGGCTTTACCTCCTTGGTGGAGAGCCGACAAGGGTCATGCCGCCCTCCCATCTGGCAGATGAGGTGCGGCCGTCTCTATAGTGGCTGCACCCGGCACGCCACCATCGCAACCAGTAGGTCGGAGGCTTTCAGCCCCTCCGTCTTGGTCATTATCAGCAGACGCTCACAGAGCCGGTCTGCCATCTCGGGCGCCTGGGGTGGAGCCGTCCGCCAGTTCAGCATCGCAGCCGCCAGCTGGTTAACGTAGTGAGGGAGGTTGATGTAGTCCTCCTCCGGCTTCGCATTCTTCACGAAGAAGAACCCCCGCTGCTAGTTCTTCACTGACTCCTGCAGTGGGAGCTTCGGGAAGCCATCTCCGTTGCGGATGTGGATCAGAGCCCCCCCCCCCCCGGCAGGCGGTCATGACCTTCGCCTGGGTCACCGGGTCCTTCAAGGGCTCCTCCGACGGGAACTTATGGCTATGGCGGAGGTGCTCGATGAACTGCTCGTCGACATCACAGCCGTCCCACGCGCCCTTGCTCTCCATTAGCCCCCGAGGCGGCTCGCGGTCGTTGTGGCGGGGCGGATGCGCGGTCGCGGTGGCCCTCGGCGGTCAACTGGTGGTGGCGCAGCGAGTGCGCAGATCTATGCTCTCCTTCTCTCTCTCTCAAAGCAGCGAAGAGGGGGCAACGAAGACGATGCGACAGGGGGGACGCATGCGATGTTCTGTCCCTCTCCCCTCGCCATTTAAACCTTGCACGACTAATCGCGGGGTGCGGATTCGTTGCGCGCAGCCCCCACGATCCCCGCCACTCGCGGGAGGGGGGTTACTGCGCTCGGGAACGCCAACCGACGGCCCGTGCCGCAGAAGATCCGTGCTCGCGGGCCAAGCCCGTAGCCGTCGAGGGCCCTGTCCTGTAGCCTGGTCTTGTCCGCCGCGTGGCCCGTCAGGAAACCGCCTGACACGTCTCCCACGTGGCGCATTTTCTCCGCCCGTCGGAGAGGCCGAGGCGGCGCGCGAGCGTCAGCCGCCTGCGGAGCCGGTCGTTACATGCCAACGCCTTCCGGCCCCTGAATCTTGCCGCAGGGCGAGAATGTAGGACTCAAGCCAGCGAGGTCCACCGCGGCTGGCCAGCGGGCCTCCCCTGCTTCGAGGACTACTATCGGGGGGATAACCCTGGGGTAGCCTCAAACAACCCTCTACACCAACCTTCTCAAACAAGTGCAGGGCGAGCCACTTCCTCCTACAGTTCGGCTAGGGGTGGAGACCTCTAGCTCCATAGCCGGCCACACATTGGATGCCGTGGTTAAGGTACGCGCGGTAACAGTGGCCGTCCATCCCATCGGGGGTCAGCACCCGCATGGCCGTAGTGGCTCTGACTCTGGCCAACTATGATCGGGCGTCAGAATAGTGTCAGCACGCCCTCAACCACTCCATTACCTGCCCTAGCATGGCTATAGCGCGGTCGGTCATACCGCTGACCACGGTCGGCTACCACAAGATGACCCCCCGAAGGACGGCCCATGCCGGGAAGTGACCGGCATAGGGACCCACCTGCGGGCCCCTCTAGCTCCCAACTGGACCCCGCAGCCGGCGGGTCCTACCAGCAACAAGACCCCTCGTCCGAGGGGCCCCACAGCCGGCTAGAGAGGCTGCTAGCTGGGGCCCCCGTAGCCTTCTATCCGTATTGTAATCTGAGCGGTTGGCCTATAAAACCCCCTAGAGCCCCCCCATGCACGGGGATGATCAACCAGACCACACTCACCACACGCACGTAGAGAAGCAACAAAGGCAGCCTAGCCCCTTCTTCCTCCTCTAGCCATACAGCTCCAGGAACACCTTTGTAACTTCACCATCGTCTAAACTAGACCGAGCAGGACTAGGGGTGTTATCTCCCACGGAGGGCCGCGAACCTGGGTACATCACGTGTCCATCACCGCTTGTGCCTAATCCCGCTCCTGAAGCCCATCGATGTCCTTTCAAACCCAACCACTCTCGATAAGCCTACCATGGCATCTGTCATGAGAAAACGACAACAATCACGTCCGTATCAAGTAGACCGAAACAATTCTGCATCTACTATTCTTACTCCACACATCGACCAACTCCTACCTCCATCTAGAGTATTAAGTTCATGAAGAACAGAGTAATGCATTGAGTAAGATGACATGATGTAGAGGGATAAACTCAAGCAATATGATGAAAACCCCATTTTTTATCCTTGATTGCAACAATACAAATACGTGCCTTGCTACCCCTACTTTGTCACGAGGTGAGGACACCGCTAGATTGAACCCAAAACTAAGCACTTCTCCCATTGCAAGAATTGCCAATCTAGTTGGCCAAACCAAACCAATACCTCAAAGAGACTTGCAAAGATATTAAATCATACATATAAGAATTCAGAGAAGATTCAAATAATACTCGTAGATAATCTCATCATAAACCCACAATTCATCGGATCTCGACAAACACACCGCAAAAGAGTATTACATCAGATAGATCCCCATGAAGAGCATGGAGAACATGGTATTGAAGAACATAGAGAGAGAAGAAGCCATATAGCTACTAGCTATGGACTCGAAGGTCTGAGGTGAACTACTCACGCATCATCGGAAGGGCAATCGTGTTGATGTACATGCCCACCATGATCGAATCCCCTTCCAGTAGATTATCGGAAAAGGCTCCAAGATGGGATCTCATGGAAGTAGAGGCTTGCGATGGCGGAAAAGTATCATCATGGATATTTTTGTTATTGGGGGAATATTCCTGAATTTATAGGAGAAGAATTAGGGTTAAAATAGCTACAGGGGGCCCACAAGCCCGGGATGCCTCCCCAGGGGTGCGCCCAGGTGGCTTGTGGCCCACCTGTAGGTCTTCTGGCCTACTCTCCAAGCCTCATGGGTTCCTTCTGGTCCAAGAAAAACTAGCATATAATTTTATTCCATTTGGACTCCATTTGATATTCCTTTTCTGCAATACTCAAAAAGAAGGAAAAAACAGAAACTGGCACTAGGCACTAGGTTAATAGGTTAGTCCCAAAAATAACATAAAATAGCATATTAAGTCATATAAAACATCCAAAATAGATAATATAATAGCCTGGAACAATCAAAAATTATATATACGTTGGAGACGTATCAAAGTGTCAGAAAGAGAAGGTAGAAAGCCTATGGTTTGAATGAAGGTGGAGAATCTCTAGGAGATTGTTTGAGACCATATAGGGATTTTTTGAGAATACACACGTGGTTGGGATAAGAAGGATTTTCAAAACCACGAGGTTTCTCAAGGTACACGGTTTCTTGAAGAGAACCATGAAGAAAAGCATTTTTGAAGTCTAATTGGTGGAATGGCCATGAGGAAGAAACTGCAATGCTAAGAACAGTGCGAAAGGTACTAGGTTTGACAACCGGTGAAAAAGTTTTGTCGTAATCAATCCCATGCTGCTGAGAGTAACCGCGACAAACCCAACGAGCTTTGTAGCAAGAAAGACTACCATCGGAGTGAATTTTTTGTCAAAACACCCATTTGCTAGAGACAATATTGGAGTTAGAAGGACGAGGAACAAGTTGCCATGTATTATTCTCAATTAGAGTGGCATATTATTCTTGCATACTAGCAACCCAGTTGGGATCTAAGAGAGCAGATTTGTAAGATCTAGGAACTAGAGAGAGACTCGTTGTAGCGTGAAGGTTTAGGCGGTTGACGGGTTGATGGAAATCGGACTTAGACCTAGTGCACATAGTATGATTGTTAGTAGGTGGTAGGGTGGGAACAAAACATGCTGGAAGGGAAGTGACAATTGGAGAAGGGTCCGGCTCCGCGGAGGACAGGGACAGGAGAGAGGGAGATGGTGGATTAGCAACTCGTGAAGAAGGAGGAGACAGTGAAGCAGAATTTCCATCGTATGTAGTGAGAGAGGAGGATGCTGGTGCGGAAGGATTGCCGACAGGTGAGACGACCATGGGTGGAGCATAAAATTGAAAGGGTGAACGACTCGTAGGAGAGGGGGCCGAAGATGGATTTGGGGTGGCAGGATTATTACGGTGAGCAAAGGGAAATATGTGCTCGGCAAAGGTAACGTGCCTAGAGACAAGCACCCGGCCAATGTGAAGGTCGAGGCAACGACATCCTTTGTGTTCATCCAAGAAAGAGAACACACGGGGTCGACAAAAGTTTGTCGGGGCATGTAGTAGAGATGTTTGGAAAGCAAAGACTACCAAATACACGAATGTCGGAGTAATTGGGATGACATAAGAAAAGGGAGAAATAGGGAGTGGTATTGGGGTTACCTTAGAAGGGCAAACATTGAGAAGAAAGGTAGAGGTTTGGAGAGCTTCTGTCCAGAATTTTGGTGGCATGGAGGATTGAATAAGGAGAGTACGGACAATGTCGTTGAGAGTGCGAAGAGATCGTTCAGCTTTGCCATTTTGAGGAGAGGTATAAGGACAAGAGAAACGAAAAAGAATGCCATGTTGGAGAAAGAAAGTACGGTTTTTTTTTGTTATCAAATTCACGACCATTGTCACATTGTATGAAGCGCATTGGGAGGAAGAAGTGAACAGAAACATAACGTTGAAAGTTAAGAAAAAAAGCATGAACATCAGATTTGTTGTGTAGGGGTAAAGTCCAAACAAACTGTGTAAAATCATCGAGGATGACAAGGTAGTATTTAAAACTAGAAACACTTGCAATTGGGGACGTCCATATATCACAATGTATTAATTCAAAGGAATAAGTCCTAGAAGAGCAAGAGGAACTACAAGGAAGACGCACATGTTTGCCTAATTGACAAGACTCACAAAAGGAGGAATTTTGAGAATCTCTATATTACAAGGTATTGAAAATTCACTAAGAACAGATGCTAAAAAAGCCAGGTTGGGATGTCCTAAACGCAGATGCCAGAGATCAACGGACGCCATCATGGAGGTTGGATGTGCGGCAGCGGAAACACCATGGAGAGAGTACAAATCATTGGAGCTATTGAAGCGTGCGATCTTAGCCTTGGTCCGATAGTCCTTCACAGATAAGCCAAAAGGGTTAAACTCAACAGAAACAAGATTATCACAAGTAAACTTGTGAACAGAAAGTAAGATAAGAGCTGGAGCAACAAGGACATCACGAAGAAGAAGTGGTTTAGTGGGAGAGGGAATTTGAGCTTGGACAACACGGTAAATTGGAATGGTGGAACCATCACCAAGCGTGATGGATTGAAAAGAGTATGGTGTACAAGAGAAAAGAAAAGTACTTGATGCAGACATATGACAAGAAAAAACTGAATCGAAAATCCAATCCCTACCTGAGTTGCCTTGAGAGAAAAAGTTGTTCATGGCATGAAGAAAAGAGGATTGATCCCATCTTGGCATTAAAGTTGAGGTTGGTGTAGGTAGCAGGGCTGAAGAGTATAATGGCATAGGCAGCAGAGCCGATGGTGGTGTGTAGGAGCGGCCACCGTCGGCATAGGGTGGGACGCCATAGGATGATGGTGTCGGGAGCAATGCCTACGGTGTCGGGTAGTGGCCGTCGACAAAGGGTGGAACACCATAGGATGGAGGCGTCCGCAGCAAAGCCGGCGGTGGCATGTAGCGGCCGTCGACGTATGATGGGACGACATGATACACATGCGTCGGGGGTCGGGGTGTGAGGAACCCGAGGCACCAGTGTGCGGACGAACGTCGGGCTGCCATGCACTGGTGTATGCGGGTGGAGCGCCGAGAGGAGACGGGGCAGACCAGGGCATGGGCCACTCCTGGACGAGCCCGGTCCAGGGATCATGCGAAGGATGATAAGCAGGAGAAGCCGTAGGAGGAGCACTGGCAGGCGGCACAGCTTGCGTACTAGGTGGCGGCAGAGAAGGAGTTGAGCGCGTCGAGGGCGGCCGGTAGATGGGATTCTTGCCGCGATAGTTGGGACTTGGACGCCAACCCGATGGTGGAGTGGCCGGGGCTGATAACTGAGGTGCCGCAGGCGGTGGGTCTGAGGGACGACAGCGAAGAGCTGAGGACGATCCACTTTGTTTGATTGGGCACGATCGACCTACTATAGGATGGAACGAACTACGGCAAAGGATGTAGGTGGCCGCATCATGGGGATTAAGGAGGCATATTTGTATAATTGTTTGCTAAGCCCGACGAGGGGGGTGTTGATGAGCTGCCGATCGTCAACTGGATCACCAAGTTCATGAAGTTCATCGGAGATGGCCTTGGGTCATTGATAGTAGACACTGAGAGAGTTATCGCCTTCCACCGTGTTCCGGAGCTCGGTGTGGAGGATGTGAGTACGAGCATCAATGTTGTCCTGGAATAGTTGCTGAAGAGACGCCCAGAGATTGAGAGCGGTGGCAGCTTCGCGGAAGACAAGGTTGAAGATCTCGGTGGAGACGTGCATGTAGATCCATTAGATGATGGCGAGATCATCCTTGACCCACTGTGCATCATGAGGTTGAGGGATCGAGCCGGCGTTGACGTGGGAACAAAGATTGCAATGCCCAAGGTGGACGTCGAAGAGGTGGCGCCAGTGATAGTAATTGTGGGAGTTGAGATCTAGGGTTATAGGGATATATGGGCTGATATTAGAGATTTTATCTGTAAAAAACATGGTAGGAGGCGTTGGTGGGGCTAGAAGAGAGGTGGAGATTGAGGAGACGGTGGCAACTTTGGCGAGGATGGCGGTCTGGCGATCGAAGTAGCCACACGGCGGCGGTGAAGGGGAGGTGGGCGACGGAGCCATATCCTAGGACCGAAAAACTGATACCATGTAAGATAAAATAGAACTTTATTTCTTAATGATTTCGGCCATGTACATTAGTTTATATAAGGGGTTTACAAACCGACTATGATTATTACAAGCTGAGTAGGACTCGTAACTTGAGACCCAAATAATAGTCTAACATAAAGGTTGCAGGTATGCGAAGATCCTACCCAGCTCTCATCGATCCCCTTCCTCCCTAAGATTTGAATCACCTCTGCTTGACTTTTTTTACCACGTTCTTGCTGCAATTGAGACGGCTCCTCGGGCTTCATATCCGTCGCCCTCTTTCCCTGTCCTGTGCATGCAACAGGGCTCACAATCTATCCACACTCCACCATAATCAATGAGAGAAACGAAACGATAATCTATGCACCAAGGAGCTTCCGCCGTTGGACCTTCTCACGCCAAAATAGAGCCAACGTGGTCAGGGTGCCGCGCTATGATCACCATTGACCTGTCGAGTGTCGACTGTGCTTCACAAACTGTCACCTATATGATCGTCGTTGAGCTGCCGACGCCACGTTGCCGGCCACCGCTACGATCAATGTCCAACTGTCGTTGTTGTGTCATCGTCGAGTTGCTAGTGTTGCAACATCGCCGGCTACTGCTTGTTGAGTATATTGATTATTAGGAAATATGATATAGATTAAGATTTGTCCTGCTTTGTCTTGTACTTAAAGTTGGTCGTTGTATTTCTATATATATGCCACGAGGCTCAAGCAATACAACAACTATTCCAACAAACCCCTTTCTTCCTATCAACATGGTATCTGTCGCAAGTTTCTAGACCTAGCCATCGCCCACCGCTTCCGCATTAGTTGCGGCCTCCGGGGCGGTCGGCCTCCATGACCGCCACCAGAGGCCACGCCGTCCGTACCTAGGGTCGTTTGCCGGCCGTATTTACCGGCTGCCCTAGAGTCTTTTCCCGACCTCTTAATCTGGGGTTTTCTCTCTTCTGCCGGTCACATTGATCGGCGTTTTCTTTTTGGTTTTCCGATCTAAGATCGGTTTGCATCGCTCGCCGCCGTCGACCTTGCGCCTCTACTCCGACATCCGCACGTCTCGTGCGACGCGGCGGCCTCGTGCGACGCGGCGGCCCCTTACGGCCGTCGCCCGCACGTCTGCTCGATCGTTGCCTTATGCCAGCCGTCACCGTCCTGCTCCTATCTGGACTCCTGCATCACCCCAACCCGGTGGCCTCGTGCCATGTGGTGGCCCATCACAGCCACCATTCATGTGCCGGCCCGCCCGTCGATCCACGTCATGCCTGTACGGCCGCCCTGCAACCTGTCATCACCGGCTTCATCTCGGACTCCGCCGCCATCACGCCTCCATCAAGCGGCGACCCCGACCTCGCGCACGATCGAATTAATCACCCGCTCGCCGTCGTGATCCGCCTCATCTACATTGTGCGACCAACCTGGCCAGTCGGTTGCGCGTGCCTCCACAGGTCACGTGAAGACTGTCCCGAGTAAAGTGCGCCCCTCCACTGATTGAGCACCGGGCTGTCGTTGTGTTGCCCCGTCGGGCCGCAGCATCGTCGCCCAGTGGTTCTTCCCGCGGCTGCATTGACTCGCGTGCTGCTGCTGCGTCTCCCCTTCGGGTCGTAGTGTCACGGCCCACTGTCCATTGCTGCCCCGAGGATGTCCTCTCCAGGCCGTCTTCGTGGCTGCAACGTCCCTCGCATCGCCGGTGCGTCATCCCATTGGGCCATTACGAGCGTGGCACGCGGTCTCCGCCGTTGCCCGAGGCCGTCCCCCCCCCCCCACCCCCCCCGGTCGCACCTTGCTTCGCCGTCGTGCCGCCCCTTCAGGGCGTAGCGCCGCGTCCCGCGGTCACCGCCGCCACCCGAGGTTTTCCCGTCGTCGCCCCGACTCGCCTGCTGCCGCTGTGTCGCCCCTTTGGGCCGTAGCGCCGCGGCCCGCTGTCCACTCCGCCGTCTCTGCGTTTCGACTCTATGTGGTATGCTCCGCGCCACCTCCCTTGGTGTGAGAACACCACCGTCCGCGCCGGTCTTCGTCACGTTGCCGGGTTCTTCCTCACCTACTTCAAGCATCACCAACGCGCTCCTAACCAGCCGCCACCGCCACAGCCGGTCTTCTTCAGCGCCGCTGCAGCTCGCTCACCTGAGCCGCGTCGCCAGTCCACCCCCTTCTTATTCGTCCAGCACCAGCTCATCACCAACTTCGCCGTCGTCTACCCCGATCACTTCATCTACTCCGACCACCGCGGGCGACATCGGCTTCCTGTTGATTTGCGCCGCAACCGTCGTCGAGTCCTTCTCTTCTAGCCTCCTCGACATGACGTACAAGTTGTGTGCAGGTCCCCATCTACGCATGCCCGGTGTTGGCAACACCGACGCGTGCCTTCATCCCCGATGTGTTCCTAGGTCTGGCAAGCCTGGAGCGACGCATCTTCAACATCGACTTCGTTTTTCTATGCATGCCCGGTGCTGGCAACATCGATGCGTGCTTTCGTTCGCGATGTGTCCCCGGACTTGGCAATCCCGACGCGACGCGTCTCAACTACGTATTCTTCCCGACGCATCACTACTTCGACACCACTATGCCCATGACAAACTCGGCGCCTCCTTGCGCCCGCGGCTCCTCGGCGACTACCGTTGTGACTGCGGGAAGATGTTGAGTATATTGATTATTAGGAAATATAAGATAGACCTGGATTTGTCTTGCCTTGTCTTGTACTCCAAATTGATCGTTATACTTCTCTCTATATATATATATGTCCATAAAGCTCAAGCAATACAACAACTATTCCACCAAATTCCTCTCTCCTTGTCAACACTGCTGATATGACCCTGTCGAGTTGTCGCTGTTCGCTGCTGTGTTGTTGTCGACTTTCCATAGTTGTGACGTCGGTGCCAGAGTCAGTTCTTGTGGTTTTGTAACCCAACCCAACAGACCATGGCTGAAGGCCGACACACACATTAACTTAACACACGCACTCGACGGTGGCGCCACCACTTCCCATTCCCTGTCTACCGGTGGCGCACTGCTGCTTATAAGTCCCCTCGGGCATGACATCTCCACGTACATGCCGCGCTGCATCAATCTTTTGATATATGCTCATGATTTAGATGAAGTGGCGAAATCCATATAGTTGTACTTCTCTGAATACAATAGTTTCATGTGGCTTCAGGGGTTGGGCCTGCCGGGATTAAAGTGGCGAAATCCGTATTGGCAGTACTCTGTACTCATTCGCATGATTGACCGCTAAGATTGCACTATCACTTGTATTTCTTTCATTAGTATATATCCACGTGATCTACTATTCTTTCTTCTTTCAGATTGTTTATTATGCCTTCTTGCGTGTTTCTTTGATTCAGTTTATTATGCCTGAAGCAGCCGGAACCTCCGGAGCAGCGAGAGACTAATGTTAGTGTACTAAAATTTGGACTCTAGTACCTCATACTTATGTACGGACAGTTGTAGCCATGCCAGCGGAAAGGTTAATCAGGAGGCTGCTATAAGCAAATATGAAGACGCCAAGGAACATTCAAGCACAAGACCGAAGACTAAGCGCTGGGACCCCGGCAAGATCTTGCCGGGGGTAGCCTGCGGAGTCCTGGCAAGAAAGCACCCGGCAAGGCCCTGCCATTCTGCCAGCGCAGAGACGAGGTGTCGATCCGTGTGGATACGTGTCGAGGCGATGTTAACGGAGAAGCTAAGCGTTGCAGATGGGACAGCTCCCGTACCGTGGAAGGTCAGGGACACCTGACGGAGCATTAAATGTGTTTGTCTTACGTCGTCAGTGTTAGGTATGATAACACTGTGCACCTCGTGCATGCGATACGCCACTGTTGGGATCCCCTTAATCATATAAAAGGAGGCCCAAGGCGTTACAAGGAGGCTTTTTCTTCCACCTTCTGGCATACACGCCCGTAACGGCTGTTCTTAGCGCTCCGGTAGCTAGAACCTTTGAACACCCATAATACACATAAGCAGGAGTAGGGTTTTACGCTTCTCAGCGGCCCGAACCTAGGTAAAATCTCCCCTCGTGCACGTACCGTCCTCCCGCCGAACCACAACAGGATCCATACGATCCCATAGGTGTCGTGCACCGACAACTTTGGCGCGCCAGGTAGGGGGACTGGTTGTGTGAACCTCACCCCATGATCGGGATGCCGGATTCTTCATCATCCTCATCGCCATGGACCCCAAGAAGAAGGGCTACACGGAGGTTGACACGTCCACGTCATGCGTGCCCGTAGCTGCTCAGACGGGCGACGGTGCGGATGCGGGCGGAGGTCATGAGCTTCCACGACGTTTGGCGATCAAGGCCAGGCTAGCGGTGCCGTTCGTAGTGACGGTGGCAACCCGCGTGCCGCCGGTTCTCAAGACGGAGCCACGCAGCCCACAAGTGGCACGGTGAACTCAAGGGATCGAAGGGCGCCTTCTGAAGCACCTACTCAAGCGCATGCGTCGCGGCCTTCTCAGGTCATGCGCGATGAGCAGCGCCACGACGTCGGAGGTTCCAAGCGCCCTCATGAAAAGACTCTCGCACATCACTCTTGAGATGCGCGGGACCAGCATACGCGCCAAAATGCCGATGGAGGTGGTGCAAGGTCACGAGACCGTGATGGAGCTCCTTCTAACGTAGTTAGGAGTCAGAGCATCTCATGCTCATTAAACCTTCCGCTGCCGACATCGTCAGCAGAAGCATTGGCGCGGGCAAAGCTACTCTTGAATTTCCCTCCTGCGGCCGAGAAGCTCGATGAGTGAAGGGCTACCATCTAGAGCCTCATTAGTTTCACCGATAGGGATGAGCTGTGACGGGCCAAGCTCTCGCAACAGCGTTCCATCGAGTCAGCGCGTACCAATGGCGATAAGACCAAAGGTGGCACGACCACGGTGCATTCTCCCCCGCGGCGACCACAGCGATCACCGACTCTACGGACCGGGGCTGGTGGTGATGACTCCACGGCATCGTCTGACTGCCGAGTCCGCCGCAATCAACGACAAGTTCTTCTGGAGCGAACCAAAGAGGATGCTCGAACCATCATCGAGCGGCAACGGGAAACGCGCCATCAATCTGATAAGCACGCAAGGCCCATTGTAGACAACCCTACGCCAGGGTATCCTATCGACCTTCCTTATGAAGTGGGTTGTCCAGAGTTTACCCGTGAGCTGTGGCGAGTCCAGTGGCCAAATTCCCGGACGTTCAAGCGAGAGGTCTTGGAGAAATGTGACGGCAAGACACATCCGTCGGAGTTCTTGAGCATCCACACCATCGCGGTGCAGGCTGTCGGGACTCGCTACGACAAGATACTCGCCAATATTTCCCGTTGATGCTCAAGCCCAACGTCAGGACATGGTTGATGCATGTGCAATAGAATTCCATTTCTTCCTGGCCAGAATTATTCCATGAGTTTGTTGGCGCCTTTACCGGAGGCCACCAAGCTCCTGGTATATTCAGAGGATCAGCCACGTGCACCACAACATCCCAGACGTTCATCCTGATGTCGTTATCAGCACGTTCCATCAGAACATGCGTAACCGCAGGATGCGCGAAGAGTTGACGATGAACAAAGTCAAGGATGTCGCTGAGCTTTACGCTCTGGCCGATAGGTGCGCTCGAGCTGAAGAAGGGAGGAGGCTCCCCAGTGAAGACGCCACTGCCCCGGCAAGGAAAGGCCGCCGGCAGAACAAAAAGCGCAAGGACAAGACCGTGCTTGCCGTCGAGGAATTCGACAACATTAACGCCGGCAAGAAGACAAAGACTGATACCCACGGCAAGGAGGTTGCCGGGTGCGCCTCTTGCTAGGCCTTGGCGACTGCCGACAAGCCGGAGGGCTCCGACAAGCAATACTCCAAGATCCATCACACCAAGAGCCACGTTCTCCAAAACTATCTACAAGTCGAGCAGCTTGCCGAGAGGCAGAAAGCCGAGTACATAAGGCGAGACAAGGAGAAGGCCCAAGAGGATGCATAGGGATCCGACAAGAAATGTGGTGGCCAAGGAGGTCGCCACGGCAAGACCAAGCAGCAAGAAAGGCCCGCTCGAGGCCGTGACAAGAGAGAGGAGGATGATGATGGCAATGAAGAGGACGATGAGTCCAGCAAGCATGAGTTCCAGAGAGCTACATATGTCATGTGTGTCGACGGAGGCGCCTCGTTGCATTCTTCCTGCTGCCAACTTAAACAGTGGGCGTGCGAGATTAATGCAACAGAACCATCTGTTGAAGCTCAGAAGCCTTATAGATGGTCTCACACGCCTATCATTTTCGACACCGAGGATCACCCTGATCGCACAACAGCGGCCGGGTGTCTGCCATTGTTGGTTTCACCAAAAATTCGCAACCTCTAGGTGACGAAAATGTTAGTTGACGGTGGGGCTAGTCTGAATCTAATCTCACCCGATGTGATCAAGAGGCTGCAAATTCCTGGCGAAGATGTTGGGGAGACAAGCACTTTTCAAGGGATCAATCCAAGAAGGACTCAACCAAAGTGCAAGATCACATTGCCAATAACATTTGGCAATGACATGAACTTCAGGACAAAAAAGATTGTTTTTGACGTCGCCAAGATACCATTGCCCTATAATGGGATCCTTGGATGCCTGGCGCTGGCCAAGTTCATGGCAACAACACATTGTGCTTATAATGTGCTGAACATGCCCGGGCTGATCAGCGTCATATCAATCAACTCTGACAAGAAGGATGTGCTTATCTATGCCGACCAACTCTACCGGGAGGCAGTCGCGGCACCTGCCGCCAAGGTACCTACTCTTGCCACTGAAACTCCCAGAGGGAAGAAGACCGACAAGGCCTCTGGTGCATATACCGGCAAGCATGCCTCAAGTGTTGCGCTCCTGTTGACGATGTACCAGAGAGCTCCATCGACAAGAACAAGAAATCCAAGAAGCTCCACCAGAGACCAAGAAGGTGCCCGTCAAGGAAGATGGTACAGGGGGACTTTCACCATAAGTTCCACCCTCGATGATAAATAGGAAAGCGCGCCCGTTGCCTTCATACGAGCGAATGTCGATGTGTTTGCTTGGCAACCATCTGATGTCCTCGGTGTTCCTAGGGAGGTAATTGAGCACCACCTTGCCATCTGTCCTCATGTGTGGCCCGTCAAGCAAAAACTTAGGAAGCAAGCCTTGGAGCGGCAAGAATTCATTGCCGAGGAAATCAGGAAATTGGAAGCGGCAGGCTTGGTCGGAGGAGTGCTCCACCCAACATGGCTATCCAACCTCGTGGTGGTGGACAAGGCAAATGGAAAGTGGAGGTTGTGTATTGATTATACAAACCTCAATAAGGCCTGCCCAAAGGATCCTTTCCCCTTGCCGCGCATCGTCCAAATTGTGGACTCCACTGCCGGCTGCGACATGTTGTCATTCCTCAACGCCTATTTAGGATACCACCAGATCTTCATGTCCAAAGAATACGAGGAGAAGACCGCATTTATCACCCCATGTGGTACATATTGCTTTGTGCGTATGCCTTTTGGGTTGAAAAGTGCTGGTTCGACATTCACAAGAGCAGTCCAGATTGGTTTTGAGCCTCAGCTACATAGAAATCTGGAAGCCTATATGGATGACATAGTGGTTAAAACCAAGGATAAAGCAACGCTCATACAAGACCTGGAAGAGACGTTTGTTAATCTGCACAAGATCGACTTCAAGCTCAATCCTAAGAAATGCGTGTTTGGCATTCCGTCCGGCTAGCTTCTCGGGTTCTTTGTGTCTCAGCACGGGATCAATATGAACCCTGACAAGATCAAAGCAATTGAGCAGATTGAAGCACCAAAACGTGTCAAGGATGTGCATCGTCATGCCGGTTGTGTTGTGGCTCTGAGTAGATTCATCTCAAAGTCTGTTGAGCGCGCCCTGCCCTTTTTCAAAATCTTGAAGAAGGTCGGTCCAATAAAATGGACTCCACAAGTAGAGGCAGCGCTGCAGGATTTGAAGAGTACCTCTCCTTTCCGCCGATACTAATTGTGCCTAGACCACAAGAAACGTTGCTGCTATACTTGGCAGCAACGAATCAAGTGGCTAGTATTGCATTGGTGGCGCAAAGGGAAGTCGATGAAGAAGCTGCAACAGAAGCAGGACCGTCGAGCGACATACCCGGATCTTCCTCGGCAAGCTCTGGTGCCGACAAGTCAGGGCATGTAGAGATGAACGAAGCAATACACAAGAACAAAATGGTACATCGCCAAGTGTACTTTGTCAGCTCCCTTCTGCAAGGGGCCAGATCGAGGTACTCCGACGTACAAAAGTTAGTTTTTGGCCTCCTCATAGCCTCAAGGAAGCTGTGCCATTACTTCCAAGCACATGAGATTGCCATCGTCACCCGCTTTCCACTACAACGGATTTTGCGAAACCCAGACGCAACCGGCAAGATTGTGGAGTGGGCCTTGGAGTTGTCAAGCTTTGGCCTCAAGTTTGAAAGTACTTCAACCATCCAGAGCAGAGCCTTGGCAGAATTCATTGCAGAATGGACTCCAACGCCAGATGAAGAGATTCAAGAAACGACCCTCCCCGACAAGGAAACAAGTCAAGAGTGGGTTATGTATTTTGATGGGGCTTTCTCCCTACAGGGAGCCAGTGCTGGCGTGCGGCTTGTCGCACCCACCGGAGAGCACCTCAAATATGTAATTCACATGCACTTTCCCCGGGAGAGGTCTACAAACAACACCGCAGAGTACGAGGGGCAGCTTGCCGGCCTCTGGATTGCGGGGGACCTTGGGATCAAGAAACTCATCGTCAGAGGAGATTCACAGCTTGTCGTCAAGCAGGTCAACAAGGACTATTAGATCCCGCTAATGGAAGCTTACATGGATGAAGTGAGGAAGTTGGAAGAGCGCCTTGACGGTCTGCAAACAGAGCACGTTCCTCGTGTGGAGAATAGCATTGCTAACGGACCATCGAAGTGTGCTGCCCTCAAGTTACCTGTGGAACCAGGGTCCTTTGTGATCCAACTAACTCAGCCATCTGTGTCACCATCAGCGAGAAAACAAGAGAAGGAAGTTGAACCGAGGCCAGTACTTCCTGGTAGAGCTCACAAAAGCCAGCGGCAAGGAAGTTGCCAGGATTGACGCCCGTCTTGCCGGGGAGCAACAGGCTCTGGCAAGACCTCGGGTCCTTGCGGTAGAGATAAACACCCCCATTGCAGAAGACATGCCTTTAGTCCTTGTCGTCGAGCCTTGGGCTCTAGCATGGGCACAACGCATAGTCCAGTTCCTTCAAACAGGAGAACTACCAAATGAACAGGAAGAAGCGGAGAAAGTAGCCCGTCAGTCTAATATGTACTAGTTTGTGGACAATGTCCTGTACAGAAGGAGACCGAACAGTGTGAAATTGAAGTGCATTTCCCGGGAGGATGGATTAGACCTATTAGTAGAGATACATGGAGGCATGTGTGGTTCTCACATAGGATCAAGAGCTCTTGTCGGGAAGGCCTTTCGGCAAGGTTTCTTCTGGCCTACTGCTTTCCAGGATGCAACTACACTAGTAACCAAGTGTGAAGCATGTCAGTTCCATTCGAAGAAGCTACATCAACTAGCTCAAGCTCTTTAGACAATTGCTCTTTCCTAGCCATTTTCGATCCGGGGGCTCGACATCTTGGGCCCCTTCCCTCATGCTACTGGGGGCTTTGAGTACTTGTACGTTGCGATCGACAAGTTCACAAAGTGGCCGGAAGTGGAAGTAGTGAGAAAGGTGACAGCACAATAAGCCGTCAACTTCTTCAAAGGACTACTTTGTCGTTTTGGTGTGCCAAACAGGGTAGTCACCGACAACGGCACGCAGTTCATGAGCCGCACCTTCATGTAGTATGTCCAGGACCTTGGTAGGAAGATCTGTTCTACTTCTGTCGCTCATCCAAGGAGCAACGGCCAAGAGGAAAGAAAAATGTTGAAGTTTTGCGAGGGCTTAAGACAAGAAATTTCGACAGACTGCACAAGTGCGGAAGACGTTGGATTGATGAGCTGCTGGCGGTTCTTTGGTTGATCAGAACTACACCAAATCGAGCCACCGTCCAGACACCCTTCTCCCTGGTATACGGGGCGGAGGAAGTTCTCCCCATAGAACTCATATACGGGTCACGTCGAGTGCTCTCTTATGACGAGCTTGAGAAAGAGCAGTTGCACCAAAATGACGTGATGCTCCTTGAGGAAGATCATCTTCGGGCTATTGTGCGAGTTGCACGCTACCAGCAAGCTTTGCATCGCTACCATAGCCGCAAAGTTCTTGACTGAAGCCTTGAGGAAGGTGACCTTGTTCTTTGGCGTGTTCAGTCGGCCAAGAATTCAAACAAGTTGATGCCAAAGTGGGAAGGCCCTTATCGGGTAGTACGAGTGACCAAGCCTGGCGCAGTCCGTCTGGAGACCGAAGATGGCATCCCAGTGAGCAACTCCTGGAACATCGAACATCTTCATCAGTACTATACATAAGGCGCAGTTGTCGGGCCTCCTAGAAACCACCTTTTGTACAAGCCTTGCCGTCAAGGCATGTTGTCCTTTGTGCAAAGCCAGGCACAGACCCTGTGCATAAGTGAATAAGATCGAGCGTCCAACAACTCTTATCGATTTTCATGTTTCTTTTACATGCATGTTTATCTAAGTGTTGCATTATGCTTAGTCCTAGCAAGTGCTAACGAACCACCAAGGTTCCATACTCCTATATTTCTCTTCTTTCTTTTTTTAAAAAAAGAAGGGGATGAAAGGTTCCTCGCGTACAGGCTTGCGGGGGGGAGGAGATAGTGAGAGTACACCTATAGGCACCATTCGAAGTTGGCACCTTGCGGGAAGGAGAATGACAACAGAAAGATAAGTTGCAAAACCTTAAGTAAATTTATACTATGAGGTTTTTTTCCTTGGATGATTTCAACTTTTGTATGGAAAAACTGCACACGAAGGAACCTTGCCATGATCGGTTGTGCCCATGCCCTATTTTGAGCCTGCTCAACAGTTTAAGTGGTTGTGTTGAGAACGTCAAGGTGGCTTGTCATGATTGGTCGCGCCGTTACTCTGTTTCAAGTCCGCTCAACAGTTTAGGCGGCTCCACTAAAAGTGTCAAGACATCTCGCCTGCAGCGACACCGCTAGTAGGCTGCTAAGGATCCGCTCCTCAAAGCACTCACGGCAACGTTGCATACGCCAGCAAGATTCCAATAAAGCATAGGAAACACAACATACAAAGGAAAATCAAACAAGAAGAATAGCATGCATTCTTTTGAAAAGCAACGAGATTTACACGGGATGACTAATACGTCTCCAATGTATCTAGAATTTCTGATTGTTCCATGTTATTATATTATCTGTTTTGGATGTTTTATATGCATTAATATGCTATTTTATATTATTTTTGGGACTAACTTATTAATCTAGAGCCTAGTGCCAGTTTTTGTTTTTTCCTTGTTTTTGAGTTTCGTAGATAAGGAATATTAAATGGAGTCCAAACAGAATAAACCTCCAGAATGGTTTTTTCTGGAAAATATGGAAGCCATGAGACTTGAGAACCAAGACAGAGGAGCTGCCATGGGCCACAAGCCCTAGGCCCGCAACAAGGGGGTACCCGCGCTAGGCAAGCTTGTGGGCCCCTGGCAGCTCCCCTAACCTTAATCTTAGGCCTATAAATTCCCAATTATTCCATCATTATCAAGGGGATCCACAAAATAGTTTTCCACCACCAGAAGCTTCTATTCCCGAGAGGTCCAATCTTGTACCTTTTCCCGGTAATCTGTCAGAGGGGGATTCAACCAGAGAGGGCATCTACATCAACTCCATTGCCCCTCTGATGATGTGTGAGTAGTTCACCACAGACCTACGAGTCCATAGCTAGTAGCTAGATGATTTCTTCTCTCTGTTTGCTTCTCAGTACTATGTTCTTCATGATCTTCATGGAGATCTATCCAATGTAATACTCTTTTGCGGCGTGTTTGTCGAGATCCGATGAATTGTGGGTTTATGTTCAGATTATCCATGAATATTATTTGAGTCTTTTCTGAATTCTTATATGCATGATTCCATATCTTTGCAAGTGTCTTCGAGTTATTGGTTTGGTTTGGCCAACTAGATTGGTAATTCTTGCAATGGGAGAAGTGCTTAGTTTTGGGTTCAATCTTGCGGTGTCCTCACCCAGTGACAAAGTAGGGTTAGCGAGGCACGTATTGTATTGTTTCCATCAAGGGTAAAAAGATGAGGTTTTCATCATATTGCTTGAGTTTATCCCTCTCCATCATGTCATGTACCACACTCCAATTGGAGCTATTCCAAATGGCTTCTCCACTATACGTATCCGGATTGCTACTAAGAGTCATCCAGGTTGGTGTCAAACCTTGCATCGACGTAACCCTTTACGACGAACTCTTTATCACCTCCATAATCGAGAAATATTTCCTTAGTCCTCTAGTTACTAAGGATAATATTGACCGTTGTCTAGTGATCAACTCCTTGATCACTCTTGTACCCCTTGACAGACTCATGGCAAGGCACACACAGGTGCGGTACACAGCATGGCATACTGTACAGAGCCTATGGATAAGGCATAGGGTACAACCTGTGTCCCTTATCTTTCTTCTATCGTGGTCGATCTTTGAGTCTCACTCAACTCCACACCTTACAAATCAGGCAAGAAATCTTTATTTGACTGGTCCATTTTAAACTCTTTCAAAATATTGTCAAGGTACATACTCATTGAAAGTTTTATCACACATCTTGATCTACCTCTATAGATCAAGGTGCCCAATATTTAAGTAGCTTTATCTAGGTCTTCCATTGAAAAACACTTTTCAAACAACTTTTCGTGCTTTCCAGAAATTCTACATTATTTCTGATCAACAATATGTCGACCACATATACTTATCACAAATTTTATAGTGCTCCCACTCACTTTCTTGTAAATACAAGTTTCTCATAAACTTTGTATAAACCCAAAATCTTTGATCACCTCATCAAAGCGTATATTCCAACTCCGAGAAGTTTGCTCCAGCCCATAGAAGGATCACTGGATCTTGCACACATTTTAGCATCCTTAGGACTGACAAAACCTTCTGGTTGTATCTCATACAACCTTTCCTCAAGGAAGAAAACGATGTTTTAACATCCATGTGCCAGATTTCATAATTGAAAAACGCAGCAACTACTAACATAATTCCAACAGATTTTAGCATCGCTATAGGTGAGAAAGTCTCATCACAGTCAACTCCTTGAATTTATCGGAAACTTCTTGGCGACAAGTCGAGTTTTATAAATGCTGACATTCACCATCATCGTCTGTCTTCTTCTTAAAAATCCATTTGAACTCAACGGCATGCCGTTTAACGGGCAAGTCTACCAAAGTCCATACTTGGTTTTCACACATGGATCCTTTCTTGGATTTCATGGCTCCTAGCCATTTGTAGGAATCCGGTCCCATCATCGCTTCTCCATAGCTCGTAAGCTCATTGTTGTCCAACAACATGACCTCTAAGACATGGTTACCGTACCACTCAGGAGCAATACGTGCCCTTGTCGACCTACGAGGTTTGATAGAAACTTGACCCAAAGCTTCATGATAATCATCATCAACTTCCTCTTCAACTGATGTAGGCTCCATAGAAACATATTTCTGCACAGCGCTACTCTCTGGTTGAAACAAAGGTTCAAACAACCTCATCAAGTTATATCTTCCTCCCACTCAATTCTTTCGAGAAAAACTCTTTCTCGAGAAATGACCCGTTTTTAGTGACAAACACTTTGCCCTCGGATCTGAGATAGAAGGTATACCCAACTGTTCTTTGGGTATCCTATGAAGATGCACCTTTCCGCTTTGGGTTCGAGCTCATCAGACATAAGCGTCGCATTCCCAAACTCTAGGAAATGACAGTTTGGGTTTCTGCCAAACCATATGGTGTCATCTCAACGGATTTAGATGGTGCCCTATTTAAAGTGCATGTACTTGTCTCTAATGCATAACCCCAAAACAATAGTAGCAAAACGATAAGAGACATCATAGTACGCACCATATCCAATAGAGCACGACTACGACGTTTGGACACACCATCACACTATAGTGTCCTAGGTGGCGTGAGTTGTGAAACAACTTCCACATTGTCTTATGTTGTATACCAAACTCGTAACTCAGATATTCACCTCCACGATCATATCATAGACATTTTTATCTTCTGGTCATATAAGAAGCTAGGAAAAAAATTGCTTTCTATAAAAAGGATATTGAGCACCCTCCGATTAAAGAAATCATATACGATAATGAAACCTCGCGTGGCTTTGAGTCTGGGGATTATCAATCTTACCAAGATAATCTTAGAAGAAGAGTTCCCTATTTCAAAATTACCCAAACTATTTACCTTGAAATCTATGATGAATTTGGTTGGATCATTAGAGGTATTTATGTAGGATTCGATGATGATTTGTTAGAAGAAAAAATGGGTGAACCCGTTAAAAATATGATACGCATTTTATATGATGATATCTATGGTGATGAGAACGGATTTAATACCAAAAATGATAATACCTAGATCTATTGTGTTTTGCCTAGCTAGGGGCGTTAAACAATAGCGCGTGTTGGGAGGCAACCCAATTTTATTTTTGTGTACTATTTTTGCTTTTGTTTTTGAGTGTTACCCACATTATTACTTCTGTATTAATTGTGTTTTGGTGTTTTAATTAGTTTTTGAGCCAAGTAAAACCTTTGGGGTGATCTATGGTAGTTGTTGATTTGATCTTGCTGAAAAACAGAAACTTTTGCGCTTAGTCCAGGAATTTTCTAAAACAATTAGAGCATCGAATGAGTCTAAAATTTGTACACAAGATTGATATATAAATTTCCCAGGTTTTCCTAATTGTTCAGAATTTTTTGAGTTGCATAAGTATACAAAGTTTTCATATTGCTATAGACCGTTCAGTTTTTGACAGATTTTGTTTTCTTTGAGTTGTTTGCCTATTTTGATGAATCTATGGGTTGTATCATTGGGTACGAACCATGGAGAAGTTAGAATACAGTAGGTATAACACCAATATAAATAAATAATGAGTTCACAATAGTACCTAAAGTGGTGATTATTTTCTTATACTAACGGATCTCACAAGTTTTCTGTAATGTTTTGTGTTGTGAAGTTTTCAAGTTTTGGGTAAAGATTGGACGGACTATGGAATAAGGAGTGGAAAGAGCCTAAGCTTGGGGATGTTGGGGAACATTGCATGGGAAACAAAAAAAATCTATGCACACGCAGATCTATCCATGGTGATGAGCATCTACGAGAGGGAGAGTGGATCTATGTACCCTTGTAGATCACTAAGCGGGAAGCATTAAGAAACGCGGTTAGTGTAGTCGAACGTCTTCGCGATCCAAATCGCCGAGCGTACCACGATCCAATCACAAACCGTCCTCACGATCTGTCCCGATCAAGCACCGAACGGACGGCACCTCCGCATTCAGCACACGTACAGCTTGATGACGATCTCTGCCTTCTTGATTTAGCAAGAAAGAGACGAGAGGAAGAAGAGTTCTCCGGCAGCGTGACAGTGCTCCGGTGATGATGGTGGAGCTATTTCGGTAGGGGTTCACCTAAGCACTGCAGAAATCCGATCTAGAGGAGAAACTATGCACTAGAGGAACGGGTAGCACGTGGCTGAAATTCTAGTGCAAAAACCCTAAAACCTCAAGTATATATAAGAGGGAGGGAGGAGAGGCCTTGGCACAAGGGCCAGGCCCTCCTTGCTTCGGCCGATGGGGGAGGACGGGAGGATTCCTCCTCCAATCCTAGTAGGACTAGGATTCCTCCCCTTTTCGCCTTTTTTCCACTATTCCCTTTGGGCTTTTCTTTCCCTAGCCGCATGGGCCTTGTGTAGGACTTACACCAGCCCACTAAGGCTTTGTTCGGTTGTGGTGGAAATAAATATCTAGTGGAAATAAACCTCTAGAGGATTGGGTGACCCCCGCTTGACACCAAAACCACTTGGGGGACAAATCCCTGGCACTCACAAATCCCTGCCACTCAGTATGTATTCGGTTAATCCCTGCTACTCAGCAGCGCTAACATGGTACATATATATATTAACAGACATTCTCACATAGAATTGAAAAAGATGCAAACAGAAGTGACAATTGTTCGGACAATATAAAACACTTATTATCCTAGCAATAACAACAATTGTAAGATTTGAACATGGTACAAATACTAACAAAAATAACAACAGTTTGACACATAGATAATATGTTGAATCGACAACAAAAGATTAACTCTGAGTTACTCAAAGATACAATCCGTCGTTTTCAGAAATAGTGAATAGTTTCTCTACAAATATGACAGACAAAATCAAGCAAATAGTTATGAAGCCTTCCATTGAACATCACAGACAAATAGATCCAAGTTGCGCCCTTCTTCTGGAGCATTGTCATGTAGAACTCCTGCTTTCTGAAACCATGCCAAACAAAAATTATTTTGAAAGCCGTACATCTTTTCAGACTTATGAAGTACATCATAGCAAAGATTATCAAGGATGCCCAGCAATATATAGTAATAATGTCTTTACTGCAGTAACAACAACATGGACTAAATAGCTAGCAAGGAGTTTAGTAACATGGACTACTTGAATGAGGAGTACCTCAGTTATTCCATTTCAGCTCTCAGCCACGTAAGAGCAGTCTCCGGTATGGCACTCATGAAAATCTCTCGGTTCTCGGGGATCTTGAACACTCGGAAAGCCTTGACTTCTTCCTCGGGTGTGATGTCCATTGTTTTCAGTAGATCAATGCAATTTTTGATAGAGTACTCATCCACAACCCTTGGCTTATTCCTCTCATCTTCCACCTGCTTTGCCCTTATTTCCAAGTACCTCTCCATCATTGCAGCCACATCACTATTCGTGCCCCTCCGCCTCTTTGGTCTTTTTCTTGTCCATTTCTTGAGGGTGCAGTAGCCAAACTTGGTTGCGTTTGATGGGGCTCCATGGCAATATTTTCTTGCATGTACACCTCCTCAATATCTTCATCAATCTGCACCCTTTCTCCTCCAAGATTGCCACCATTCGCTGATGTTTCTCCTCCAATATTCTCACCATTGGCTGATATTTCTCCTTGATTCTCACGAAGGTTCTCAACAGCTCCTCCCAGATTCTCGAGATGTGCTCGGGTTGAGTACTGTGATGACTCGATAGATGTGAAGTTGTATGTCCCTTCAGCAGTTTGGCCTACAAGTTAAAGTGACAATCGAATATAAGATTTCAGAATAAAAGACTGAGCAAACATAAAACAATGACATGAGTATATGAATGAAGTTGATAACTGACCATCATGCAATTCTCCCAAAGCTTCAAAAAGAGGGAAACCTTTTGTCCTGAACTTTCCAGCTTTAGGGTGTGACTACATAGTTGACAAAACAATGAGATTAGAGCATGCAACAAAGCAATGAAACTTTTAGGGAATAACAATAACATTCTTAATATGATAATATTTTTCCAAAGTGGCGGATCTGCTAGAATCTTGCGCTGCCGATCATCCCATGAAACGCCGCTTTGCTTCCTTATCTCTTTAATCATCTTATATTCTCTTTTCAACTCTTTCTCTTTTTCTTGGATCTTCTTCTTCTCATACCTAGCATAAGGATTTTTCTGGTGGAATTTCTTCACTATCTTATTCCATGCTTCAGAGCTCCATCCATTTTGACCCTTATGTTCAGGTGTAGCATGCTCACGAAGCAAGTCCACGAGATCTTTCTCAAGGCTTGCATTCCACTGTGCTCTATCTTCTGCATTCCGCATAGCATGTTAATGTACCTTTTCCTATCTTATCTATTTTCACATAGCTAGAGAAATATCTAAGATTATACAAGAGCTAGTTTATTACCTTTTGGAGACCCTCTCCTCCTCTTTTCCACATGCCCTGTAGGGGGTGACGCTCTATGCCTTTCGGCAACTTCTTTCAGGAGGCTCAACCTTGGTGATCCTCGAGCGGTCATCATAATGATTTCTAGACAAAACAAGTATCCAAGTGACTATTTATAACATGAGATGAAAGTAAAACAAGTTTCAAAGTGGAAAATTATTACAAGGCTTTATTGTTCCCTAAGGTTGCCGCTGATAATCTGCCCACATTTGATGAGCAATTGTATCCCTAAGGTTGTCGCCTTCATGGTTGACTTGATGATTTTGAGGAATATCACCATCAGGAAGATCCAAAAAATTCATGGGAGATATGTTGTTTGGTTGATTATCTAACCAACGCTCATCTCCTTGGTGAGATCGAATGATGTTATGTAAGATTGCCACTGCTGCTGGAAGCTTGACTTGATTCTCTATTCGATGATGTGTACCCACTTTCAGAATTGGGAACCGCTTCTTCAAGACTCCCAATGCCCGTTCAATATAATTTCGTAATACGGCATGCCGGTGATTGAAGAGCTCCTTATGATTTTGGGGTCGATGGCGACCACGTGCAAACTCCTTGAAATGGTATCGAACACCACGGTATGGTGCCAAGAAGTAAGGAGTGTTGGCATAACCGCCATCAACCAAATAAAACTTGCCCGGAAGTACTTGAAACCCGTTGTTAAGTGCTGAGCAAAGATCTTTAGCATCAGTCGCAGATCCCTCCCAACCACAAGAAATGAAGGTGAAGTTCAAGTCGAAGTCACACGCGACCATAACATTATGTCTTAGGGTCCCTTTCCTATTTCTGAACGGCGCGGCCTTTTCTCCCGAAATTGTTATGGGAACATGTGTCCTATCAATGGCCCCGGTGCAGTTCTACAACAATATAGTACAAGTTAACATCTAAAACATGAAGAGTAAGATTCTGATGTGCATGGACGATGTGGATGGAAGTTGACGAAGCAAAAACCTGAAAATAAGGAAAGAATCTCGTACTCGATTGAATCTTTGGATGTACTTGATCAGGATTTGGAGGCTTCAAGAAATGCTTAGATAGAGTAGGGATGATGTTGAAGAAATCTTCATGTGCCAATGGAAAGTATCCACACTATGACCAAAACGAACTTGAAGGTCCTCAAAGGAAGAATTGTGGGATAACATCCACAGAAACGATGCTAGTTTCTCTTCGACTTTAATTCTAGTATCAGACACCAAATTCTCGCGTCGAAGATAACCAACCAAAGATCCTAAATGCTACCAGGCAGTTTTTGACGTGCCCTTCAAGTAACTCATTAACAAACATCTCGCCTGTTAGCAACGACGTATGACGCGGAATCCTCGGCTCCCTACTAACAACTCCACTGGTCTCCATCAAATGTAATGTAGGGAAAACAAATAGCATCATTTTGTCATCCTCCTCCTCCTCCCTCTTCCTAATGCAATCCCTCATATCTGAATCCATTTTATGACTAAAGTAGAAAAAGGCCACTAATTATTACTACTACAACAGTAATAGTGCAAGGTGCCTAAACAAATAGGGTTTACCTCCGTGTGGGCGGTGGCCTTGCACGGCCGGTCGAGCTCCTTCCAGGTTGAGCTCCTGCCCTCACCTTCTTGCGTCAACCGTGTCCTCCCCTCCTCCTGGTCGTCCCTCTCCCCTTTTGGATCCAAGAAGAGCTCTGCTCTGCACGGATCTGACTGAGAAACGCAGCCGACGGCAGCTCTGCACGGATCTAAGGTTCATAAGGTTCTTTGCAACTTTCTTGGTTCCTTTATTGCACTTCAAAGTTCACATAGAAAATTAGTGTACTGCGAAGGAGTTATACTTTCTGCTTCTAAATTCGTAAATGCACCGTCAGAGTTACATTGCTTGAAGATGCCTTGATCTCAGAGCATTTAACCTAAATTTCTATTCACCTCCTCTATTAGAAAAAATACATGTAGTTTATCCGCACCTATTTACATAAACTCAATTTGTTCACCTCCTAAGAATATTTACTAGTGCTACACTGAACTTTATGCCTCCTATGGTTTGTTTCTAGTAGGTTGATTTGCCCTAGCTCTTATTAAATATCATTGACAAAATGATATAGCTAATGCTGCATCTCATTGATTCTGTACAGGTAGCTACAAATATATAGTATACTAAATCTCAGGGACGAACAAATAGCATGTATGTGCACTGCTAATGACACTGATTCAACTATGTAGCAGATTTGGTTTGATTCAACTATGTACACCATTTGCATCAAATCAGAGGCGGGACATGTAGAGAGAGGATAGTGGGAATCTGCAGCAAGTAGACAGGAGCGGCGGAGCCTCGTTGACAAGACGACCCTTGTCACCAGTATAAAAGGGGATCGAAAACCCTAGAAATCAAAGGGGAGAGGGGAAGGGAAAACGGTGGGGAAGAAGATCTTACCGGCGTGAAACCTTGGGGAGGGACACCGGAGTAGGCCGCTGTGGCCGCTGATATCACGCCAGGATGGAAGAAGAGGGTCGCAGATCTTGTGCTGCCTTGGGGAGAGGGTAGTAGGGGGGTAGAAGGATGGTGCAGCAGCTGGTCTTTAGTGGAGGAGAGAGATCACCCTCTCTGGCCCCTAGCCATCGCCTAGTTCTTCCCCGCCGGCGCCAGCGTCGTCCCTGTCGCTCTCGCCCTCTCCTCCTTTTTCTTCTTAGCGAGAAGACGAGATGAGAGGTTTTCTTCCATGCGTGGGGATACGTGGGTCAAAACTCGACGAAATCCCTACGGTTTGGGGTGGATTTGGATGGGATGTAAACCTGGTCGGGTTTAACCGAATACAGATGTAACCTACTCAGGGATTCAACCCCGGCGAGGGTAAAAACCACAGTGTTTGGGCCAAAACCCCTCCGATCCCGACGGGGATGGGGATTAAACGAACGAAGCCTAAGGGCTGGTATTAACACTCCCACAGCCCATGAAGCCTCTTGGGTCGAAATACCACTCCCGGTGGTCTCCCGATACACTACCGGCACTCCCTGTACACTACCGATGAGCCTGAAACTTTTCCGGCGACCAAAATAGGACTTCCTATATATGAATCTTTACCTCCAGACCATTCCGGAGGTCCTCTTGGCATCCAGGATCTCATCCAGGATTCCGAACAACCTTCGGTCACCACCATACATAACTCTATACTACCGAAACGTCACCAAACCTTAAGTCTGCAGACCCTGCGGGTTCGAGAACTATGTAGACATGACTGAGACACCTCTACGGTCAATAACAAATAGCGGGACCTGGATTTCCATATTGGTTCCTACATATTCTACGAAGATCTTTATCGGTCGAACCTCTATGTCAAGGATTCAGTTAATCCCGTATAATGTTCCCTTTGTTTTTCTGTATGTTACTTGCCCGAGATTCAATCGTCAGTATCTCCATACCTAGTTCAACCTCGTTATCGGCAAGTCTCTTTACTCGTCCCGTAATACAAGATCCCGTGACTAAAACTTTAGTCACATTGCTTGCAAGGCTTATTGTGATGTTGTATTACCGAGTGGGCCCTGAGATACCTCTCCATCACACGGAGCAACAAATCCCAGTCTTGATCCATGCCAACACAACAGACACCCTCAGAGATACCTGTAGAGCACCTTTATAGTCACCCAGTTACGTTGCGACGTTTGATACACACAAGGCATTCCTCCGGTGTCAGTGAGTTGAATGATCTCATGGTCATAGGAACATATACTTGACATGCAGAAAACAGTAGCAATAAACTGACACGATCATATGCTATGTTTGTAGTTTGGGTCTTGTCCATCACATCATTCTCCTAATTATGTGATCCCGTTATCAAATGACATCATATGTCCATGGCCACGAAACCTTGACCATCTTTGATCTATGAGCTAGTTCACTAGAGGCATACTAGGGACAAAGTGTTTGTCTATTCATCCACACATGTAATGTGTTTCCAATCAATACAATTCTAGCATGGATAATAAGCAATTATCATGAACAAGGAAATATAATAACAAACACTTTATTTATTGCCTCTAGGGCATATTTCCAATAGGGGATGCACAAGGCACACCAGGTCATATTCAAGGATGCCAAAGATCCTAAGCTTGGGGATGCCCCGAAAGGCATCCCCTCTTTCCTTTTCAATCCATCGGTAAATTTACTTGAGGCTATATTTTTATTCACCACATGATATGTGTTTTGCTTGGAGAGTCTTGTATGATATGAGTCATTGCTTGTTAGTTTGACACAATCATCCTTTCTGCAAAAAAATTTTGAGAAGGACACGCTGAATCGTGAATTTTTTAGAATGCTCTGTGTGCTTCACTTATATCTTTTGAGTTAGGCAATTTTGCTCTATGTGCTTCACTTATATCTTTTGAGTTAGGCAATTTTGCTCTATGTGCTTCACTTATATCTTTTAGAGCATGGTGGTGTTTGCATTTTATAGAAATAATTGAACTCTCGTACCTCACTTATATTATTTTGAGAGTCTCTAAAATAGCATGGTAATTGGTCTAGGTTATGAATTTAGTCCTAATATGATAGGCATCTAAGAGGGATATAATAAAAACTTCCATATTAAGTGCATTATGTATTTACGAGAAGTTTGATTCCTTCCATAAAGTTTTGAGATATAAAGATGGTAATATTAAGAGTCATGTTAGGAAGTAATTGTGATTTGGTAAAAATACTTGTGTAAAGGTTTGTGATTACCATAGCATGCACGTATGGTGAACCGTTATGTAAGGAAGTCGGAGCATGACTTGTTTATAGATTGTCGACCTTTGTGTGAGGGTCGGGAGCGCACGATGGTTAAATCCTACCAACCTCTCCCCTAGGAGCATGCGTTTAATACTTTGCTTCAATGACTAATATACTTTTACAATAAGTATGTGAGTTCTTTATGACTAATGTTGAGTCCATGGATTATACGCACTCTCACCCTTCCACCTTTGCTAGCCTCTCTAGTACCGGGCAACTCTCACCGGTACAACAAACACCTTCCTCAAAAAAGCCACAATATACCTTCCTCAAAACAGCCACCATATATTCTTTCCTCAAAACAGCCACCATACACACCTATTATGGCATTTCCATAGCCATTCCGAGATATATTGCCATGCAACTTCCACCGTTTCCTTTTATGACATGCACCATCACTTCCATATTGCAAATACAGTCATATTTTGTCATAGGTATCGAGTTGTAATTTTCTTTTGAGTTGTAAGTAAATAAAAGTGTGATGATTATAATTATTAGAGCATGTCCCATGTGAGGAAAGGATGATGGAAGCTATGATTCCCTCACAAGTGGGGATGAGAGTCCGGACTTTATGCAAAATCAAATAAAAGAGGCCAGCGAAGCCCAAATAAAAAATATATAAGTAAAAGAGGCCTTAGATGCCCACAACAAAATGAGAAAAAGAGAGAAGGGACATTTCTACTACCTTTTTCCATGCTTGTGCTTCAAAGTAGCACCATGATCTTAATGATAGAGAATATCCTATTTTGTCACTTTCATATAACTAGTGGAATTTTTCTTCATGATGCACGTCCACTTAGTTCCTTTTTGAGCTTTCATTCCCTTATAGCTCTAGTGCATCCGTTGTATGGCAATCCCTACTCACTCACATTGATATCTACTAATGGGCATCTCCATAGCCTGTTGATACGCCTAGTTGATGTGAGAATATCTTCTTCCTTTCCTTGAAAACCTCCACCATATTCTATTCCACCTATAGTGCTATATCTATGGCTCAGCTCATGTATGGCGTGAGAGTTGAAAAGGTTTGAGAAAATAAAGGTGTGAAAACAATTGCTTGACTTTTCATCGGGGTTGTGCATGATATAAATACTTTGTGTGGGGAAGATGGAGCATAGCCAGACCATATGATATTGTAGGGATAACTTTCTTTTGCCATTATATTTCGAAGAGATACAATTACTTTGCTAGTATGCTTGAAACGTTATTGTTTTTATATCAATATTAAGCTTTTTCTTTGAGTCTTACGGATCTGAATATTCATGCCACAATAAACAATATTACATGGATAAATATGTTAGGTAGCACTCCACATCAAAAATTCTATTTTTATCATTTACCTACTCGAGGACGAGCAGAAATTAAGCTTGGGGATGCTGATAGGTCTCCAACGTTCTATAATTTTTTATGATGGCATGCTATTATATTATCTGTTTTGGATGTTTTATATCCATTAATATGCTATTTTATATTATTTTTGGGACTAACCTAATAATCTAGAGCCTAGTGTCAGTTTCTGTTTTTTCCTTGTTTTTGAGTTTTGTAGATACGGAATATTAAACGGAGTCCAAATGGAATAAAACCTTCGGAAGGAATTTTTCTGGAAGAAAACAAATCAACCAGGCTTGGAGTGCACAGCAGGGACCCTGCCAGGGAGCCACAAGCTTTGGTGGTGTGTTTGTCAAGATCTGATAAATTGTGAGTTTATGTTCAGATTATCCATGAATCTTATTTGAATCTCCTCTGAATTCTTATATGCATGATTTCATATCCTTGCAAGTCACTTCGAGTTATTGGTTTGGTTTGGCCAACTAGATTGGTAATTCTTGGTTTTGGGTTTGGGTTCAATCTTGTGGTGTCCTCACCCAGTGACATCGTAGGGGTAGCGAGGCACGTATTGTATTGTTGCCATCAAGGGTCACAATATGGGGTTCTCATCATATTGCTTGAGTTTTTTCCTCTACATCATGTCATCTTTCTTAATGTGTTACTATGTTCTTCATGAACTTAATACTCTAGATGCAGGCAGGAGTCGGTCGATGTGTGAAGTAATAGTAGTAGATGCAGAATCATTTAGGTCTACTTGATATGGATGTAATGCCTATATGCATGATCATGGCCTTGGATAACTACATGATCATTTGCTTTTCTATCAATTGCTTGAAAATAATTTGTTTACCCACCATGATATTTTCCTTCGAGAGAGAAGCCTCGAGTGAAACCTATGGCCCCCGAGTCTAATTTCCATAATATACTTTAAGATCTATGAATAAAAAATAACAAAAATACTTTGCTGCAATTTATTTAGCTTTTACTTTCATTCTCGTTTACTTCTATATCTATCGGATCTAATCCTTGCAAATAATCGTGAAAGGATTGACAACCCCTTTATAGCATTGGGTGCAAGACTTTGATTGTTTGTGTAGGTGCATCCATTGGTGACTTGCTTGTTCCTCCTACTCGATTGATACCTTGGTTCTCAACAACTAAGGGAAATACTTATGTAATTTTTTGCATTAACCTTTCCTCTTCAAGGGAAAACCTGTTGGGGAACGTTTCATGGGAAACAAAAAAATTCCTACGCACACGCAGATCTATCCATGGTGATGAGCTTCTACGAGAGGGAGAGTGGATCTACATACCCATGTAGATCGCTAAGCGGGAAGCGTTAAGAAACGCGGTTGGTGTAGTCGAACGTCTTCGCGATCCAAATCGTTGAGCGTCCCGCGATCCAATCACGAACCGTCATCACGATCCACGCCGATCAAGCACCGAACGGACGGAACTTCCGCGTTCAGCACACGTACAACTTGATGATGATCTCCGCCTTCTTGATCTAGCAAGAGGGAGGAGAGAGGAAGAAGAGTTATCCGGCAGCATGACGGCGCTCCAGCGATGGTGGTGGAGCTATTCCGGCAGGTCTTCGCAAAAGCACTGCGGAAATCCGATCTAGAGGAGAAACTGCACTGGAGGAACGGGTAGCACGTGGCCGAAAATCAAGTGGAAAACCCTAATTCCACCAGTATATATAGGAGGAAGAGAGGAGGAGTCTTGGCACAAGGTCCAAGCCTCCAAGGAGTCAGCCGAGAGAGAGGGGGAGGTGGAGTCCACCTCCAATCCTAGTAGGACTAGGATTCACCCTATTTTGCCTTTTTTAATCTTTTCTCTTTGGCCTTTTTCCTCCAGCCGCATGGGCCTCTTGTGGATGTTCCACCAGCCCACTAAGGGCTGGTTTTTACTGTCCCATAGCCCATGTAGCCTGTTGGGTCGGAATACCCCTCCCGGAGGTTTCCCGGTACACTACCGGCACTCCCGGTACATTACTGATGAGCCCGAAACTTTTTCAGCGACCAAAATAGGACTTCTTATATATGAATCTTTACCTCCGGACCATTCCGGAGCTCCTTGTGACGTTTGGGATCTCATCCGGGACTCCGAAAAACCTTCAGTCACCACCATGCATAACTCTATACTACCGAAACGTCACCAAATCTTAAGTGTGCAGACCCTGCGGGCTCGAGAACTATGTAGAAATGACCGAGACACTTCTATGGTCAATAACCAATAGCGGGACCTAGATGTCCATATTGGTTCCTACATATTCTACTAAGATCTTTATCGGTCGAACCTCTTATGTCAAGGATTCAGTTAATCGTTCCCTTTGTTCTTCGGTATGTTACTTGCCCGAGATTCGATCGTCGGTATCTCCATACCTAGTTCAACGTCGTTACCTGCAAGTATCTTTACTCGTTCCGTAATACAAGATCCCGTGACTAACACTTAGTCACGTTGCTTGCAAGGCTTGTTATGATGTTGTATTACCGAGCGGGCCCAGAGATACCTCTCCGTCACACGGAGTAACAAATCCGAGTCTTGATCCATGCCAACCCAATAGACACCCTCGGAGATACCTGTAGAGCACCTTTATAGTCACCCAGTTACGTTGCGACGTTTGATACACACAAGGTATTATTCCGGTGTTAGTGAGTTGCATGATCTCATGGTCATAGGAACATATATTTGACATGCAGAAAATAGTAGCAATAAACTGACATGATCATATGCTATGTTTGTAGTTTGGGTCTTGCCCATCACATCATTCTCCTAATGATGTTATCCCGTTATCAAATGACATCACATGTCCATGGCTAGTAAACCTTGACCATCTTTGATCAACGAGCTAGTTCACTAGAGGTATACTAGGGACAAAGTGTTGTCTATTCATCCACACATGTAATGTGTTTCCAATCAATACAATTCTATCATGGATAATAAACAATATCATGAACAAGGAAATGTAATAATAAACATCTTATTTATTACCTCTAGGGCATATTTCCAACAGTCTCCCACTTGCACTACAGTCAATAATCTAGTTCACATCACTATGGGATTTACATTGTAATGAATCGAACACCCATGCAGTTCTGGTGTTGATCATGTTTAGCCCTTGGAAGAGGTTTAGTCAATGGGTCTGCAATATTCAGATTCGTGTGTACTTTGCAAATATTTATGTCCTTCTCCTCGATGTAATATCGGATGGAATTGAAGTGTCGCATTATGTGTCTAGTCCTCTTGTGAAACCTTGGTTCCTTGGCCAAAGCAATGGCACCAGCGTTGTCACAGAACATGTTCATTGGATTCAGTGCACTAGGCACCACTCCAAGATCTATCATGAACTGCTTCATCCAGACAACTTCCTTCGCTGCCTCCGAGGCTGCGATGTACTCTGCTTCGCATGTAGAATCGGCTACCACACTTTGCTTGGAACTGCACCAGCTTACCGCTCCCCCATTGAGAATAAATATGTATCCGGTTTGTGACTTAGAGTCATCCGGATCAGTGTCAACGCTTGCATCGACGTAACCCTTTACGACGAGCTCTTCATCACCTCCATAAACGAGAAACATGTCCTTAGTCCTTTTCAGGTACTTAAGGATATTCTTGACCGCTTCCCAGTGCTCCATTCCAGGATCACTTTGAAACCTTCCGGACATACTTATGGCAAGGCTGACATCGGGTCTTGTGCACAGCATTGCATACATCATAGAGCCTATGGCTGAAGCATAGGGGATGACACTCATCTTTTCTCTATCTTCTATAGTCACTGGGCATTGAGTCATACTCAACTTCACACCTTGTAACACAGGCAAGAACCCCTTCTTTGACTGTTCCATTTTGAACTTCTTCCAAACATTATCAAGGTATGTGCTTTGTGAAAGTGCTATTAAGCGTCTTGATCTATCTCTATAGATCTTAATGCCTAATATGAAAGCAGCTTCTCCTAGGTCCTTCATTGAAAAACTCTTGTTCAAATACTCCTTCACGCTTTCTAGCATTTCTATATTGTTTCCAATCAGCAATATGTCATCCACATATAATATTAGAAATGCTATAGAGCACCCACTCACTTTCTTGTAAATACAAGCTTCTCCATAAACTTGTATAAATCCAAACGCTTTGATCACCTCATCAAAGCGCTTATTCCAACTCCAAGATGCTTGCAGCAGCCCATAAATGGATCGCTGGAGTTTGCAAACTTTGTCAGCATTCTCTAAATCAACAAAACCTTCTGGCTGCATCATATACAACTCTTCCTCAAGGAAACCGTTAAGGAACGTTGTTTTGAAATCCATCTGCCAAATTTCATAGTCGAAATAAGCAGCTATTGCTAACATGATTCTGACAAACGTAAGAATTGCTACGGGTGAGAAGGTCTCATCGTAGGCAACTCCTTCAACTTGTGAAAAACCCTTTGCCACAAGTCGGGCTTTATAGACGGTGACATTACCGTCTGCGTCTGTCTTCTTCTTAAAGATCCATTTATTCTAAATGGCCTTTCGCCCTTCAGGTAATACTTCCAAAGTCCACACTTTGTTTTCATACATGGATACCATCTCGGATTTCATGGCCTCTAGCCATTTCTCAGAATCCGGGCCCATTATTGCTCCTTCATAGCTCGTAGGTTCATTGTTATCCAACAACATGACCTCCAAGACAGGGTTGCCATACCACTCTGGAGCAGTACGCACCCTTGTCGACCTACGAGGTTCAGTAGTAAGTTGATCCGAAGCTTCATGATCATCATCATTAACTTCCTCTTCAACCGTCGTAGGTTCCACAGAAACATCTTTCTACGCTACGCTACTCTCTGGTTGAAGTAAAGGTTCAACAACCTCATCAAGCTCTATTTCCTCCCAATCTATTCATTCGAGAGAAACTCTTTCTCGAGAAATGTTTCGTTCTTAGCGACAAACACTTTTCCCTCGGATCTAAGATAGAAGGTATACCGGACTGTCTATTTCGGGTATCCTATGAAGACACATTTCTCCGCATTGGGTTCCAGCTTTTCAGGCTGAAGCTTTTTGACATAAGCATCACATCCCCAAACTTTAAGAAACGGCAACTTTGGCCTCTTGCCAAACCACAGTTCATATAGTGCCGTCTCAATGGATTTTGATGGTGCCCTATTTAAAGTGAATGCAGCTGTCTCTAATGCATAACCCCAAAATGATAGTGGCAAATTAGCAAGAGACATCATAGAACACACCATATCTAATAATGTTCGATTACGACATTCAGACACACCATTACGCTGTGGTGTTCCGGGCGGTGTAACCTGTGAAACTATTCCACACCGTCTTAAGTGACTACCAAACTCATAACTCAGATATTCACCTCCTCGAATGGATCGCAGGAATTTAATCTTCTTGTTACGATGATTCTCAACTTCACTCTGAAATTGCTTGAACTTTTCAAATGTTTCAGACTTGTGTTTCATTAAGTAAATATACTCATATCTACTTAAGTCATCAGTGAAGGTGAGAAAATAATGATATCCACCACGCGTTGTAACATTCATTGGACCGCACACATCAGTATGTATGATTTCCAATAAGTCACTTGCCCATTCCATTGTTCCAGAGAACGGCATTTTAGTCATCTTGCCCATGAGGCATGGTTCACATGTGTCAAGTGATTCAAAATCAAGTGACTCCAAAAGTCCATCAGCATGGAGCTTCCTCATGCATTTTACACCAATATAACCTAAACGGCAGTGCCACAAGAAAGTGGTACTATCATTATCAACTCTACATCTTTTGGCATCAATGTTATGAACATGTGTGTCATCACTATCAAGATTCAATATGAATAAACACCTCACATTGGGTGCATGACCATAAAAGATATTACTCATATAAATAGAACAACCTTTATTCTCTAATTTAAATGAGTAATCGTCTCGCAATAAACAAGATCCATATATAATGTTCATGCTTAATGCAGGCACTAAATAACAATTATTTAGGTTCATCACTAATCCCAATGGTAATCGAAGAGAGAGCGTGTCAACGGCGATCACATCAACCTTGGAACCATTTCCCATGCGCATCGTCACTTCATCCTGTGCCAGCCTTCGTCTATTCCGTAGTTCCGGTTTTGAGATGCAAATGTGAGCAACCGAACCGGTCTCAAATACCCAGGCACTACAACGAGAGCTAGTAAGGTACACATCAATAACATGTATATCATATATACCTTGTTTGTCGTTGGCCGCCTTCTTGTCAGCCAGGTACTTGGGGCAGTTCCGCTTCCAGTGACCAGTTCCCTTGCAATGAAAGCACTCAGTTTCTGGCTTAGGTCCATGCTTAGGCTTCTTTATAGGAGTAGCAACTGCTTTGCCATCCTTCTTGGTTTTACCCTTCTTGCCCTTGCCCTTGCCATTCTTCTTGAAACTAGTGGTTTTATTGACCATCAACACTTGATGTTCTTTCTGGATTTCAGACTCAGCGACTTTTAGCATCGCAAACAGCTCGGCGACTGAGTTGTTCATCCCATGCATGTTATAGTTCATCACAAAGCTCTTGTAACTAGGTGGCAATGATTGAAGAACTCTGTCAATGATTGCCTCTGGCGGAAGGGCAATTCCCAACTCCGCTAGACGAGTTGAATACCCAGACAGTCTGAGTATATGCTCACTGACACACCCGTTCTCCTCCATCTTGCAAGCATAGAACTTATCGGAGGTCTCATACCTCTCGATCCGGGCATTCTTCTGAAAGATAAACTTCAACTCCTGGAACATCTCATATGCTCCATGACGTTCAAAATGTCTTTGAAGTCCCAGTTCTAAGCCATGCAATATTGCACACTGAACTATTGAGTAATCTCCAGAACATGCCTCCCAAGCCTTCTTAACATCTTCGGATGACATATCTTCGGGTTGGTTACCAAGCGGTGTATCAAGGACATATAATTTTTGGGAAGCCATGAGGACAATCCTCAGATTGCGGTCCCAGTCAACAAAGTTACTTCCATCATCTTTCAACTTAGCTTTCTCTAGGAACGCATTAAAATTCAGGGGTGTTACTACGCAAGCCATTAATCTACAACATAAATATGCAAAGGTTACTTAGACTATTGTTCAAGATAATGAGTTTAGTTAATCAAATTACTAAAGCTCCCACTCAAATTGACATCCCTCACGTCATCTAAGTGTCACATGATACAAATTCACCAACTCAAGTCCGATCATCACGTGAGTTGAGGTGGCTTCAATGGTGAACATCATTATGTTGATCATATCTACTATATGACTCATGTTTGACCTTTTGGTCTCTTGTGTTCTGAGGCCATGTCTGTACATGCTAGGCTCATCAAGTTTAACCCGAGTGTTATGCATGTGCAACACAGGCTTGCACCCGTTGTATGTGAACGTAGAGTCTATCACACCCGATCATCACGTGGTGTCTCGACACGACGAACTTCCGCAACGGTGCACACTCGGGGAGAACACAATTCATCTTGAAATTTAAGTAAGGGATCACCTTATAATGCTACCGTCATACTAAGCAAAACAAGGTGCATAAAAGGATTAACATCACATGCAATTCATAAGTGACATGATATGGCCATGAACTTGTGCTTTAGATCTCCATCTTGAAAGCACCGGCATGATCTTCATCACCACCGGCACGACACCATGATCTCCATCATATTGATCTCCATCAATGTGTCGCCATCGGGGTTGTCACTCCCAACATGCTTCTACTACTATTGCTACCGTTTAGCGATAAAGTAAAGCATTACATAGCGCTTAATGATTGACACACAGGTCATAGTTGTCGTACTCATCGACATGCAAGTAGTGATATTCTATACATCACATGATCATCTCATACATCACATATATCACATCTTGTAATTGGCCATATCACATCACAACATACCCTGCAAAAACAAGTTAGACGTCCTCTAATTGTTGTTGCATGTTTTACGTGGCTGCTACGGGTATCTAGCAAGAACAATTCTCACCTATGCATAAACCACAACGGTGATACATTAGTTTCCTTTGCAACCTTCTCAAGGACCGCCTTTGTCAAATCCGATCCAACTAAAGTGAGAGAAACTGCCACCCGCAAGCCATCTATGCAACAAGTTGCGGTTGAGGGAACCGGTCTCTCGTAAGTGTACGAGTAATGTTGGTCTAGGCCGCTTCATCTCACAATACCGCTGAACCAAAACATGACCAAGGGAGGAAGCAATATAAGCATCAATGCCCACAAACTCTTTGTGTTCTACTCAAGATCTCATCTACACATAGACCTAGCTCATGATGCCACTATTGGGGAACATTGCATGGGAAACAAAAAAAATCCTACGCACACGCAGATCTATCCATGGTGATGAGCATCTACGAGAGGGAGAGTGGATCTATGTACCCTTGTAGATCGCTAAGCGGGAAGCATTAAGAAACGCGGTTGGTGTAGTCGAACGTCTTCGTGATCCAAATCGCTGAGCGTCTCGCGATCCAATCACGAACCGTCATCACGATCCATCCCAATCAAGCACCGAACGGACGGAACCTCCGCGTTCAGCACACGTACAACTTGATGATGATCTCCGCCTTCTTGATCTAGCAAGAGGGAGGAGAGAGTAAGAAGAGTTCTCCGGCAGCATGATGGTGCTCCAACGATGGTGGTGGAGCTATTCCGGCAGGTCTTCGCCTAAGCATTGCAGAAATACGATTTATAGGAGAAACTATGCACTGGAGGAACGGGTAGCACGTGGCCTAAAATAAAGTGAAAAAACCCTAATTCCACCAGTATAGATAGGAGGAAGAGATCAGGAGGCTTTGCGCAAGGGCCAAGCCTCCAAGGAGTCGGCCGAGAGAGAGGGAGAGGTGGAGTCCACCTCCAATCCTAGTAGGACTAGGATTCACCCTATTTTGCCTTTTTCATCTTTTCTCTTTGGCCTTTTTCCTCCAGCCACATGGGCCTCTTGTGGATGTTCCACCAGGCCGCTAAGGGCTACTTTTTACTCTCCCGCAGCCCATGTAGCCTCTTGGGTCGAAATACCCCTCCCGGAGGCCTCCTGGTACACTACCGACACTCCCGGTACATTACCGATGAGCCCGAAACTTTTCCAGCGACCAAAACAGGACTTCCTATATATGAATCTTTACCTCCGGACGATTCCAGAGATCCTCATGACTTTCGAGATCTCATCCGGGACTCCGAACAACCTTCGGTCACCACCTTGCATAACTCTATACTACCGAAATGTCACCAAATCTTAAGTGTGCAGACCATGCGGGTTCGAGAACTATGTAAACATGACCGAGACACTTCTATGGTCAATAACCAATAGCGGGACCTGGATGTCCATATTGGTTCCTACATATTCTATGAAGATCTTTATCGGTCGAACCTCTTATGTCAAGGATTCAGTTAATCCTGTATATCGTTCCCTTTGTTCTTCGGTATGTTACTTGCCCGAGATTTGATCGTCGGTATCTCCATACCTAGTTCAACCTCGTTACCGGCAAGTCTCTTTACTCATTCCATAATACAAGATCCCGTGACTAACACTTAGTCACATTGCTTGCAAGGCTTGTTGTGATGTTGTATTACCGTGTGGGCCTAGAGATACCTCTCCGTCACATGGAGTAACAAATCCCAGTCTTGATCCATGCCAACCCAACAGACACCCTCGAAGATACCTGTAGAGCACCTTTATAGTCACCAAGCTACGTTGCGACGTTTGATACATACAAGGTATTCTTCCGGTGTTAGTGAGTTGCATGATCTCATGGTCATAGGAACATATACTTGACATGCAGAAAACTGTAGCAATAAACTGACACGATCATATGCTATGTTTGTAGTTTGGATCTTGTCCATCACATCATTCTCCTAATGATGTGATCCCGTTATCAAATGACATCACATGTCCATGGCTAGGAAACCTTGACCATCTTTGATCAACGAGCTAGTGCACTGGAGGTATACTTGTTGGAAATATGCCCTAGAGGCAATAATAAATTAGTTATTATCATATTTCCTTGTTCATGATAATCGTTTATTATCCATGCTATAATTGTATTGAACGAAAACATTGATACATGTGTGGATACATAGACAAAACACTATGTCCCTACTATGCCTCTAGTGAACTAGCTCGTTGTTCAAAAGATGGTTAAGGTTTCCTAGCCATGGACATGAGATGTCATTTGATAACGGGATCACATCATTAGGAGAATGATGTGATGGACAAGACCCAAACTACAAACGTAGCATATGATCGTGTCAGTTCATTGCTACTATTTTCTGCACGTCAAGTATGTGTTCCTATGACCATGAGATCATGCAACTCACGGACATCAGAGGAGTGCCTTGTGTGTATCAAACGTCGCAATGTAACTGGGTGACTATAAAGGTGCTCTACAGGTATCTCCAAGGGTGTCTGTTGAGTTGGCATGGATCAAGACTGGGATTTGTTACTCCGTGTGATGGAGAGGTATCTCAGGGCCCACTCGGTAATACAACATCACAACAAGCCTTGCAAGCAATGTGACTAAGTGTTAGTTGCGGGATCTTGTATTACGGAACGAGTAAAGAGACTTGCCGGTAATGAGGTTGAACTAGGTATGGAGATACCGACGATCGAATCTCGGGCAAGTAACATACCAAAGAACAAAGGGAACATCGTACGGGATTAACTGAATCCTTGACATAGAGGTTCGACCGATAAAGATCATCGTAGAATATGTAGGAACCAATGTGGACATCCAGGTCCCGCCATTGGTTATTGACCGTAGAGGTGTCTCGGTCATGTCTACATAGTTCTCGAACCCGTAGGGTCTGCACACTTAAGGTTCGGTGACGTTTCGGTAGTGTAGAGTTATGTATGGTGGTGACCAAAGGTTGTTTAGAGTCCCGGATGAGATCCCAGACGTCACGAGGAGCTCCGGAATGGTCCGGAGGTCAAGATTCGTATATAGGAAGTCCCAGTTTGGTCGCGGGAGAAGTTTCGGGCTCATCGGTAGTGTACCGGGAGTGCCGGTAGTGTACCGGGAGACCTCCAGGAGGGGTATTTCGACCCTAGAGGGTCCATGGGCTGTGGGAGAATAATAACCAGCCCTTAGTGGGCTGGTGGAACATCCACAAAAGGCCCATGGCGCACGATAAGAAAAGGCTAAAGGAAAAGGTGGAAAATCAGCCAATAGGGAGCAATCCTAGTCCAACTAGGATTGGAGGAGAAGTAGGATTCCTCTGCTCCTTGGCGCAAAAGGCTGGTTGGCTGCCTTGTGCACCAGCCCCTCTTCCTCTCCTCTCCTCCTATATATACTAGTGGAATAGAGGGGTTTTGCACAGAAAATATGGCCACGTGCTACCCGTTCCACCGATGCATAGTTTCTCCTCTAGATCTGATTTCTGCAGCGCTTAGGCGAAGCCCTGCCGGAATTGCTCCACCACCATCACCGGAGCGCCGTCATGCTGCCGGTGAACTCTCTCTCCTCTCCAACTCCTCTTGCTGGATCAAGACGGTGGAGATCGTCATCAAGCTGCACGTGTGCTGAACGCGGAGGTGCCGTCCGTTCGGTACTAGATCGGAAGAACCGTGATCAAGGCCACAAGACGACCGTAATGAGATCGCGGGACGGACCGTGATGAGATTGCGGGACGGATCGTGATGAGATCACGGGACGTATTGTGACGTGATCGCGGGACGAATCGTGACGTGATCGCGGGACGGATCGTGATGTGTTCACGAGACAGTTCGCGATGAGATCGCGGGACGGATCGTGATGTGATCGCGGGACGCTCGGTGATTTGGATCGCGAAGATGTTCGACTACACCAACCGCGTTTCTTAACGCTTCCCGCTTAGCGATCTACAAGGGTACGTAGATCCACTCTCCCTCTCGTAGATGCCCATCACCATGGATAGATCTGCGTATGCGTAGGAAAAAAATTTGTTTCCCATGCGACGTTCCCCAACAATACTAGGGACAAAGTGTTGTCTATTCATCCACACATGTAATGTGTTTCCAATCAATAAAATTCTAGCATGGATAATAAAGATTTATCTTGAAGAAGGAAATATAATAATAAACATTTTATTTTTTACCTCTAGGGCATATTTCCAACAAAACCAACGCAAGCTCAAGAGGTAGTTGTCGGCCCTGGTGGGTTGTGCCCACCTCGAATCCCTTCCCGACTCCATTTTCCTTCCGTATGATTATTTCCCAAGAGTAAAAAATCTCTATATATACCCTGACTATTTTGATGACCGCATCACAGAAAAAACCTTTGTTCTTTTTTCGTGTTGTGTTCCTATCAGATCTGTCAAGTCAGGTATCATGTCTTCTCCCTCTTCTAACAACGCGGATTAAGATGCATGGCTAATGAAGATAGAGATGAAGAGGGAGGAGCCAAAAGAAGTCAACAAGGAATACAAGGGCAAGGAGGCTATGATGGATCAGATCCCTGAAGGAGATCAACCCATGCCATCTAAGGAGGGCGAAGAATAAGATATCCTTCAACCTTATTACAGTCATCTCACCCCTATTGAAATCGAAGCCTTTGGAGCTTTCAAGTGGTCCGTGTTCAGAATAAACTGCTCATCCCTAAAAATATTTTGCTAGAGGAGTGCATAAATAACCTTAGGAGGGTCATCTGCAAATTGGAACATCATTTCAAGCTGAAGTGTGACATCACATCATCACCAACTTCTTCATCACCACCACCAAAGGAGACTTGAGCACACGGGTATGGGCACTCCCCTTGGCTTGACACAAGCTTGGGGGAGGTGCCCTGGTATCATATCAGCACCACTTTATTCACCTTTAGCTATTTAGTTTGATCTTTAGTTTCCCTTTGCTTGAGTTGAATAAAAGTTTAGCATGACCTATTTTCGTGTGTTAGTTTCATGGCCTATCTATCTATGTAATCGAGTGAGAGTTATATAATAAAGCTTAGTTTGTGTTTTTGCCTCTCTACTTTCTTGTTGCAATCAAAATAAAGAAAAACAGAAACAAATGAAAAGCATCATATGCTAATCTTATGGTGATTAATGACATCACATAAGGAAGATTATAAGTAGTAAAATTTATTGGAGATTGACAAACTTAGCATTGGTCAATGATGCAATTCATGAAAGAGTTAATAAGGGAAGAGAAGATTCACATGCAAATACACTATCTTGGACATCTTTTGTGATTGTGATCCCCCATCAAATATTATATGTCAAAATTGTTGGCGTTGGACAAGGAAGACAACGTAATGATTTATGCTTATTCTTATCCACATAGAAGTTATATTATCATAGATCCTTCAACATGTGGTGCTTGCTCAATATCTTTGCTAGCCAAAATTCCGCACTAAGTAGAGATACTACTTGTGCATCCAAAAACCCAAAACCCAAATTCATTCTTTGAATGTCCACAATAACTACCTATGGATCGAGAAAGATCCTTCAAGTAAGTTGTCATTGGTGCAATAAGGAAATAAAAATTGCTTCTAAAAGTGTTTGATCAATTAGTGTAAGAGAAAATTGATAGCTATGCGAACTTATGATGGCAAAGTAATAAAGGTGATGGACTGCATAATAAAGGTTGCTATCATAGGGGGCAATATAGCATGACGTTCTTTTACATTAAGGGATTGGGCATACAAATCAATAAGTGCATGACAACCTCTGCTTCCCTTTGCGAAGGGCCTATCTTTTACTTTCATGTATTTACTTTTATACAAGAGTCAAAGTATTCTCCCCTATTCCTTTTTACTTTTTATTTTTGCAAGCATCATGTGGTGAGGAAAGATCTAGGAATATATATCCAGTTGGATATGAGTGGGCATGAGTTATTATTGTTGACATCACCCTTGAGGTGAATATGTTGGGAGGCGAAACTATAAACCCCTATCTTCCTATGTGTCTGGTTGAAACTTTTTGTTCATGGGTATGTCGTGAGTGTTAGGAATCATAGAATACTAAATGATGGTTGAGTATGTGGACTTGGCAAAAGTCTCCGACATGAGACCCTTCCTGAAAATATGATGAATTGTAGTTGCAAAGTTGACTGAGAACATAGTTTATTGGTTTTCAATAAGGTTTATGCTTCATACTTCTATATTGTGATGAATTGTTACTTGTTCATAAGAAGTTATATGATAAAAATGTGTTGACTAAATTTTATATTAGAGTTTATTGTTGTTACATTAATAAGCATGATGCTTCTATGTCCGTATTTTGTTTTTATCGACACCTCTCTCAAACCATGTGGACATGCTTTTCGATAACGGCTTTTGCTTGAGGACAATCGAGGTCTAAGCTTGGGGGAGTTGATACGTCCATTTTGCATCATGATTTCCTACTGTTATTTACTTTTTTTATTGAATACTAATGCTTTAGGGTGTTATTCTAATGCCTTTTCTCTCATAATATGCAAGGTTTACACAAAGAGGGAGAATATCGGCAACTGGAATTTTGGACCTAAGAAAATCACATCAGAGATACCTATTCTGCACAACTCCAATGAAGCTGAAATTTTATGGAGATTATTTTTGTATTTAATAACAAATACTGGATTTGAAAAAAATTATGGATATTATTTTTGCGAGTAATCATGTGAATTTGATATGTGTTCGATATTTTTATGATATGTATGTTGTGATTCCCTTAGTGGTGTCATGTGAACGTCGAATACATGACACTTCTCCATTCATGGGCCTAAGGGAATGCATTGTGGAGTAGTTATTAGATGATGGGTTGCTAGAGTGACATAATCTTAAACCCTAGTTTATGCACTACTTCGTAAGGGGATGATTTGGATCCAAACATTTAATGCTATGGTTAGATTTTATCTTAATACTTTTCTCGTAGTTGCGGATGCTTGTGAGGGGGTTAATCATAAGGGGGAGGTTTTTCAAGTAAGAACAGCAACCAAGAACCGGTCCGCTCACACAACAAATTATTAAAGTAGCGAACATGAATCAAACCAACATGATAAAAGTGACTAGATGAAATTCCCGTGTACCCTCAAGAACACTTTGCCTATTACTAGAGATTGTTATGGCTTGTCCTTTGCCTCAAAAGGATTGGACTACCATGCTGCATATTATCTACTGTTATCGTTACTTGCTCATTCCCAATTATCTTGCTATCAAACTATCTGTTACCTACAATTTCAATGCTTGCAAAAATTACCTTGCTGAAAACCGTTTGTCATTTCCTTCTGCTCCTTGTTGGGTTCGACACTCTTATTTATCGAAAGGACTACGATTGATACCCTATACTTGTGGGTCATCACATGTCAGTCAGTGGAACCGTTCGCTTGTGCAAGGACAGGTCTCATGTGTGAAGAGAAGTAAGGTTGGTCCGAGATGCTTCATCCCACAATACTGTCGAATCAAAAGAAGACTAAGGAGGTAAGAAATCTGAACATCAACGCTCACAAACACTTTGTGTCCTACTCGTGCATATCATCTACGCATAGACCTAGCTCATGATGCCACTGTTGGGGAACATTGCACGGGGAACAAAAAAATTCTACGCACAAGCAAGATCTATCATGGGATATGCATAGCTACGAGAGGGGGAGTGTATCTACATACCCATGTAGATCGCTAAGTGGAAGCCTATATCACACGGTTGATGTATTTGTACTCTTCACTATCCAATCGCGATCCAATCCGATCCAATGTCAAACAGAAGACACCTCTGCATTAGGCACACATGCAGCTCGATGATGTCTCCTCCTCCTTGATCCAAGAGAGGGAAGAAAAGTAGATGGGATATCAACCATCATGATTGCGTAGTGGAGCAATCCCGGCAGGGCTTCGCCAAGCGCTACTATAGATGCGATCTGAGGAGAAAACGGATTAACGGGAAGAGAGGGGCGCCAAGGGCTTGGTGTGTGCTCTTGGGGCGCCCCCTCCCCTCTATATATAGGTGGAGGGGCGTGGGTAACAACCCCTCCAACCCTAGGGCGCAGCCAAGGGGGTAGAGGTGGAGTCCTAGTCCTCCTCCTTCCTTTCCATACAAAGGTGGACTTTCCACCTTTGCCAACTGCATGGGCCTTGTGGGACTTGTGCGCCTGGCCCAATAAGGCCATAGTGTATCCCCTCATCCCATGCAAACATTTTGGATGTGGTGGAACCCTTGGTGGACTTTCGGACTCGTCCATAAGTTTATGGAACCTTCTAGAAGCTTCCTGATACAATACTAACAAAACCCAAAACTCTTCTGGCCTCCAAAATTTGACTTCTCATATATAAATATTTACCTACAGACCATTCTGGAGCTCCTCGTGACGTCCAAGATCTCATCCAGGACTCCGAACAACATTCGGTCACCAACGTACATATCCCAATACTACTCTAGCATCATCGACCGTTAAGCGTGTGGACCCTATGTGTTCAAGAATCATGTGGACATGACCGAGACACCTCTCCGGTCAATAACCAATAGCACAACCTGGATGCTACTACCTGCTACCTCTTGAGCGTCCGTTGGTTTTCCCTTGAAGAGGAAAGGGTGATGCGGCGAAGTAGATAAGTATTTCCCTTAGTTGTTGAGAACCAAGGTATAAATCTAGTAGGAGGAACAAGCAAGTCACCAATGGATGGACCTACACAAACAATCAAACTATTGCACCCAACGCTATAAAGGGGTTGTCAATCCTTCACGATTATTTGCAAGGATTAGATCGGATAGAGATAGATGTAAACGAGAACGTAAAGTAAAAGGTAAATAAATTGTAGAAAAGTATTTTTGGTTTATAGATCTGAAATTATATTATGGAAAGTAGACCCGAGGGGCATAGGTTTCACTAGAGGCTTCTCTCTTGAAGGAAAATATCATGGTGGGTAAACAAATTACTGTCAAGCAATTGATAGAAAAGTGAATAATCATGTAGTTATCCAAGGCAACGATCATGCATAGAGGCATCACGTCTGTATTAAGTAGACTAAAACGATTTTGCATCTACTACTATTACTCCACACATCGACAGACTCCTGCCTGCATCTAGAGTATTAAGTTCATGAAGAATAGAGTAACGCATTAAGAAAGATGACATGATGTAGAGGGATAAACTCAAGCAATATGATGAGAACCCCATCTTGTTACCCTTGATGGCAACAATACAATACGTGCCTCGCTACCCCTATGATGTCACTGGGTGAGGACACCGCAAGATGGAACCCAAAACCAAGCACTTCTCGCATTGCAAGAATTACCAATCTAGTTGGCCAAACCAAACCAATAACTCAAAGAGACTTGCAAGGATATGAAATCATGCATATAAGAATTCAGAGGAGATTCAAATAAGATTCATGGATAATCTGAACATAAACTCACAATTCATCAGATCTTGACAAACACATCACAAAAGAGGATTACATCAGACAGATCTCCATGAAGATCATGAAGAACATGGTATTGAAGATCAAAGCGAGATAAGAAGCCATCTAGCTACTAGCTATGTACCCATAGGTCTGTGGTGGACTACTCACGCATCATCGCGGGGACAATGGAGTTGATGTAGATGCCCTCCGTGATCGAAACCCCCTACGGAAAATTACCGGAAAAGGCTCCAAGATAGGATCTCTCGGGAACGGAGGCTTTTGGCGGTGGAAAGGTATTTGCGTGGCTCATTTTGATGTTGGGGAAATATTTGGGAATTTATAGGCCAAAGATTAGGGTTAGGAGACCTGCCGAGAGACGAGAAGCCTGCTAGGCGCGGCTGGGGGGCGCGCCTAGCAGGCTTGTGGCTCCCTGGCAGGGTCCTTGCCATGCACTCTAAGCCTGGTTGATTTTTTTCCTTCCAGAAAAATTCCTTCCGAAGGTTTTATTCTGTTTGGACTCCGTTTAATATTCCATATCTGCAAAACTCAAAAACAAGGAAAAACATAAACTGGCACTAGGATCTAGATTAATAGGTTAGTCCCAAAAATAATATAAAATAGCATATTAATGCATATAAAACATCCAAAACAGATAATATAATAGCATGCCATTATCAAAAGTTATAGATACGTTGGAGACGTATCAGCATCCCCAAGCTTAATTCCTGTTCGTCCTCGAGTAGGTAAATGATAAAAATAGAATTTTAGATGTGGAGTTCTACCTAACATATTTATCCATGTAATATTATTTATTGTGGCATGAATATTCAGATCCATAAGAATCAAAACAAAAGCTTAATATTGATATAAAAACAGTAATGTTTCAAGCATACTAGCAAAGCAATTTTATCTCTTCAAAATATAATGGCAAAAGAAAGTTATCCCTACAATATCATATGGTGTGGCTATGCTCCATCTTCCCCACACAAAGTATTTATATCATGCACTGTTGGGAGACGTAGTAGTAAATCAAAATTTTCCTACGTGTCACCAAGATCTATCTATGGAGAAACCAGCAAACGAGTGGGGAGAGATTGGATCTTCATACCTTTGAAGATCGCTTAGCGGAAGCATTACAAGAACGCGGTTGATGGAGTCGTACTCGCAGCGATCAAGTGCCGAACGGACGGCACCTCCGCATTCAACACACGTGCAGCCCGGTGACGTCTCCTACGCCTTGATCCAGCAAGGAGGAAGGAGAGGTTGGGGAAGAGCTCCAGCAGCAGCACGACGGTGTGGTGGTGGTGGAGTAGCAAGGTATCCCGGCAGGGCTTCGCCTAAGCACTGCGGAGGAGGAAGAAGCAGAATAGGGCTGCAGCGAGAGAGAAAGAGTTCGTCGTCTCAAACCTGCCCAAACCCTTGCATATATATAGGAGGAAGGAGAGGGAGGGCTGTCTTGGCCCCTCCTCCAAGGAGGAGGGATTCGGCCGAAGTGGGGGGAGAGTCCTCCTCCCACACGGGAGGTGGATCTCCCCCTTTTAAATCCCTTTTGCCTCTATCTCCAGATCCCTGGCGCATGGGCCCTTTCTAGAAGGTATTGGCTGGCCCAATATGGGCTGGCACACCTCCTCTAAGGGCCCATGAGGTCCTTTGGTCGTCACCCCCTCCCGGGGGTCCTCCGGCACCCTCCCGGCACTCCCGGTACAATACCGATGAGCCCGAAAATTTTCCGGTGACCAAAACTGGACTTCCTATATATCAATCTTTACCTCCGGACCATTACGGAGCTCCTCGTGACGTCCGGGATCTCATCCGGGACTCGGAACAACCTTCGGTAATCACGTATACCTTTTCCCTATAACCCTAGCGTCATCGAACCTTAAGTGTGTAGACCCTACGGGTTCGGGAGACACGTAGACATGACCGAGACACCTCTCCGGCCAATAACCAACAGCGGGATCTGGATACCCATGTTGGCTCCCACGTACTCCACGATGATCTCATCGGATGAACCACGATGTCAGGGATTCAATCAATCCCGTATACAATTCCCTTTGTCTATCGGTATGGTACTTGCCCGAGATTCGATCGTCGGTATCCGCATACCTTGTTCAATCTCGTTACTGGCAAGTCTCTTTACTCGTTCCGTAATACATCATCCCGTGACTAACTCCTTAGTCACATTGAGCTCATAACGATGATGTCTTACCGAGTGGGCCCAGAGATACCTCTCCATCACACGGAGTGACAAATCCCAGTCTCGATTCGTGTCAACCCAACAGACACTTTCGGAGATACCCGTAGCGTACCTTTATAGCCACCCAGTTACGTTGTGACGTTTGGCACACCCAAAGCATTCCTACGGTATCCGGGAGTTACACAATCTCATGGTCTAAGGAAATGATACTTGACATTGAAAAGCTTTAGCAAACGAACTACACGATCTTGTGCTATGCTTAGGATTGAGTCTTGTCCATCACATCATTCTCCTAATGATGTGATCCCGTTATCAACGACATCCAATGTCCATGGTCATGAAACCGAGACCATCTATTGATCAACGAGCTAGCCAACTAGAGGCTCACTAGGGACACGTTGTGGTCTATGTATTCACACATGTATTACGGTTTCCGGTTAACACAATTATAGCATGAATAATAGACAATTATCACGAACTAGGAAATACAATAATAACCATTTTATTATTGCCTCTAGGGCATATTTCCAACAGTCTCCCACTTGCACTAGAGTCAATAATCTAGTTACATTGTGATGAATCGAACACCCGTAGCATTCTGGTGTTGATCATGTTTTGCTCGTGAGAAAGGTTTAGTCAACAGATCTGCGACATTCAGATCCGTATGAACTTTACAAATATCTATGTCTCCCTCCTGAATGTAATCACGGATGGAGTTGAAGCGGCGCTTGATGTGTCTTGTCTTCTTGTGTAACCTGGGCTCCTTCGCAAGGGCAATAGCTCCAGTGTTGTCACAGAGTAGAGTCATCGGGCCCGACGCATTCGGAATCACTCCTAGGTCGGTAATGAACTCCTTCATCCAGACTCCCTCCTTTGCTGCTTCCGAAGCAGCTATGTACTCCGCTTCACATGTAGATGCTGCCACGACGCTTTGCTTGCTGCTGCTCCAGCTCACTGCCCCTCCATTCAAAATATACACGTATCCGGTTTGCGACTTGGAGCCGTCCGGATCTGTGTCGAAGCTAGCATCGACGTAACCCTTTACGACGAGCTCTTCGGCACCTCCATAAACGAGAAACATGTCCTTTGTCCTTTTCAGGTACTTCAGGATATTCTTGACCGCTGTCCAGTGTTCCGCTCCGGGATCACTTTGGTACCTCCCTACCAAACTTATGGCAAGGTTCACATCAGGTCTGGTACACAGCATGGCATACATTATAGAGCCTATGGCTGAAGCATAGGGGATGGCACTCATCTCTTCTCTATCCTTTGCCGTGGTCGGGCATTGAGTCGTACTCAATCTCACACCTTGCAACACAGGCAAGAACCCCTTGTTGGACTGATCCATATTGAACTTCTTCAATATCTTTTCAAGGTATGTGCTTTGTGAAAGACCAATGAGGCGTTTTGATCTATCTCTATAGATCTTAATACCTAATATGTAAGCAGCTTCTCCAAGGTCCTTCATTGAAAAACACTTATTCAAGTAGGCCTTGATACTTTCCAAGAGTTCTATATTATTTCCCATTATCAGCATGTCATCCACATACAGTATAAGAAATGCTATAGAGCTCCCACTCACTTTCTTGAAAATACAGGGTTCTCCATAAACCTGTACAAACCCAAACGCTTTAATCACCTCATTAAAGCGAATGTTCCAACTCCGACATGCTTGCACCAGCCCATAGATGGAGCGCTGGAGCTTGCATACCTTGTTAGCATCTTTAGGATCGACAAAACCTTCCGGCTGTATCATATACAGTTCTTCCTTGAGGAAGCCATTAAGGAATGCCGTTTTGACGTCCATTTGCCAGATCTCATAATCATAAAATGCGGCAACTGCTAACATGATTCGTACAGACTTTAGCATCGCTACGGGTGAGAATGTCTCATCGTAGTCAACTCCTTGAACTTGTCGATAACCCTTAGCGACAAGCCGAGCTTTATAGGCGGTCACATTACCGTCTGCGTCAGTCTTCCTCTTAAAGATCCATTTATTTTCAATGGCTCGCTTATCATCAGGCAAGTCCACCAAAGTCCATACTTTGTTCTCATACATGGATCCTATCTCGGATTTCATGGCATCAAGCCATTTGTTGGAATCCGGGCCCGCCATCGCTTCTTCATAGTTCGAAGGTTCACCGTTGTCCAACAACATGATCTCTAGGACAGGATTGCCGTACCACTCTGGTGCGGAACGTGTCCTAGTGGATCTTCGAATAGCAACTTGATCTGAAGTTTCATGATCATCATCATTAACTTCCTCTCTAGCCGATGTAGGCTCCACAGAAACAACTTCCTGTGCTGCGCTACTCTCCGGTTCGAGTGGAGGTATAATTACCTCATCAAGCTCTATTTTCCTCCCACTTACTTCTTTCGAGAGAAACTCTTTCTCGAGAAAGGATCCATTCTTGGCAACAAAGACTTTGCCTTCGGATCGTAGGTAGAAGGTATACCCAATAGTCTCTTTGGGATATCCTATGAAGACGCACTTTTCCGCTTTGGGTTCGAGCTTCTCAGGTTGAAGTTTCTTCACATAAGCATCGCAACCCCAAACTTTTAGAAACAACAACTTAGGTTTCTTTCCAAACCATAATTCATACGGTGTCGTCTCAACGGATTTAGACGGTGCCCTATTTAAAGTGAACGCGGCAGTCTCTAATGCATATCCCCAAAATGATAGCGGTAAGTCGGTAAGAGACATCATAGATCACACCATATCCAATAGAGTGCGATTACGACGTTCAGACACACCATTTCGCTGAGGTGTGCCTGGCGGTGTGAGCTGTGAAATAATTCCACATTTCCTAAGGTGCGTGTCAAACTCGTGACTTAAATATTCTCCGCCACGATCAGATCGTAGGCATTTTATTTTCCTGTCACGTTGATTCTCGACCTCACTCTGAAATTCCTTGAACCTTTCAAAGGTTTCAGACTTGTGTTTCATTAAGTAGACATACCCATATCTGCTCAAGTCATCAGTGAGGGTGAGAATATAACGGTAGCCACCGCGAGCCTCGACACTCATTGGACCGCATACATCGGTATGTATTATCTCCAACAAGTCAGTTGCTCGCTCCATTGTTCCGGAGAATGGAGTCTTGGTCATCTTGCCCATGAGGCATGGTTCGCATGTGTCAAATGATTCGAAATCAAGTGACTCCAAAAGTCCATCAGCATGGAGCTTCTTCATGCGTTTGACTCCAATATGGCCAAGACGGCAGTGCCACATGTAAGTGGGACTATCATTATCAACTTTACACCTTTTGGTACTCATACTATGGACATGTGTAACATCACGTTCGAGATTCATCAAAAATAAACCATTGACCAGCGGGGCATGAGCATAGAACATTTCTCTCATATAAATAGAACAACCATTATTCTCGGATTTAAAAGAGTAGCCATCTCGTATCAAGCGAGATCCAGATACAATGTTCATGCTCAAAGCTGGTACTAAATAACAATTATTAAGGTTTAAAACTAATCCCGAAGGTAGATGTAGAGGTAGCGTGCCGACGGAGATCACATCGACCTTGGAACCATTCCCGACGCGCATCGTCACCTCGTCCTTTGCCAACCTTCGCTTATTCCGCAGCTCCTGCTTGGAGTTACACATGTGAGCAACTGCACCGGTATCAAATACCCAGGAGCTACTACGAGCGCTGGTTAGGTACACATCAATAACAAGTATATCACATATACCTTTAACGTTGCCGACCTTCTTATCCGCTAAGTACTTGGGGCAGTTCCGCTTCCATTGACCGGTACCCTTACAATAGAAACACTCAGTCTCAGGCTTGGGTCCATTCTTGTTCTTCTTCTTCCCGGCAACTTGCTTACCGGGCGCGGCAACAGCTTTGCCGTCCTTCTTGAAGTTCTTCTTACCCTTGCCTTTCTTGAAACTAGTGGTCTTGTTTACCATCAACACTTGATGCTCCTTTCTGATCTCGACCTCTGCTGATTTGAGCATCGAGTACAACTCAGGAATGGACTTCTCCATCCCCTGCATGTTGTAGTTCATCACAAAGCTTTTGTAGCTAGGTGGAAGCGACTGGAGGATTCTGTCAATGACCGAGTCATCCGGGAGATTAACTCCCAGCTGTGTCAAGCGGTTGTGAAGCCCAGACATCTTGAGGATGTGCTCACTAACAGAACTGTTCTCCTCCATCTTACAGCTGAAGAACTTGTCAGAGATGTCATATCTCTCGACTCGGGCATGAGCTTGGAAAACCAGTTTCAGCTCTTGGAACATCTCATATGCTCCGTGTTGCTCAAAACGCTTTTGGAGCCCCGATTCTAAACTGTAAAGCATGCCGCACTGAACAAGGGAGTAATCATCGCAGCGTGACTGCCAAGCGTTCGTAACGTCTTGGTCCGCTGGGAGAATGGGTGGGTCACCTAGCGGTGCATCAAGGACATACAATCTCTTGGAAGCTATGAGGATGATCCTCAAGCCACGGACCCAGTCCGTATAGTTGCTTCCATCATCTTTCAGCTTGGTTTTCTCTAGGAACGCGTTGAAATTGAGGTTGACATTTGCGTTGGCCATTGGATCAACAATATAGATATTAAAGGCAATTTTAGACTAAGTTCATGATAATCGAGTTCACATAATCAAATTATTCAATGAACTCCCACTCAGATAGACATCTCTCTAGTCATCTAAGTGACACATGATCCATGTCAACTAGCCCGTGTCCGATCATCACGTGAGACGGACTAGTCATCCATGGTGAACATCTCCATGTTGATCGTATCTTCTATACGACTCATGTTCGACCTTTCGGCCTTCCGTGTTCCGAGGCCATGTCTGTACATGCTAGGCTCGTCAAGTCAACCTAAGTGTTTCGCGTGTGTAAATCTGGCTTACACCCGTTGTATGCGAACGTTAGAACCTATCACACCCGATCATCACGTGGTGCTTCGGAACAACGATCCTTAGCAACGGTGCACAGTTAGGGTGAACACTTCTCTTGAAATTTTATTGAGAGATCATCTTATTTACTACCGTCGTTTTAAGAAAATAAGATGTAAACATGATAAACATCACATGCAATCAATATAGTGACATGATATGGCCAACATCATCTTGCTCCTATGATCTCCATCTTCGGGGCACCATGATCATCATTGTCACCGGCACGACACCATGATCTCCATCATCATGATCTCCATCATTGTGTCTTCATGAGGTTGTCTCGCCAACTATTACTTCTACTGCTATGACTAACGCTTAGCAATAAAGTAAAGTAATTACATGGCATTTGTGATTGACTCGCAGGTCATACAATAAATAAGACAACTCCTATGGGTCCTGTCGGTTGTCATAGTCATCGACATGCAAGTCGTGAACCCTATTACAAGAACATGATCAATCTCATACATCACAATGCATCACATCACATCCTTCTGGCCATATCACATCACAAGGCATATGCTGCAAAAACAAGTTAGACGTCCTCTAATTTGTAGTTGCAAGTTTTTACGTGGTTGCTATAGGTTTCTAGCAAGAACGTTTCTTACCTAAACCAAAACCACAACGTGATATGCCAATTGCTATTTACCCTTCATAAGGACCCTTTTCATCGAATCCAATCCGACTAAGGTGGGAGAGACAGACACCCGCTAGCCACCTTATGCAACTGGTGCATGTCAGGCGGTGGAACCGGTCTCATGTAAGCGTACGTGTAAGGTTGGTCCGGGCCGCTTCATCCCACAATACCATCGAATCAAGATAAGACTAGTAACGGCAAGCATATTAACAAAATCGACGCCCACAACTGCTTTGTGTTCTACTCGTGCATAGATTCTACGCATAGACCTAGCTCATGATGCCACTGTTGGGAGACGTAGTAGTAAATCAAAATTTTCCTACGTGTCACCAAGATCTATCTATGGAGAAACCAGCAAACGAGTGGGGAGAGATTGGATCTTCATACCTTTGAAGATCGCTTAGCGGAAGCGTTACAAGAACGCGGTTGATGGAGTCGTACTCGCAGCGATTCAGATCGCGGTAGATCCGATCAAGTGCCGAACGGACGGCACCTCCGCGTTCAACACACGTGCAGCCCGGTGACGTCTCCTATGCCTTGATCCAGCAAGGATGAAGGAGAGGTTGGGGAAGAGCTCCAGCAGCAGCACGACGGCGTGGTGGTGGTGGAGTAGCAAGGTATCCCGGCAGGGCTTCGCCTAAGCACTGCGGAGGAGGAAGAAGCAGAATAGGGCTGCAGCGAGAGAGAAAGAGTTCGTCGTCTCAAACCTGCCCAAACCCTTGCATATATATAGGAGGAAGGAGAGGGAGGGCTGGCTTGGCCCCTCCTCCAAGGAGGAGGGATTCGGCCGAAGTGGGGGGAGAGTCCTCCTCCCACACGGGAGGTGGATCTCCCCATTTTAAATCCCTTTTGCCTCTATCTCCAGATCCCTGGCGCATGGGCCCTTTCTAGAAGGTATTGGCTGGCCCAATATGGGCTGGCACACCTCCTCTAAGGGCCCATGAGGTCCTTTGGTCGTCACCCCCTCCCGGGGGTCCTCCGGCACCCTCCCGGCACTCCCGGTACAATACCGATGAGCCCGAAAACTTTCCGGTGACCAAAACTGGACTTCCTATATATCAATCTTTACCTCCGGACCATTCCGGAGCTCCTCGTGACGTCCGGGATCTCATCCGGGACTCCGAACAACCTTCGGTAATCACGTATACCTTTTCCCTATAACCCTAGCGTCATCGAACCTTAAGTGTGTAGACCCTACGGGTTCGGGAGACACGTAGACATGACCGAGACACCTCTCCGGCCAATAACCAACAGCGGGATCTAGATACCCATGTTGGCTCCCACGTACTCCACGATGATCTCATCGGATGAACCACGATGTCAGGGATTCAATCAATCCCGTATACAATTCCCTTTGTCTATCGGTATGGTACTTGCCCGAGATTCGATCGTCGGTATCCGCATACCTTGTTCAATCTTGTTACTGGCAAGTCTCTTTACTCGTTCCGTAATACATCATCCCGTGACTAACTCCTTAGTCACATTGAGCTCATAACGATGATGTCTTACCGAGTGGGCCCAGAGATACCTCTCCGTCACACGGAGTGACAAATCCCAGTCTCGATTCGTGTCAACCCAACAGACACTTTCGGAGATACCCGTAGCGTACCTTTATAGCCACCCAGTCACGTTGTGACGTTTGGCACACCCAAAGCATTCCTACGGTATCCGGGAGTTACACAATCTCATGGTCTAAGGAAATGATACTTGACATTGAAAAGCTTTAGCAAACGAACTACACGATCTTGTGCTATGCTTAGGATTGAGTCTTGTCCATCACATCATTCTCCTAATGATGTGATCCCGTTATCAACGACATCCAATGTCCATGGTCATGAAACTGAGACCATCTATTGATCAACGAGCTAGCCAACTAGAGGCTCACTAGGGACACGTTGTGGTCTATGTATTCACACATGTATTACGGTTTCCGGTTAACACAATTATAGCATGAATAATAGACAATTATCACGAACTAGGAAATACAATAATAACCATTTTATTATTGCCTCTAGGGCATATTTCCAACATGCACAACCCCTATGAAAAGTCAAGAAATTGTTTTCACACCTTTATTTTCTCAAACTTTTTCAACTCGCACGCAATACATGAGCTGAGCCATGGATATAGCACTATAGGTGGAATAGAATATGGTGGAGGTTTGTCAAGGAAAGGGAGAAGATAGTCTCACATCAACTAGGCGTATCAACGGGCCATGGAGATGCCCATTAATAGATATCAATGTGAGTGACTAAGGAGTTCCATGCAATGGATGCACTAGACCTATAAGTGTATGAAAGCTCAAAAAGGAACTAAGTGGACGTGCCTCATGAAGAAAAAATCCACTAGTATATGAAAGTGACAAAATTGGAGACTCTCTATTATGAAGATCATGGTGCTACTTTGAATCACAAGTGTGGAAAAAGGTAGTAGCAATGTCCCTTCTCTATTTTCTCTCATTTTTTTGTGGGCATCTAAGGCCTTTTCATTTATATATTTTTATTCGGGCTTTGCTGGCCCCTTTTTTTCATAAAGTATGGAATCTCATCCCCACTTGTGAGGGAATCATAGCTTCCATCATCCTTTCCTCACATGGGACATGCTCTAATAATGATAATAATCACACTTTTATTTACTTACAACTCAAAAGGAAATTACTACTCGATACCTATGACAAAATATGACTATATGCAATATGGAAGTCTTGGCGCATGTCATAAAAGGAAACGGTGGAAGTTGCATGGCAATATATCTTGGAATGGCTATGAAAATGCCATAATAGGTAGGTATGGTGGCTGTTTTGAGGAAAGATATATGGTGGCTGTTTTGAGGAAGGTCTATGGTCACTACTAGGGAAAACCTTATAGGCAGGACAATATCAGTAGCGCTGGAATGTAACAGGCGCTGCTGCTAATTATGAGTAGCGTTGTATTTACCAAGCGCTACAAGTAAAGACTTAGCAGTAGCGCTATAAACAAAAAGGGCGCTATTGCTAAGCAGGAACAAACGAACCCAGCGCTTTATTTGGTGGAACCGCTACTGATAATGGGGCCCACTTAATAGTAGAGTTCTTTTTTGAAAGCGCTACTGCTAAGTAACATAGCAGTAGCGCTTACTGAAAACAGCGCTACTGCTATGCGTGGCTGGTGCCACCTTTTCACCACCCCCCCTCCTCTCCCCTCCTTCTCATTTCCCTCTCTCCCCTCCTTTCCCCTATCCCCTCACCATTGTTGCCCTTCTTCTCTCATCCTCCTACATCTTTGCTCTCCCCATTAATGCCCCCCTCCACCATAACTCTCCTCCATAAATGGCCTTCTCATCTCTAGCTAGCTCCATAATTAAATGTCCCCTATCTCATTTGTTTGGCTCTCCCTCCATTCCATTAGATATAGATCTAGGTAGCTCATCTCTCTCCCTCTCCATTAGTTACCTAGAGTCATCTCTCCTCCCCAACAACTTGATCTAGCTAGCTATTGATATGTCCCCAACAACTAGATGTAGCTAGATCTATCTTGATATAGGTGAGTAAAAAGTTGTTCATTTCAAGAATGGGAATATGTGTGTGTGAATGGGAATATGTGTGTTTGGGATATGGAGAGATTTGTGTGAGTGGCATGCCCCCGAGTTGCTTATGTTTTGCCGAAATGTCGATTTATTTCTGTTACAGTGAATTTCAAGCAAACTCGATATGTCCTATTTTTAGGCAAGGTCATGCCAAATTTTTATATGACTTTGATGCATGCATGCATTTTGTTTATAACCCTTTTGCTTGTTATACTGTGCATGCAGTCGGTCATGAAGGTGAGTGGATGGAAGGTGGAGCGATACATGCAATCCGTGGTAATGGACATGCATGCAAATAATCGGACTAGGATTAGATGTCTGTGTACAAGATGCAAAGAAGGAGTCCATTTGGACCCTTATGATCATGGAAGCTTGAAGGCGCACCTGCTGATGAATGGTTTCATGGATGGCTATACTCGGTGGACAAGAGAAGATGATGATGATGGGGACGTCCACATGGCAGGGAATAACGACATGAGGCTCAAAGAAGAGATGACCGATCGACACGAAGACGATGGCGTCGGACATGGCGGCGGGGAAGAGTTAAATGACGGTGGCGGAGAAGACTTCGAACATGGCGGCGAAGAAGATTCCGTACATGGCGAAGCAGAGGCGGCGGTCACGCCGCAGTCTTCGACGCGACTAAGTGCAGTCGTGCAGGACCCTCATGTTCGAGACCTCCTTCGCAACAGTACGACTAGCGACAGAGCTGCTTCTAGAGAGGAGGCCAAGATAGTGTAACTTGAAGTAGACTCGAAGACTCCATTGTATGACGGTTGCGATCCCGAGGTGACCCGCTTGAGTTTCACGCACAAACTTCTAAAGACGAAGGCCAAAAACAAATGGACAGACAAAAGCCTCGAGGAGCATTTGAACTATCTAAATAATAAAGTGTTGGAAATATGACCTAAAGGCAATAATAAAATGGTCATTATTGTATTTCCTTGTTCATGATAATTGTCTATTGTTCATGCTATAATTGTGTTAACCGGAAACCATAATGCATGTGTGAATACATAGACCACAGTAAGTCCCTAGTGAGCCTCTAGTTGACTAGCTCGTTGATCAATAGATGGTCAAGGTTTCATGACCATGGACATTGGATGTCGTTGATAACGGGATCACATCATTAGGAGAATGATGTGATGGACAAGACCTAATCCTAAGCATAGCACAAGATCGTGTAGTTCATTTGCTAAAGCTTTTCAATGTCAAGTATCGTTTCCTTAGACCATGAGATTGTGCAACTCCCGGTTACCGTAGGAATGCTTTGGGTGTGCCAAACGTCACAACATAACTAGGTGGCTATAAAGGTTCACTACGGATATCTCCAAAAGTGTCTGTTGGGTTGGCACGAATCGAGACTGGGATTTTTCACTCCGTGTGGCGGAGAGGTATCTCTGGGCCCACTCGGTAAGACATCATCATAATGAACTCAATGTGACTAAGGAGTTAGCCACGGGATGATGTATTACGGAATGAGTAAAGAGACTTGCCGGTAACGAGATTGAACAAGGTATAGGGATACCGACGATTGAATCTTGGGCAAGTATCATACCGGTAGGCAAAGGGAATTGAATACAGGATTGATTGAATCCCCGACATCGTGGTTCATCCGATGAGATCATCGTGGAGTACGTGGGAGCCAACATGGGTATCCAGATCCCGCTGTTGGTTATTGGCCGGAGAGATGTCTCGGTCATGTCTACGTGTCTCCCAAACCCGTAGGGTCTACACACTTAAGGTTCGATGACGCTAGGGTTATAGGGAAATGGTACATGTTTTGAGTCCCGTATGAGATCCCGGACGTCACGGGGAGCTCCGGAATGGTCCGGAGGTACAGATTGATATATAGGAAGTCCAGTTTTGGTCATCGGAAAGTTTTCGGGCTCATCGGTAGTGTACCGGGAGTGCCGGGAGGGTGCCGGAGGACCCCCGGGAGGGGTGTGACGACCATAGGACTTCATGGGCCCTTAGAGGAGGTGTGCCAGCCCTTATTTGGCTGGCCAAGACCTTCTAGAAAAGCCCGTGCGGCTGGAGATCAAGAGATAAGGCAAAAGGGTTTTGAAAGGAAGGAGATCCACCTCCCTTGTGGGAGGTGGACTCTTCCCCTAGTTCGGCCGAACCTCTCCTCCTTGGAGGAGAGGCTAGGTCAGCCCTCCCTCTCCCTCCTCCTATATATACTTGGCGTTTTGGCCCTTTGAGAACAGATCTGAACTCTTCCTCTCTCACGGCGAAGCCCTACCTCTCTACTTCCTCCTCCGCAGCGCTTAGGCGAAGCTCTGCTGGAATACCTTGCTACTCCACCACCACCACGCCGTCGTGCTGCTGCTGGAGCCCTTCCCCAACCTCTCCTTCCTCCTTGCTGGATCAAGGCGTAGGAGACGTCACCGGGCTGCACGTGTGTTGAACGCGGAGGCGCCGTTGTTTGGCGCTTAGATCAAAATCCACCGCGATCTGAATCGCTGCGAGTACGACTCCACCAACCGCGTTCTTGTAACGCTTCCACTTAGCGATCTTCAAAGGTATGAAGATGCAATCTCTCCCCACTCGTTGATGGTTTCTCCATGGATAGATCTTGGTGATCGTAGGAAAATTTTTGATTTACTACTACGTCGCCCAACAGTGGTATCAGAGCTAGGTCTATGCATAGAATCTATGCACGAGTAGAACACAAGTTGTTGCGGACGTCGATTTTGTTAATTTGCTTACCGCTACTAGTCTTATCTTGATTCGACGGTATTGTGGGATGAAGCGGCCCGGACCAACTTTACACGTACGCTTACGTGAGACCGGTTCCACCGCCTAACATGCACTAGTTGCATAAGGTGGCTAGCGGGTGTCTGTCTCTCCCACCTTAATCGGATTGGATTCGATGAAAAGGGTCCTTATGAAGGGTAAATAGAAATTGGCATATCACATTGTGGTTTTGGTGTAGGTAAGAAACGTTCTTGTTAGTAACCTATAGCAGCCACGTAAAACTTGCAACTACAAATTAGAGGATGTCTAACTTGCTTTTGCAGCATGTGCCTTGTGATGTGATATGGCCAAAAGGATGTGATGTGATGCATTGTGATGTATGAGATTGATCATGTTCTTGTAATAGGATTCACGACTTACATGTCGATGAGTATGACAACCGGCAGGAGCCATAGGAGTTGTCTTATTTTATTGTATGACCTGCGTGTCAATCATAAACGCCATGTAATTACTTTACTTTATTGCTAAGCGTTAGCCATAGTAGTAGAAGAAATAGTTGGCGAGACAACTTCATGAAGACACAATGATGGAGATCATGACGATGGAGATCATGGTGTCGTACTGGTGATAGTGATGATCATGGTGGCCCGAAGATGGAGATCAAAGGAGCAAGATGATATTAGCCATATCAAGTCACTATATTGATTGCATGTGATGTTCATCATGTTTACATCTTATTTGCATAGAACGATGGTAGTAAATAAGATGATCTCTCAAATAAAATTTCAAGAAAGTGTTCACCCTAACTGTGCACCGTTGCTAAGGATCGTTGTTCCGAAGCACCACGTGATGATCGGGTGTGATAGGCCCTAACGTTCGCATACAACGGGTGTAAGCCAGATTTACACACGCGGAACACTTAGGTTGACTTGACGAGCCTAGACATGGCCTCGGAACACGGAAGACTGAAAGGTCGAACATGAGTCGTATAGAAGATACGATCAACACGGAGATGTTCACCATGGATGACCAGTCCGTCTCACGTGCTGATCGGACACGGGCTAGTTGACATGGATCATGTATCACTTGGATGACTAGAGAGATGTCTATCTAAGTGGGACTTCATTAAATAATTTGATTATGTGAACTTAATTATCATGAACTTAGTCTAAAAATTGTCTTTACTATCTATATTGTAGATCCAATGGCCAACTTGAATGTCACCCTCAAATTCAACGCGTTCCTAGAGAAAACTAAGCTGAAAGATGATGGAAGCAACTATGCGGACTGGGTCCGTGGCTTCAGGATCATCCTCATAGCTTCCAAGAGATTGTATGTCCTTGATGCACCGCTAGGTGACCCACCCGTTTTCCCAGCAGACCAAGATGTTGCGAATGCTTGGCAGTCTCGCTGTGATGATTACTCGCTTGTTCAGTGCGACATGCTTTACAGTTTAGAATCGGGGCTCCAAAAGTGTTTTGAGCAACACGGAACATATGAACTGTTCCAAGAGCTAAAACTGGTTTTCCAAGCTCATGCCCGGGTCGAGAGATATGACATCTCCGACAAGTTCTTTAGCTGTAAGATGGAGGGGAACAGTTCTGTCAGTGAGCACATACTCAAGATGTCTGGTTTGCACAACCGCTTGACTCAGCTGGGAGTTAATCTCCTGGATGACTCAGTCATTGACAGAATCCTCCAGTCGCTTCCACCTAGCTACAAGAGCTTTGTGATGAACTACAACATGCAGGGTATGGAGAAGACCATTCCTGAGTTGTAACCGATGCTGAAATCAGTAGAGGTCGAGATCAAAAAGGAGCATCAAGTATTGATGGTGAATAAGACCACTAGTTTCAAGAAAGGCAAGGGTAAGAAGAACTTCAAGAAGGACGGCAAAGTTGTTGCCGCGCCCGGTAAGCAAGTTGCCGGGAAGAAGAAGAACAAGAATGGACCCAAGCCTGAGACTGAGTGTTTTTATTGCAAGGGTACCGGTCACTGGAAGCGGAACAGCCCCAAGTACTTAGCGGATAAGAAGGACGGCAACGTTAAAGGTATATGTGATATACTTGTTATTGATGTGTACCTAACCAGCGCTCGTAGTAGCTCTTGGGTATTTGATACCGATGCAGTTGTGTTGGGGAACGTCGCATGGGAAACAAAAAAATTCCTACGCACATGCAGATCTATCCATGGTGATGAGCATCTATGAGAGGGAGAGTGGATCTACGTACCCTTGTAGATCGCTAAGCGGGAAGCGTTAAGAAACACGGTTGGTGTAGTCGAACGACTTCGCGATTCAAATCGCCGAGCGTCCCGCGATCTCATCGCGATCCGTCCTGCGATCCAATCACGATCCGTCCTGCGAACTCATCATGATCCGTCCCGCGATCACATCACGATCCATCCCGCGATCTCATCGCAAACTGTCCCGCGATCTCATCATGAATCTTCTCGCGATCTTGATCACGGTCCTTCGGATCTAGCGCCGAACGGATGGCACCTCCGCGTTCAGCACACGTGCACCTTGATGACGATTTCCACCGTCTTGATCCATCAAGAGGAAGTGGACAGGTAGAAGAGTTCTCCGGCAGCGTGACGGCGCTCCGGAGATGGTGGTGGAGCTATTCCGGCAGGGCTTCGCCTAAGCGCTGCAGAAATCCGATCTAGAGGAGCATCGGTAGAACGGGTAGCATGTGGCCATAAAATCTAGTGCAAAACCCTCAAGTCCACCAATATATATAGGAGAGAGGATAGGAGGAGAGGCAGCCTCGGCCTCTAAGCCAAGGAGGCTTCGGCCGAACCAGGTGGTGGAGGTGGAGTCCACCTCCAATCCTAGTAGGACTAGGATTCACCCTATTTTGCCTTTTTCCACCTTTTCCTATTGGGTTTTCTTCTCCAGCCACATGGGACTTGTGTGGGAGTTTCCACCAGCCCACTAAGGACTGATATTCACTCTCCCACAGCCCATGAAGCCTCTTGGGTCGAAATACCCTCTCGGAAGTCTCCCGGTACACTACCGGCACTCCCGGTACACTACCGATGAGCCCGAAACTTTTCCGCTGACCAAAATGGGACTTCCTATATATGAATCTTTACCTCGAAACCATTCTAGAGCTCCTCATGATGTCCGGGATCTCATCCAGGACTCCGAACAACCTTCGGTAACCACCATACATAACTCTACACTACCGAAACATCACCAAACCTTAAGTGTGCAGACCCTACGGGTTCGAAAACTATGTAGACATGACCGAGACACCTCTACGGTCAATAACCAATGGCGGGACCTGGATGTCGACATTGGTTCCTACATATTCTATGAAGATCTTTATCGGTCGAACCTCTATGTCAAGGATTCAATTAATCCCGTATGATGTTCCCTTTGTTCTTCGGTATGTTACTTGCCCGAGATTCGATAGTTGGTATCTCCATACCTAGTTCAACCTCGTTACCGGCAAGTCTCTTTACTCGTTCCATAATACAAGATCCTGCAACTAACACTTAGTCACATTGCTTGCAAGGCTCATTGTGATGTTGTATTACCGAGTGGGCCCCGAGATACCTCTCCGTGACACGGAGCAACAAATCCCAGTCTTGATCCATGCCAACTCATCAGACACCCACGGAGATACCTGTAGAGCACCTTTATAGTCACCCAGTTACGTGGCGACGTTTGACACACACAAGGCACTCCGATGTCTGTGAGTTGCATGATCTCATGGTCATAGGAACACATACTTGACATGCAGAAAACAGTAGCAATAAACTGACACGATCATATGTTATGTTTGTGGTTTGGGTCTTGTCCATCACATCATTCTCCTAATGATGTGATCCCGTTATCAAATGACATCTCATGTCCATGTCTAGGAAACCATAACCATCTTTTGATCAACGAGCTAGTCTATTAGAGGCATACTAGGGAGATGGTTTTGTCTATGTATCCACACATGCATCTTAGTCTCCGATCAATACAATTATAGCATGGATAATAAACGATTATCATAAACAAGGAAATATGATAATAACTAATTTATTATTGCCTCTAGGGCATATTTCCAACAAGTTGCTCACATTTGTAACTCCAAGCAGGAGCTGCGGAATAAGCGGAGGCTGGCAAAGGACGAGGTGACGATGCGCATCGGGAATGGTTCCAAGGTCGATGTGATCGCCATCGGCACGCTACCTCTACATCTACCTTTGGGATTAGTTTTAAACCTTAATAATTGTTATTTAGTACCAGCTTTGAGAATGGACATTGTATCTGGATCTCGCTTGATGCGAGATGGCTACTCATTTAAATCTCAGAATAATGGTTGTTCTATTTATATGAGAGAAATGTTTTATGGTCATGCCCCGCTGGTCAATGGTTTATTTTTGATGAATCTCGAACGTGATGTTACACATGTCCATAGTGTGAGTACCAAAAAGTGTAAGGTTGATAACGATATTCCCACTTACATGTGGCACTGCCGGCTTGGTCATATTGGTGTCAAATGCATGAAGAAGCTCCATACTGATGGACTTTTGGAGTCTCTTGATTTCGAATCATTTGACACGTGCGAACCATGCCTCATGGGCAAGATGTCGAAGACTCCGTTCTCCAGAACAATGGAGTGAGCAACTGACTTGTTGGAAATAATACATACCGATGTATGCGGTCCAATGAGTGTCGAGGCTCGCGGTGGCTACCATTATGTTCTCACCCTCACTTATGACTTGAGTAGATATGGATATGTCTACTTAATGAAACATAAGTCTGAAACCTTTGAAAGGTTCAAGGAATTTCAGAGTGAGGTAGAGAATCAACGTGACAGGAAAATAAAGTGCCTACTATCTGATCGTGGCGGAGAATATTTAAGTCACAAGTTTGGCACCCACCTAAGGAAATGTGGAATTATTTCACAACTCACGCCGCCTAGCACACCTCAGCGAAATGGTGAGTCTGAACGTCGTAATCGCACTCTATTGGATATGGTGCGATCTATGATGTCTCTTACCGACTTACCGCTATCATTTTGGGGATATGCATTAGAGACTGTCGCATTCACTTTAAATAGGGCACCGTCAAAATCCATTGAGACGACACCGTATGAACTATGGTTTGGAAAGAAACCTAAGCTGTCGTTTCTAGAAGTTTGGGGATGCGATGCTTATGTGAAGAAACTTCAACCTGAGAAGCTCGAACCCAAAGCGGAAAAGTGTGTCTTCATAGGATACCCCAAAGAGACTATTGGGTATACCTTCTACCTACGATCCGAGGGCAAAGTCTTTGTTGCCAAGAATGGATCCTTTCTCGAGAAAGAGTTTCTCTCGAAAGAAGTAAGTGGGAGGAAAATAGAACTTGATGAGGTAATCGTACCTCCACTCGAACTAGAGAGTAGCGCAGCACAGGAAGTTGTTTCTATGGAGCCTACACCGGCTAGAGAGGAAGTTAATGATGATGATCATGAAACTTCAGATCAAGTTGCTGTTGAATGTCGAAGGTCCACTAGGACACGTTCCGCACCAGAGTGGTACAGCAACCCTATCCTGGAGATCATGTTGTTGGACAACGGTGAACCTTCGAACTATGAAGAAGCGATGGTGGGCCCGGATTCCAACAAATGGCTTGAGGCCATGAAATCCGAGATAGGATCCATGTATGAGAACAAAGTATGGACTTTGGTGGACTTGCCTAATGATAAGCGAGCCATTGAGAATAAATGGATCTTAGAAGAAGACTGACGCGGATGGTAATGTGACCGTCTATAAGGCTCGGCTTGTCGCTAAGGGTTATCGACAAGTTCAAGGAGTTGACTACGATGAGACTTTCTCACCCTAGCGATGCAGAAGTCTGTCCGAATCATGTTAGCAATTGCCGCATTTTATGATTATGAGATCTGGCAAATGGACGTCAAAACGGCATTCCTAAATGGCTTCCTCAAGGAAGAACTGTATTTGATGCAGCCAGAAGGTTTTGTCGATCCTAAGGATGCTAACAAGGTATGCAAGCTCCAGCGCTCCATCTATGGGCTGGTGCAAGCATCTCGGAGTTGGAACATTCGCTTTAATGAGGTGATTAAAGCATTTGGGTTTATACAGGTTTATGGAGAACCATGTATTTACAAGAAAGTGAGTGGGAGCTCTGTAGCATTTCTTTATATTATATGTGGATGACATACTGATAATGGGAAATGATATAGAACTCTTGGAAAGTATAAAGGCCTACTTGAACAAGTGTTTTTCAATGAAGGACCTTGGAGAAGCTGCTTACATATTAGGTATTAAGATCTATAGAGATAGATCGAGACGCCTCATAGGTCTTTCACAAAGCACATACCTTGAAAAGATATTGAAGAAGTTCAATATGGATCAGTCCAAGAAGGGGTTCTTGCATGTTTTACAGGGTGTGAGATTGAGTACGACTCAATGCCCGACCACGGCAAAAGATAGAGAATAGATGAGTGTCATCCCCTATGCTTCAGCCGTAGGCTCTATTATGTATGCCATGCTGTGTACCAGACCTGATGTGAACCTTGCCATGAGTTTGGTAGGGAGGTACCAAAGTGATCCCGAAGCTGAACACTGGACAGCGGTCAAGAATATCCTGAAGTACCTGAAAAGGACAAAGGACATGTTTCTCGTATATGGAGGTGCCGAAGAGCTCGTCATAAAGGGTTACGCCGATGCTAGCTTCGACACAGATCCGGACGACTCCAAGTCGCAAACCGGATACGTGTATATTTTGAATGGAGGGGCAGTCAGCTGGTGCAGTAGCAAGCAAAGCGTCGTGGAGGCATCTACATGTGAAGCGGAGTACATAGCTGCTTCGAAAGCAGCAAAGGAAGGATTCTGGATGAAGGAGTTCATCTCCGACCTAGGAGTGATTCCCAATGCGTCGGGCCTGATGACTCTATTCTGTGATAACACTGGAGCTATTGCCCTTACGAAGGAGCCCAGGTTTCACAAGAAGACAAGACACATCAAGCGCCGCTTCAACTCCATCCGTGATTACATTCAGGAGGGAGATATAGATATTTGTAAAGTGCATACGGATCTGAATGTCGCAGATCTATTGACTAAACCTCTCTCACGAGCGAAACATGATCAACACCGGAATGCTATGGGTGTTCGATTCATCACAATGTAACTAGATTATTGACTCTAGTGCAAGTGGGAGACTGTTGGAATATTCCCTAGAGGCAATAATAAAATGGTTATTATTGTATTTCCTTGTTCATGATAATTGTCTATTGTTCATGCTATAATTGTGTTAACCGGAAACCGTAATGCATGTGTGAATACATAGACCACAATAAGTCCCTAGTGAGCCTCTAGTTGACTAGCTCGTTGATCAATAGATGGTCAAGGTTTCATGACCATGGACATTGGGTGTCGTTGATAACGGGATCACATCATTAGGAGAATGATATGATGGACAAGACCTAATCCTAAGCATAGCACAAGATCGTATAGTTCATTTGCTAAAGCTTTTCAATGTCAAGTATCATGTCCTTAGACCATGATATTGTGCAACTCCTGGATACCGTAGGAATTCTTTGGGTGTGCCAAACGTCACAACGTAACTGGGTGGCTATAAAGGTGCACTACGGGTATCTTTGAAAGTGTCTGTTGGCTTGGCACAAATCGAGACTGGGATTTGTCACTCCGTGTGACGGAGAGGTATCTCTGGGCCCACTCGGTAAGACAACATCATAATGAGCTCAATGTGACTAAGGAGTTAGCCACGGGATGATGTATTATGGAACGAGTAAAGAGACTTGCCGGTAACGAGATTGAACAAGGTATAGGGATACTATCGAATCTCGGGCAAGTATCATACCGGTAGGCAAAGGGAATTGAATACGGGATTGATTGAATCCCCGACATCGTGGTTCATCCGATGAGATCATCGTGGAGTACATGGGAGCCAACATGGGTATCCAAATCCCGCTGTTGGTTATTGGCCGGAGAGATGTCTCGGTCATGTCTACGTGTCTTCCGAACCCGTAGGGTCTACACACTTAAGGTTCGATGATGCTAGGGTTATAGGGAAATGGTATACGTGACTACCGAAGGTTTTTCGGAGTCCCGGATGAGATCCCGGATGTCACGAGGAGCTCCGGAATGGTCCGGAGGTAAAGATTGATATATAGGAAGTCCAGTTTTGGTCACCGGAAAGTTTTCGGGCTCATCGGTAGTGTACCGGGAGTGCCGGGAGGGTGCCGGAGGACCCCCGGGAGGGGTGTGAAGACCATAGGACTTCATGGGTCCTTAGAGGAGGTGTGCCAGCCCTTATTGGGCCAGCCAAGACCTTCTAGAAAGGCCCGTGCGGCTGGAGATCAAGAGATAAGGAAAAAGGGTTTTGAAAGGAAGGAGATCCACCTCCCTTGTGGGAGGTGCACTCTTCCCCTAGTTCGGCCGAACCTCTCCTCCTTGGAGGAGAGGCTAGGTCAGCACTCCCTCTCCCTCCTCCTATATATACTTGAGGTTTTGGCCCTTTGAGAACAGATCTGAACTCTCTCTCTCACGGCGAATCCCTACCTCTCTACCTCCTCCTCTCTAGCGCTTAGGCGAAGCCCTGCCGGAATACCTTGCTACTCCACCACCACCACGCCGTCGTGCTGCTACTGGAGCCCTTCCCCAACCTCTCCTTCCTCCTTGTTGGATCAAGGCGTAGGAGACGTCACCGGGCTGCACGTGTGTTGAACGCGGAGGCGCCGTTGTTCGGCGCTTAGATCGGAATCCACCGCGATTTGAATCGCTGCGAGTACGACTCCACCAACCGTGTTCTTGTAACGCTTCCGCTTAGTGATCTTCAATGGTATGAAGATGCAATCTCTCGCCACTTGTTGCTGGTTTCTCCATGGATAGACCTTGGTGATCGTAGGAAAAATTTTGATTTACTACTACGTCGCCCAACATAAAGTTCTTCCCGCGGGGAACCTGTGTCCTACTAGTGTCGACGAGGCCAAGAAAATCGTTTGCCCTTTTGATTTGCCACACATTAGGTACCATGCATGCATCAACGATTGCATCATTTATCGGGGGGAGCATGCGGAAAAAATAGTTGTCCAGTGTGTAATGCTTCTCGATATAAGAAGGCAGGAAAGAAAGCTCCTCAGAAAGTTGTATGGTACTTTCCGATCACTCCCCGTCTCCAGCGGTATTTCATGGATCCTAAGGAAGCAAAGCTCATGCGCTGGCACGCGGAGAGGAAGAAGCCCAATGATGGAGATGATCCGAAGCTGAGACACCTCGTAGATGGTAGCCAGTGGAGAGCATTCAACACCGTATATGGATTTGCTGCAGAAGATCCAAGGAACATCGTGCTTGGTGCGAGTCCGGATGGCATGAATCCGTTTGGAAACCGAAATACCAACCACAACACATGGCCCGTCTTTGTATGGATGTACAACCTCCCCCCATGGAAGTGCATGAAGACAAAGTACATACACATGAGCATGCTGATTCAAGGGCCGAAACAACCGGGAAATAATATTAACCTATATATGGGGCTTCTGAAAGAGGAGCTAGACACGTTATGGAAAACACCGGCGTCGGAGACCCTATTGTTGGTTTGCCTGTCAACAAGCACGATGGGAGGCTAGAAGGAGAAGGTCACAACAACGGCTGGAGGGAATTGCACGTGGACTACTCGGATCGACGGAACGACTTTGACAGGGCTAACTTAGTAGTGCTACAACACCTAGATGTGGTAGACGATTATGTGGCACGGCACAGAGAAACCATCGCAAATAAGTACCCTGATAAGGGGATGCTCAAGACGGACGACGAAGTTACTGTAGAGCACAACGCCACTTTCTTGCATTGGTTCAAAGAGCAAGTTCTTGAAAATCTCCCGGAAGAGGACAGTTCGGACGGATTGCTCATACACGCCTTAGCACATGGCCCCGCACCCAAACTCGCGAGCTATCAGTCATACGATATCAACGGGTACACGTTCTACACGAAGGCCAAAGACATGGACAGTGATTACCAGAACTCCGGGGTGACGATTGAATGCGTGACCGACGCTAACGGCACAACTGAAAGATTCTACAGAAGGGTCGAAGAGATCTGGGAGCTTGACTATACTGGATTGCACAATGCAACGATGTTCCGTGTCAGATGGGCTAAGGACGTCGGAAGAGAAAACAAGTATTTCACTACCATGTCTATACCACCCGCTGACGTGAAGAGCGCAACCGTGAACGTTAACGTCATCGCCAAAACTGAGCCATGGGTACACGCTAAGCACATGACTCAATGCTTCTTCATAACTGACCCGACCAATCCCAGCCGTGTTGTCGTGAGGAGAGGCAAAAGGAGCATCGTCGGAATGGATGGAGTCACCAACGAGGAAGACTACGACCAATACGGCAACCCGATGAGGGAAGATGACGATGATGATGAAGCATACGTGAAAACAAGAATCAATACTACATTACATAAGAAAGATCGTACTCCATGGTTCCGAAAAAGTCACAAGGAGGGGCTCAATTATTCGGCAACAAACAAGAAAGGGAAGAAGCTCAATGTGAAACATCGTTGACGCAGCTGAGAAACTATCATTTATATATATGTATCTATTTTGTGTACGCACTTAAGTAACCGTTATCGGTGAACTGATATATATATGTTACCACCACATGCATGGTTCCGGTGATATTCACGCAGTGTGAGAGGGAGACGCCGTCATAAACAGAAAGGAAGAAAGTAATACAAAATAAATACAAAAGGGAGAAAGCAATACAAAAAAACAAAAGGGAGAAAGTAATACAAAAGAGAAAGAAAAGTAAACAGAAAAGAAAAGGGAAATAATAAAAACTAATACATATCAGTAGCGCTGGGCTATGAACCAGCGCTACAGCTCATATAGTTATAGCTCTCCATCCTAAGACAGTGCTACTACTATGTGTATTTTAGAATTAAAAAAACTGAAATTAAAACAGTTAGTAGTAGCGCTGGATTATGGACAAACGCTATAGATAAATTAGCTATAGCGCTGGTCCTAACCCAGCGCTGCTACTATTTTTTAGTTAACCGCCGCGCGTGCTCAAATTTTTCAACTCCCATCCCCCCCCCCCGTCCCGGCCCCCACCTCTCCCCCTCCTCTCTGTCACGTGCCGCCGTCGCCCTCCTGCCCGCCACCGTCGCCCCTGTCCGCCGTTGTCGCCCTCCTCTCTTTCGCGCACTACCGTCGCCCTCCTGCCCGTCGCCCGAGCCCTCCCATCCCCCCACTCTCCCACCTATGCCCTCCTCTCTGTCGCGCACTACCGTCGCCCTCCTGCCTGCCGCCGTCGCCCCTGCCCGCCGTCGTCGCAGGTGCCCGCTTTGGCCTCCTCGTCCGTGCCGCTGCAGGTACCCCCTCCCCCCACCTCCCCCTCTCTCTAGTTAGTTAGGAAAAAAATCTAGGGTTACATATTAACTTGCTACTTTTTAGAACCAGTAGTTACATGCGGCAAAATCATACAAAAGAACATGCATCTGTAGTTATGAACATTATAAGAAGATCCACTTCCATTTCATATACAAAAATCTCGCACGTGAGTTAGTTCATTCTAAAATTGGCAAGTAGAACTAGAAGAAATAACATCATCAATAATTCTATTGTAAACATAACCAACCTAGAGTAAAACTACATCATCAATAATGCTTGTTTGTGTCTGGAGAGATGATGAGCGCCATTAGTGTCCGGCAGGATTAAGAGTGCATGGTTGCTACGAGGTCCTCCATCATATGGAAAATATAGTAGGAAAAAAATCAAAAGCTTGTGTGGGACACACCAATGACATTTCTAATAAGATTTTTTATCATGTTTTTCAAACTTTGGCATTTTGATTTTTATCAGAACTTCTGAACTTGCATATGATAAATTCTCTGTGTTGTGTACATGTGGAAGCTCACCCTGTACTTTGGCATTTGGTTCAATGTCGAAGAATATCCGAGTGGCCTATGTTTTGCCAGAATGTTGATTCATTTCTGTTCCGGCAAATTTCAGGCACTCCATATGTCCACTTTTTAGCAAAGGTCATGCCGAAAATTTCCGTGATTTTCGGCATGACTTGTGCTAGAAACTAGGACATATGGAGTGCCCAGGATTTGCCGGATGGGGAATGAATCAACATTCCGACCAAATATAGGCCCCTTTTTTCTCTTCATTATGTCTTTTATTTACAATTGCTGAATAGGAAACATGTTTAGCCACACCTCAGTCAGGGGTTCTGCTCGCCTCAAAGAAGACCACATCGAGGCAGCAAATCACTATTTCGATTACCTGGACCAACACCAGATGGGGGTGCATGGTGGTGGCAGTGGCCAGTGTCTTAGCGGGCTTCGAGGATTTGACTCCTCCGGTACCAGTCGATGACGAGGAGACACCTCAACGGATTGGCACATGCAAGAGTTGGTTCTTGCCTTGGCCGAAGACTCTTCTTCGTGTCGAGGCGCCTAGTATCACACCAACGACAGCTTCTCAAGAAGGTACGAACACCACCCCACCTACCAAATTACCTGCACCTGTCATGGCAGGTGATAGCGAACGACGCGAGGGAGAGCCTCCATTAGTGCCAGATGACGTCGCCCCCATTGTTGAAGAAGCAAATGCTAATGATGACATGGAGGAGGAGGAGGAGGACCCAGACAAGTATTTCAATACCGCCTATGATGATGGAGGATTGATGGCTCAGGACAACGAAGACTCGGGCTTTGAGCATCGAGATGATGACTTGATGCTGCCTGATTTGCTGGAGTCGGAATGTCCTAAGGCGGAATGCAAAAAGTCTCTCTTCAAGCGATCCTCGCAGGAGACGCCTCCAGATGTCACCTCTACCTAGCAACAACCCGAGGGTCATCCACTGATTAGCCCGATGACACTGGGGTGACAGTTAGGGAAGGTATGGTGGGCTCACTACTGCCACCCGTCAAGAAGGAAAGGAGGAGACCGGAGAAGAAATGCCCTAAAGGCGCCAGAGCTGCTTCAAGCAGCCAGTCGCCTCTGAAGCCCCGGGAGGTAGACAGAATACCTGTCTTAGGTGCAGAGCGAATCCATGTCGCTGGCCACCCGATCCTACCTCAGAAAGTGCTAGAGGACATACTGAACAATGATCTAAGGAGACTTCATGATGATGTGCTGGCCAGAGAGAAAAGCCTTCTCATCTCGGGAAAACCAGGATACCAGCTTTACGCGGCTCAGGTGCCGGGTGGGAAGTTGTACGTCGAGGGATGGCCTGTGAATAAGTTCATCCTACAATTTGACTACATCTACGACATGTTCCACATGACCAAGCTGGATTTCCAGTTCATCCGCATGTATGCGTTGTATCTCAACTACATCATCAGGATCGAGAACATAAAATATATCTGCATCGCGGACCCGTACCATATGCACGAGAGTTTCTTGGATGTCTACAAAGAGCAGCGTGACTATGTGAGCCAGTACATCGGCGGCTTCATGATTTCTAATAAGGACAAGGAAGCGATTCTCCTGCCTTATCATCCCACGTAAGTCATTCACGCATATACTTTCATAAGTGTTAATCATTCCTTTGCAAGCATGGAGTCTAATTTGAGGCGTACTTAATTTGCGTAGCGGGGGGGCACCGTCCTCATCATTCTGTACCCAGAATACTCCCATTCTATATACTTGGACTCATCGAAGAACATCAAGAAAAAGGATTACAAGCACATAAAGAGTGTTCTCGATAGTGCCCTTTTAACCTTCAGCATGTCTGGTGGATATATCAAGGACAAAAAGTATAGGAGGAACAGGCCGGTTTTCAGCCATAAGACTGACTTCTGCTGCATCCAGCAACCGCACATCAGTAAGGCTGATGGATTCTACCTCATGCATCACTTGCTCGAGTTCAGAAGGGATAATCAGCGCCTTCGCATGTCAGCTGCTACTAACGATGCCGAGATTGTCAACTGGGCCACAAGCATAGGAAAGACACCGGATCATCGAATCCGAGCTGATTTTTATCACGTGCAGTGTGAACTTGCCCAAGTGATCATGAAGCAGGTCCTCGAACAAACAGGGATGTTCTACCATGGGCCAATCACGTAGGATGATGTCCGAGCACTGCTAATCGCTCAGCGTCTGGACCTGAAGCCTTTCAAGAAGCTCGGGTCCTTCCTCCCTGACTATGAAGATTGGACCGAGGACTGATTGTCATTGACAATATATGTGTCACTAGCATCCAGACAAAACTATGTGATGTAATTAAACTGTGGTCCTGAACTAGCGTAGATCGCTCTAGTTAATTAGTTTGGGTATGAGGAACTTTGTCATTTATGTTTACTTACTATAGGTTGCTTGTATTTTTCTAATTATGCCTCTTTGTGTTCCTAAGTACATTATGTTGCATATTATCGTTCACGATGCAGGTACATAGATCAGAGATGGCGAAGGGCTGCTACGTCGTGTTCGTTGGGAAGGTTCCAGGAGTCTACGACCACTGGCCAGACGCTCAGGCCCAGGTGGACAAGTTCCCGGGTGCTAGCCACAGAGGGTTCGACAGCAGAGCCGAAGCATAAAGGAGTTACTTGAGGTGGACGCTCCAGCAAGAGCGGGGGCGGAACCGCCGGTGCCTCAAGTACTACATAGTCGCAGTCTTGATGATGCCGATCGCTCTTCTCTTGTACATCATGGTTTAGATAGAGATGATGAAACTTGTGTGTGTGCCATGACCATGCGGTCGCACTTATTCGAGACATGATATGACTTGTGTATCGCTATTTTCGAGATGTGATGATATTTGTGTTGAATGATGATGATGATGGTATGACGAGACTACTGTATGTGTATGATATGATGATAATAGTGTATGTTTATTGTGACCTGATGAAACTACTATATAGAGCCAATATAAATACATAACGAATACGTAGAGCGGATATGAATCTGTGACAGCAGAAGTTATAGCAGCAGCGTTGGAATACATATAGCAGCAGCACTGGATTGGCAACAACGCTTGTCTTTAGGCAGCGCTACAGATAATTAGCAGTAGCACGGATCAGTGCAGCGCTACTGCTAACCAAACTTAGCAGTAGCGCTGCACCAACCAACGCTACTGCTACAACTTAGCTATAGTGCCTTGGCAGTAGCGCTGGTCCCAGCGCTACTACTAGGATTTTCCCTAGTAGTGGGTGGCTATTTTGAGGAAGGTGTTTGTTGTACCGGCAAAAGTTGTGTGGTACTAGAGAGGCTAGCAAAGGTGGAAGGGTGAGAGTGCGTATAATCCATGGACTCAACATTACTCATAAAGAACTTGCATACTTATTGAAAAAGTCTATTAGTCATTGAAGAAAAGTATTACACGCATGCTCCTAGGGTAGAGGTTGGTAGGAGTTAACCATCGCACGCTCCCGACCCTCACACAAAGGTCGACAATCTATAAACAAGTCATGTTCCGACTTCCTTACATAACGGTTCACCATACGTGTATGCTACGGGAATCACAAACCTTTACACAAGAATTTTTACCAAATAACAGTTGCTTCCTAACATGACTGTTAACATTACCATCTTAATATCTCAAAACTTTATGCGAGGAATCAAACTTCTCATAAATACTCAATGCACTTAATATGGAAGTTTCTATTATATCCATCTTGGATGCCTATCATATTAGGACTCAATTCATCACCTAGACCAATTACCATGCTATATTAGAGACTCTCAAAATAATATAAGTGAGCTAAGAAAGTTCAATTATTTCTATAAAACTCAAACACTACCATGCTCTAAAAGATATAAGTGAAGCACATAGAGCAAAATTACCTAACTCAAAAGATATAAGTGAGGCACATAGAGCATTCTAACAAATTCATGATTCAGCGTGTCCTTCAAAAAAATGTGTGCAGCATGATTGTGGCAAACTAACAAGCAAAGACTCATATAATACAAGACTCTCCAAGCAAAACACATATCATGTGGTGAATAAAAATATAGCCTCGAGTAAATTTACCGATGGATTGAAGACGAAAGAGGGGATGCCTTCCGGGGCATCCCCAAGCTTAGGCTGTTTGGCATCCTTGAATATGACATGGGGTGCCTTCGGCATCCCCAAGCTTAGTATCTTTCCACTCCTTATTCCATAATCCATCCAATCTTTACCCAAAACTTGAAAACTTCACAACACAAAACTTAACAGAAAACTCGTGAGACCCGTTAGTATAAGAAAATAAATCACCACTTTAGGTACTATTGTGAACTCATTATTTATTTATATTGGTGTTAAACCTACTGTATTCTAACTTCTCCATGGTTCATACCCCATGATACAACACATAGATTCATCAAAATAGGCAAATAACTCAAAGAAAACAGAATCTGTCAAAAACAGAACAGTCCGTAGCAATCTGAAACTTCGTATACTTCTGTAACTCCAAACATTCTGAAAAATTAGGAAAACCTGGGAAATTTATATATAAATCTTTTGTAAAACTTTCAGACTCATTCGACGCTCTGGAAAAAATAGAAAATTCCTGGACAGAGCGCAAAAGTTTCTGTTTTTCAGCATGATCAAATCAACAAGTACCATAGATCACTCCAAAGGTTTTACTTGGCTCAAACACTAACTAAAACACCAAAACACAGTTAATACAGTTAATACAGAAGTAATAATGTGGCAAACACTCAAAAACAGAAGCAAAACAGAACACAAAAATAAAATTGGGTTGCCTCCCAACACGCGCCATTGTTTAACGCCCCTAGCTAGGCAAAACGCAATAGATCTAGGTATTGTCATCTTTCGTATGCAATCCAAACTTGATCAAACCATCAAAATCTTTTCTAACTAGGTCTATCCTTTCCTTTATTTCTTTCCTAGTAGATGAACTAAGATCATGAAAAGATCTTCGGCTAGTAATTTTAACATTCATAAACCCGTAATCTAGATCATCACCATAGATATCATCGTATAAAACATGTATCTTGTTTCTAACGGGTTTCTTAGCCATCTTTTCGAGCCAATCATCTTTATACCCTACGAAAATTCCCCTTGTAATCCAATCAAATTCCTCATAAGTCTCGAGATACAAGGCTTGAGAGACTTCCGTGTGGGGAACTCTCCTCCTAAGATTTTTTTTCTATAAGATTGATAGTGTCTAGCTTCTAGACTATGCAAAGTTTCTTTATCATGGAGAAATTCTTCAATTGGAGGGTTTTCAAGATCTCTATCATAGAAATAAAAAATCTCCCTAGCTTCTTGTATGATGAAATCAAATTCTTGCATAAGGATGAGAGTAGCAATCTTCTTAGCCTTAGGATGATTAATATTGGGAAGTTCATAAAACACTTTCTGCAAAGCAGGATGAATGTGCACAAATTTTCTCTCCAATTTTTCAATGAGCATGACAATAGCATCCGCATAACTATTTGTGCTAATAATAATAGATCTCTTACCCATAGACATTGACCCCATACAATCAAAGAACTCTTGAATAACACTCTTCCCAATAATATTCCCATCTTCTACTTGAAAAGTTTTAGTTTTGTAATTAGGAGAAGATTCATTTTCATGATCTAGAGAGCAAGATTCAAAATTTTCCTCAAGATTAGTACTAGCAATACCTTCTAGATTTTCAGTGATAACCTCTCCCGCTTCAGACATGGTGGCAAAGCAAGCAATCAAGCACACAAGCAAACGAAAGAAGGGCGAATAAAAAAGCAAATCTTTTTGGTATTTTCTAAAAAACGTTTTAGAAGTGGGGGGTACGAGAGGAAAATCGCAAATAATATAAATGCAAGAGATGAGTTTGTGATGAGTACTTGGTAGGCTTGATGTGTATCCTCCTCGGCAACGGCGCCAGAAATCCTTCTTGGTACCTTTTGAGCTTGCGTTGGTTTTCCCTTGAAGAGGAAAGGGTGATGAAACGAAGTAGATAAGTATTTCCCTCGGTTGTTGAGAACCAAGGTATCAATCCAGTAGGAGGAACAAGCAAGTCACCAGTGGATGCACATACACAAACAATCAAACTCTTGCACCCAATGCTATAAAGGGGTTGTCAATCCCTTCACGATTATTTGCAAGGTTTAGATCCGATAGAGATAGATGTAAACGAGATTGGAAAATAAAAGGTAAATAAATTGCAGGAAAGTATTTTTGGAATTTTTGGTTTATAGATCTGAAAATATATTATGGAAAGTAGACCCGGGGGCCATAGATTTCACTAGAGGCTTCTCTCTTGAAGGAAAATATCATGGTGGGTAAACAAATTACTGTCAAGCAATTGATAGAAAAGCAAATAATTATGTAGTTATCCAAGGAAATGATCATGCATATAGGCATCACGTCCGTATCAAGTAGACCGAAACGATTTTGCATCTACTACTATTACTCCACACATCGACCGACTCCTGCCTACATCTAGAGTATTAAGTTCATGAAGAACAGAGTAACGCATTAAGAAAGATGACATGATGTAGAGGGATAAACTCAAGCAATATGATGAAAACCCCACTTGTCACCCTTGATGGCAACAATACAATATGTGCCTCACTACCCCTACTATGTCACTAGGTGAGAAAACCGCAAGATTGAACCCAAAACCAAGCACTTCTCCCATTGCAAGAATTACCAATCTAATTGGCCAAACCAAACCAATAACTCGAAGAGACTTACAAGGATATGAAATCATGCATATAAGAATTTAGAGAAGATTCAAATAACATTCATGGATAATCTGAACATAAACTCACAATTCATCGGATCTTGACAAACACACCACAAAAGAGGATTACATCGGATAGATCCCCATGAAGATCATGAAGAACATGGTAGTGAAGATCAAAGAGAGAGCAGAAGCCATCTAGATACTAGCTATGGACCCGTAGGTCTGTGGTGGACTACTCACGCATCATTGGAGGGGCAATGGAGTTGATGTAGATTCCCTCTATGATCGAAACACCCCCCCGGCAGATTATCGGAAAAGGCTCCAAGATTGGATTTCTTGGGAACATAGGCTTCTGGTGGCAGAAAAGTATTTGCATGGATCGTTTTGGTGGTGGGGGAAATTTTGGGTATTTATAGGACGAAGAATAGGGTTAGGAGACCTGCCAGGAGACGGCAAGCCTGCCAGGCGCGGCCACGGGGGTGGTCGTGCCTACTAGGCTTGTGATCTCCTGGTAGATCCCCTGGCGTGCACTCGAAGCCTGGTTTATTTGTTTCCTTCTAGAAAAATTCATTCCGAAGGTTCATTCCATTTGGACTCCGTTTAATATTCCATATCAGCAAAACTCGAAAACAAGGAAAAAATAAAAACTCGCACTAGGCTCTAGATTAATAGGTTAGTCCCAAAAATAATATAAAATAACATATTAATGCATATAAAACATCCAAAACAGATAATATAATAGCATGCCATCCTCAAAAATAATAGAAACGTTGGAGACGTATCACATGCCCATATTGGTTCCCTCATATTTCACGAAGATCTTTATCGGTCGAACCACGATGCCAAGGATTCAATCAATCATGTATGCAGTTCCCTTTGTCCAGCGGTATGTTACTTGCCCGAGATTCGATCATCGGTGCCTCCATATCTAGTTCAATCTCGTTACTAGAAATTCTCCTTACTCGTTCTGTAATACAAGATCCCATAACTAACTCCTTGGTCACATTGCTTGCAAGCTTCTTGTGATGTTGTATTACCGAGAGGGCCTAGAGATACCTCTCTGTCATACGGAGTAGCAAATCCCAGTCTCGATCCATGCCAACCCAATAGACACCATCGGAGATATATGTAGAATACATTTATGATCACCTAGTTACGAAGGGACTTTTGATAAACACAAGGCATTCTTCCGGTGTCAGGGAGTTGCATGATCTCATGGTCTTAGGAACAGATATTTGACATGAAGAAAACAGTAGCAACAAACTAAGTGATATGATCAAATGTTATGCTTATGGTTGCGTCTTGTGTATGGTTAGGAAACCTTAACCGTCTTTGATTAACGAGCTAGTCTAGTAGAGGCTCACTAGTGACACGGTGTTGTCTATGTATCCACACATGTATCGGAGTTTCCGATCAATGCAATTCTAGCATGGATAATAGATGTTTATCATGAACAAGGAAATATGATAATAACCCATTTATTATTGCCTTCAGGGCATATTTCCAACACACGGACCATCCTTGATGTGAGGCATCACAAGGTAAATCTTCAGCCAAAGCCCTCACTATCATTCAAAGGCAAAGTGGCCAGGAGACCCAAGTTCAATAATGTTGATTTCCTTGCTCAGTGTCATTTCTTCACTGGTAAATTGCCTTATGGCTCAACTAGAATTAGGCGCAAGAGGTTCTAGACGTCAAATCAGATCAACTTCTATTCCTTAGTGTTGTTTGAGAAGAACAAGGTCTTCCAGCATCGGCAAATACCTCATGTGGACATGGAGTCCATTCCCTGCTTTACACCTGTGCTATGTCTCCTTCATGAAGCCGGGCTCCTAGGTTTTTGCTTTGACATCTACGATTGGAACGAGGAGCTAATTCTTTAGTTATATGCTGCATTGCATATATGTGGTGTAGCTGAACACATCAACACGTGGATCTTGGACTGGATGACTGACGATAGACATTTCAAATCTCTAGCCACTGAATTGCTTCGTGCTCTTCCTGTTGATCCCCCTTAGGAAGGTGCAAAGCTTAACTACGAGGAAGCATAGCTCACTGGTTATCTGATGCAAGTTTTGATGAAGCCATTGGTTGCAGGTCAAGCCCCAAGGACCACCTTCCTTGTGAAGGATTTTCTTTATGTGCCAAGGACAGTTTATCGCATTCTTGCCAAAACCCTCGATCCAATCAAAGGCCATAATTCTAGTGAACAAGACGTTGTTGGCATCATGAAGAATCAGTTGTTCAACATCATACATGGGATTCCCATCAACATTCACAATTTCTTCATGAGGACTTTGGTAAATGTTGTTCCGTCGCCTTTTGATTTGAAGCTTTATGCCCTTGGCTCATGAGATTCATTAGAACAAGGTCTTCAATTCAGTACCAGGCTGACTTTCAGAATCACTTCGGCTATCTACCTCCAGTTGAAGTTCTTAAAAATACAATTTCCTCAGTTCCTGGAAAAGGCAAAGCTGGTATTGATGAAGGCAAATGTTCATTGGATGGTCAATTTCATCAAGTTGCATCACATTCCTCTAATGATGACTCTGCCTCCCAAGACTTTGCTGCAAAGGCCTCAGTTCCAAATCCTCAAGGTTCTGCCCCTCGTGTGATGACTGATCGTGAAGTTCTGATAAATCTTCACCAAAAAGTCTATCGTAACTACTTGTTTGAAGCAATTCTTCATAACATGACTATGACACAGAACTCTGTGAGGACGAATCACTACTATGCCCATGAAATCTTTGAGCGCACCTGGGCCATTCAATCCCATCTCAAGACACCTGAAGAACTTGTGGAGATGGAGTTTCAACAAAACTTTGACTGGTCCTGGCCACCACAGAAGAAATTCAAGAAATTTCAAGTTCCTCCACTTTTTGCAAGGTCATATTCTTCATCGCACGAGACCGATGAAGCTGAGGATCTTGAGGACACGATTGTTGTCCCTGCTTCAACCAACGACCCCAACAACAACACTAGCGCTCCTCCACCACCTTCAAGATGAAATTCTTCAAGGGCGGTAGTCCTCAATTTTCGTTCATTTTGCTCATTTGATGACAAAGGGGGAGAAATTTGAGTTAGTCTTCAAGCGGGTCTATATATATGGGCTGTTTTTCTGTTGAAGTTACAACTCTCACTCTTCTGAGGTGTTTGTTTGTTGAGTTGGAAACTTAAATCCGATGGTGGTCTGACTCTCTCAAACTGCCTTCTGCATGCTTATTCCTCAAGTTCATTAATGCACACATGCTGAATTTTGTCAAATACCATTTTCCATCATGCATTTCAAATTCTTCATATTATATGTTAAATGCGTGAGTGGATTACAAGATACAGGAGGAGATCTCCAAGATTTCATCTGTCCATGCGCATTTGCAGTCCAAAGCAAATTCCTCAATATGCACATCTTCGGGGGGAGTTCCACTATATCTTGAAACCAAAGTCTTCAAACTCTGTTCTTACACTTCATATGCTTATCGCCATAGAAAACTTAACCTATTTGTCATCAATCACCAAAAAGGGGGAGATTATAAGTCCATCTTGTTGGAAATATGACCTAAAGGCAATAATAAAGTGGTTATTATTACATTTCCTTGTTCATTATAGTCGTTTATTATCCATGCTATAATTGCATTGATTGGAAACACTAATACATGTGTGGATACATAGACAACACTGTGTCCCTAGTAAGCCTCTAGTAGACTAGCTCGTTGATTAAAGATGGTCAAGGTTTCCTAGCCATGGACATGATATATAATTTGATAACAGGATCACATCACTAGGAGAATGATGTGATGGACAAGACCCAAACTATGAACGTAGCATATGATCATGTCAGTTTATTGCTATTGTTTTCTGTATGTCAAGTATATGTTCCTATGACCATGAGATCGTGCAACTCGCTGACACCGTAGGAATACCTTGTGTGTATCAAACGTCACAACGTAACTGGGTGACTATAAAGATGCTCTACAGGTATCTTTGAACGTGTATGTTGAGCTAGCATGGATTGATACTGGGATTTGTTACTCCGTATGACAGAGAGGTATCTTAGGGCCCACTCGGTAATACAACATCACAATAAGCCTTGCAAGCAATGTGACTAACTATTAGCCATGGGATCTTGTATTACGGAACGAGTAAAGAGACTTTCCAGTAATGAGATTGAACTAGGTATAGAGATACCGACGATCGAATCTCGGGCAAGTAACATACCGAAGAACAAAGGGAACATCGTACGGGATTGACTGAATCCTTGACATAGAGGTTCAACCGATAAAGATCTTCGTAGAATAGGTAGGAACCAATATGGGCATCTAGATCCTACTATTGGTTATTGACCGTAGAGGTGTCTCGGTCATGTCTGCATAGTTCTCGAACCCGCAGGGTCTGCACACTTAATGTTAGGTGACGTTTCGGTAGAACAGAGTTATGTATGGTGGTGACCGAAGGATGTTCGGAGTTCAAGATGAGATACCGGACATCATGAGAAGCTCCGGAATGGTTCGGAGGTAAATATTGATATATAGGAAGTCCCGTTTTGGTCACCAAAAAAGTTTGGGGTACTTCGGTAGTGTAATGGGAGTGCCGGGAGGGTACCGGGGGACCATCGGGAGAGGCCTCTCGCCCCAAAGGGCCTCATGGGATCTGGGAGGAGGAAACCCATCCCCTAGTGGGCTGGCCAAACGCCCCACTAAGGCCCATGCGGCTAGGGGTGGAAAAATCCAAGAGGAGGGAAGGGTTTGCAAGTGGGGGAGGAATCCTACTCCTAGTAGGATTGGAGTTGGACTCCTTAACCTCCCCATTTTGGCCACAGCCTAGGGGGAACCCTAGGGGCACCAGCCTCCCTCCCCTTCCTCCTATATATACTAGAGGGGAGAGAGGACAACTGCACCAGAAAACCCCAAGCCACGGTGCAGCCCTCTCTTCCTGATAGATCATGCCCTCTAGTTTTCAGCGGCGCTGAGGTGAAGCCCTGCTAGAATAGTTCCACCACCGCTGACGTCGTGTCGTCGTGCTACCGGAGAACTCTTCTACCTCTCCGCTCCCTCTTGCTGGATCAAGAAGGTGGAGATCATCATTGAGCTGTACGTGTGTTGAACGCGGAGGTGTCGTCCGTTTAGCGCTAGATCGTGATTGGATCACGGGACGGCTAGCGATTTGGATCGCGTAAATGCTCGACTACATCAACCGCGTTTCTTAATGCTTCCCTCTTAGCAATCTACAAGGGTATTTAGATCCACTCTCCCTCTCGTAGATGCTCATCACCATTGATAGATCTTGTGTGTGCGTCGGAATGTTTCTTTGTTTCCCATGCAACATTCCCCATCAATGGCATCAGGAGCTAGGTCTATGTGTAGATGAGATCACGAGTAGAACACAAAGGAGTTTGTGTGCGTTGATATTCAGATTGCTTCCTCCCTTGGCCTTTTCTTGATTCGGAGGTATTGTGGGATGAAGCGGCCCGGACCAACATTACTCGTACGCTTACGAGAGACCGGTTCCATCACCTGACATGTGACTTTGTTGCATAAAGATGGCTAGCGGGTGTCTGTTTCTCCCACTTTAGTTGGATCGGATTCGACAAAGGCGGTCCTTGAGAAGGTTGAATAGCAATTTGCGTATCACCGTTTTGGTTTTTGCGTAGGTAAGAATTGTTCTTGCTAGATACCCGTAGCAACCACGTAAAACTTGCAACAACAATTAGAGAACATCTAACTTGTTTTTGCCGGGTATGTTGTGGTGTGATATGCCCAATTACATGATGAGATATATGTGATGTATGAGATGATCATGTATTGTATATAATATCATGACTTGCATATCGATGAGTACGGCAACCGGCAAGAGCCATAGGGTTGTCTTTAATTTATTTTCGCCGTTTTTGCTTTACTTTATCGCTATGAGTTAGCAATAGTCGTAGAAGCAACGGTCAGCGCCACAACCTCATGGAAACACGTTGATGGAGATCAAGATGATAGAGATCATGGGGTCATGCCGGTGACGATGGAGATCATGCCGGCGCTTTGGAGATGGAGATCAAAAGAACAAGCTCATGGCCATATCATGTCACTTATGATTTGCATGTGATGTTAATCCTTTTATGCATCTTATTTTGCTTAGGATGATGGTAGCATTATAAGGTGATCCCTCACTTAAATTTCAAGATAAAATTGTGTTCTCCTCGAGTGTGCACCGTTGCAAAAGTTCGTCGTTTTGAGACACCACCTGACGATCGGGTGTGATAGACTCTACGTTCGCATACAATGGGTGCAAGCTAGTGTTGCACGTGCAGAACACTCGGGTTAAACTTGACGAGCCTAGCATGTACAGACATGGCTTCGAAACACAAGAGACCAAAAGGTTGAACATAAGTCATATAATAGATATGATCAACATGAAGATGTTCACCATTGAAACCCCACCTCAACTCACGTGATGATCAGACTTGAGTTGGTGAATTTGGATCATGTGACACTTGAATGACCAGAGCGATGTCAATTTGAGTGGGAGTTTTTAAGTAATATGCTTAACTAAACTCGTTATCTTGAACAATAGTCTAAGTTATCTTTGCAAAACTTATGTTGTAGATCAATGACTCGCGCAGTAGCACCCCTTAATTTTAATGAGTTCCTAGAGAAAGCTAAGTTGAAAGATGATGGAAGTAACTTTGTGGACTGGGCCCGTTATATAAGGATTACCTTACGGCTTCCCAAAAGGTGTATGTCCTTGATGCACTGCTTGGTGATCCACCCGCTCCAGTAGAGTCTCTGGACGTTGTGAACGCCTAGTAGGCTCGTTCTGATGATTACTCAATGGTACAATGTGCAATGTTGTATGGCTTAAAACCGGGACTTCAAAGATGTTTTGAACTTCATGGAGCATATGATATGTTCCAGGAGTTGAAGTTTATCTTTCAGAAGAATTCCCGGATCGAGAGGTATGAGACCTCTGATAAGTTCTATGCTTGCAAGATGGAGGAGAACGGGTCTGTCGGTGAACACATACTCAAAATGTCTGGGTATTCCACCCGTCTGGCTGAATTGGGGATGCCCCTTCCAGTAGAGGCGATCAGTGACATAGTTCTTCAATCATTGCCACCTAGCTGCAAGAGCTTCGTATTGAACTATAACATGCACGGGATGAACAAGTCAGTCGCCGAGTTGTTTGCGATGTTGAAAGTCGTAGAGTCTGAGATTCAGAAGGAGCATCAAGTGTTGATGGTCAATAAAACCACTAGTTTCAAGAAGAATGGCAAGCGTAAGAAGCGTAACTCCAAGAAGAGTGGCAAAGCAGTTGCCCCTCCCGTGAAGAAACCCAAAGATGGACCCAAGCCAGAAACTGAGTGCTTTCATTGCAAGGGAACTGGTCACTGGAAGCGGAATTGCCCTAAGTATCTGGCATACAAGAAGGCGGCCAACACCAAACAAGGTATATATGATATACATGTTATTGATGTGTACCTTACCAGCTCTCATTATAGTGCTTGGGTATTTAATACTTGTGCAGTTGCTCACATTTGCAACTCAAAACAGGAACTACGGAATAGACGGAGACTGGCAAAGGATGAAGTGACGATGCGCGTGGGAAATGGTTCCAAGGTTGATGTGAGCTCCGTCGGAACGCTCGCTCTTCGATTACCATCGGGATTAGTGATGAACCTGAATAATTGTTATTTAGTGTGTGCATTAAGCATGAACATTATATCTGGATATTGTTTATTGCGAGACGGTTACTCATTTAAATCAGAGAATAATGGTTGCTCTATTTATATGAGTAATATTGTTTATGGTCATGTACCCAATGTGAGGGGTTTATTATTATTGAATCTCGATAGTGATGATACACATGATCATAACATTGATGCCAAAAGATGTAGAATTGATAATGATAATACCACTTTCTTGTGGCACTGCCTTTAGGTCATATTGGTGTGAAACACATGAAGAAGCTCCATGTTGATGGACTTTTGGAGTCACTTGATTTTGAATCACTTGACACATGTGAACCATTCCTCATGGGCAAGATGACTAAGACCCCGTTCTCTGGAACAATGGAACGGGCAAGTGACTTGTTGGAATTAATACATACTGATGTGTGCGGTCCGATGAGCATTGAGGCACGCGGTGGATATCGTTACTTTCTCACCTTCACTGATGACTTAAGTAGATATGGGTATATTTACTTAATGAAACACAAGTCTGAAATGTTTGAAAAGTTCAAGCAATTTTAGAGTGAAGTTGAGAATCATCGTAACAAGAAGATTAAATTCCTATGATGTGATCGAGGACGAGAATATCTGAGTTATGAGTTTGGCAGACACTTAAGAGAGTGTGGAATTGTTTCACAATTGACACCGCCTAGAACACCACAACGTAATGGTGTGTCCGAATGTCGTAATCGAACCTTATTGGATATGGTGCGATCTATGATGTCTCTTGCTGATTTACCACTATCGTTTTGGGGTTATGCATTAGAGACAGCTGCATTCACTTTAAATAGGGCACCATTGAAATCCGTTAATACGACGCCATATGAACTATGGTTTGGCAAGAAGCCAAAGTTGTCATTTCTTAAAGTTTGGGGATGTGATGCTTATGTCAAAAATCTTCAGCCTGAAAGGCTGGAACCCAAAGCGGAGAAATGTGTCTTCATAGGATACCCAAAACAGACAGTTGGGTATTACCTTCTATCTCAGATCCGAAGTCAAAGTTTTTGTTGCTAAAAACGGAACATTTCTTGAGAAAGAGTTTCTCTCAAAAGAATTGAGTGGGAGGAAAATAGAACTTGATGAGGTTGTTGAGGTTGTTGAACCTTTACTTCAACTAGAGAGTAGCGCGGTGCAGGAAGATGTTTCTATAGTGCCTACTTTGGTTGAAGAGGAAGTTAATGATGATGATCATGAAGCTTCGTATCAAGTTGCTATTGAACCTCGTAGGTCGACAAGGACGCATACTACTCCTGAGTGGTATGACAACCCTATCTTAGAGGCCATGTTGTTGGACAACGATGAACCTACGAGCTATGGAGAAGCGATGATGGGCCCGGATTCCGAGAAATGGTTAGAGGCCATGAAATCTAAGATGGGATCCATGTGTGAAAACAAAGTATGGGCTTTGGAAGTATTACCTGAAGGGCGAAAGGCCATTCAGAACAAATGGATCTTTAAGAGGAAGACGGACGCGAACGGTAATGTCACTGTCTATACAGCTTGACTTGTGGCAAAGGGTTTTTCACAAGTTCAAGGAGTTGACTACGATTAGACCTTCTCAACCGTAGCGATGTTTAAGTCTGTCAGAATCATGTTGGAAATAGCTGCCTTTTCGATTATGAAATTTGGCAGATGGATGTCAAAACAGCGTTCCTTAATGGTTTCCATAAGGAACAGTTGCATATGATGCAACCAGAAGGTTTTGTCGATCCAGAGAATGCTGACAAAGTTTGCAAACCCGGCAATCCTTTTATGGACTGGTGCAAGCTTCTCGGAGTTGGAATCTTCACTTTGATGAGGTGATCAAAGCGTTCGGGTTTATAGAAGTTTACGGAGAAGCTTGTATTTACAAGAAAGTGAGTGGGAGCTCTATAGCATTTCTAATATTATATGTGGATGACATATTGCTGATTGGAAACAATATAGAAATGTTGGAAAGCGTGAAGGAATATTTGAACAAGAGTTTTCAATGAAGGAACTAGGAGAAGTTGCTTTCGTATTAGGCATCAAGATCTATAGAGATAGATCAAGACGCTTAATAGGACTTTCACAAAGCACATACCTTGACAGAGTTTTGAAGAAGTTCAAAATGGATCAGTCCAAGAAGGGGTTCTTGCCTGTATTGCAAGGAGTGAAGTTAAGTAGGACTCAATGCCAAGTGACTGCAGAAGATAGAGAAAAGATGAGTTTCGACCCCTATGCTTCAGCCATAGGCTCTATCATGTATGCAATGATGTGCACAAGACCCGATGTCAGCCTTGCCATAAGTATGGCCGGAAGGTTTCAAAGTGATCCAGGAATGGAACACTTGACGGTGGTCAAGAATATCCTAAAGTACCTGAAAAGGACTAAGGACATGTTTCGCATTTATGGAGGTGATCAAGAGCTCGCCGTAAACGGTTACGTCAAGGCAAGATTTGACACTGATATAGATGACTCTAAGTCTCAAATTGGATACGTATTTATTCTCAGTGGGGGTGTGGTAAGCTGGTGCAGTTCCAAGCAGAGCGTGGTAGCTGATTCTACATGCGAAGCGGAGTACATCGTTGCCTTGGAGGCGGCGAAGGAAGGTGTCTGGATGAAGGAGTTCATGACAGATCTTGGAGTAGTGCCTAGTACACTAAACCCAGTGACTCTGTTATGTGACAGCACCGGTGCCATTTCTCTAACCAAGGAACCAAGGTTTCACAAGAGTACCAGACACATAAAGCGACGTTTCAATTCCATCTGTGATAACATCAAGGAGGAGGACATAAATATTTGCAAAGTACACACGGATCTGAATGTCGCGGATCCGATGACTAAACCTCTTCCAAGGGCTAAACATGATCAACACCAGAACTTTATGTGTGTTAGATTCATTACAATGTAAATCACATAGTGATGTGAACTAGATTATTGACTCTAATGAAAGTGGGAGACTGTTGGAAATATGCCCTAGAGGCAATAATAAAGTGGTTATTATTATATTTCCTTGTTCATTATAATCGTTTATTATCCATGTTATAATTGTATTGATTGGAAACACTAATACATGTGTGGATACATAGACAACATTGTGTCCCTAGTATGCCTCTAGTAGACTAGTTCGTTGATCAAAGATGGTCAAGGTTTCCTAGCCATAGACATGAGATGTCATTTGATAACAGGATCACATCATTAGGAGAATGATGTGATGGACAATACCCAAACTATGAACGTAGCATATGATCGTGTCAGTTTATTGCTATTGTTTTCTACATGTCAAGTATCTATTCCTATGCCATGAGATCATGCAACTCACTGACACCAGAGGAATACCTTGTGTGTGTCAAACATCACAACGTAACTGGGTGACTATAAAGATGCTATATAGGTATCTCCGAACGTGTCTGTTGAGCTAGCATGGATCGAGACTGGGATTTGTTCCTCCTTATGACGGAGAGGTATCTCAAGGCCCATTCGGTAATACAACATCACAATAAGCCATGCAATCAATGTGACTAAGTGTTAGCCATGGGATCTTGTATTACGGAACGAGTAAAGAGACTTGCCGGTAATGAGATTGAACTAGGTATAAAGATACCGACGATCGAATCTCGGGCAAGTAACATACCAAAGAACAAAGGGAACATCATACGGGATTGACTGAATCCTTGACATAGAGGTTCAACCGATAAAGATCAACCAATATGGGCATCTAGGTCCCGCTATTGGTTATTGACAGTAGAGGTGTCTCAGTCATGTCTGCATAGTTCTCGAACCCGTAGGGTCTGCACACTTAAGGTTAGGTGACGTTTCGGTGGTATAGAGTTATGTATGGTGGTGATCGAAGGTTGTTCAGAGTCCCGGATGAGATATTGTATGTCACGAGGAGCTCGGGAATGGCCTGGAGGTAAATATTGATATATAGGAATTCCCATTTTGGTCACCGCAAAAGTTTGGGGTACTTCAATAGTGTACCGAGAGTGCCGGGAGGGTACCAGGGGACCATCGGGAGGGGCCTCTCGCCCCAAAGGGCCTCATGGGCTATGGGAGGAGGCAAATTAGCCCCTTATGGGCTGTCTGAACCCCCCACTAAGGCCCGTGCGGCTAGGGGTGGAAAAACCCCAAGAGGAGGAAAGGGTTTCCAAGTGGGGGAGGAATCCTACTCCTAGTAGGATTGGAGTTGGACTCCTCCACCTCCCCACTTCGGCCACAGCCTAGGGGGAAACCTAGGGGCGCCAGCCTCCCTCCCCTTCCTCCTATATATACTAGAGGGGAGAGAGGGCAGCCGCACCAGAAAACCCCAAGCCACGGTGCAGCCCTCTCTCCCCAATAGATCGTGCCCTCTAGTTTTCAGGAGTGCTTAGGCAAAGCCCTACTAGATAGTTCCACCGCCGTTGCCATCGCGCTGCCGGAGAACTCTTCTACCTCCCAGATCCCTCTTGCTGGATCAAGAAGGCGGGGATTGTCATCGAGTTGCACGTGTGCTGAACGCGGAGGTGCCTTCCGTACGGCGCTAGATCGTGATTGGATCGTGGGACGGCTAGCGATTTGGATCGCTTAAATGTTCGACTACATCAACCGCGTTTCTTAACGCTTCCCGCTTAGCAGTCTACAAGGGTATGTAGATCCACTCTCCCTCTCGTAGATGCTCATCACCATGGATAGATCTTGCGTGCGTGTAGGAAAATTTTTGTTTCCCATGCAACGTTCCCCATCACATCTAGTGCCCCTTAGTGATTTTGGTGTATTGAAGACTCATAGGTTAAGGGACTAATGTGTTTGTGAGTGTACACGTGTTCTATAAGTCTTTGAGGAGTTTGGTTTAACCGACGGAAGTCGGCCCCTAAAAATGTATGTCTTCATCTAAAGGCTTCGACACTCTTCGTGAAGACTTTGAAAATGAGGAAATTGGTGTGACCTTAAAGATATTGATGGGAGGACTATGAAGCTTGAAGACTTTGTTTTCATAGTTTCTTTTCCTCTTTTTGATTCATAGAAAACACTGTATTGTTAAAGGGGGTCGAGGTAATACTAAGGAAAATTTCCAAGTGATGCTCATCTCAAAACCTACACATACCCAATACTTCGAGTGAAGACTTTGGAAAACTCTTACAATTCAGTCAAATTCTTCAATGACAGAGACAAAGTTCTTCTGGTCTCTGGGGAAATTTATCTGACTAAGGAGTTAGGATTTCGCCAGTGCGAATTGCCTACCATGAGGAATATGATAGCCCTGATGAATTTGAGAGTTCGAAATTCCGACTATTGTTATGCTTAGCGCCAGCTGTCCAAAGGATCTTATCCTCACAACGGTCATATCATTAGGGCCATTTATGTATTCTCATGTCGGGTTGCACCCTGGCTATAAATAGCCGCCCCCCGGAACTACTAGTTGGTTAGCTTCTCCGGGAGAGATTGACAGGTGTCATTTAGAGCAACCCTTCCTCCGACGACTTTGAGAGAATCATAAGTGAGGAAAAACCGAAAACTCAAATACCTAAAGCCAAAAGTGATGAGCGTCATTGAAGAGATTGTCTTGTGTGGAAACGACGTTGTTTACCTTCGAAGATTGTGTATCTTCCAGACGGTTGGGCGTTATGGTCTAGTGCATCCAAGAGGAAATTGTGGATCGCCAGGTGACTGAGTTTGTGAAGGTTTGGAAGTCTACCTTGAAGACTTACTACGAGTGATTGGGTGGAGTCTGTGTGACTCTAGCTCAAGGAGAATATGATAAGGACTGTGTGTCCTAGGACTATGTGTCCTTTGGTTTAAATACCAAGCCGCTCCAAACCAGACGTACGACTATCACAACAGTTGGAATTGATAGACCAAATCATTGTCTTCACCGAGCTACTAGTTCTATTTCCTTAACCCTTTCATTTCCTCATTTACTTGTTGATGAAATTGATCGTTGCTATTTGAAGACTTTGACTTAAGACTTTCTTAATTTTCTCAATCCAAATTCTTTAGTCACCATTGTCTTTCGCCTGCTTATCATGATTATTCGCTACTTGTACTCTATGTATTCTTCATTTCATCATGACGACTTTGCTATTGCCATGTTATGCTTGCATTTGAGTACTTTATCCACTACATGTATTTCGTCACTCTTATAAATCCTCAACTAGTAATTCCTCAGTGACGATTTTGTGAAAAATCGCCCAATCACCACCCATCTGGTCGATATAACGCACTTCCAGACCATAAATGACGGAGTTCAATTCGGCAGATCTCGGGTAGGAGATCTCGAACTAAGGGTCTTGACATGATGGTAACAAGGGCATGTGTGTTTACCTAGGTTCGGACCCTTCTTAGAGATAAAACCTTATGCCATTCTTGACACTACACTAGCATGGCATATGTGTTTATCCGCTGCATGTATTTCGTCACTCTTATAAATCCTTAACTAGTAATTCTGTCCTCTACGTGCCCTACCCCTGGGTTTATATAGGTATAGAAGGGTCTAGGGTCACATCCTAGTTGGCTACGTACAGAGAAAGCATGTTGTAGATGGTTTCCAATACCTTCGACAATAAGCCAAGTCTTTGGGAATCTTCCTCTCATACGCCATGGGCCGCTTTGACGTGGCCCACTAGTGAACTAACATGGCATTCTCAGCCCAACCCATTAGTGAACCGACATGGGGGCTCCCAGCCATGCCGCTTAGGCCCGTGTCGTCCAAGCAGATCGAACGGCACAAAGAGTCCCCAAAAAGCCCATGTAGCATGTCAAATAGACAGTGGAGAGGCTCTCTTTGCCCCCGAATTACCCAGGAGAGGGATACTTCAACATACTCTCTCTGCGTTTTTGACACTACGCTAACACTAGTGTAGTGTCAAAAACACTACGCTAACACTGGTATAGTGTCAAAAACGTTTTTATATTGAAACGGACTGAGTACTTTATAAGAGCAATGGCGTTTCACTATAAAGAAGGATTTTAAGGTGAGATTTGTCTAACTGCAAATGCCGTTTGTTGGTTGTGGAGGCTTTCAAAGCGCTATGCGTTTGTCTGACTCTGTTAATTTTCTCTCTAAAAACTCTCTCTTAATTATTAAAGGATGACAAAACTTATAAAAAATAATATGCTGATATTAGAAAGTGGCATGCCAAAGCCAAGCAGCTCAAAGATAAGCTGATATTAGAAACTCATAAAAATTGTTGCATCATCATAACATAACATTAGATTCCAGGGTCGCATAAACAGAGTGCAGCACACGCAGCAGCAGACAGCGTCTTGTTTCATTAAAAAAAACGCCTCTTCACTCGCAACTCCAGAAGCTAGGGGTGCTCAACTTCTTGCTTAGGACCTTCCAGTTCCCGCGCGTGAGCCAGCTCCAGCCTTAGTCACTGACGCCTGCACTCCCACAAATGTATGCCACCGGTTAATATAGTAGCACACCTTGCCAGATGATGCATACAAACTAGTGCATGCTGTGCCAAGACTATGTCCAACTTGTGCTGCAGAAATTGAAAAGAACACTAGGAACCAGTAATAACAAGGAAATGAAACCTGCTTCCTTACCAGACATGCTTCACCAAAAGCCCTACTTGTCCGCTGCATTTTTGGATGCTCAGAAGTTGCTTCTTCTGTCCTTTGATGCTTTCTGAGGTTGGAGATTTTCGAACTCACAACCTTACTTGTGCCTGCCCAAGAATCAATAATACTCTTAAGGATCACTGGATTAAGTAACTAACACCATGGCATAACATGCAGCTTTTACAAGGACCATGAAGAAGAAGCTTGTGCACGAAAGAATCTCAAACTTGTTCACTTTCTTCTGATGAGGAACGTCTATTTTATTTTTAAGAAGGAACTATATATAGCGTTAAAAATAATTGCTTGAATTGTTATGCAGTATAAACATGAAAAAATAGCCTCTCCAATCCAAACTCAGTCCTGAAACTACCATGGACGTAATAATAATATAAGAAAAGCAACAAAAACAGCTAATTGATATACTTGATGGAAAAAATGATGCCTTCCACAACCCTTATTCAAAAGGTAATAAATTTACAATGGAACAAAGTGGTAAAAGGAGAGCAGAAAGCAGCACAACCAGTTCTATGACTGAATGAAACTGAAACATGGCGTATTGCATATAATATTATCAGTAATGCATGCATCTACTTGACTGTACATTTGATGTGTTCGCAACTAACAATGTCAGGCATCAGCTGAGCAGATGAGTTTCATCCTGATATCGAAACTGACAGTGCTCACACATTTTACCTGCATTTGTCACTAATGAGATCCCAGAGCTTTCAGCATAGCTTGTCAAGTTCACTGTCTGTGAAACTGCAGCAACAGGAGCACCTGCAATGAGTTCAGCAATTAGAAGTGCAGCAGGTACAGGTACTTAAGGAAGTGTAATGAACACCATCAAAGCATGATGGTGCTGTTGCATAAAACAGGTACACTATGTGAATGGACAAATAAAAGATTGGCAATTGAAAGCTTAAGGGAAGGTATGTTCCCCAATGTATATAGATACTTTATTTAAGACTAACTTCTGTAACTACGGGCAGACAATGTGCATAATTATTAGTGTTGGGACCATGAAACAAACAATAAATAGCAAGCGTTGCAATATAATGAAATATGGCAATGATTACAGGCACATAGGTTATAGACTGAAATTGGCAAACCGCCTTTTGGAACATATGAACAACTGCATGCCATCAACAAAGCAAATATCATTATGCTGATGCATATAGCCCATGAGTACATTTGATACACTATGATAGTGGGAAAAAATTGCATGCATTTGTCACAAATGAGATACCGGATATTTTAGCAGGAACTGTCAATGTACCGGACATAGTCTGCGAAACTGGAGCAACATGAGCACCTGCAACAGATCCAGCAGTTAGTAAAGGCAACAGGTAAACATGCATTGATAAAGGGCAACAATTCAACATGAGCCTTATGGTAAGTGTTATTAAGAATTATAATGTTGCTAAACAGAAAGAAAGAGAAGAAATCGATTACAAAATGATAGATTGAAAAACTCAAGGGGGGAACGTTTCCACTGCAGATCTTTTAAAGTAGATGCTATAGTCAGGGGCAAACAATGTACATAGGAATGAGAAGGTAAGTAGTGGAACAGACTGTAGCACGACACGGTTTTACATGGTGATAGGCACACAGGACATACACCGGCTTGGCATTGTGAGGCCAGTATGAACTGTCAAGTAAAACTGAGTGCCTTAAACTGTAATGTGCTTCCTCTACGACACTGTCCAATATAAAAAAACTAGAACTTTGGCTATTATCTGCCACCTATAAAATGTATTTATGAATTCCAAAACATGCCTAAGCATTTTTGTGGCTATTCTCAACAATATATAGATATCGATGGATAATTGTTGAGTCACCTCAACCACTGCACATCATCACTTAAATCAAATATTACCATCAATAGTGAATATATCCCTTTGATGCATACGTTTGGTGATTTCTAATACAAACAATTTCAGGCAGGGGTGGACCCAGGATAAAAGATCGCCAGAGTCAGCACTTGTACTGCTAAATTTTATTAGTTCATGATAAACTGCTCTTAATTAACATGTATGTGGCATATGTTCTTGGTAGTAGGTGTCTATTGACCCTGCTGCCATAGTTTATGTCTCCCCTGATTTCAGGGATCAATTGAGCAAAATAGATTGACGTCCTGGTGGGGAAATGATCAAGGGCGGTCGACTAACATACCTGCATTTGTGAATAATGAGGTCCCAGACCCAGAGTTGTTAGTAAGATCTGCCAAGGTATTCGACATGGTATGCGAGGCTGTAGCACCAGGAACACCTGCAACCAGTTAAATGGTTAAAAATGGCAGCAAGCAGCCCAGCACTGATACAAAAACAACATCATTGAGACCAACCAAGACTGCAGCTCTGAATTATGTGCACATAAAAGAAACAGAGAATGCGGAGCAACCAACGAAATAATGGCAGATTTGAAAAATCAAAGGCCAATGTATTTTTTACTACAGATACTTCAAAGGTAACTTCTATCTACAGGTAAGAGTCGTAATTCGACTAAGAAGAAAACAATTCACTGGGGTACTAATGGCCGTATATAAGCCAAAATACAGGAATATCCAAAGCAAACCTAGTGGAGCACTTTAAAAGCAAATAAAAAATAAAAAAATGACCGGAATATAATAATAATATTGGTGAAGCAAGAACAAAGACCTGGTTCAAACATGCAAATGAGGCATGTGCACATAACTAACAGGGCTACAGTATCCATATCTTAAGAGAAAATTGTGAAGTTGAAAGAGAAGGAACCGCTAAAATTGGTTTGGGAAAATGCTGTGCAAACATAGCCCAAATGGCTTTAACAAATTAGACAGGTAGTGGAGATCCCGTATAATAAGTAGGAAGTAGGAACAATGACAATTGAGATGAGTAAGCTATAAGGTTACCTTCCTTCTCCTTTTCACTTGACTGAAGTTCCAGACCAGCTTGCAAACTTTCATCTGAAGATGACACAGGTTGATCAGTTTATATGCATTCACATCATCATGATGCAAGAGGTTTTTCAAAAAGAACGAACGGGTCAAATCAAAGGGCCTCATATCTTGCTACCAAATATATCTGGAAAGTCGAGCACAGGTCTAGATGTGTAAAATGCAAAGTAACAAGAAAAGGACACAAGAGCAGAGGCTAGTTTTACCAATAAGATCTACCAGCCACTTCCTTGTCTTGTGCGTCAATCCTGTCACCAAAAGCAGTAATTATGGCTTTTAGCATCACAGACATATAATCTACAAAGAAGTATATTGCTTAATCATAAGATGCTTGTAAATAGGGCATTGTACCACTGTTTAATTCGTGTCTGCGAGTCAACGAAGGCAGACTGCAAAACATGGAACATGTGCTGAGTTGGTCAAGAAAGAGCCATTAAGAGCAGAACCGAGAGACGCCTTGAATTCGCCATGTTTCAAGATCATACTTTTACCTCTTTTTGGTCCTAAGGTAGATCTTGGCGAGAGTTTTAGGTGCTGGTAGGTCTTGTTCCTTGACGTGACGCCTCCGACGGTACCTAGGCAAACAAGATTGCAGGGAAATCATCAATGAGAGACTTTATATTTTTATGGTATCAAAGTAAGTTGATACAATGAAATCGACAGGCAAATTTTACACATTGCTTGCATCAAGTGAACATGGGCGACCAAACTGATGGAGTATGGAGCCGGAATCACCTGAATCCGATGGGAAGCACATCGTGGGGCATCATCGGGCCGCCCGGCAACAGGGCCAGGTTTCTCAACTCTGGAGCCTTATAAGCCAAGTGTTGGACGATTTGAGACGCCTTGCAACGAACGCGCTCCCAGTCCAGCGAGGATCTGCTTGCACATATGTATGTAACAGTAGAGTATTAAACTTGAGAGGTAAAGAGGAAAATTTTGGATAGTAACTGAAGATGGCTTGAAAATTGCACGAATCGACAGACAGACAGACAGACACCTGACTTGCTCCGAATGGAGAATGGAGAGGACGATGGAGCGGATCCGGATGGTGTCGGGGGAGACGGAGTCGTCGTGCTTGAGGTACCTTGTGTTGAACCTGCTGTTGAAGTAGCTGAGGTTGCGGTCGGGCTTGCCGGCGACCATGCTGGCGAAGGCCGCGTGTTGAATGAGGAAGTGGCGGAGCACCTGGGCCTCGTCGCTCTGCGGGTACGAGGTCGGGCGCAGGAAGCGGGAGACGTAGGCGACGGCATCGTCCCACAGGCCCTGCTGCACCAGTCGCGACAGGTGGATGACGCTCATGTACGCGTCCGTCTCGTTGAGCAACCTGCGAGTGATTGATTGGGCAATGGCGGCCGCCGTTGAGCGAGCGAAGCAGATTAGGAGGACGGAGGGGGATGCGCACGTACCCTCGCAGGGCGTCGCGGAAGCCGTGGAGCAAGAGGTAGGTGGCGAGCCGGCGGTGGCGGCACCGGCGCACGCAGCCGTAGTCGACGAGATTGGATATCAACACCGCATCCTAAGTCAGGCTATTTTCATGTGTCTTGACATCTTTTTATAAAATAAATAAATGCGATTTTATGTTGGTGCATGATCATATTGTTTTATTTGAACTAATTTAAAAGTATTTTAATTAATTTGAGTCAGAAGGAGAGGAGGGCTGATACTCCATCGGGTTGGAATAGCTAGAAAAATGTCTGCCAAAATATGTCCTTTGGATTCTAAATATGTAACTTCATTTATGAAAAAAATCTAGACTGGTTTGGATTGGAATTTGGTATTTAAATTTGCATAAAAAAGAAACAATTATTTGTTTTTTTTAACCTTTGGTTGAGCTTCCGGCTTAGTGATCAACACCACACAATCAACAATATACTTTGAGAAAGAGCCCCCCCTCCCCCCCTTCTCACCTTCAAGTTAGCCCTAAGTCGACAGATACGACAAATTCGATGCTTCCCTCGAGCCTTCCTGATCAACTCTTTCGGTTCGTCTGAGCGATGAGCACCACCATCTAATTTCATGTTGTTGTCGACTTCTAGGGTTGGCTAATCAACCCATGGTGTGGTTGTGTACATGCTCTCCCTTTTGACATCTCTCCTAATATGATACAGTTGGAAATCAAGTGGTTATTCCCCCTGGCCCTATATCTGGGTTCAAATCTAAGTTTGGCAACTTGTGTACCGTATTAAAGTGAAATATTCTTTCGGTGAGAAAGTAATGTTTCTGCTAGCTCAGTTTTATTTTCTTATTTTTGTTTGGAATTGGAACGACACTTGTTTGGGGAGGAGTTTGTTCTATGAGCTCATTGACCTTCTATTTCGAAACATGGAAACTTCAACAATGAAGTGTATATGGTGTTTTCATCAATCTTGAACCCTATGATCCTAATCTTGAGTGACTTCGTGTGAGTGTGTATCTGCATTGCACTTTGTATTTCTATCATACCATAATCTATTTGAAAGTATAAATTATTTGAATGGTGAATTATAGTTATTTACACCATCGAACACAAATTTGTTATTATACTAACTTACAATAATTTTTTACTTGTGTTGTATAACCACTGAAATATAGTTCTCGTAGATGCTTAAAGGAACATGATGGTTTAAGCGAATTTTCAAAAAAATGACATAAAGTTTATGGATTATAAGAATAATAATATGATATATATTGAGGGAAATGTTGTTTTAAGGATAAAATATAATATAAACTACCTTTGAATATCACTATAAGATCCACATGACATGCCACTTTCAATACAGTTTAAAAGACTGAATTAATGCAATAAAAATATATTAGGCATAAACAGAACCACATGGTGTCGTTCCTGCATACAAATACAATACAAAGGAGCTCACTCTCATTGCTAAAAAGGAAAATGGAAGTCCACTTTGATCAATCCAACATCGATCAAGCACACTACATTCCTCATGTGTCTTCCCCTGTGAGCTATAGTCGATCGCCTGATCACATGCACTGCTTCAAGATTTCCCGTCTCCATTGAGAAAATTGTAAGTTCGTCTATGTTGTGCATAAATCAAGTCAGATATTTTCGACATTTGTTAGCAGCGACGTGGTGGGAAGAGATAGTGATGACCACAATGGGGTGCACGGTGGGCATAGAATAGGAGAATGGGTTCCAGGAAGGTCACATGGCATGCACTAAGGATGATGTCTAGCTTGGCACACATGAGAAGCTCTTCCTAGAATGCATCCTTGCTTTCAGGTTGAGTGGCACCATAAACCACAATATTCCATCTAATATGCATACATTTATTTTGCATAGGTGCTCTAACAAATTGTTCCCCATTTCATATGAAATAATATTCAAAAAGCTAATTTCTTAGTACCTACAAGAGTCACTCCCTATCTTCCCTGTGAAAAGGTCCCTCCATTGTTTTCTACAACTTTGATCATATATCCCATTTCTCAAGTTGATGGGCCAAAATGATCACACTAGGTGATTTGATGGTTTTAGAGCAATTTCCCCAAAAGTATTCCTTTTGCTTCTTTTGTGTTAGGATTTTCCCGTGTCGACTAAGTTGCGAGAACTTGCTTGGGATTTTCTTGATATTCATCGGAGCAAGTAAAGAGCAATGATAATCACTATCCCATTTTAAATTAATCAAAGTCTAACTTTGTCCTAAGACAAACTTGCTTAAGGTTAGACCAAGTCTCTAGAAATAATGTTAGAATTGTGCCGAATATATTTGTACAAGGTAGGTTACAGTTGGACTTGGATTCACTATGTGTACCTATTAGGAAACTTGTATTGCATGCCTCTTATATAATGGATGGTAGACACACGATGTAACTTATGCCAACATAATAGCAGATGCACGCAGGGGAAGCCGGCGACGTGTGCCGGCCCCCGGATGGCCGTGGTGCGGCATTGTAGCGGTGTCATAGGGAGGAGCATCTTTAGTCATGCCCCAGTGATGTTACCATATTGCTGAACCTCGTTAACAAATCTTGGTGCCGTGCTCGTGTGATTGTTTGGTCCTCGATACATCAACTACATGCCTCGAATTATTCTAACAAATATTACACTATGTGGTGACTCTTGGTGTTCTAGAATTTTCATTCAAATTTGTGTTCCACTCATTGACTTTATGTTTTATTCTTGTATTGTGTTTGTGTAGGAAGATGGTGAATGTATTTTTGTGAAGCTGGTGATCCAAAGTGCTCTAGTTAAGCTGGTGATCCAAGGAAGAGAATTGAGTTTGAAATGAATCATGAGGTAGAAACTCAATAAAAACATAAGAACTATTGAAAAACAAAATAGCAAGATAGAAAAGGTAATAGAAAAATTACTAAAAAATGAAAATGGTATGGGAAGACAAATGGAAGATAGAGGAAGATGAGGTAGATCTGGAGATGAATGTAGATGACATTGTCAGTAAAGTTGAAAATACGTTGAGCGAAGATGAGGCCGAAGAAAAATGTGGACTTTGGAAACAGAAAAAACGGTTGATGTATGTATGTAGTGTAAGAGTAATCCTTGCAAGTTTCCCATTTGCTTTTGTAGTTTGAAAGATTTTGGGATCTTGTGAGTACTTGTAGTCATCGTATTCATAGTCTTCCATGTTGTCATTGTCAACCCTAGCTCGTTCGATGCCGACACACATGGTAAGCTCACTCGCTGGCAAGAGAGGCAAGGGACAAATGTGAGAGCGGGTGTGGGGGCTTGACCATGCTCATTTGGGTCCAGACCAGGTGGGGCTTCCACGTAAGATGTCCATGCTCAACAAATCCGATTGCGAACTATCTTGAAAAGTAGAATGATACATGAAATCTTAATGACGGTTGCATACTACTTGATCTTGTGTTGAATAATCGAAAAAGCTCTTTTCTTCTTTACCACAAGTATTCATTATTTTGAGTGAAAATGACATTTTACTGGATGTATACTTACTAACAATATCCACAAATGACTTATTTTTGGTAATTGACAAAGATTACCATATTGATATTCGGGTTCATGGTAAACATGAGTACACCAATGAATTTTGTTCTCTAATATAGAATAAATATGATTTGTACCATTTCTTTAGACTGTAAGTCGAGGGCTAGATGTAATGTTTGCTTCCTCCTTGCCACGTGCGGTAATACTTGTAAAGACGTTTGTATGACTGTCAAGTCTCTTTCGGGATTGGTATATAATATACTGACAAATAGTGGGGAATTATTGCCCCTTGTCGATAAAAAGAAAATATTGGTGGCTGTCCCTCGTGTGGTTATTTTGAGGAATTTATTACTCATCATCTGGCCTAATGGATAGGTTCTAGTATAAACTAAGATGGACAGAGAGAGGAACGTGAGATTGTGGAGTAAACCTTGGAGTGCAGCAAGGATGCAAGCGCTCCGGGGCAATTCTATTACGAAGAGATTGGAGTTATAAAACAAACAAAATGAAATTTCACCGAGGCACCAGTGGTCTAGTGGTAGAATAGTACCCTGCCACGGTACAGACCCGGGTTCGATTCCCGGCTGGTGCAATTTTTTTTCTTCTCATACGAAATGGCCATTCTGCTGGTCATGTGCTTTGGGCCGTTATTCCACCGCTTTTCATGGGCCATCTTTTAAGAGGGAGGGGAAATGGTTCTCTTTTTTTGTTTTCTGGATGGCACGATTTTGATGGTTTCGGCATCCAAGATCGATTTCCTGGGGGGAGATTTGTATAAGATCTAGTAGCTTTAGGTGAGATCAATCATTTTGAAAACTCAAAACATGTTCAAAAATTCTGAAAATATTTATAGAGACACATCCATGTATGATGTACAACCGCAAAAAGTTTTGGCTCTTAATTCGAAATACACTTAGAGAACCAAAAAAGACAAAATCAGATGTGAGTAGTGTCAAATACTACTATTCACCTCAAGCTGACACTATTCTCTGTCGAGTTTATCTTCTTTTTTTTGAATCTATTACTGTAGACCAAGTTTGAAGCTGAATTTTTTAGAGTTGTAAAACATACCAGGCTACCAGCCATGTTGTCAAAAAAAAACATAACTTTCTGAATTATCTAAATATGAAATTTTGGTATTGATCCTACAATCTCACCTAAAGTACTGATCATATACAAGTCTCCCCCTCGATTTCCTTGTTCAGCCCACATGGAATCGTCGTCGTGGAGCGTACAATGAGCACGAGCTGTGACTTCTGTGAGACGGCTATGAGTGAGATGAACCTTTTATCCGGTAGTACTAGTATACTGTTCTCGGCCAGCCAGCGAGTGGATAATTTTACCCCTCTCCATCCAGACACACAAACTTCCCCGCTCTCCGGCCGCCGCGAGCACGCCATGCTCCCGCTCGCCGCCGCGAGGGCCTGCCTTTCCTCCCCGGCGCCGCCGCCGAGACCCCGATCCCGAGCGGCGCCTCTGTCCCCCCTCCTCCGTCGCCGCTCCACCGCCACGCTGCCCAGACCCGCCCGGCTCCCCCTCCTCCGTCCGCTCGGGGCAGGCGCCGGCGCCGGCGCGCCGGGCGCGTCCTCGCGGCCGGCGAGGGACCGCGTGATCGACTTCGGCAAGTACAAGGGCCAGATGCTGGGCACGCTGCCGCCGTCCTACCTGCGGTGGGTGGTCGCGGAGCTCGACTACGGGGACACGCTGGTCTGGGCGCGCCTGGCGCGCGAGGTGCTGGACGACCCCGTCTACGTCGACCGCGTGGAGTGGGAGCACGCGCACCGCTTCCTCCGCGGCGACTCCAAGTTCGACTACGTCTACGACGACGCCGGCGACGACGGCGACGGGCCGCTGCAGGAGATGGCGGAGCGCTTCGGCTGGGACCTCTCCGACGAGGACGCATGGGGCCGCCTCGACTTCCGCCTCCTCGGCACCTCCTACGGCGGCCGCATCCCGAGGAAGGCGGACAGGCCCCAGAGCACCGGCAGCGGCAACAGGTCCCCCCGCGGCGGCAGCGCCCTGTTCGACGCCGGGGCGGCCGGCCCAGACGGCCCAATGGGGAAGAGGGACGAGAGGAGGGAGCGGATGCGGACGAGGAGGGAGGAGCAGGTGAGGGCGGCGAAACTGGATGTGCTCGGCGTGAACGCCGGCGCACTGGGGGCGCCGAGGAAGGCCCGCGTTGGAGCGGCGGCGAAGAAGGACATCCTGGGGCTGGGGCGCGGCGGCCAGAGGGCCGCGCCGGGGAAAGGCGGCGAGGGAGGGAGCCCGTTCCCCGGCCGGCAAGCGTTCCTGGACAAGGTGAGGAAGCTCAAGGGCGATGATAGCTAGCGCCAGCAGCTAGGCTAGGTGATTACAGGATCGTTCGGTGCTCCATAGACGTACAGTAATTTTTTGCCGGTTCATGGAGGCAAGCAGCTTGTAGGAGTATTCATTTTTTCGATAATAAATTACAAGAATGAGATCTACTCTAGCAGAGACGCAAGGCACTAGGAATTTTAGCTTCTTTTTCGGCAACATTGGCACTGTTGCTGCTGTGAACTTTGTTACTCGATCGCGTGATTTATGGAAAAGAAACCAAGTCGAGGAGCAACCCCTGTTTGTTTCTCGAGTAATAGATGAAGGAGCGCCAAATCTTCGTACAGTTTCAGCCAATTCCTCTCCCCGGTAGCCTGTCCTTCCCCCCTTGATCTTCCTCCTGCACACGCTGCCGCCCCTCGCAGCCGGGGGCGCGTCGTCCTGTCTTCAGCTCGTGGCTGTAAGAGCATGTCCAGCCGTTGATCCTTCCAGTCGATTTTAATGTTGCCTGTAGACGAGCCGGCGCTAAAATTGGTCTGGGGGATCGGTCATCCAATCGTGACCTGGGATCGCCTCTTAACGTCGCATTCGGCCCATTATCGGTGTAGAATTAGCTCAAAATCTGTCCGTTTTGACGCTATTTCGGCTTTGGAATCAACAGAATCGGTTACTTTTGGACACAAAATGAACGAATTCAATACTTTTATGGCATAAAATTCAACAAAAAACTGAACGAAAGTTTGTTATAAAAATTAATACAAAATCAAATAGTTCAATGAAGCAAATTGCAACATAAACTAAAACAAAATCGAGCTAGGCGTTGCTCTTAAGGCTCCATAGGTGCTCCACCAGATCGTCTTGTAGTTCTTGATGCACTTGTGGGTCTCGGATCTCCTCGCGCATATTGAGGAAGGCAGTCCATGTTGCTGGTACCTGGTGATCAACAACTGCAAGAGGTCCCATCCTGTGATATGGTTCAGGATCAAACACTGGCTCTTCCTTCTCGCTCTCAATGATCATGTTGTGCAAGCAGACATAGCAATTCATGATCTCCCACATCTGCCTTTTGGATCAGGTCATAGCAGGGTACCTAACAACAGCAAATCGCGATTGAAGCACACCAAATGCTCGCTCGACATCTTTCCTGCAAGCCTCCTGCAACTTAGCAAAGTGTACCTTCTTTGGCACCACCGGTTTTGAGATAGTCTTCACAAATGTGGACCATCTCGGATAGATACCATCTGCTAGATAGTATCCCTTGTTGTATTGGCGTCCATTGACCTCAAAGTTCACCGAAGGAGCATGGCCTTCAACAAGCTTGGCGAAGACATTCGAGCACTGCAAGACGTTGATATCATTGTGAGTTCCTAGCATACCAAAGAAGGAGTGCCAAATCCATAGGTCATGTGTGGTTACTGCCTCAAGTACCACACTGCAACCACCTTTGGCGCCTTTGTACATCCCCTGCCAAGCAAATGGGCAGTTTTTCCACGACCAATGCATGCAGTCGATGCTTCCAAGCATTCCTGGAAATCCTCTTGCTGCATTTTATGCCATGATACGAGTAGTGTCTTCGGCATTGGGTGATCACAAATATTGTGGTCCAAACACTCCCAGCACTGCTCTGTAGAACTTGTATAGACACTCAATAGTGGTGGACTCGGCCATTCACCCATAGTCTTCTTGTATGTCTGCGGGAGCTCCTATGCAAACATCCTCATAGCTTGGGTGCATTCCTGAAGTGCGGAGAATCCAACTATGCCGGTGCAATCCTTCTTGCAAACGAAATAGTTGTCGTACTTCCGGATGGAATGAACAATCCTGAGGAAGAGCTTCCGGCCCATCCAGTAGCGACGCCAAAATACTCTCTCACCGTGCAATGGAGAGTCGGCGAAGTAGTCGGCGTAGAGCATGCAATAGCCCTCCATCCGATGCCTATGCTTGCTCTTGCGCCGCCCCGGCTTCGAGCCACCTCGCCGGGGCTTGTCATTGTTGACGAACAGGCTGGTCAGCGAGGACAGTATCATGAGGTGCTCCTCGGCGGCGGCGGCGGCCTCAGCTTCTTCCTCCAACAAGGCCGCGAACACCTCCTCATCGTCCGAGTCCATGGGCAGGCAAAACGTCGAACACCTTGTCCACGTGAACGACGAGCAGGCAAGCAGACTTCGGCGTGACGGGCGAGCAGGCAAGCAGACTCCAGCCTGGCTTGGGTGAGCACTAGTAGAAAACAGACCTTTCATCCTGAGCATTAGTCGAGGCTTTCCTTAAATAACTTTCATGTGTGTTCTTGCTGGATGAATCCCGACTGTTGTCGTGGGGGACGCTTCCTCTTTCTCCTCTTCTTTGTGATATACTCGTCGATATATTGCGCAAGAAGAGAAGAGGGGAAGCGTCCATCACCGACGGTCAAACTATTAATGTGAGAGAGTGCCCACCAACATATATACACCACCATATCAGTGTGAGAGAGAGTGCACCAACACACCATGAGATATGAAAGTTATTTAAGGAAAGCATCGACAGACCGATAGTCACACACGCTTTAGGATCCAAAGTGTGCCGTAATTCTTGATTTTGCTAGATGCTAAGTGTTAATTTTGCTAAGTTTTATTTAATTTGTTTTCATAATTAAGTGTTTCTTCTTGACGTCGACGATGCCGATCCCGCATCCTCGTCGTCGAGTTGCCAGAGGAGGTCACTTGGTTGAGCTGAGGGGCTCTGTGAGGGACTGGGCTCCGCCAGGCTGGTACTGGGAGGTGCTGCCTTCCGGGCGGCGCAGCTTGGTGAGGAGCCAGCCCGTCGTCGACCCGGAGGTTCTGTGATGGCGGCCGCATGGGCCACGGACGATTCAAAGTCTTGAGTCCCCCGCAGAGGTGGTACAGTACCATGTCAGCAAGGAGAACGAGCATGTCCGTCGCTACATGGCAGCTTTGGAGGCTAGGTCCGACAATACCTGGCAGATTCTTCAGGGATCTCACTGGAGCTATGTTCGTGTGATGGTTCCTTCTCTTTGGGTGTCCACCGCCTGCCCCGATATCCGCCGCGCGCTAGGCTTCTAGCTAGATCAATATATTAGCTACAATATATGTATTATTATGATGTATTAGCTAGATCGATGGATTAGCCGATGTATTGAAAATTATCCAAGATTATGAGATGAGATCTTTTTTAAGAACTACTATATATGTATTCGATGATGCATTATTAATTAACTATCAGTTATTTTGCTTCTTGAATGCATGCTAATTTTAATACTAATTTGTTTTATCTATATTATTATGGATTAGTTATTAAGCTATGGACAATACCGGTAGAGCTCATGAAGAGGACATCTTCGATATGATACGCTCCTCCGAAAACCCAGCGGACCTTCGAGGTGAATCACATGATGATGATGGCTCACAATATCTGAACGATTACGGTGATAGATGTGAGGCCGAGGAAGAACAACTTATGTTCCAAAATCCGGAACAAGGAACAATGTTCGACGAGGTATATACACATATTAGCCTCTGGTGATCATTACATGTGTATTAATTGATTTGTATATATATATATATATATATATATATATATATATATATTAACAAATCTTTCTTATTTTAATTATCAGCCCTCCGGATCGAGCCAATCTAGTAAAAATGTACGAGGCGGTGCCAAAATATTGGACGAGAACGTAAAGCTCAATCTTGATGCTTTTAAACCTAATGGCGAACCGACTCACCCTGAAGCCAATGCCAAGACATTTGTGCGTCAATGCGGAGTGGTTGTTAGGGACAGAGTCCCGATCACAATTCATGAATGGATTCAGCCAAACGAACCAAAACCATGAGTGAATTATGTCGATACAAGAATTAAAGATGCCCTTTGGCGAGAGCTCATGGAGCATTTCATCCTACCAGATTCTCTCTCGGAGCGTCAAAGGAACAAAGTGAAGGAGTTTGCTCTCCATAAGATGGCCGGCGCGTTCCAGACTTGGAAGAAAAGATTATGGACCGAGTACAACGCTAGAGGCAAGAAGATGCCTGAATTCAAAGGAATATACGAGAAGGTAAGGAATCACTGGGACGCATTTATCGAGTACAAGACATCGATAGCTGCTATGGAGAAGTCGACAAAGAATAAGATAAATGCTGAGAAAAAAAGTATCACCAGAAACTAGGGACAGGTGGATACAAGTCAGCCATTCCTAAGTGGGATGCATTCGAGAATAAGATGATTGCTGAAGGGATCACTCCAGTAACCTTCTACTGGCCCAGGAGGTGCAGGAATTGTTTTTTTGTGCATGGGGGAAAGTTGGACCCAGCAACAGGGAAGATTATTGCACTGGCCAGTCTAAAGCATGCATCAGATGAGTTGATTCAAGCAATAAAAGATGCCCAAGAAGGACGGTTTCACCCCGATAGAGAGAACAACGAGCTTACACGCGCCCTCAGGAATGCCGAACACGAGGCGTGGGCGTTGTTCCGTGGTACGAGGGGTTTGCTGGATGGAAGGGCGGTTATAAAAGCCGTTCAAGAAAAAAGAAGGTGGAAGCAGACCGACTTTCAAAGTTGGAATAGATGTACGAGCAACAACAGCTGCAGATACAGGTACTGACCCAGCAAAGGGAAACTCCGTAGCAAGAGGCAGGGGAAGTACCCGTCCCATCTACACTGCCGAAAAGCAGCGTGGGTTCCACGGGGGCACCGCTGGGTCACACCCCGTGGATGATATCACCGAGAAGACATCGTGTGAGCTAATCCAGAAAATGAAGAACATACCCGTGCGGGTCGCGACGGGCTATGCTTTGCCAAATACACCTGATGTTCTCTGGCATTGCAATCCGGTTCCAGCTGGGTATGCTCGTGTCACGGTGGACGCAATAGAGCCAGGATATGATGAACTATTGCTTGACATCCTTGGAGGTGAGGGGGAGTCCACATTTGGAGAAGCCGTCTGTGGTCTCATTCTATGGAGTAAGGACTGCATCATCTTTCCACACTCGGCGCTAAGGCCACCGGCTCCTCCGAGTATCGATGTCCAGGGCGAGGGATCACAGCCAGAGGCATCGAAGCGCCAGAAGTTGTTGGGGAACGTCGCATGGGAAACAAAAACTTTCCTACGCACACGCAAGATCTATCCATGGTGATGAGCATCTACGAGAGGGAGAGTGGATCTACATACCCTTATAGATCTCTAAGCGGGAAGCGTTAAGTAACGCGGTTGGTGTAGTCGAACTTCTTCACGATCCAAATCGCCGAGTGTCCCGCGATCCAATCACGAACCGTCCCATGATCCAATCATGAACCGTCCCGCGATCTCATCACGATCCGTCCCGCGATCTCATCATGATCCGTCTCGTGAACTCATCACGATCCGTCCCGTGATCTCGTCACGGTACGTCCCGTGAACACATCACGATCCGTCCCGCCATCTCATCACGATCCGTCCCGCGATCTCATCACAATCCGTCTCGTGGCCTTGATCACGGTCCTTCCGATCTAGTACTGAACGGACGGCACCTCCGCGTTCAGCACATGTGCAGCTTGATGACGATCTCCACCGTCTTTGTCCAGCAAGAGGAAGTGGAGAGGAGGAAGAGTTCACCGGCAGCGTGACGGCGCTCCGGCGATGGTGGTGGAGCAATTCCGGCAGGGCTTCGCCTAAGCGCTGCAGAAATCCAATCTAGAGGAGCACCGGTGGAACGGGTAGCACGTGGCCGTAAAATCTATGCAAAACCCTAGCAATCCACCAGTATATATAGGAGGAGAGGAGGAGGAGGGCTGGTGCAGGGCTCAGCCCATCTAGGAGTCGGCCGAAGCCAAGTGGAGGAGTCCTCCTCCTCCTCCAATCCTAGTTGGACTAGGATTGCTCCCTATTGGTCCTTTTTCCACCTTTTTCTTTAGGACTTTTTCCTCCTGGCGCCATGGGACTTTTGTGGCTGTTCCACCAGCCCACTAAGGGCTGGTTATTATTATACCACAGCCCATGGACCCTCTAGGGTCGAAATACCCCTCCTGATGGTCTCCCCGTACACTACCGGCACTCCCGGTACACTACCGATGAGCCCGAAACTTTTCCGGCGACCAAACTGGGACATCCTATATATGAATCTTTACCTCCGGACCATTTCGGAGCTCCTCATGACGTCTGGGATCTCATCTGGGACTCCGAACAATCTTCGGTCACCACCATACATAACTCTACACTACCGAAACATCACCGAACCTTAAGTGTGCGGACCCTTCGGGTTCGAGAACTATGTAGACATGACCGAGACACCTCTATGGTCAATAACCAATGGAAAGACCTGGATGTCCACATTGGTTCCTACATATTCTACGAAGATCTTTATCGGTCGAACCTCTATGTCAAGGATTCAGTTAATCCCGTACAATGTTCCCTTTGTTCTTCGGTATGTTACTTGCCCGAGATTTGATCGTCGGTATCTCCATACGTAGTTCAACCTCGTTACCGACAAGTCTCTTTACTCGTTGTGTAACACAAGATCCCGCAACTAACACTTAGTCACATTGCTTGCAAGGCTTGTTGTGATGTTGTATTACCGAGTGGGCCCTGAGATACCTCTCCGTCACACGGAGTAACAAATCCCAGTCTTGATCCATGCCAACTCAATAGACACCCTCGGAGATACCTGTAGAGCACCTTTATAGTCACCCAGTTACGTTGCGATGTTTGATACACACAAGGCACTCCTCCGATGTCCGTGAGTTGCATGATCTCATGGTCATAGGAACATATACTTGACATGCAGAAAACAACAGCAATAAACTGACACGATTATATGGTACGTTTTTAGTTTGGGTCTTGTCCATCACATCATTCTCCTAATGATGTGATCCCGTTATCAAATGACATCTCATGTCCATGGCTAGGAAACCTTAACCATCTTTTGATCAACGAGCTAGTCTTATAGAGGCATACCAGGGACATAGTGTTTTGTCTATGTATCCACACATGTATCTATGTTTCCGTTCAATACAATTATAGCATGGATAATAAACGATTATCATGAACAAGGAAATATGATAATAACTAATTTATTATTGCCTCTAGGGCATATTTCCAACGCGATCGAATCTCGGGCAAGTAACATACAGGTATCTCCGAGAGTATCTGTTGAGTGGGTATGGATCAAGACTGGGATTTGTTACTCCGTGTGACGGAGAGGTATCTTAGGGCCCAGTCGGTAAAACAACATCACAACAAGCCTTGCAAGCAATGTGACTAAGTGTTAGCCATGGGATCTTGTATTATGGAACGATTAAAGAGACTTGTCGGAAACGAGATTGAACTAGGTATACAGATACCGACGATCGAATCTCAGGCAAGTAACATACCAAAGAACAAAGGGAACATCGTACGGGATTAACTGAATCCTTGACATAGAGGTTCGACCGATAAAGATCTTCGTAGAATATGTAGGAACCAATGTGGACATCCAGGTCCCTCCGTTGGTTATTGACCTTAGAGGTGTCTCGGTCATGTCTACATAGTTCTCGAACCCGCTGGGTCTGCACACTTAAGGTTTGGTGACGTTTCGGTAGTGTAGAGTTATGTATGGTGGTGACCGAAGGTTGTTCAGAGTCCCGAATGAGATCCCGGACGTCACGAGGAGCTCCGGAATGTTCCGGAGGTAAAGATTGATATATAGGAAGTCCTGTTTTGGTCACCGGAAAAGTTTCGGGCTCATCGGTAGTGTACCGGGAGACCTCCGGGAGGGGTATTTCGACCCAAGAGGCTTCATGGGCTGTGGGAAAGTATTAAACAGTCCTTAGTGGGCTGGTGGAACATCCACAATAGGCCCATGCGGCTGGGAAGAAAAAAGGCCCAAGAGAAAAGGTGGAAAAAGAGGGAAAAGAGGTGAATCCTAGTCCAACTAGGTTTAGAGGTGCACTCCACCTCCTCCACCTACTTCGGCTGAAGCCTCCAAGGCTTGAAGGCTTGGCTGCCTCTCCTACTCCCTCCCTCTTATATATACTGGAGGTTTTAGGGGTTTTGCACAGAATTTTTAGCCACGTGCTGCCCGTTCCTCCAGTGCACAGTTTCTCCTCTAGATCGGATTTGTGCAGCGCTTAGGCGAAGCCCTGCCGGAATTGCTCCATCACCATCACCGGAGCGCCTTCATGTTGCCGGCGAACTCTCCCACCTCTTCACCTCTTCTTGCTGGATCAAGACGGTGGAGATCGTCATCAAGCTGCACGTGTGCTGAACGTGGAGGTGTCGTCCGTTCAGTACTAGATCGGAAGGATCGTGATCAAGGCCATGGGCCGTTCGTGATTGGATCGCGGGACGGATCGTGACGAGATCGTGGAACTGTTCGTGATTAGATCGCAGGACGCTCGGCGATTTGGATCACGAAGATGTTTGACTACACCAACCGCGTTTCTTAACGCTTCCCGCTTAGCGATCTACAAGGGTACGTAGATCCACTATCTCTCTCTCTCTCTCTCTCTCTCTCTGTCGTAGATGCTCATCACCATGGATAGATCTGCATGTGCGTAGGAAATTTTTTGTTTCCCATGCGACGTTCCCCAACAGGAACTACCTACTGCAATGCGATGGTTGCATGATTGGTACCTGCATGAAGCAAAGCGAGGGGAGATCGCAGTCATGGTCAAAGTAAGGAAAAAGCATTACGTCAATGCATGTGACATATGTCTTAAATTCTCAGAACTTTTCCAGTTATACCACATGGACTCTATCGACAAAACTCTCATCAGTTGCTATTGTCTGTAAGTGAATTATATCTTTAATAATTTAAGTCTCTAGCTAAGATATCATTCATTGGCTTATCCTCACTATATATGTTCTTTTCTACACTATTATGCAGATTGAAGATGTGGGAATTGAAACAAGAGGGAATCGATGACGTTGGGTTCATCGGCCCAAGTATCGTTCATGGTCATGTGGTAAAACATTTTGCCAAGGACACTGAAGATCTCTTGGAAAAATTTCTAGAGGCACTAATGAATACCAAATCTACTATAATATTTTCTTACAACATGGAGTGAGTGTTTATTCTCGTGTATACTACAAATTCTATTTTTGCTTACTAGCTCGCTGTCAAGTGTAGTTGATGAGTTATATGCATGCCTGCTTAATTATATAAACTTCTGTGCAGAGACCACTATATCCTCCTATATATTATCCTCGCGGATGGACTTGTTCAAGTGTACGACTCACTAGATATACCAGAACAATCATACGTGGACTTGTATTTTACGATAGAACGGTAATTTCAATCTTTATCGACCTCGCTTGCTTTCATTATTTCCTGATATCAAAAGTAATTATAATAACTCTTTCTTTCTTTTTCTTTGCCGCGTAGTGTTTGGAAAAAATGATAGAAAAAACACATCACGGTCGTCGTCAATGGACCACGAAGCTAAAGTGGAAAAGGATGCAGGTAATTAAGTAGAACTACTAGGTCCGCGCATCTCTTTAGTTCTATTTTCAATACCATTATCATGCTTGATTATTAATTATCTTATTGAATTCTATTATTTTGCAAAGTGCGAGAAGCAGCCACAGGGGACAAATTTATATGGATACTTCCTTTGCGAGAACATCCACATCCAGACCGAAGGCCATATACGTCGCAGAGGAGCACGTGAAAGACAACTTAAGCTTTGGCAGATGTCGTTGAAGCTCTCACCCGAGAAACGCTTCGTAGCACTTCAAGAGGAATTTGCGGCATTTCTTCTTCAACATGTCATTGATGTAAACGGAGAGCACTATTACTTACCGCCGCCTCAATAATGCTAGCAAATCAGTAGTAGAAAACTGCGATTTCATCCGGAGCACTAGCTAGCTAGTCCCGGCCGGGTTTTGGGAAGTTATAAGTCCAGAATATATATGGATGCGTAATTTCATTTTTATATATACTATGTATGAGATATTGTATATTATATTACATATATATATGCATCAACTTGTGTAATTAATGTTTACAGTATGTATCACCGTAAAATAAATTTGACATGAATTGAAAACCTAATTAAAAGCGGAAAAAAACGCTTAGTACCGGTTGGTATCACCAACCGGTACTAAAGGTCCTCCACACCAGCCCACGCAGGCAGTCACGTGGAGGGCCTTTAGTACCGATCCGTGGGCCAACCGGTACTAAAGGTCTGGACCTTTAGTCCCAACCCTTTAGTACCGGTTGGGGAACCGGTACTAAAGGCACATCCCGACCGGGACTACTGATCGACATTCTACTAGTGGAGGGGAAGGGCGAGGGTCGCGGAAGCGAAATCCGGCGAGGCAGGGCGAAGTGGGGCCTTCTAGCGGCGGCGCAGGTGCCGTGAACAGGCGAGGGTTGCCGGTGTCGCGAGGGGGCGGCAGCGGGTGTAATGGCTCGGCGCTAGGAAAAAGGGGCGAGATTCGCCTGACAGTGGTGTCCCACAAGCCAATTTGCTACCGTCGGAGCCCCCGGGAGACCCCCAACGCCCTGGGTTCGGCCTGGGTTCGCCGGCCCAAAAAAGGGCCTCAACCGACGAAAACGGGGTCCTGGGCCGCGGCTGGGCAATTTTTCGCCCGCCGGCGCTAAAATCGACCCCTGGGGGCGTCCTTCGGGGCCGCGGCTGGATATGCTCTAACTGAATTTGTTCTTCAGCTCAAGTGAGGAGAAAGAACGTCAGGGAGGGAAAAGATGGACAGTGGTGGTACGCTCCTTGTTCGAATCCAATGATCTAATGGCCTCCATCCATGATTACAGGAGTATATATATACTATATACTAAACCAACAAGCTTTCGATTTTTCTGGGTTTTTTGACTTTTTTTGCACTTATACTGTTCATTTAGTTTTTCTGGTTTTTTGACTCTGTTTTTTCATTTCTATTGTTCATTTAAGTGGACAGTAGTGAACACTATCAATAAACAATAAATATGTATGAACAGTACCCACGTGAACCACAAAAATACATGTTTTAAAAAATGATTTTTTATGCACCATTTCTCTCCTCCTCTTCCACCCTTATATCCATATGTGGAGAGTTAAGCTTCATAATTTTTCTACACAACATTTCCCACCTGAACTATAAGACCATACAGTACCTGAATTATTGTTGGAAATATGCCCTAGAGGCAATAATAAATTAGTTATTATCATATTTCCTTGTTCATGATAATCGTTTATTATCCATGCTATAATTGTATTGATCAGAGACTTAAATGCATGTGTGGATACATAGACAAAACCGTGTCCCTAGTATGCCTCTAATGTACTAGCTCGTTGATCAAAGGATGGTTAAGGTTTCCTAACCATGGACATGGGATGTCATTTGATAACGGGATCACGTCAGTAGGAGAATGATGTGATGGACAAGACCCAAACTACAAACGTAGCATATGATCGTGTCAGTTTATTGCTACTGTTTTTCGCATGTCAAAGTATATGTTCCTATGACCATGAGATCATGCAACTCACGGATATCGGAGGAGTGCCTTGTGTGTATCAAACGTCGCAACGTAACTAGGTGACTATAAAGATGCTCTACAGGTATCTCCGATGGTGTCTGTTGAGTTGGCATGCATCGAGACTGGGATTTGTTACTCCGTGTGACGGAGAGGTATCTCAGGGCCCACTCGGTAATACAACATCACAATGAGCCTTGCAAGCAATGTGAATAATTGTTAGTTGCGGGATCTTGTATTACGGAACGAGTAAAGAGACTTGCCGGTAACGAGATTGAACTAGGTATGGAGATACCGACGATCGAATCTCGGGCAAGTAACATACCGAAGAACAAAGGGAACGTTATACGGGATTAACTGAATCCTTGGCATAGAGGTTCGAACGATAAAGATCTTCGTATAATATGTAGGAACCAATGTGGACGTCCAGGTCCCGCCATTGGTTATTGACCGTAGTGGTGTCTCGGTCATGTCTACATAGTTCTCGAACCCGCAGGGTCTGCACACTTAAGGTTCGGTGACGTTTCGGTAGTGTAGAGTTATGTATGGTGGTGACCGAAGGTTGTTCGGAGTCCCGGATGAGATCCTGGATGTCACGAGGAGCTCCGGAATGCTTCGGAGGTAAAGATTCATATATAGGAAGTCCCAGTTTGGTTGCCGGAAAAGTTTCGGGCTCATCGGTAGTGTACCGAGAGTGCCGGTAGTGTACCGGGAGGCCTCCAGGAGGGGTATTTCGACCCCAAGAGGTCCATGGGCTGTGGGAGAATAATAACCAGCCCTTAGTGGGCTGGGAAAACAGCCACAAAGGCCCATGGCGCAGGGAGAGAAAGTCCTAAAGGAAAAAGTGAAAAAATCAGCCAATAGGAGTCAATCCTACTCCAACTAGGATTGGAGGTGAAGTAGGATTGCACCCCACCTCCTATTTCGGCTGAACCAAGGGCCTTGGCTGCCTCTCCTCTCCTCTCCTCCTATATATACTGGTGGAATAGCTAGGGTTTGGCTAACAATTACGGCCACGTGCTACTCGTTCCACTGGTGCTCCTCTAGATTGGTTTTCCCCAGTGCTTAGGCGAAGCCCTGCCGGAATTGCTCCACTACCACCATCACCGGAGGGCCGTCACGCTGCCGGTGAACTCTCTCTCCTCTCCACCTCCTCTTGCTGGATCAAGACGGCGGAGATCGTCATCGAGCTGCACGTGTGCTGAACGTGGAGGTGCCGTCCGTTCAGCGCTAGATCGGAAGGACCGTGATCGAGATCGCGAGACAGTTCGTGATGAGATCGCGGAACAGATCGTGATGAGTTCGCGGGACGGATCGTGATCAACATCGTGAGACGGATCGTGATGAGATCGCGGAACGGATCGCGATGAGTTCGCGGGACGGATCGTGATTGGATCGCGGGACGGATCGTGATGAGATCGCGGGACGCTCGGCGATTTGGATTGCGAAGATGTTCAACTACACCAACCGCGTTTCTTAACGCTTCCCGCTTAGCGATCTACAAGGGTATGTAGATCCACTCTCCCTCTCGTAGATGCTCATCACCATGGATAGGTTTGCGTGTGCGTAGGAAAATTTTTGTTTCCCATGCGACGTTCCCCAACAGTGTCATCATGAGCTAGGTTGATGGTTCGATGAGATCTCGAGTAGAACACAAAAGGTTTGTGGGCATTGATGCTTAGATTTCTTCCTCCCTTGGTCGGATTTTGGTTCAGCGGGATTGTGAGATGAAGCGGCCCGGACCAGCATTACTCATACGCTTACGAGAGACCGGTTCCCTCGACGCAACTTGTTGCCTAGATGGCCTGCGGGTGACAGTTTCTCTCACTTTAGTTGGATCGGATTCGACATAGGCGGTCCTTGAGAAGGTTGAAAATGAACTAGTGTATCACCGTTGTGGTTCTTGCGTAGGTGAGAATTGTTCTTGCTAGATACCCGTAGCAGCCACGTAAAACATGCAACAACTATTAGAGGACGTCTAACTTGTTTTTGCAGGGTATGTTGTGATATGATATGGCCAATTACATGATGTGATATATGTGATGTATGAGATGATCATGTGATGTATAGATTATCATGACTTGCATGTCGATGAATACGGCAACCGGCAGGAGCCATAGGGTTGTCTTTAATTATTGTATGACCTGCGTGTCAATCATTAAGCGCTATGTAATGCTTTACTTTATCGCTAAATGGTAGCAATAGTAGTAGAAGCATGCAGGACGTGACAACCCCGATGGCGACATGTTGATGGAGATCAAGATGATGGAGATCATGGTGTCATGCCGGTGACGATGGAGATCATGCCGGTGCTTTCTAGATGGAGATCAAAAGCACAAGTTCATGGCCATATCATGTCACTTATGATTTGCATGTGATGTTAATCCTTTTTATGCACCTTGTTTTGCTTAGGACGACGGTAGCATTATAAGGTGATCCCTCACTTAATTTCAAGATAAATTGTGTTCTCCCCGAGTGTGCACCGTTGCGAAAGTTCGTCGTGTTGAGACACCACGTGATGATCGGGTGTGATAGACTATACGTTCACATACAACGGGTGCAAGCCAGATTTGCACGTGCAGAACACTCGGGTTAAACTTGACGAGCCTAGCATGTATAGACATGGCCTCGGAACACAAGAGACCGAAAGGTCGAACATGAGTCATATGGTAGATATGATCAACATAATGATGTTCACCATTGCAGCCACCTCAACTCACGTGATGATCGGACTTGAGTTGGTGAATTTGGATCATATATCACTCGAATGATCGGAGGGATGTCAATTTGAGTGGGAGTTCTTAAGTAATATGATTAATTGAACTCATTATCATGAACATAGTCAATAGTGTCTTTGCAAATTGTGTTGTAGATTACTAGCTCGCGCTGTAGCTCCCTTAATTTTTATATGTTCCTAGAGAAATAGAGTTGAAAGATGATGGTAGCAATATTGCGGACTGGGTCCGTGATCTGAGGATTGTCCTCTTTGCTGCACAGAAGGCTTATGTCCTTAATGCACCACTCGGTGCGCCACCCCCTCTAGCGTCGTCTGTAGATGTTGTGAATATCTGACAGGCACGTTTCAATGACTACTTGATAGTTTAGTGCGTCATACATTACGTCTTAGAATTGAGGCTCCGAAACATTTTGAACGTCATGGAACATATGAGATGTTCTAGGAGCTGAGATTGTGATCTCAGGCTTGTGCCCGTGTTGCGAGATATGGGATCTCCAACAAGATTCTTTGCCTGTAAGATGAAGGAGAATGGCTCAATCATTGAGCATGTACTCAGATTGTGTGGGTGCTACCATCGCTTGAATCAAGTGGGAGTTGATCTTCCAGATAAGATAGTGATTGATTTAGTTCTCCAAGTCACTGTCACTAAGGTACTAGAACTTGGTGATGAACTATAAATTGCCAGGGATAGAAATGGTTATCCCTGAGCTGTTTGCGATGTTTGACACCGCGAAGGTAGAAATCAAGAAGGAGCGTCAAGTGTTGATGGTTAATGAAACCACTAGTTTCGAGAAGGGCAAGAGCAAGGAGGGAAACTTCATGGATAGCAAGTCAGTTGCTGCTCCAGTGAAGCAACCCAAAGTTGAACTCAAACCCGAGACTAAGTGCTTCTGTTTTGAGGTGAGCGGTCGCTAAAGCGGAACAACCCTAGATACTTGGTAGATAGGAAGGCTGGCTATGTCAACAGAAGTATATTTGATATACGTGTTATTGATGTGTACCTCGCTAGTGCTCCTAGTAGCACCTGGGTATTGGATACCGGTTCGGTTCCTAAATGTTAGTAACTCGAAATAAAAGCCACGGAATAAACGGAGAACTAGCTAAGGGTGAGGTGACGATATGTGTTGGAAATGTTTTCAAGGTTGATGAGATCAACATCGCACGCTCTCTCTACCTTCAGGATTAGTGACGAACCTAAATAAATGTTATTTGGTGTTTATGTTGAGCATGGACATGATTAGATCATGTTTGTTGCAATACGGTTATTCATTTGAATTAGAGAATAATGGTTATTCTGTTTGCAAGAATAATACCTTCAATGGTCATGCACCCAGTGAGAATGGTTTGTTGAAATATTGATTGTAGTAATACACATGTTCATAACATTGATGTCAAAAGATACAAAGTTAATAATGATAGTACCACATATTTGTGGCACTGCCGCAGAATGTCATATTGGTATAAAGCGCATGAAGAAACTCCATGTTGATGGATCTTTGGACTCATTCGATTTTGAATTGGTTGAGACATGCGAACCATGCCTCTTGGGCAAGATGACTAAAGGACCCCGTTGGATGGAGCGGGCAAGTGATTCATTGGAAATGATACATGTTGATGTATGCAATCCAGTGAGTCTTGTAGCGTGCAATGGATATCGTTATTTTCTTACCTTCACTGATGATTTGAGTAGATATAGTGTATATTTACTTAATGAAACACAAGTCTGAATCGTTTGAAAGGTTCAAGAAAATTCAGAGTGAAGTTTAAGATCATTGTGACAAGAAGATAAAAATGACTGCGATATGATCGTGGAGGTGAATATTTGAGTTACGAGTTTGGCATACAACTTAAGACAATGTGAAATCTGTTTCACAACTAACGCCACCTGGAACACCATAGTGTGATGGTGTGTCCGAACATCATAGTCATGCTCTATTGGATATGGTGCGTGCTATGATGTCTCTTATCGTTTCACTACTATAATTTTGGGGTTATGCATTAGAGACAACTACATTCACTTTAAATAGGGCACCATCTAAATCCGTTGAGATGACACCGTGTGAATTATGGTTTGATAGAAACCTAAGCTGTCATTTCTTAATGTTTGGGGCTGCGACGCTTGTGTGGAAAATGTTTTCACCTAATGAGGTCGAACCCAAGGCGGACAAATGCATCTTCATAGAATACCCTAAGATCAGTTGGGTGAACCTTCTATCTCAGATCCAAGTGCAAAGTGTTTGTTGCTTAAACGGATCCTTTCTCGAGGAAATGTTTCTCTCGAAAGAATTAAGTGGGAGGAAGATAGAACTTGATGAGGTTGTTAAACCTTGTTCAACCAGAGAGTAGCGCAGCACAGAAAGATGTTTCTGTGAAGCCTACGTTAGTTGAAGAGGAAGTTAATGATGATGATCATGAAGCTTCAGGATCAAGTTACTATCGAACGTCGTAGGTAGACAAGGATGTGTACTGCTCCTAAGAGGTACGACAACCCTGTCTTGGAGGTCATGTTGTTGGACAACGATGAACCTACGAGCTATGGAGAAGCGATGATGGGCCCGGATTCCGACAAATGGTTGGAGGCCATGAAATCCGAGATAGGATCCATGTATGAAAACCAAGTATAGACTTTGGTGGACTTGCTCGTTGGACAGCAGGTCGTTGAGTACAAATGGATCTTTAAAATGAAGACAGACACTGATGGTAAATGTCACCATTTGTAAATCTCGACTTGTTGCAAGATGTTTGTGACAAGTTCAAGGATTTGACTACGATGAGACTTTCTCACTCGTAGCGGTGCTAAAGTCTGTTGGAATTATGTTAGCAGTTGCTGCATTTTTCAATTATGAAATCTGGCAGATGGATGTCAAAACATCGTTTCCTTAACAGTTTACTTGAGGAACGGTTGTATGTGATACAACCAGAAGGTTTTGTCCGTCCTAAGGATGCTAAAAGGTGAGCAAGCTTCAGTGATCCTTCTATGGACTGAAGCAAGCATCTCGGAGTTGGAATATACGCTTTGATGAGTTGATCAAAGTTTTTTGAGTCTATACAAAGTTTACGAGAAACTTGTATTTGCAATAAAGTGAGTGGGAGCACTATAGAATTTCTGATAGTGTATGTGGATGACATATTGTTGATCGGAAATAATATAGAATTTCTGGAAAGCATAAATGGTTGTTTGAAAAGTGATTTTCAAAGGAAGACCTGGATAAAGTTACCTAATTGTTGAGCATCAAAATCTATAGAGATAGATCAAGATGCTTGATGAGACTTTCAATGAGTACATGCCTTGACAAGATTTTGAAAGAGTTCAAAATGGATCAGTCAGAGAAATAGTTCTCGTCTGATTTGTTAGGTGTGAAGTTGAGTGAGACTCAAAGCTCGACAACTGCAGAAGAAAGAGAAAGGACGAACGTCGTCCCCTATGCCTTAGCCATAGGCTCTATATAGTATGCCATGTTGTGTACCGCACTTGTGTGTGCCTTGCCATGAGTCCGTCAAGGGGTACAAGAGTGATCTAGGAGTGGATCACTAGACAGCAGTCAACATTATCCTTAGTGAATAAAATACTAAAGGAATTGTTTCTCGATTATGGAAGTGATAAAGGGTTCGTCGTAAGGAGTTACGTCAATGCAAGCTTTAACACTAAATCCGGATGACTCTTAGTAGCAATCTGGATACGTATAGTGGAGCAGCCATTTGGAATAGTACCAATTGGAGTGTGGTAGCAGTGTTTACGGTTTGACATGGAGATTTGCAAAGTACACATGGATCTGAATATCGCAGACCCGTTGACTATAAGACCTCTCTCACATGCAAAGCATGATCGAGCCCCAGAACTCATTGGGTGTTAGATTCATAACAATGCGAATCACATTGTGATGTGAACTAGATTATTGACTCTAGTGCAAGTGGGAGACTGTTGGAAATATGCCCTAGAGGCAATAATAAATTAGTTATTATCATATTTCCTTGTTCATGATAATCGTTTATTATCCATGCTATAATTGTATTGATCGGAGACTTAAATGCATGTGTGGATACATAGACAAAACCATGTCCCTAGTATGCCTCTAATGGACTAGCTCGTTGATCAAAGGATGGTTAAGGTTTCCTAACCATGGACATGGGATGTCATTTGATAATGGGATCACGTCATTAGGAGAATGATGTGATGGACAAGACCCAAACTACAAACGTAGCATATGATCGTGTCAGTTTATTGCTACTGTTTTTCGCATGTCAAAGTATATGTTCCTATGACCATGAGATCATGCAACTCACGGATATCAGAGGAGTGCCTTGTGTGTATCAAACGTTGCAACGTAACTGGATGACTATAAAGGTGCTCTACAGGTATCTCCGATGGTGTCTGTTGAGTTGGCATGCATCGAGACTGGGATTTGTTACTCCGTGTGACGGAGAGGTATCTCAGGGCCCACTCGGTAATACAACATCACAATGAGCCTTGCAAGCAATGTGACTAATTGTTAGTTGCGGGATCTTGTATTACGGAACGAGTAAAGAGACTTGCCGGTAACGAGATTGAACTAGGTATGGAGATACCGACGATCGAATCTCGGGCAAGTAACATACCGAAGAACAAAGGGAACGTTATACGGGATTAACTGAATCCTTGACATAGAGGTTCGACCGATAAAGATCTTCGTAGAATATGTAGGAACCAATGTGGACGTCCAGGTCCCGCCATTGGTTATTGACCGTAGAGGTGTCTCGGTCATGTCTACATAGTTCTCGAACCCGCAGGGTCTGCACACTTAAGGTTCGGTGACGTTTCGGTAGTGTAGAGTTATGTATGGTGGTGACCGAAGGTTGTTCGGAGTCCCGTATGAGATCCTAGATGTCATGAGGAGCTCCGGAATGCTTCGGAGGTAAAGATTCATATATAGGAAGTCCCAGTTTGGTTGCCGGAAAAGTTTCGGGCTCATCGGTAGTGTACCGGGAGTGCCGGTAGTGTACCGGGAGGCCTCCGGGAGGGGTATTTCGACCCCAAGAGGTCCATGGGCTGTGGGAGAATAATAACCAGCCCTTAGTGGGCTGGGAAAACAGCCACAAAGGCCCATGGCGCAGGGAGAGAAAGTCCTAAAGGAAAAAGTGAAAAAATCAGCCAATAGGAGGCAATCCTACTCCAACTAGGATTGGAGGTGAAGTAGGATTGCACCCCACCTCCTATTTCGGATGAACCAAAGGCCTTGGATGCCTCTCCTCTCCTCTCCTCCTATATATACTGGTGGAATAGCTAGGGTTTGGCTAACAATTACGGCCACGTGCTACCCGTTCCACCGGTGCTCCTCTAGATTGGTTTTCCGCAGTGCTTAGGTGAAGCCCTATCGGAATTGCTCCACTACCACCATCACCGGAGCGCCGTCATGCTGCCGGTGAACTCTCTCTCCTCTCCACCTCCTCTTGCTGGATCAAGACGGCGGAGATCGTCATCAATTTGCACGTGTGCTGAATGCGGAGGTGCCGTCCGTTCGGCGCTAGATCGGAAGGACCGTGATCGAGATCGCGAGACAGTTCGTGATGAGATCGCGGAACAGATCGTGATGAGTTCGCGGGACAGATCGTGATCAACATCGTGAGACGGATCGTGATGAGATCGCGGAACGGATCGCGATGAGTTCGCGGGACGGATCGTGATTGGATCGCGGGACGGATCGTGATGAGATCGCGGGACGCTCGGCGATTTGGATTGCGAAGATGTTCGACTACACCAACCGCGTTTCTTAACGCTTCCCGCTTAGCGATCTACAAGGGTATGTAGATCCACTCTCCCTCTCGTAGATGCTCATCACCATGGATAGGTTTGCGTGTGCGTAGGAAATTTTTTGTTTCCCATGCGACGTTCCCCAACAATTATAACCGAGAATAATACACTCGAATAAATCGAAATAATAAAAATAACAAATCAACATGGGAAGCATTCTCTTTTTCTCATTTTTGACATCTTTTTGCACTTCTACTATTCATTTAGGTGGCCAGTAGTGAACAGTATCAATAAATAGTAGACATGTATGAACAACACCCATCAGTGAACCACACCTTTCGAGAACACTGATCCAGAAAAAAATACACGTTCGAAAAATAGGATTTTTCCTGCACATCATTTCTCCCCCGCCCCCCTCCCATCCACCCTCACGTCCATATATGGAGAGTAAAGCTTTAGAATTTTTCCACACATCATTTCTCCACCGATGTATCTGCAATGTTGCGTCAATCGTTTCCTGTACCTTTCCAGTGATGGTATTGTCAAGGCACAAAATAATAGACCGGAACAATATATTTGAATGAACAATAACCCGTGGGGAAAATAAGTTTAAGTTATTGACCAATTACTATTTTCTACACCAAGACATCGGTGAATAGTGCACCAACAATTACCTAAACACTACCTAGAATAGTAAACCAAAACAATAAACCCAACTAACCCAGAACATTAAAAACAATGAAATGGAAAAACACATGAATAAATGGAAAACATCAACTCACCTGAACCATAAACCGAAATAACAGCTGAATTATAACCAAGAACAATACACCCAAATAAACTGGAACAATAAAAACAGTAAATCAGCATTATGCCTTCATGTAAACAGTAATCAAGAAAAAATACCAAGACAATCCCTACCAAAAGTGAGACTTCTTCTCCCTTGGTGCATTTACATACGCAAGAAGAATAGCCATGTTCTTGCCATTATCTATGGTGCTCATCACTTTTGTTTTACTTACGAAAGGAAAAAAATATTAATAGGCCAGCCGGTTTACTTAATTTGATAAATAATTTAATGTTTCTTACGTGCCTACATAGATCACAAGGTAAAAATAGAATTTCTATTCTTCTTTTCATTTTATTTTCTCACGTAATACATGTTGTTTTCTCACTTATTTTGGCAAAATACAGAAGGAATTGGTCACGGGCGCGTCATGCGCCGCGCTTCTTCCATGCTAGTATATAATATATTCCGTGGAGAAACACGACCATCTAAGAAGAGTCCTCGGATCCAGGACAAGAGGGAGTCGCATCGGTAGCGGGAGGAACCGCCCGACGGTTTAGACAAGGGACATTTTCCCTTAATTACATTCTGTAATTAATTTTAACACTTTTCTTAATCTACGCTTGATCACGTGGAATCATCTCATGATTGTGCGGGTATTGCTATCATCTCAAAAGATTCTTCTCAAAAAAGTTCTTTATGAAATATTTTATAAGAACCCGAAACATAAACTTACAAAGAGATAGCATAATGTGATGTCTTAAACAAGGATATCTCAAGAAGAGACTCCCTTCATACCTGCAAGTCCTTAAGTCGTCGCATAACAATTCCATAAACTTATTTTTGTAATGTATAATTTGGTAGAGAATTGGTAAATAAATCAGCAAGGGTGTCGCATGATTTGACTTGCAGGATACTTATTTCCCCACTTTTCTGAAGATTACGGGGTAAAAACACTTAGGAAAATATGCTTAGTGATATTACTCTTGATGTATCCTGTTTGCATTTCTGCATCACAGGCCGCATTACCTTCATAGATAATGATGGGTGATTCTATTGAATTAATTTCACATGACTGTTGTATGTGAGTTATCATTCTACGAAGCCATAGACATTCACATGATGATTCAAATAATGGAATTATTTCGGAATGATTAGTAGATGTTGTCACCAGAATCCGTTTTGAAGACTTCCATGGTATAGCAGTACCACCCTGTAGGAACATAAAGCCGGTCTGTGACCTGGCATTATGGGGATCACACAAATAGCCGGCATCTACATATCCAATCATATCAGAGTCCTAATTTCTCTGGAACTGGAAAAATAGGTCAAGATCCGTTGTGCCTTGGAGATATCGAAATATATTCTTCACTCCAGACCAATAACGTTTGGTGGGAGTTGTGATGTGTCTAGCAAGTAAATACACGGGAAATGCAATGTCGGGTTTTGTGTAATTAATTAGCAAGATACATAAGTGCTCCAACGACACCGACTTCAGGTCCCAACACCTATTATCCATCATCCCTTGACCTGAACAGATCTTTCTCTGCGTCTAGAGATCAAACCACCATATGAGTTTTAGATGGATAGGATTTGTCCATATTGAATTTCTCTAATATTTTCTGGATATAGGCAACTTGGTGTACCATGATTCCCGAGTGAAGGTGCTCAAGTTGAATACCTAAGCAAAATTTGGTCTTACCCAAATCGTTCATCTCAAATTCCATCTTTAGGCGATTGTGTGCTTCATCAATGTATGGTGTGTTGCCCATGATGTTGAGATCATCAACGTACACATAACTGATGCAAAATCATGTAGAGGACTTTCTTATGAAGACACATGGGCAATCAACACTATTGGAGTAACCATTCTAAAGAAGGAACTCACTGAGTCGGTTGTACCACATCCGTCCCGACTGTCTTAAGCGACATAATGACTTATTCAGCTTTACACAATACATGTTGTGTTTTGCACTTTTATTTGTGACAGAGATTCCATCAGGAATCTTCATATATATGGTCCCAGAGTGTTTGTAGTACTTTCATTTTAGCATGTTGAGTGTGCAGAATTAGCAATTGTCGCCACGACTGAAGCTCCAGCTTGCATGATCCTACATCGCACCCCTACTCCTCGCGCATTGGGAGTTTGTATAGGCCGACCCAATTTCCTTTTATTCCTTTCGCCTTTTTCTTCTTCTTTTTTCGTTTTTTTATTTTATGTTTAACTTTTCTTTTCTCTTTTTTCTTCATTACTTTTTTTGAGAAAAAAATTCAAATTCACGAACATTTTTCAGTTCATCGAATTCAAAACAATGTTCATCAATGTCAAAAATGTTCATTGATTCAATTTTTTCTTCATAGGATTTAAAAAATATTCATCAAAATTCAAAGTTTGTTCATTGAACTTAAAATATGTTCATCAAATTTACAAAAAAATAATTGTTTTCAAAATGTTCATCTAATACAAAATTTGTTCATCCTTTTTTTTTCAAAAAATATCGTGAATACAAATTGTGTTCATCAAGTTCAAAAAATGTTCATCGAATTCTAAATTTGTTTATCAAATACAAAAATTGATCATCATTATTAAAAAATCTCATAAAAATCGTTCATCGAAATAAAAAATAATCACTCTTTTGAAATCGTGATTTTTTTAATTCAAAAACTGTTTTTGACAGTTCACAAACTGTTTTGTTTGATATTTTAGAACCTTTTTGTAATCTAGTATTATTTTAACATAGAATAAAATTAAACATAAAAAAAGTAAAAGTAGAAAAAACAGGAGGCGTCCCGCGCACCCTTGGCGCGCACCGCTCCAAATAGGGGCACCCCTCCAGCTTTGTCTTTGTTTGTGTGGTGGGGTGGGTTGGGGGAGGGCAGAAGGACATGCAAACGATTATTTGGGCCATATGCCTTAGGCCTGGTAAATTGATAAAAGCGTGAGGTCCATAGGTGGTTTGTTGGGATGGAGCCAGTTGTAGGCTAACCATAGTAAGCAAGGCAGCAGAGCATGGTGGCATCCGAATTGGACGTTGCTTCAGTGTCGTAAAGGCACCTACGTTTGGGTCATTAACATGTGGGCCGGCCACCTGTTGGGTCCACATGTAATAGCTACAAAGGCAGGTGCCTTAAGACACCAGAGCGCAGTCAGTTCGAATTCCGCGTATGTTCTATTGGGAACATGGCTGATATGGTGAATTACTGATGCGAAGGTAATTTTTCCCTCACGAAGATCTTGCCTGGTGTGAAACTTAGGTGCTTTTGTAGATAGGCTTCCTGTATGCTTGCTAGTTTAATTTAAGAGTTTGCTTCTTAATCGAGTTTTGAGTGCTCTGACTCATAGATCTTGAGCTTTTGAAGATAGTCTTTTTGAATGCTCGCGTGTTTAATTTAAGAGCTTGCTTCTTAATCGTACCTTGGATGCTTTGACTCGTAGATCTCACTGCGTCTCAATTTGTTGAACTACACTTTACTATTATCGAGTTTCTCTTATGAATGAGAGGTGTAGACGAGGGGAAAAATGAGAGGTGAACAAGTTGGAACAAGGCCGAATGGTTCAAACGTGAACAATTTGATTCCGGGAAACTTATCATCAGATTTCAAGTAGAACATCTTTGTCTTCAACAATTACATATGCAATTGAGGACTTGGGGTCTAGTGGCCTCATGGATAAGGTGTGTGTTTCTGTTAGAGGAGCCTTCTATCGAATCTCGGTCTCGCCAAGATGCCCTTCATCAAGGGAAGGGCAAGTACATAATAAAAGGTCATGTGGTATTTGAAAATTGGAATTGAAATAGAATTTCAGAAGTTGATTAGGGCCCATTCTGCATTTAGCGCCCATGTGAAGATTCTTAGAGACCGTTATACAACAACAACAACAACAACAACAACAACAACAACAACAACAACAACAACAACAACAACAACAACAACAACAACAACAACAACAACAACAACAAAGCCTTTAGTACCAAACAAGTTGGGGTAGGCTAGAGGTGAAACCCATAAGATCTCACGACCAACTCATGGTTCTGGCACATGGATAGCAAGCTTCCACGCACCCCTGTCCATGGCTAGTTCTTTGGTGATGCTCCAGTCCTTCAGATCTCTCTTTACAGACTCTTCCCATGTCAAGTTCGGTCTACCCCGGTCTCTTTTGACATTATCAGCATGCTTAAGCCGTCCGCTGTGCACTGGGGCTTCTGGAGGCATGCGCTGAATATGCCCAAACCATCTCAGACGATGTTGGACAAGCTTCTCTTCAATTGGCGCTACCCCAACTTTATCCCGTATATCATCATTCCGGATGCAATCCTTCCTTGTGTGACCACACATCCATCTCAACATGCGCATCTCCGCCACACCTAACTGTTGCACATGTCGCCTTTTAGTCGGCCAACACTCAGCGCCATACAACATTGCGGGTCGAACTGCCGTCCTATAGAACTTGCCTTTTAGCTTTTGTGGCACCCTCTTGTCACAAAGAATGCCAGAAGCTTGGCGCCACTTCATCCATCCGGTTTTAATTCGATGGTTCACATCTTCATCGATATCCCCATCCTTCTGCAACATTGACCCCAAATATCGAAAGGTGTCCTTCTGAGGCACCACTTGCCCATCAAGGCTAACATCCTCCCCCTCCTCGTTCCTAGTAGTACTGAAAGCGCACCTCATGTACTCGGTTTTAGTCCTACTAAGTCTAAAACCTTTCGATTCCAAGGTTTGCCTCCACAACTCCAACTTCCTGTTAACCCCCGTCTGGCTCTCATCGACTAGCACCACATCGTCCGCAAAGAGCATACACCATGGGATATCTCCTTGTATATCCCTTGTGACCTCATCCATCACCAAGGCAAAAAGGTAAGGGCTCAAAGCTGACCCTTGATGCAGTCCTATCTTAATTGGGAAGTCGTTAGTGTCGCCCTCACTTGTTCGAACACTTGTCACGACATTATCATACATGTCCTTGATGAGGGTAATGTACTTTGTTAGGACTTTGTGTTTCTCCAAGGCCCACCACATAACATTCCGCGGAATCTTATCATAGGCCTTCTCCAAGTCAATGAACACCATATGCAGGTCCTTCTTTTGCTCCCTATATCTCTCCATAAGTTGTCGTACCAAGAAAATGGCTTTCATGGTCGATCTCCCAGGCATGAAACCAAACTGATTTTTGGTCACGCTTGTCAATCTTCTTACACGGTGCTCAATGACTCTCTCCCATAGCTTCATTGTATGGCTCATCAGCTTAATTCCACGGTAATTAGTACAACTCTGAACATTCCCCTGGTTCTTGAAGATTGGTACTAATATACTCCGTCTCCATTCTTCTGGCATCTTGTTTGCCCGAAAAATGAGGTTGAAAAGTTTGGTTAGCCATACTATCGCTATGTCCCCGAGGCCTCTCCACACCTCAATGGGGATACAATCGGGGCCCATCGCCTTACCTCCTTTCATCCTCTTTAAAGCCTCCTTGACCTCCGACTCCTGGATTCGCCTCACAAAACGCCTGCTAGTATCATCAAAGGAGTCATCCAGATCAATGGTAGAGCTCTCACTCTCCCCATTGAACAACTTGTCAAAGTACTCCCGCCATCTATGCTTAATCTCCTCGTTCTTCACCAGGAGTTGATCTGCATCGTCCTTGATGCACTTGATTTGGTCAACATCCCTCGTCTTCCTCTCTCGGCTCTTGGCCATCTTATAGATGTCCCTTTCGCCTTCCTTCGTGTCTAACCTTTGGTAGAGGTCCTCATACGCCCGACCCCTTGCTTCACTCACAGCTCGCTTTGCGGCCTTCTTTGCCATCTGGTACTTCTCTATGTTGTCTGCACTCCTATCCAGATATAGGCGTCTGAAACAATCTTTCTTCTCCTTGATTGCCTTCTAGACAACATCATTCCACCACCAGGTATCTTTAGCTTCTCTTCTACTTCCCCTGGACACTCCAAACTCCTCTGAGGCCACCTTACGAATGCAAGTCGCCATCTTCATCCACATGTTGTCTGCATCACCTCCTTCCTCCCAAGGGCCCTCCTTAATGACCCTCTCCTTGAACACCTGAGCTACCTCCCCCTTGAGCTTCCACCACTTCGTTCTAGCGACTTTGGCACGCTTGTCCCGCTGGACACGAATCCGAAAACGGAGGTCAGCAACCACAAGCTTATGCTGGGGGACAACACTCTCTCCAGGTATCACCTTACAGTCTAGGCATGCACGCCTGTCTTCTCTTCTCAAGAGGATGAAATCAATCTGGCTATAGTGCTGCCCACTACTGTAAGTCACTAGATGTGATTCTCTCTTCTTAAAGAAGGTGTTAGCTACGATCATGTCATAGGCTAACGCAAAGCTTAAGACATCTTCTCCTTCTTGATTCCTGATGCCATAGCCAAATCCCCATGCACCCCTTCAAAACATGTGTTAGATGTGCCCACGTGGCCATTGAGGTCTCCTCCTATGAAGAGCCTCTCGCCGATCGGTACACTCCTAACCAAGTCCTCCAGGCCTTCCCAGAACTCCCTCTTGGTGTTCTCATTGTGGCCTACTTGTGGGGCATAAGCGCTGATAACGTTGAGGACTAAGTCCCCAACTACCAGCTTGACCAGGATAATCCGGTCCCCACGTCTCTTGACGTCTACCACGCCATCCTTGAGGCTCTTGCTGATCAATATGCCTACTCCATTTCTGTTTGCAACCGTCCCCGTGTACCACAGCTTGAAGCCGGTACCCTCCACCTCCTTCGCCTTCTGTCCCCTCCATTTGGTCTCTTGGATGCAAAGGATACCAATGCCTCTCCTCACCGCTGAATCAACTACCTCCCGAAGCTTACCTGTCAGAGACCCTACGTTCCAGCTACCTAATCGAATCCTCCTAGGCTTGGCTAGCTTCCTTACCCTTCGCACTCGTCGAGTCAAATGCGAAGACCCTCGCTCATTTTCCACTACACCCGGGCGCCGATGTAGCGCGCCACTAAGGATGCGACGACCCAATCCTCGCTCACTTGCGACCGTATCCAGATCACGATACGGCGCGCCACCTGGGGGGTGACGGCCCGGCCCTTGCACATTTTCCACCACACCCGGGTTTCGATGTGGCGCGTCGCTGAGAGGGTTACGCCCCAACGAAAATCTTTTGGGTTTCATCTCCATAAGAGTGGCTGGGTTTTCACGTTGGCTCGCCAAGCCTATCACAACCCTCCTCCTTTACCCGGGCTTGGGACCGGCTATGTTGAGACAACATAGGCGGAGTTATGCGTATAGAAAATTATATACAAAAATATACAAACATATATATAGCTTAGTAGCAAGTGGTCGAAAGTAGTGCATATGGATATGAGAAAAGTCCTATAGTGAAACGTTTCATTTTCTTCCTGTTCTTGTATTCAATTAATCATGCCAAGAAAAGTCAGGCTTGATTTTCAGATAGCATAACGAGTGCAGTTGCAATAAGAAAAGTGCTTGAGCTACGGGCACATGCATTATTTCCCATTATAAATTATAAACGGATATGAGGTCTGACTTTGTAAGTATGGGCCCCTGGGCACATCCACATATATACTTATAATGTACGCAAAATGATGAGCTGCTATTGCTGAAAAGATAGGATATATTCGAAAACGAGACACCGCGTAGACGACACGTTAGCGGCACTATACCGATCGATGCAGACCTACTAACAAACCGTGGACTCTATGCAGTGTTACGTACACATCAAAATCAGCGCAGGCATATTCTCCGTCCACACGCATGCATGCGCGCGCTTCCGTTTCTGATCCCTTTCGAGCCGAACCTTCTTCCAGACTGAAAACTGAATTGTGAAGAGCATGGTGCAATGAGAACGAGGCATGCATGCATGCATGGTGATGAGATCGAGTTGAAAGCGCGCGTGCGTCTGGGCCTATATAAGTAGTCGCCACCAACACACCAAGCAGAGATCGAGAAATCTAGGGTTATATAGTTAGCACAGAGATCACGGCCATGGTCATGGGGTACACTGTTGGTCCCTCCATGAAGGGTCTTGTTGCTTGCCTTGCCATGTTCTCTGTCCAGGCGAGCTTGATCAGCGCCGGCCGGAGTAAGATGGTGAGGCTGGTGCCGGCGATGTACGTGTTCGGGGACTCGACGCTGGACGTCGGCAACAACAATTACTTGCCGGGGCCGAACGTGCCCAGGGCCAACATGCCCCTCAACGGCGTCGACTTCCCCGGCGGCGCCCGGGCAACGGGGCGGTTCAGCAACGGCTACAACGTCGCGGATTTTATCGGTACGTACCTTGCTAGCTAGCTAGAGTGACTAATATCAGTTCAACACATATGCATGATTGATTGTTTGAATGCAGCAATAAAACTGGGACTGAAGGAGAGCCCGCCGGCGTATCTGTCGCTCGCGCCACGCCCCACCGCCCTGCTCCTCAGCGCTCTCGCCACCGGCGTGAGCTATGCTTCGGCCGGAGCCGGCATCCTGGACTCCACCGTAAGTTTCCATCCATCTTCTCCACGTAGCATGCATGTTACGATTAATCATGCATCACGAGTTCCGCGGGTATGCCATGGAATTAACTAGCTAATCCATGCAGTACGCGGGGAACAACATCCCGCTGTCGAGGCAGGTGCGGTACTTCGGGTCAACCAAGGCCGCCATGGAGGCAAGGGTGGGCAGCGCCGCGGCGCGCGTCCTGCTCTCGAGGTCCTTCTTCCTCTTCAGCGTCGGCAGCAACGACCTCTTCGTCTTCGCGGCCGCGCAGCCAACGGGAGACGTCGCCGCGCTCTACGCCAGCCTCGTCTCCGGCTACTCCGCCGCCATCACGGACCTGTACGGCATGGGCGCGAGGAAGTTCGGGATCATCAACGTGGGGCTGCTGGGCTGCGTACCGGTGGTGCGGGCGCTGAGCGCGGCGGGCGCGTGCAACGACGGCCTCAACCTGCTGTCGGCCGGCTTCGACGACGCGCTCAGGTCTCTCCTGGCCGGCCTCGCAGCACGGCTGCCGGGCCTAGACTACTCCCTCGCCGACTCCTACAACCTCACGGTAGCCGCCATCGCCAACCCAGCGGCATCCGGTACCTAGCTACCTTGTTGCTTTCGAATGGATTAATCTCGCGATTGATTTCTGTGGATGTCTGAACTCCGAATTGATGGTTTTGGATGGTGCAGGGTACGTGAGCATAGACAGCGCGTGCTGCGGGAGCGGGAGGCTGGGGACGGAGAGCGACTGCCTGCCTAACTCCACGACGTGCGCCGACCACGACCGCTTCGTCTTCTGGGACCGGGTGCATCCCTCGCAGCGCGCCGGAGAGCTCAGCGCTGCCGCCTACTTCGACGGAGCGGCCGGGCTCACCGCGCCCATCAGCTTCGACCGGCTGGCCCGGAAGATTTAGCTAGCAGGTCGGCATTCCACACGAGTGCATGCTGCTGGTGCTGGCTAAGTTAGGCTGCTTGTCAACTAGTACGCCCTGAGTAGTACTAGTATTTTCTTCACAGATAAAGCTACTAAAAAGTTGACTAATTATCCGCTCAACAGAGTAATTCAGGGTGTCTGAAAGCGAAATGGGTAAGCAACTAAGTTTCACCCGATGTTGCTTCTCGTGTACGTCAGTTTCTCATGTCCACAAATCCGTCAAATATAATCTGAAACAGGTTTGCTAAGTCCCAGTCGACTGGGACTATGTCTCACCCGATGATATATGTTTTTTATTTTGCATGGAGATCTGTATAAATGTTTTTTTTAATTTTTTTATATTATGTCATTTAATTAAGACTTGGTTAAATTTCAGTCGACTGAGACCTAACAACACCCAATCTAAAATTATTTTTATATGGTGAAATATCTGAAATATCTGAAATCATTTTGCCTTTTTATTTTTTTTAAGTACGAAATTCCTGGGTTCACCCGAACACCCATGAAAAAAAAAGCAAATAACCGACACACGGGCCCATGAAGGACATGGCAACGACTATTCGACATTTGGGCTTCATATGCTGAGTTTGGAGCTTGGCAAAGGGCTGACCCTTCGTCTACCCGCCCTCATAAACGTGGATGGGTTCACGGGCTTGTCAACCACAAAAAGCTCATGCGCCGCCCTGCCTCATTTCCTCCCTTGCACCACCATCGTCGCGTTGTCTCGTCTCCGTCTTCTCCTCATCGCCGCCTTTCCTCCTCCGTTGCGCTTCCGCCTCTCGTACTCCTAGCCATCGCACCCACTGTAAGCGTCTTCTTGGTCACGGGTGATGCCACGATCGTCGCCGTCATCGTTGGTGCGGCCACGAGTGTCGCGGCCTCCCCCCCCCCCCCCGCCCCACCCTCCCGTCCTCATCAACTGGCATTGGCGTTTGCATCCATATGAAGGAGCGCATGATGCGAGTTCTTCATCACCTTTTTGTCCTTTTTTTATATTTTGATTAAATGCATGCATATTTTTTTGTTAAATATATATGATATGTGTAGAAAATACTAGTTACTAAGTAGAAAATTGTTAAAATGCCAGCAAGTTAGAAGCAAATTATTTATTTGTTGAAATGCAAGTTAGAAGAAAATTGTTAAAACTCTAATTATAATCAAATTGTTATTTGTTAAAATAATTGGGTTAGATATGATGCATGCATGATGTTTTATCTGTGAGCAATATTTACAAAAAAAAAATTGTAGTAGCAAATGCTAGTCAGCATCTTCTGCATTTCCATGCATTCATAAAATATAAGAAATGAAAATCAGGGCTGCTCCACAATTAGTTCCAGAGCTTATGGAATTGTATTTCCTTTTCTGAGGCAGGACTTACCATGTGTACTTCTTTCATCTCAAAACAAGTGTCTTAAGCTAACTTGAGACAATTATTTTTGGGACGGAGGGAGTATGATTTAGTTGTGGAGGACATACAATACAAGCTGCTCCCTATAGATTCAGTCTAGCTATCTACTATCCGCTATGTGTACACCAAAAGTCCTAAGCAATGACTCTTGTATCATTCATTAGTGCATCCGGACACGGGTTGTTGATGTCCACCCGTAGGAAGATTCAGATGCATTCTCTTACTGCAGTTTAGGAAATGAAAGAAATGAAATCAACGGTGCTCCACAATTAGTTCCAGAGCTTATGGAATTGCACTTCCTTTTCAGAGGGTCTTACCATGTATGATTTCAGGTGATGCATTAATAGCCCGAGACACTTAGGCAGGACATACAATACAACTTTTCGCCTGCAGATTCAGTCTAGCTAGCTATTGTCCACTCTATGCACCAAAACTCCTAAATGATAGCTTTTGGACCATTCATGAGTGCATTCTCATTTCGGATACGGGTTGTTGACGGTTACACCCCTGGAATCTTTTGTGGTAGAAAGTATAGATAAATAGAAAATATATAAAAGAATTAAAGCTACTAAGCAATCGGGATGTCGTGACACGTGTTCCCTTTTCCCTTTGGTTTGCTTTCAATTTTATAGTGTTTTTTTTTACTGCTTGCTGAATTTACCGCTGCAGCCATCGAAATATCTTCAACTGGGTACTGGATACGGATGGGCCACCGCTTAGCAGGAGTTTTCGGAAATTCACAATCTAGCTTTATTGTCGTTTCATATCTTTATCTTTACCTAATAATAATAATAAAACAAATATAGCTTCTGGTCGTTCGTCATATAAGATACCCCTAGAGTTTGCAGGAATTACCCCCTTATGCCACCGGTAAGTGAAAACACCGATTCGTTTTTTGAAAAAGGAATCGACGCTTCCTTTGAATTCAAGAGGTCGATGTCCCCTATTTGATCACAAACACATCGTTGGCCCAACTGGTCGGGCGGTAGTGTTCCACCCGGGAGACCCGGGTTTGATTCCAGGATGTGCCAATTTTCTCCGACCTTTTCGCATGATGCGCGTCTTGCTAGCTGTGCGATTGGGCCGGCCTAGCGCGGCCTTTAGCATTTTTTCTTCTTTTTTTGCACTTCTTGGACATTTGTTTTATTTTTTTCTCTTTTGGCTTTATTTCGATAAGCTTTTAAGAAATATTAATCATGGATTGAAGAAATGTCAAACTTATAGAGAAAAAAGTTTCCATATATACAAAAATGTACAATGCATATGGATAAAAACAATAAAATTTTCTTTTATTTTGAAAAATATTGATCATGTCTTTATAAAACTTTGAATGTGCATAGAAAAATATTTCTGATGTATAAAAAAACATATACAAAAGTATACAATGTGTATGGAACAAAGTAGACATAGAAAATATAAATTTTCAAAAACGTTAATAATGACAAACATGTATATAAAAAATGTTCATGATGCATACAAAATATGTAAAATGTGTATAAAAAAGTAGACATAAAAATAAATATGTTTTGAAAAATGTTAACCATGTAATATATATATATATATATATATATATATATATATATATATATATATATATATATATATATATAATGTTTCTGATGTCACCCGCAAAAAAAATGTTTCTAATGAATAAAAATGTACAATGTTTCTTATACAAGCTTTAGGTAAACCAATGGCTTAGCTTTGGTATTTCATATTGTTTTAAACTGTTTTGCTAATGAATTTTTAAAAATATCGATGTTGATATGAAACATTGAACATTTGTTCTGCATGTACTTACAAATTGATTTTTTTCAATGAAGTTGTCTAATATGTTTGCAACCAAATTAAGATTTCACTTAGATTACAAATGCAAACACATATATCAGCAAGATAAAAACAATGCTCTTATACATATGTTATAATTAATTAATAAAACATACTTTGCTATTTTCATCGTAATGCAAAAATTTGTCGGCATCACCTAGAAGGACAGAGACCATGCAACGTGAAACATCAAGTACGATCGTATCCATGTTTACTTAATATATGTATTCGGAGACAGTTATGGGATTTAGAAATTGAAAATATATTTTATAAATCTTAAATAATTTGGATAATGCTGCCTTGCTTTGGTTTTTTGTTGCTTGTAAAGTTGTTTGAGTGGAATTTTTAAGCATATATTTATATTTGTACCCGTTGCAACACATTAGCTCTTTTGTTTTTAACTTTTGGTTATCATGATCATATTGTAGATAATAAATTATTAAATATTTATTACTTCTTCCTATCGTGAGAATATTGTGTATAATAGGATTTTCAGTATTACATTAGATCTTAAAGCATTGCAATTACATACCACACCTAAGAAAGAGGTGTAAGTGACGACATTGTTGATTTGCTATGTTAAAATAGAAAACATGTACCTAAATGAATGGTCTTGTATCATTCTTAGAGATGTGTTGTTTCTTTTCTCCCGTTGTAACGCACGGGCATTTTTCATAGCAGATATAAAAAACATCGCTTCCTTTCTCTCTCAGACATAGTTTTAAATAGCCGGCTATAGCCCTGCTATAGCTTTGCTATAGCCTTTTCAGTAGTTTGCCGTTAAATGGTATCAGTACAAATAAGCCGCTATAGCCCGCTATAACTTCGCTATAGCTGATTTGGAGACCGGTCGCTATTTTGCATAGCCCGCTATTTAACACCAGAATCCACTTCCATCTCTCCCGTATCTTTCTGTTGGCCAATAGCAGCGACGGCGATAGAGCAGGCGCAACGGCGGCGGTGACAGTGAGCGGTGCAGCACCACGGCGCCCTTTCCCCCCCACCTCTACCTCGGGGGGATACACAGAGCAGCGACGGCGGCGGCGGCGCGGCGACGACAACGGCCAACGCTTTCTTCCCCAACCTCTCTCGGAAGGACATGCTCCTTCCTCCTCGCCACCCCTTTTCCTTGCCGGCCATGGGAACCAGCAGGCCGACCGCAGGAGGTTTCCCGGCAGCACTGAGCCTTCTGCACCAGCGCATTTTTTCGTCGGCTGCGGAAGTAGGCGGCCCGCTGGATGACCACACCAGGCTCGCCGTCCTCATGCCCTCGGCAACCCGCTGCACGTCGCCTCCTCTCACGGTCTCACCAACCTCACCTCGGCCAGCTCCCTGAGCCGGCAGCTCCCCGCGTCCGGCTTCACCTTGCCGACGATTGCTCCCGGTTCTCAACTTTGGTAGCCTTTTTCTCATGTGTGACTCCACATAATTTTTTCTGCTTTCTACGACTGACATGATGATGCAATACTAATTTGACACACCTACTTCACCCATAATTTATTTTTAGAAGTGTGTTTAACTGTTTATATGTAAACAAGTGTATTTTATATATGCGAATTAACTTGAAAAGGTTCAGACTTCTGATGTTTATATCTTCCTGAACAGATATGCCAAAAACAGGGTCCAGCTGATGTTCTGCTACATTAAGCATTCGTTTTCTGAACAAACTTTGAGTTTGGAGGACATGTCTTTTATGTATACTACAAGGTTCAGCAGATGTTATTTTGTTCAGTCTGTCCTGAAGACATTTTTGCAGATTTTGCATTTTGTTTTAATTGGTAAAGAATTGTTGAGTTTCAACTGTTCCTGGCTGCAGCTCTTTCAGAGAAAATAAAGCATCCATCTACCTTTTGTGCTACACTCTACTCATTAAACATACCACTTCTGTTGGCACCACACTTATTTTGCTCTTTCAATTGGCACCTCTTTTTCAGATCCTTTAATTCAGACCATAAATGTTGAAAGAGAGCAAGCCTATTCAGCAGGTATAGCAGAGCATAACAGAGGGATGGATGTCATGGATTATTGGTTGGATGATGTGAAATTGACCCCACATTGCACGGCTTGCCTCTTCATATTTTTAAGGTATCTCTTAAATCTTCTTCCCCATCGACCTTTGCTACAAATAGTTGCTTAATTGCACTTCTTGACAATATTCCTCTAGCAAAGTGTTGCAAATACATGCATTATTATTTGCACCTTGGTATTGCCGTGTTCATTGATGCGAATTTATGGAAGTTTTTATGTATGCTACTAGATTGGCATGGAATTAATGAAACATACATGTTTCTGGAATCTCTTAGTCGATATATCAGCATGTAATATGTAGAAATTTCAGCATGTAATCAATTTTCAAAGATTCAGTGTAATTTTACAGTGAAAAAGAGAAACTCATTATCTTTAAGTGCATATCAAATGGTTTGACACCAAATCAGAGTCAACCATTCATGAGCCACTTATCACCGGTCTTTTATTAGAAGCAATGTGAGAGAAAAATAAGGCAGAAAAAATACTTATGATCTTCTTAGTACTGCTGCAGAGCATCATGCTTTGGCTGCTCCAACTTTATGCTTGAATTAGGGACTGCTATCATAGCTTGCTGAGTAGAATCAGAACCGATAACAAAGATTAGCACTGCTTTCAGTTTGCTCTTTTTGAAGGAATGTATAACTAACGAATTGATCCGATCATAGCGTACGCATTTGTACCCACCTCCCAAGATCGAGGAGATGACATTGCTGACCCGCTCGAATCTGGTGAGAAAGCTCCTCCACGGTGAACATTGCCAACAAATGAATGAGCTGGACATTATTGTCGCTACCAGGTGTTGCCCTGGGACATCCACGGACATGTGGGTCTGGCCGTTGAGGAGGATGGCCATTGGAACTTTTGGTTATGGTAGGAGGTGCATTGTAGTATGTAAAGTTTCTCTATAACTGCATTTATATCCTTCTCTATCATTTCTGTTCAACCATGTAAAGCTCTAAAATCCTAATTATTCTAGCAACATATAATGTGATCTTCCAAAAATTCTCTTTTTGTAGTGAATACATATCTCTGTTAATGAGACTTCCCAACATATGTACAAAGCATATGCTCATTAATTTGTCCATACATAACAAAGCGGCTCGGATCATGGGGGTGTGGTGTGGGAATCCAGCTAAAACTAGCCTTACCCAACAGTATACTGGCTGAAAATTAATTTCACTCCAATTAGTATCCTGTTTTTGGGACCAGGATTGTCAATTCATATCTATTTTCAATTTAGAGGAAAAATCATTTTGAAATGTGATCCACATATATCTGAGTTCAAAGCATAATCAGCAACATATACGATATTGATTTTTGCCCTGACCACTAATTAACAACTACTAGAAATCGATATAATGATATAGCATAGCGTTATTTCTACACAAGGAAAGTAATTTACGCATCATATTATACAAGGCATCGCCGGCCTGCTCTTGTCTAGATGCCAAAGCCGGCGGTGGCGGCCCTCTACGGTGTCGTTCCCTTTTTGAAGGCATCGCCGTGAAGAAGTTCTAGACTTTTATCTACTACCTCTGGGAAAAACCCTAGATCGATAGATCAGAAGACGATGACGCAATTGGTCGTTTCTCCCTTGGGGGCGTCTTTCTTGGAGGTGTACGCGGGCTCGAGGGACAAGTGGACGACGTCTTTGATGGAGCTGTGCTTCATCATACACATTGATGGTGACAGATCTCGATGGCATGGCGCCCTGGAGATTAGGCGTCTGATGTGCAATGATGGACTCGCGCAGGAGGGTGACGTTGTCTGGCGTCGCGGTGGCGTCGACGGCAGCTAGACCGGGCAAGGTTGATGTAGCAGTACAACTCTGAAGATGGATTGGTGGCAGGTGGCGGCGATGGCCTCTGAGTGTGCACCGGACCGGTGGGTGCCCCATACCCGGCAGACGTCCTAGTTGGGGCCTCAGGTTTTAGATGTTAGGTCTGGCTGCGAGGTCTGTTTAGTATTAGGCCCAAATTATCAGCATCCCTTCATTAACTGGATAGGGGTAGCGACAAATGTTGTCTAGACGGTGGCTTTAGTCTTGCAGTTGTATTACTTTGTAAGGTCTTGTGTGAATAATTTATAAAGTGGTTGCATGCATCGTTCAGATGCAGAGGCTGGGGGTCTTCCTCTTTTCTAAAAAAAATATTATACAAGACATGTCCTTTGCATAATCGTATGATTTTGGTACAATGTGTCTGCTTTGGCTGGGAACTATTCCATATAATCATAACATAATCTCCTATGTCTTTTTATTTTAGAGAAAATATGCTTTCAATTCATAGCCTATCAAATGGCCTGGTTGTATAAGAGTACCGAGGGGGATAGAAAAGAGTACTGAGGGGGATAGAAGGCATAGAACCAAGACTTCATGTTATTTTTCTTTGGATCTGTATTATATGTTCGTTTTTCATCAAAGTACCTTCCTTTATTGTGTCTTTTGCTGCCATTTCCTGTTTGTTTTTGGTGTAAAACTACAAAACGGAAATATGTTAATTTTATTAGAGGCTAAAACTCATTGCAATGTACTTAATTTGTGGCAGGAGCATAAAAGAGAGATAAGATCCACCCATCATGCCCAAGAAAAGGAATCATCACTTACACTGAAGAAGCTGCTAGCACACTTGGATTTGACCTTCAAAAGGAAACTGCAAGGTATTAGCATTTCTGGATGCCCAAATGCTTACTGTCTACATGTGCATACTATTACAGTCAAATGTATGTGTAAATCTTGCCATGTGCATCCGACTCTGTCAGGAAAGGAAGCGATAACTTGCAATTCTTCTTCCAAATTCATTAATATTTTTATTTTCTTGCAGGTTTATCCAAAACAATTTTCATGCACATTCAACGGATGTCTGCTTTGCGGCTAAGATCTAATTCTTCTAGGTGTGACTTCTGTAAGTATTTATTATTATGATTTTGTCAGAGCGCATCATATTGTCCTTCATAGGATCTCTTTTGCTAGAAATGGCATCAAGAGAGATATCCGTATATATTATCTTCAATTCGAAGTGGTTCATTTCAAAATGCTTACCTACTGGAAACTTTCTGATCCTATCCTGATAGTGCAGTATTTGCCACCGGCTTAAGGATGAGTAGTATTTAGTTTTCTTCTCTAAAATTTTAGGCTTCACAATCTTAAGGATCAAACTGTAGGCAACAAACTCAAGGAAGTTTACGAGTTCAATCTTCCACATCCCGAGCTGAAAAAGACAATTTTAGTTACAATTCCATGTGCACGTACAGAAAGACATGCATATTAGTACATTACCACACTAGGAGGTACTAATTTCTATTTGTCTCTTACATGTGATATTTTGTTCAGTATTGATTTTAACCAAGTACAAAATAGATGCCAGCGACATAAATGTAGATGCTGATCCAAAATCAAATTTGTAGATCCAGAATTCACGCTCTTCAAACTGTTACAAGAACGGCCAAGGTACTTCTTGCGGATAGAGAGAGGATCCAATCTAATTATATCCTATATGAGATATCCAAGTGTGTGCCAGATAAGTTCTTATATTGTTCGTTTTACTAAGTAAAGCTGGATTGCACATCTTAGCTCCCTTAGGTGAGGAATCCTCTAGCTGACTGATGTACAAATATAAGCAGAATTTTTTTTCTCATTTTCCACAGTGAAAGCGTCAATCCATAGTCTTTCAGTGACTTAGGTTTGAAAGTATATGCTTTGGATGTTTACAATTCGATGTGTGGATACATGTGAATTCACATTCTACTATAAGTAAATTAAAATTGTTTTTAACTGTAGGCCGGAATGATGAAGGGATTGTTACCAGCTGCTCGGTTCATCTGTTTAGGGAGAGAACCTAAGAGAGGCTCTATTTATACAATTGAGCGTTTAAATCATTATTTCGCTAAGAAGATAGATATCGGTGTATCACACCCTCAGCATTGGCTTCATTCCTTCAAGTCACACAAATCATGATGCCATATTATCATGTAAGGATGTATTTTGCGTGGTCCTATGTACTTTATTGCCTGCAAGAAAATCAAAGATTGAGTATTTAAAATGGAACCGGTCGTTGCCATGAAACTTTTTTGTACCTTCTGTCAACTGTTTGGGCTTTGTGATTACACAACGCATGCACTTCACACAGGCAATCTCGTGGGCGCGGCATGCCGCCGCGCCTCTGCCTGCTAGTAGATACAAAGAAAGTGCGAGATACAACATCCATCATTTATTCACTGTAGGTCCCAAGTAAATAAACCATCTTAGAATCTACCGCTAGACCAGTTTATTAAGATTCGGCGAGGTTCAATTTCTTGCAAAGTGTTCAATGAACATGAAACTGGATACGTAACTAATAACAAACAACGCATATATCAATCAAGAATGAAGTAGTGGTTGCAAAAGATATATAACAAAAACATCAACCCACTCAGTAGTAATATATTGAATCACTTAAGATTTAATGGTGCGACAAAAACATATCACATGTCCACCATACGTAGAACAAGCAAACATACCACATTGTGTTCATAGCTCGAGATCGCCGGCGATGCTTCGTGGCCTGCTTCAATTTGGAGCCGTCTGCTGATGGGAGACAGGATTATTCATTGCTCACCTTCCAATTTTAAGCCGAGGGTTCTTTGCATCTTTTTGAAAAGTGTAAAAAACGCAAAAGAAGCTTTCCTGAGATCTAAATCATACACAATTCAAACAAATGGAACATGTCATCTTTGTTGCTCGAGCTCGTCGGTGATGCTTGTTGGCCTGCTCCAGTTTGGAGTTGCGTGTCGATGGAGACGGGCAAATTCGTAGCTCACCTTCCAATTTTAGGGTCGGTGGGTTCTTCGCATATCTTTTTCTCCTCATGGGTTTGAAAGGGTTGAAAAACAAAAAAATGTCTAGATCTAAACTATACACAAATCAAACAAATAAATCACGTTGCACTAGTGGAGAAAAGGCTAGATATGGCGTGCCTAAACTAATCTTGTTGGCTTGGACACCCGACGCCATCAATATGGCTCTATTGTTAAAAAATAATGGTGACGTTGGAGTGGCTAACAAGCATGCTAGCGGTAACTCTATGTTACAATTGTTGTACCTTGTTGGCCAACGCTAGCAAATTGATTCTTTTTGCATTGAAAAATAGCTAGTTAAAGAACATAATTTAACAACACAAGTTACTAGCTTTTTAAATAACCACATGATTAAATATCACAAAAGTAACTAGCTAGTTAAATAATCACATAATTAAACATCACAAAAGTTACTAGCTAGTTAAAGAACTTAACAAGGTCAACTTCATAAAAGTTACTACCTAGTTATATTCTTCAACTTGACAAACTAAATAGTCCATTCTTCATCAAGGATTAACTTCAACGAATGCATCTTGTTTCTGTTCTTCTCTTCATCCTTTTTAAAATGATATATCTCCATCCTGAGGGCAGCCTTCTCATTCCTGAATTGTTTTCTTTTATTCTTCGGCTTATCCCTCTCCTTGATCATCTGATATCTCTCGTCCTTCATCACATTAGTCTTTGCAAAGATAGCAACACACTCTTCTAACAGCTGACGTGTCTCCATGTTCGGCGAGGCATTCACCTCTTGCAAGTTTCTGATGGTATACATATGCGCTCTAACATGTCATGGTTGAGCATATCTACATCGTACACCTCCTCTCGGTTGCGTCCAGAATTGTACATGACCTAATGCAAAATATTTTTAAAGTATGTCAAAAATACTACACTAAATACCTATAATATGACATTTGACAATTGAAAAATAGCAATCAAATTCTACACAATAGCAATCTACATAATATATAGCATTCAGATTCTACACAATATGTCGAACTAACAAAGCAATAGGATTCTACATAATATGTAACAATTGTAATCTGCATCAGGAAAATTTCTACACAAAGCAATCCATGGAACTAACTTAATTGCAATCTACATCACAAAAAATTCTACATAAGAAATTCACGGAACTAGCTTAATTGCAATCTACATCACAAAAATTTCGACACAAACAATCCATGAAACTAACTTAATTGGAATCTACATCACGAAAATGTTGACTCAACACTACATAAAACGACAAATACATCAATAAATCCCATGGATTCCTAGGCGTGCGCGGACGGAGGAGTTGCGAGTTGGAGGACAAGGGCAGGAGACGATCGAACCTTACTGTGTGCGGTGACGGGAGACGAGCTGGCGGCGGCGGCTAATTGTGAGGAGGAGTGGGGGCGGGGGGCTAGGTCTAGGGCTTTTAGGCAGTTTTAATTTAGGTGGGCCAGTGGTGGCCTTGGCCAACATCATTGCTAACTAAAGCCCAAAAAAAAGACTAAGATTAATAAAAGACTACAAGACCCTAAAAAGACTACAAGTAATTAAAAAACTAAATATAAGAAAGACTCATAATAATAAAATAGTCAAAATGATAAAATGCTAATAATAATGAAAATTAAATTAAACATAATATGTTTATATTTTCATTAATACAATCATTAAATACTTAAAACACTTGATAAAATAAAAATATATTTTTGGCGTCACATATGTTAGGACAGCAATATCTAATTAACTATGTCGTACATTAAATTATGATACCGCCACTATTTTCCTACTGGCGAGTGCGCTAACATATTTTTGACGTGTTAAATATAGCCCACCCCAGCACTAGTCTTATAAAGTTGACGTGACCAATATGCCAACGACACCACTATTTTAAAAAGAATTGTGATGGTGTTGGTTGAAAATGGAGCGCCACCAATGAAAATTGTGGCTAGCCATTTTTCTACTTGTGTTGTTGTCCGTTTCAAAACCGTCGGATCTTGGGTAGGGGATTCCGAACTGTGAGACTGGAATCGACGGTAACAAGAGACGAAGGAGAAACAAATTTACCCAGGTTCAGGCCCTCCTATGGAGGTAATACCCTATATCCTGCTTGGTTGTACTGATGATGTGGGGGGTTACAGAGTTGATCTACCTCGAGATCGAATAGCTAACCCTAGATGAGTTGTTCTGTCCCTATACCCTAAAACCCTCCGGCTTATTTAGATGCCGAGGATGCCTAGGGTTTACACATGGTTGGTTACATGCCGAAGAGATAAGCATGCCTATTTGCTACATCAAACATGAAGCGCAAGTCCTGCTTCCCGAAGCTTCCATCCTGGAGACTCGGCCTTCAAATCTTCGAGTGTTCGACAAATAGCCCATATAGTCCAGCTCATAAACAATATATAGGTCGACTATCCGAGGACCCCCTAATCCAGGACTCCCTCAGTAGCCCCCGAACTTGCCTCCAACGCCAAGGGTCTTCATCTCCAATTGCTTCACGAACAGAGTCTTCGGCTTGCAAGGTGAGTTCCTTCCTGCTGAACCATAGTTCGGCCTCCGATGATAAGTAGTTTTCCGCATAGTAGCATGACCGAACACTGCAAATTGGTTGGACTTGAAGGCCAAATGTCAGGGGGTAAACAATGTTCCTCTAAGAAATTCTATGACGAAAGGTCATAGCCCACCACGAACACTAGGCCAGTTACATAGACTCGATTCGCGGTTCGAGGCCGTTTTAATCATCACGATCTATCAATTTATCGATCGTGTCCCGCTTTATACGGAATATACTTAATCACGCGTGCGCAACGGCTCACACGTCTTGAGAAGTGGAGGGATTCACGACGCAACAGGGGAGTCCAAATCGATAGGCCTTATAAAAAGAGGACGAAAACCGCGAAGGATATTCATGCTCTCCATTCGACTTCTCCGCCTCCCTTTCCTCTACACCTCCGAAGCACAGATTTAGGTCTTTTCACCCCCACCTCCGAGCTCATCAATGGCGGGCTCCAACGGCCAATGGGAAGCTTCCACGGTCACCGATCGGGACATTCTTGACCTCAAGAAGGCCAGCTACCTCTCCACTGACAACCCTGACCGCGCGGCGGAGGAGGGCCAAGTGATCCCTACCCCCAAGCCAGGCGAAAGGGTGGTGTTCATCCCTCACTTCATCAGGGGGCTGAGTTTTCCCCTCCACCCCTTCGTCACGGGGCTGATGTTCTTCTATGGCCTCGACTTCCACGACCTCTAGCCGAACTCCATCATGCATATCTCGGCGTTCATCCTCGTCTGTGAGACCTTCCTTCGCATCGACCCACACTTCGGGCTCTGGCTTTAGGTGTTCAACATCAAGCCCAAGTGCGTCGGCGGCAAGCATGCAGATTGCGGCGGGCCGTCATCGGCAAGCTTACCCACGTCGGGTGGCCGTCGGGCACCCTTATTGACACCATCAAGTGTGGCAAAAGGAGTGGTTCTACGTCACCAGACCACAAGAACAAGGTTTAGTATCCCGCTGCCGCATCCAGATCCGGTCCCCCCACCAGACTGGCTTTATGGCTCGAAAAGGGCCTTGTGTGGGGACCGGGCAAGGAGGTGAGCGACCTGCAGAAGCGCATCCGCTCCATGGCCGAGGAGGGCACCAACTTGACCAATGTAGTCCAGGTGATGCTCCGGAGACGCATCCTCCCTTGCCAGCGCCGGGACACCCCCCTATGGGCTTGTGAGCTCGACACCGAGCCCTCAGTCCAGAATCTCTTCCGCACTACACGGGGGAGGTTGTGGAAGGCGCTCTTCAAATCACATACGAGCTGGCCATCCGAGAGGAGGACAAGGGTCTGCACGCCGCCAAGCCCGATTCCGAGGTACGATACACCCTAGCTTGGTCGGCTTCATTACATACGAAGATCTCATAACCCCTTATCCGATCTGTCCTTGCAAAGAAGGCTAAAGAAAGACATCAATATTAACAGTCCGACTCCGGCGCCTTAGCCCGAAGACGAGAGGACCAGGATGTTAGCAAAAATGCTCGTGGTAAAGCCTTATGAGGCTCCCACGAAGACACAGAAGAAGAAGAAGAAACCAGGCCGAGGTTGCATCCGAATCAAGGACCAGCCTGACGCCACATCCAAGGATAACCCCGCCTCCTCGAAACAGGAGGAGGTCGAGGAGGAGGAAGAGGAAGAAGAGGAAGAGGAGGCTGAGGTTGAGGGAGAGGGGGAGGAAATTCGCCCCGTGCCAGGAAGAGAGCGGCGTCTTCGGACGCTCCATAGTAGGTACATCCTTCTGCCCAGAAGAGGGTGCGTCGGACGCGGGTGATTCTGTCCGATGATAGTTCGGACTCGGACACCACGTCCAAAGACCTCGAGGAGGTTCCACGAAGGATCCTACAGGTCAGGCCCCCTACGAAAAGGTTAGGATCTGAAAACCCTCCCATTCATTACGCATAGATTTAGAGTTTGCTAACATGCAGGTTATTTGCTTTGCAGCCTCCCACGTGTTATCCCCACCGAAGTGATATCGGACGGGGAGACCTCGCCTATCGAACTGGTGAAGAGCGGGGATGCCTCGCATCCCACCACTCCAGGTGCCACGAGGGACGCCGTGGAGGTGTCGTCCCAGCACACTCCTATGGAGGCAGACACCGGTGGTGAGGGAGACGGTACCGTGGCCGGGGCTAATGCCTCGGCCATTGAAGACCAGGGGGCGACACCCCGCCAGGACACTGAGGAGGCCAGACGAGTGGGTGCTCAGTCCCCTCTAAGAACATCTCCCGAGCGCACTACGCCTCTGGAAGCATCGGTTCAATCCCCGGTAAATGATTGGGGAATCCGATCATCACCGGCAGCACCGACCAATAGGTGGTCGGTCATGGAGGAGGCTCTCTCAAGTGCCTCCATCCCCTAGGATCACCGCACCCTTATGGGTGCGGTACTACAGAGCATCCAGTCCATTGACAACGGGCTGAAGGAGGCCTTCAAAGGTCTCCTTACGGGTTTTCAAGTAAGTCACCCGATGTGCTTATTTGCAAAGTTTTTATTTATTCGTATTATATACATGGCAGCCCTCGAGCCCTAGGTGAGGTGAAAAAGCTCACCCAGGGGCCACCTCTGTATCCGATATCGAACTAGATGCACTTTAAGTGTCCGGCACGTTAGAATAACTCAACATATGATTGGATTGTCTATAATTCGGGAATTGAGAGCCCATGTAATGTATCAACTTTGTGTGTAATGCAGGCTTCGTCATCGGCGGCGGCCATAAATGGCGCCGAGCTGGAAGAGTTAAATCGGAAGCTTAATGATAACCCACAAGTGTATGGGATCAATTATAGCCTTTCTCAATAAGTAAGAGTGTCGAACCCAACAAGGAGCTAAAGGTAGAACAAATATTTCCTCAAGTTCTATCGACCACCGACACAACTCTACGCACGCTTAACATTCGCTTTACCTAGAACACGTATGAAACTAGAAGTACTTTATAGGTGTGATAGGATAGGTTTGCAAGATAATAAAGAGCACGTAAATAAAAACTAGGGGATTCTTAGATAAAGAAACAACTAAGTTAGTTTAACGAGTGTGGAAAAGTGGTGGTAGGAGTTGCGGAATTGTCCCTAGGCAATCGATAACTAGACCGGTAATCATTATTGCAATTTTATACGAGGGAGAGACATAAACTAACATATCTTCTCTACTTGGATCATATGCACTTATGATTGGAACTCTAGCAAGCATCCGCAACTACTAAAGATCATTAAGGTAAAACTCAGCCATAGCATTATAAGGTATCAAGTCCTCTTTACTCCCATATGCAACAACCCACCTACTCGGGTTTATGCTTCTGTCACTCAAGCAACTCACCATAGGCAAATCATCAACACATTGCAACACCCTACAGAGAGGATCCCTCACGCTTGCACGACACAGAGGGCACCATAGGACAGCACCAATAACAAAACATGCAACTCAAACCAATCATGATCATCAATCAACCAATAGGACAACAAAAATCTACTTAGACATCATAGGATGGAAACACATCATTGGATAATAATATGAAGCATAAAGAACCATGTTCAAGTAGAGGGTACAGAGGGTTGTGGGGAGAGTGGACCGCTGTAGATAGATGGGGGAAGGTGATGAAGGTGCTGGTGAAGATGGCGGAGTTGTTGGAGTAGATTGTCGTCACGATGATGGCCCCGACGGCGTTCCGGTGCCACCGGGAGAGAGGGGGAGAGAGCCCCCTCCTTCTTATTATTCCTTGACCCCCCCCCCCGTAGATGGGAGAAGGGTTTACCCTCTGTTTCAAGGCCTCCATGGCAGCGGAGGAGCGAGAGCCCCTCCGAGATTGGATCTCTCTCTCTGTTTCCTTCTCTTTCTGCGTTCTCAGATTCTGGCCTTTCACCGTTTCTTAAATATCCGGAGATCTGTAACTCCGATTTGGCTGAAATTTTGAGGGGATATTTATCCATAAATTAGTTTCCTTGCGGATAAAGGACAGCTCCAACCGACCTAAGGGGTGGCAAAAAGCCCTTTGGGCGTGCCCTACCCCCCAGGGCGCGCCTGGCAGGCTTGTGGGCCCCTCGGGCACTGCCTTCTGTTGATTCCGCTTCCCAAAATTCACATATATTCCAAAAAAATATCCTTAATTTTTTACCCCGCTTGGACTTCGTTTGATATGGATTGTCAGCAAAACAAAAAATGCAACAAACAGGAACTGGTACTGGGCACTGGATCAATATGTTAGTCCCAAAAATAGTATAAAAAGTTTCCAAATGTATATGAAAGTTGGAGAATATTGGCATGAAGCAATCAAAAATTATAGATACGATGGAGACGTATCAGCATCCCCAAGCTTAATTCCTGCTCTTCCTCGAGTAGGTAAATGATAAAAAAGATAATTTTTGATGTGGAATGCTACCTAGCATAATCTTGATCATATAATCTAATCATGGCCTGAATATTAAGATACGAGTGATTCAAAGCAATAGTCTATATTGACATAAAAGCAGTTATACTTCGAGCACACCAACAAGGCAATCGTGTCCTTTCGAAATAACATGGCCTTAGAAAGTTATCCCTACAAAATCATATGGTCTGGCTATGCTCCGTGTTCCCCACACAAAGTATCTAAATCATGCACAACCCCGATGAACAAGTCAAGCAATTGTTTCACACTTTTTATGTTCTCAAACCTTTTAAACTCTCATGCAATACATGAGTGTGAGCCATGGATATAATACTGTAGGTGGAATAGAATATGGTGGAGGTGATGAGGAAAAAGGAGAAGATAGTGTCAGATCAACTAGGCGTATCAACAGGCTATGGAGATGTCCATCAATAGATATCAATGTGAGTGAGTAGGGATTGCCATGCAACGGGTGCACTAGAGCTATAAGTGTATGAAAGCTCAAAAAAAGAACTAAGTGGTCGTGCAAATGATGAAAATTCCACTAGCTATATGAAAGTGACAAAATAGGAGACTCTCTATCATGAAGATCATGGTGCTACTTTGAAGCACAAGTGTGGAAAAAGATAGTCCCTTCTCTCTTTCTCTCATTTTTTATGTTTTTTTATTGGTGGGCATCTTTGGCCTCTTTTTTTATTTGGGCTTCACTGGCCTCTTTTATTTTTTTCTAAAGTCCGGATACTCATCCCAACTTGTGAGGGAACCATGGCTTCCATCATCCGTTTCTCACACGGGACAATGTTGTATTAATGAAAATCATCACACTTTTATTTACTTACAACTCGATACATAGAACAAAATATGACTCTATATGAATGCTTCCGGTAGGGTACCGGGATGTGTAATGATCTAGCCTAGCAAATGACATCAAAAAACGGACAAGCCATGAAAAGATCATGCAAGCTGTCTTACGATCATGCAAAGCATTATGAAAATGATGGTGCATGTCATACTAAACGGAATGGTGGAAGTTGCATGGCAATATATCTTGGAATGGAAATGGAAATGCCATAATAGGTAGGTAAGGTGGTGGTTTTGGGGAAGGATATATGGTGGCTGTTTTGAGCAAGGTGGGTTTGATGCACCGGCGAAAGTTGCGCGGTACTATAGAGGCTAGCAAAGGTGGAAGGGTGAGAGTGTGTATAATCCATGAACTCAACATTAGTCATAAAGAACTCACATACTTATTGCAAAAGTCTATTAGTTATCAAACAAAGCATTAGATGCATGCTCCCAGGGGGAGGTTGGTAGGAGTTAAGCATCGCACGCTCCCGACCCTCACACAAAGGTTGACAATCATTAAACAAATCATGCTCTGACTTCGTTACATAACGGTCCACCATACGTGCATGCTACGGGAATCACAAACTTCAACACATGTATTTCTCCAATTCACAACTAATCACTAGCATGACTCTCATATTACCATCTTCATATATCAAAACTATCACTACTGGAATCAGACGATTTGCCGTCTGCCAGCTCTTTGCCGTCTACTAGCAGACGACAAAGAGTGTCGTTGCCATCAGCTAGCACAAAGCACACAGCAAAGAGCTAGCAGACGACAAAGAGGGGATTTGCCATTTGCCAGATCTTTGTCGTCCGCTAGCGGACGGCAAAGACTCTTTGCCGTCAACGAGCGGACGACAAAGAGGTGGGTGGGGTCCAGTTGATGGCACTAATGTAACGGCCCACCACCCCACCTCTTTGCCATCCGCTAGCAGACGGCAAAGGGGTGGATACCTAACCCGCTAACGGCGCACCCTCACGCCTCTATCTCCCCCAACCCATCTCTCCCCCGACACCAGCCGCACGCCCGCCACGCCCCAGCCCCCACCCCCCCCCCGCGCCCCATGTCGGCCACCGCCTCGCCAACGTGCTCCCGGCCCCCGTCGCGCCCCTGCCGCCGGCCCCCGTCGCGCCCCCGCCACTGGCCCCCGTCGCACCCCACCCCCCAGCCCCGCCGCCCGCGCTAACGCCGGCCGCCCCCCCCCCCCCCGCCGGCCGCCACCCGCGCCCCTCATCCCCACCGCCACGTCGCCACTGATTCGCCACCATCGGCCGCCGCCCACGCCCACCACCCCGCCCCCCACCCCTGCCGCCCCCACCCCCGTCGCCCGCCGCCCGTGCCCCCCACCTCCACTGCCGCGTCGCCATCGCCGGCCGTGCCCCACTCCAGTGAGCCCCCTCCCCCTCTTTTTTCATTTTTTTAATAGTCTAGTTATAGTAATTTAGTTAGTTAGTTGTAATTTAGTTAGCTTAGTTAGTAATTTAGTTAGTTAGTTGTAGTTAGTTGTAGTTAATTAGCTTAGTTAGTAATTTAGTTAGTTAGTTGTAATTTAGTTAGTAATTAGAAGAAGAGAGAAGAAGAAGAAGAAGAAGAGGAGGAGAAGGAGAAGAAGAAGAAGAAGAAGAGGAAGGAGAAGAAGGAAAAGAAGAAGAAAAGGAGGAGGGGGAGGAGAAGAAAAGAAGAAAAATAAGAAGGAGAATAAGAAGAAGAAAAGGAGGAGGAGGACGGGTGCGTCGGCACCGACATAACCGGGTCGAGGATCGCCGACACGACACCACCGACATCCCGACCCCCGACACGACACCCTGACACCACGACACGGCACCCCGGACCCCGACACGACATGCCCCACACCCCGACCCGACACGACACCCCGACACCCCGACCCCGACACGGCACCCCTGACACCCCGACCCCGACACGGCATCCCCAACACCCAGACCCCGACACGATACCCCCAACACCCCGACCCCGACACGGCACCCACGACACCCCGACCCCGACATGGCACCCCCGACACCCAGACCCCCGACACGACACCTTGACCCCACGACACGATACCCCGGACCCCGACACGACACCCCCCACACCTGACCCCGATACGGCATTCCCGACACCCCGACCCCGACCCCGACACGGCACCCCGACCCCGACACCCCGATGCCGACACGACACCCCAGACACCCCGACCCCGACACGACACCCCCGACACCCTGACACGGCACCCCCGACCATGACACAACACCCCTACCCCGACACGATACCCCCGACACCCCCGACGTCGATGGAACCCTAAATAGCAAGTATCATCGGTGCGAGATACATGTGGCCGTCGGTGTCGAACACTACATCCATGTCCCACAAGTTACGTCGGCGTCCGGCGTCCCGCAGCAATAGTTCTCGGGGTCGATGGCAGTTAAACACCTATGCGAATTTGTCTTGCAGCCTCTGCGATGACGATTAAAAGCTAAGTGTTGAAACTTGAAACACCCTAACTGAATCAAGTCGGTTTGGTTGTTTGAAGTTTCAAAACTTGGCTTTGATCCTCATCGCAAAGGCTGCCAGAAAAATTTGCCAAGGTGTTCGACCGTCATCGGCCCCCAGAAGTATTGCTGCGCGCGGGACACCGGGCGCCAGCGTCACTTGTGGGATGTGGATCTAGTGTTCAACGCCGAGCGCCACATGTATCTCGCACCGATGATACTTGCTATTTAGGGTTTCATCGATGTCGAGGATCCCCCTAACCCGACACAGCACCCCTACCTCGACATGACATCCCCGACACCCAGACCACGACATGACACCCCAACACCCCGACCCCGACACGTCACCCCCGACCACGACACAGCACCCCTACCTCGACATGACACCCCGATCCCGACACGACACCCCCGACACCCAACCCCGACATGACACCCCAGACACCCCGACCCCGACACGACACGGTTCATATATTTTGAATTATGAGTTAGGTCATATATTTTTTGATTTTGTTATACAAAACATCATTTCCTCTATTCCGGTCTTCGTGCCGATGAAACTTGCTAGCTATAGGTGTCTTCAATCATCAGTATTTTGTGTGTGTCTAGTAGCTAGGCAAGATGAGTGATCTTGGGTCGATGTACATCGGTATAATGCGTGTGTGGCTTTCGGTCCGTCGAGGCTTTCCTTAAATAACTTTCATGTGTGTTCTTGATGGAGGAATCCCGACTGTTGTCGTGGGGGCGCCTCTTCTTTATTCTCTTCTTTGCGATATATTCGTTGGTATATTGCGCAAGAAGAGAAGAGAAGGGGCGTCCATCACCGATGGTCGAACTATTACTGTGAGAGAGTGCCCACCAACATATATACACCACCATATCAATGTGAGAGAGAGCGCACTAACACACCATGAGATATGAGAGTTACTTATGGAAATCCTCGACGAACCGAAAGTCACACACGTATTATACCAATGTACATCCACCCACGATGTAATACCAATTACTATTATGTACATATATATTATTAATTAGTTCATGTTATTAGGTATTCAATTTTTTTATGTTGAACGAATTTCGTTCACTCTTTGTCATTGCAGGTGTTGACAGATGGTGGGCGGGGGTCGAGAGGGCTCTGAGCCTCCTTCCTCAGCGCGTGCTGGGAGGGTTGCTATTATTCCACCCCAGCAACTCCGGAGAGCGCTGGTACACAGCATGCAGACACCGGCGGGCACTTCTTATTTGACCAGGAGAGGTTGGGGGGAGCCGAAGAGAGGTGCTAGAGGTAGGAAGGCTGCTGCGCCTTCCTCGCCGCCACCCCCAGCTGATTCTCCCGACCACAGAAGTGCTCCGTCTCAGGTGGACCCATATGACTTGGTCCCATCTCGGACTCCGGTCCACGAGCCTCGGGTCACCGAGCCTTCGTCCCAGGAGACTCCGGTCCTAGAGTCTTCGTCCCAGGAGACTCGGGTCCCAGAGTCTTCGTCCCACGTGACTCCGGAGGCTAGTGGCCATGATGATGGTGGCGAGGACAACTTGTCTGAGGACACCTATTGCGAGTGCGAGCTGGTAGAGGAGGGAAAGAAGGTCTACCAGCGTGGTTGTACAAAGCTGCCGCCCGTGCCGACGACCCGCGAGAAGAGGTGGTTGATTGCGCCTAATGCGGAGATGCAAGTGCATTTACTCTTTTTTAACCTTTTGCCTTCATGTTTCTTAGAATTAATATCTAATGCGTTGGCCTTGTCCTACTGCAGGGGTTGGAGATACGAGCGTGGTGTCCGCAGGCCCAACCAGGTCCTTGGTGTGCTTCTCCGGCACCACTTCCCGGGGAAGGTCGAGTTGCCCGGTGAGGGTGAGTCTCCACAGGTAGCACTGACCTGGGAGCTGTACAGGGCTGCCCCGGCCCCGCCGGAGGAGATGGTCGACGGTGTCTTGTGCGAGACGATGGCTGACATTGTGATCCGTCGCTTTTGGGGAATTTCTCCTTCTCAACAACACCTAGTGATTGTACTAATCAGTGTCTAATGTGTTGTCTTGTTTGATTGCAGACCTTCTACAGGTGTCTTGAGGAAGACGAGGCGAGAGCGGCTGTTGTTATCGAAGCCGAGTGCAAGCGCCTACTTCAGAACTTATAGCACGAGGCTCAGGTGCAGGCTATTCGAGAATACTATGCCTCGAGTAACATTAAGAGGGCCAAGAAGAAGTGCCGCAAAAATTATCTGAGTAAGGAGAAGTTTATGAAGGTAATTATCTATTCTTAAGGCCTTGTACTTAGTTTCTCTGATTTGATTCGTAGGCGTAGCGCTGAAATTTCTCTTGTCTAACTTAGGTTCCCCCGAGATGGTGTGCGGATAGGATGGACTGTTGGGAGGCCTTGGTGGATGAGTGGTGCTCTCCTGAATGGCTAGCCGAACACAACAAGGCCAAGGAGAAGCGTGCCCAAAAGAGAGGTGTGCCACACCATCAAGGGAGCTCCAACCTGTTTGCGTACGGGGATAACTGGGTATGTGGTTTGCTTCATGATTCATGCAATTTCATTCTTCATTCTAGCTTGATCCCTTAACTAATATTTTGTTCACCTCTTTTAGGCGCGAGAAAACAAGAAGGAGGTGCCACTTCTGTTCGACCTCTATGCCATGGCCCATACTGTTGGAAATATGCCCTAGAGGAAATAATAAATTAGTTATTATCATATTTCCTTGTTCATGATAATCGTTTATTATCCATGCTATAATCGTATTGATCGGAGACTTAGATGCATGTGTGGATACATAGACAAAACCATGTACCTAGTATGCCTCTAATAGACTAGCTCGTTGATCAACAGATGGTTAAAGTTTCCTAGCCATGGACATGAGATGTCATCTGATAAAGGGATCACATGATTAGGAGAATGATGTGATGGACAAGACCCAAACTACAAACATAGCATATGATCGTGTCAGTTTATTGCTACTGTTTTCTGCATGTCAAGTATATGTTCCTATGACCATGAGATCATGCAACTCACGGACATCGGAGGAGTGCCTTGTGTGTATCAAATGTCGCAACGTAACTGGGTGACTATAAAGGTGCTCTATAGGTATCTCCGAAGGTGTCTGTTGAGTTGGCATGGATCAAGACTGGGATTTGTTACTCCGTGTGACGGAGAGGTATCTCAGGGCCCACTCGGTAATACAACATCATAATAAGCCTTGCAAGAAATGTGTCTAAGTGTTAGTCACGGGATCTTGTATTACGGAACAAGAAAAGAGACTTGCCGGTAACGAGGTTGAACTAGGTATGGAGATACCGACGATCGAATCTCGGGCAAGTAACATACCGAAGAACAAAGGGAACATCATACGGGATTAACTGAATCCTTGACACAGAGGTTCGATCGATAAAGATCTTCGTAGAACATGTAGGAACCAATATGGGCATCTAGGTCCCGCTATTGGTTATTGACCTAGAGGTGTCTCGGTCATATCTACATAGTTCTTGAACCCGCAGGGTCTGCACACTTAAGGTTTGGTGACGTTTTGGTAGTATAGAGTTATGTATGTTGGTGACCAAAGGTTGTTCGGAGTCCCGGATGAGATCCCGGACGTCACGAGGAGCTTCGGAATGGTCCGTAGGTAAAGATTCATATATAGGATGTCTTGTTTTGGTCGCCGGAAAAGTTTCGGGCTCACCGGTAGTGTACCGGGAGTGCCGGTAGTGTACTGGGACACCATCGGGAGGGGTATTTCGACCCAATAGGCTACATGGGCTGTGGGAGAGTGAATACCAGCCCTTAGTGGGCTGGTGGAAGTCCCACACAAGGCCCATGAGTCTGGGAAGAAAAGCCCAAAGAGAAAAAGGTGGGAAAAGGCAAAAATAGGATGAATCCTAGTCCTACTAGGATTGGAGGTGGATTCCACCTCTCCTACTTGGTTCGGCCGACCCAAGGGCTGGCTCTTGGAGATACAAGCATCCTCCTCTCTTCCTCTTATATATACTAGAGATTTTAGGGTTTTTTGCACCTGATTTTCAGCCACGTGCTACCCGTTCCTCTAGTGCATAGTTTCTCCTCTAGATCGGTTTTCTGCAGTGCTTAGGCGAAGCCCTACCGGAATAGCTCCACCACCATTGCCGGAGCGCCATCACGCTGCCGGAGAACTCTTCTACCTCTCCTCTCCCTCTTGCACGATCAAGAAGGCAGAGATCGTCATCAAGGTGTACGTGTGCTGAACGCGGAGGTGTCGTCCGTTCGGCGCTAGATCGGAAGGACCGTGATCAAGATCGCGAGACGGATCGTGATGAGATCACGGAATGGATCGTGATGAGTTTGCGGGAAGGATCGAGATTGGATCACGAGAGGGATCGTGATGAGATCGCAGGATGCTCAACGATTTGGATCGCGAAGACGTTCGACTACACCAACCGCGTTTCTTAACGCTTCCCGCTTAGCGATCTACAAGGGTATGTAGATCCACTCTCCCTCTCGTAGATGCTCATCACCATGGATCGATCTGCGTGTGCGTAGGAAATTTTTTGTTTCCCATGCGACGTTCCCCAACAGTGTTATCATGAGCTAGGTCTATGTGTAGATGAGATCTTGAGTAGAACACAAAGAGTTTGTGGGCGTTTATGCTTAGATTGCTTCCTCCCTTGGTCGTGTTTTGGTTCAGCGGTATTGTGAGATGAAGCAGCCCAGACCAACATTACTCGTACGCTTACGAGAGATCGGTTCCCTCGACCGCAACTTGTTGCATAGATGGCTTGCGGGTGCAAGTTTCTCTCACTTTAGTTGGACCGGATTCGACAAAGGCGGTCCTTGAGTAGGTTGAAAAGCAACTAGTATATCATCGTTGTGGTTTTTGCGTAGATGAGAATTGTTCTTGCTAGATACCCGTACCAGCCACGTAAAACATGCAAAAACATTTAGAGGACGTCTAACTTGTTTTTGCAGGGTATGTTGTGATGTGATATGGCCAATTACATGATGTGATATATGTGATGTATGAGATGATCATGTGATGTATAGAATGTCACGACTTGCATGTCGATGAGTACGGCAACCAGCAGGAGCCATAGGGTTGTCTTTAATTATTGTATGACCTCCGTGGCAATCATTAAGCGCTATGTAATGCTTTACTTTATCGCTAAACGGTAGCAATAGTAGTAGAAGCATGGTGGGCGCGACAACCCCGATGGCGACACATTGATGGAGATCAAGATGATGGAGATCATGGTGTTATGCCGGTGACGATGGAGATCATGCCGGTGCTTTCTAGATGGAGATCAAAAGCACAAGTTCATGGCCATATCATGTCACTTATGATTTGCATGTGATGTTAATGCTTTTATGCACCTTGTTTTGGCTAGGACGACGGTAGCATTATAAGGTGACCCCTCACTTAATTTCAAGATAAATTGTGTTCTCCCCGAGTGTGCACCGTTGCGAAAGTTTGTTGTGTTGAGACACCACGTGATGTCGGGTGTGATAAACTCTACGTTCACATACAACGGGTGCAAGCCAGTGTTGCACATGCAGAACACTCGGGTTAAACTTGACGAGCCTAGCATGTACAGACATGGCCTCGGAACACAAGAGATCGAAAGGTCGAACATGAGTCATATTGTAGATATGATCAAAATGATGATGTTCACCATTGCAACCACCTCAACTCACGTGATGATCGGACTTGAGTAGGTGAATTTGGATCATGTATCACTCGAATGACCGGAGGGATGTCAATTTGAGTGGGAGTTCTTCAATAATATGATTAATTGAACTCATTATCATGAACATAGTCAGTAGTGTCTTTGCAAATTATGTTGTAGATTACTAGCTCACGCAGTAGCTCCCTTGAATTTTTATATGTTCCTAGAGAAATAGAGTTGAAAGATGATGGTAGCAATATTGCGGACAGGGTCCGTGATTTGAGGATTGTCCTCATTGTTGCACAGAAGGCTTATGTCCTTAATGCATCGCTCGGTGCGCCAACCACTCTAGCATCGTCTGTAGATGTTGTGAACATCTAACAGGCACGTTCTAATGGCTACTTGATAGTTTAGTGCGTCATGCATTACGGCTTAGAATTGGGGCTCCAAAACGTTTTGAACGTCACGGAACATATGAGATGTTTCTAAGAGCTGAAATTAGGATCTCAAGCTTGTGCCCATGTTGCGAGATATGAGATCTCCAACAAGCTTCTTTGCCTGCAAGATGGCAGAGAATATCTCAATCGTTGAGCATGTGCTCAGATTGTCTGGGTGCTACAATCGCTTGAATCAAGTGGGAGTTTGATCTTCCAGATATGATAGTGATTGATATAGTTCTCCAAGTCACTGTCACTAAGCTACTAGAACTTGGTGATGAATTATGGAATGCCAGGGATAGAAATAATGATCCCTGAGCTGTTCGCGATGTTTGACACCGCGAAGGTAGAAATGAAGAAGGAGCATCAAGTGTTGATGGTTAGTAAGACCACTAGTTTCGAGAAGGGCAAGGGCAAGGAGGGAAACTTCATGGATGGCAAGACAGTTGCTGCTCAAGTGAAGCAACCCAAAGTTGAACCCAAACCCGAGACTAAGTGCTTTTATTATGAGGTGAGCGGTCGCTGAAGCGGAACAACCCTAGATACTTGGTAGATAAGAAGGCTGGCAACATCGACAAAAGTATATTTGATATACGTGTTATTGATGTGTACCTTGCTAGTACTCCTAGTAGCACCTGGGTATTGGATACCGGTTCGGTTGCTAAATGTTAGTAACTCGAAATAAAAGCTACGGAATAAATGGAGAACTATCTAAGGGTGAGGTGACGATGTGTGTTGGAAATGTTTCCAAGGTTGATATGATCAACATCGCACGCTCTCTCTACCTTTGGTATTAGTGACAAACCTAAATAAATGTTATTTGGTGTTTTGCGTTGAGCATGAACATGATTAGATCGTGTTTGTTGCAACACGGTTATTCATTTAAATTAGAGAATAATGGATATTCTGTTTACATGAATAATACCTTCAATGGTCATGCACCCAGTGAGAATGGTTTGTTGAAATCTTGATCGGAGTAATACACATGTTCATAACATTGATGCCAAAAGATACAAAGTTTATAATGATAGTACCACATACTTGTGGCACTGCCGCTAAATGTCATATTGGTATAAAGCGCATGAAGAAACTCCATGTCGATGGATCTTTGGACTCATTCGATTTCGAATCGGTTGAGACACGCAAACCATGCCTTTTGGGCAAGATGACTAAGGACCCCGTTTTCTGGATTGATGGAGAGGGCAAGTGGTTCATTGGAAATGATACATGTTGATGTATGCAATCCAATGAGTCTTGTAGTGTGTGGTGGATGTCATTATTTTCTTACCTTCACTGATGATTTGAGTAGATATAGTGGATATTTACTTAATGAAACACAAGTCTGAATCGTTTGAAAGGTTCAAGCAAATTCAGAGTGAAGTTTTAAGATCATCGTGACAAAAAGATAAAAATGTCTACGATATGATCGTGGAGGTGAATATCCGAGTTGCGAGTTTGGCATGCAACTTTAGACAATTTGAAATCCGTTTCACAACTAACGCCATCTGGAACACCATAGTGTGATGGTGTGTCCGAATGTCATAGTCATGCTCTATTGGATATGGTGCGTGCTATGATGTCTCTTATCGTTTTACTACTATAATTTTGGGGTTATGCATTAGAGACAACTACATTCACTTTAAATAGGGCACCATCTAAATCCGTTGAGATGACACCTGTGAATTATGCTTTGATAGAAACCTAAGCTTTCATTTCTTAATGTTTGGGGCTGCGACGCTTGTGTGGAAAATGTTTTCACCTAATGAGGTCGAACCCAAAGCGGACAAATGCATCTTCATAGAATACCCTAAGAACAGTTGGGTGAACCTTCTATCTCAGATCCAAGTATAAAATGTTTGTTGCTAAAACAGGTCCTTTCTCGAGGAAAAGTTTCTCTTGAAAGAATTGAGTGGGAGGAAGATAGAACTTGATGAGGTTGTTGAACCTTTAATTCAACCAGATAGTGGCACAACGCAGAAAGATGTTTCTGTGGAGCCTACGTTAGTTGAAGAGGAAGTTAATGATGATGATCATGAAAGCTTCGGATCAAGTTACTATCGAACCTCGTAGGTCGACAAGGACGCGTACTACTCCTAAGTGGTACGGCAACCCAGTCTTAGAGGTCATGTTGTTGGACAACGATGAACCTACAAGCTATGAAGAAGCGATGATGGGTTTGGATTCCGACAAATGGTTAGAGGCCATGAAATCTGAGAAAAGGATCCATGTATGAAAACCAAGTATAGACTTTGGTAGACTTGCTCGTTGGACGGTAGGTCGTTGAGTACAAATGGATCTTTAAAATGAAGACAAACGCTGATGGTAAATGTCACCATTTATAAAGCTTGACTTGTTGCAAAGAAGTTTATGACAAGTTCAAGGAGTTGACTGCGATGAGACTTTCTCACTCGTAGTGGTGCTAAAGTCTGTTGAAATTATGTTAGCAGTTGCTGCATTTTTCAATTATGAAATCTGCCAGATGGATGTCAAAACATTGTTTCCTTAACGGTTTACTTGAGGAAAGGTTGTATGTGATACAACTAGAAGGTTTTGTCTATCCTAAGGATGCTAAAAGGTGAGCAAGCTTTAGTGATCCTTCTATGGACTGAAGCAAGCATCTCGGAGTTGGAATATACGCTTTGATGAGGTGATCAAAGTTTTTGAGTCTATACAAAGTTTACGAGAAACTTGTATTTGCAATAAAGTGAGTGGGAGCACTATAGAGTTTCTGATAAGTATATGTGGATGACATATTGTTGATCGGAAATAATGTAGAATTTATGGAAGGCATAAACGGTTGTTTGAAAGGTGTTTTTCAAAGGAAGGCCTGGATAAAGCTACCTAATTGTTGAGCATCAAGATCTATAGAGATAGATCAAGATGCTTGATGAGACTTTCAATGAGTACATACCTTGACAAGATTTTGAAAGAGTTCAAAATGGATCAGTCAGAGAAAGAGTTCTCACCTGATTTGTAAGGTGTGAAGTTGAGTGAGACTCAAAGCTCGATAACGGTAGAAGAAAGAGAAAGGACAAACGTCGTCCCCTATGCCTTAGCCATAGGCTCTGTACAGTATGACATGCTGTGTACCGCACATGTGTGTGCCTGATATCTACTACGCAACCTTATCCTTGTAGATGTTGTTGGGCCTCCAAGTGCAGAGGTTTGTATGACAGTAGCAATTTTCCCTTAAGTGGGTGACCTAAGGTTTATCAATCCATGGGAGGTGTAGGATGAAGATGGTCTCTCTCAAGCAACCCTGCAACCAAATAACAAAGAGTCTCTTGTGTCCCCAACACACCCAATACAATGGTAAGTCGTATAGGTGCACTAGTTCGGCGAAGAGATGGTGATACAAGTGCAATGGATGGTAGATATAGGTTTTTGTAATCTGAAAATATAAAGACAGCAAGGTAATTAATAGTAAAAGTGAGCACGAACGGTATTGCAATGCTTGGAAACAAGGCCTAGGGTTCATACTTTCACTAGTGAAGTTCTCTCAACAATAATAACATAATTTGATCATATAACTAGCCCTCAACGTGCAACAATGAGTCACTCCAAAGTCACTAATAGCGGAGAACAAACGAAGAGATTATTGTCGGGTACGAAACCTCCACAAAGTTATTCTTTCTGATCGATCTATTCAAGAGTCTGTAGTAAAATAACACGAAGCTATTCTTTCAATTCAATCTATCCTAGAGTTCGTACTAGAATAACACCTTAAGACACACATCAACCAAAACCCTAATGTCACCTAGATACTCCATTGTCACCTCAAGTATCCGTGGGTTTGATTATACGACATGCATCACACAATCTCAAAAGCATCTATTCAACCAACACATAGAACTTCAAAGAGTGCCCCGAAGTATCTACCGGAGAGTCTAAACGTGTGCCAACCCCTATGCATAGGTTCCCGAGGTCACGAAACCCGCAAGTTGATCACCAAAACATACATCAAGTGCTCACATGAATATCCCATTGTCACCACATATAGACACGTGCAAGACATACATCAAGTGTTCTTAAAGAATCAATCCGATAAGATAAATCCAAAGGGGAAACTCAATTCATTACAAGAAGGGAGAGGGGGAAGAACATCATAAGATCCAACTATAGTAGCAAAGCCCGCGGTACATTGAGATCAAGACATCTCAAGAGCACGAGAGAGAGAGAGAGAGATCAAACACATAGCTACTAGTACATACCCTCAGCCCCGAGGGTGGACTACTCCCTCCTCATCATGGAGATCGCCGGGATGATGAAGATGGCCACGGAGATGGGTTTCCACTCCGGCAGGGTGTCGGAACGGGCTCCCGATTGGTTTTTGGTGGCTACAGAGACTTGTGGCGGCGGAACTCCCGATCTAGGTTTAGTTCTGGAGGTTTCTATATTTATAAGACCATATGGCGTTGAGAACAAGTCAGGAGGGGCCACGAGGAGGTCACAAGCCACAAAGGCGCAGCCAGGGGGTGGCCGCACCTCCCAGGCTCGTGGCTTCCTCGGGACTCCTCTCCGGTATCTTTTTCTTCTGGTATTTTTAATATTTTCCATGAAAAATCACAACGAAAGTTTTATTCCGTTTGGACTCCGTTTGATATTCCTATCTGAAAAGGGTCAAAAACACACACAAAACAGGAACTGGCACTGGGCTCTAGGTCAATAGGTTAGTCCCAAAAATAATATAAAATAGCATATAAATGCATATAAAACATCCAAAGTTGATAACATAATAGCATGGAACAATCAAAAATTATAGATACGTTGGAGACGTAATAGTGCATTGCCATGAGTCCGTCAAGGGTTACAAGAGTGACCTAGGAATGGATCACTAGACAGCGGTCAAGATTATCCTTAGTAACTAAAAGAATAAGGAGATGTTTCTCAATTATGAAGGTGATAAAGATTTCGTCGTAAAGAGTTACGTCGATGCAAGCTTTAACACCAATCTGGATGACTCGTAGTAGCAATCTAGATACATATAGTGGAGCAGCCATTTGGAATAGTACCAAGTGGAGTATGGTACCAGTGTTTACGGTTTCACATAGAGATTTGCAAAGTACACACGGATCTGAATGTCGCAGACCCGTTGACTATAAGACCTCTCTCACATGCAAAGCATGATTGAGCCCCAGAACTCATTGGGTGTTAGATTCATAACAATGATAATCACATAGTGATGTGAACTAAATTATTGACTCTGGTGCAAGTGGGAGACTGTTGGAAATATTCCCTAGAGGAAATAATAAATTAGTTATTATCATATTTCCTTGTTCATGATAATCGTTTATTATCCATGCTATAATTGTATTGATTGGAGACTTAGATGCATGTGTGGATACATAGACAAAACCATGTCCCTACTATGCCTCTAATAGACTAGCTCGTTGATCAACAGATGGTTAGGGTTTCCTAGCCATGGACATGATATGTCATTTGATAACGGGATCAAATCATTAGGAGAATGATGTGATGGACAAGACCAAAACTACAAACGTAGCATATGATCGTGTCAGTTTATTGCTATTGTTTTCTGCATGTCAAGTATATGTTCCTATGACGATGAGATCATGCAACTCACGGACATCGAAGGAGTGCCTTGTGTGTATCAAATGTCGCAACGTAACTGGGCGACTATAAAGGTGCTCTACAGGTATCTCCGAAGGTGTCTGTTGAGTTGGCATGGATCAAGACTGGGATTTGTTACTCCGTGTGATGGAGAGGTATCTCAGGGCCCACTCGGTAATACAACATCGTAATAAGCCTTGCAAGCAATGTGTCTAAGTGTTAGTCACGGGATCTTGTATTACAGAACGAGAAAAGAGACTTGTCGGTCACGAGGTTGAACTAGGTATGAAGATACCGACGATCGAATCTCGGGCAAGTAGCATACCGAAGAACAAAGGGAACATCATACGGGATTAACTGAATCCTTGACATAGAGGTTCGACCGATAAAGATCTTCGTAGAATATGTAGGAACCAATATGGGCATACAGGTCCTGCTATTGGTTATTGACCATAGAGGTGTCTCGGTTATGTATACATAGTTCTCGAATCCGCAGGGTCTGCACACTTAAGGTTTGGGGACGTTTCGGTAGTATAGAGTTATGTATGGTGGTGACCGAAGGTTGTTCGGAGTCCCGGATGAGATCCCAGACGTCACGAGGAGCTCCGGAATGGTCCGAAAGTAAAGATTCATATATAGGATGTCCTGTTTTGGTCGCCGGAAAAGTTTCGGGCTCACCGGTAGTGTACCGGGAGTGCCGGTAGTGTACCAGGAGACCATCGCGAGGGGTATTTCGACCCAAGAGGCTACATGGGCTGTGGGAGAGTTAATACCAGCCCTTAGTGGGCTGTTGGAAGTCCCACACAAGCCCCATGAGGCTGGGAAGAAAAGCCCAAAGAGAAAAAGGTGGAAAAAGGCAAAAATAGGATGAATCCTAGTCCTACTAGGATTGGAGGTGGATTCCACCTCTCCTACTTGGTTCAGCTAACCCAAGGGCTGGCTCTTGGAGAGCCAAGCCTCCTCCTCTCTTCCTCTTATATATACTAGAGGTTTTTGTGTTTTGTGCACCTGATTTTCAGCCATGTGCTACCCGTTCCTCTAGTGCATAGTTTCTCCTCTAGATCGGTTTTCTGCAGTGCTTAGGCTAAGCCCTGTTAGAATAGCTCCACACCATTTCCGAAGCGCCGTCACGCTGCTGGAGAACTCTTCTACCTCTCCTATCCCTCTTGCTGGATCAAGAAGGCGGAGATCGTCATCAAGTTGTACGTGTGTTGAACGTGGAGATGCCGTCCGTTCGGCGCTAGATCGGAAGGACCGTGATCAAGATCGCGAGACGGATCGTGATGAGATCACGGCACGGATCGTGATGAGTTCGCGGGACGGATCATGATTGGATATCGAGACGGATCGTCATGAGATCGCGGGACGCTCAGCGATTTGGATCGCGAAGACATTCGACTACACCAACCGCATTTCTTAACGCTTCCTGCTTAGCGATCTACAAGGGTATGTAGATCCAATCTCCCTCTCATAGATGCTCATCACCATGGATAGATTTGCATGTGTGAAGGAATTTTTTTTCCCATGCAACGTTCCCCAACACATACTGCCTCGTACAAGAAGGCCAAGGCATTCTCTGAGCATGACCTCGACCATCCAGAGAGCTTCAGCAACATCTCCTCCCAACAAGCTCGTGAGGTACAGAGATTTTGGGAAGGCGAGGAAAGGGGAGGACTTCAACCCAAGCCAGAGTCCTTTTGATCCAGAGCTCGTGATGATATCTGGTGGTGGGAGGCCCCATGGCTCGATAGCCATTGGGGATGGACTGATACGTTGTCCTAGAACTCTCCCGGAGATCAAGAAGTGCCAGACGAGCTCTGATCCTGAGATAACGCCTCGTCCACGGCCAATGGAGGTCGCCATTGAGGCTAGGGCCTAGGAGCTTCTGACGGAGGCAAACAATCAGGCGGTGCAGAGCGAGAGGGACATGGAGGAGAGGACGGCTAGGCTATTGGAGGAGGAGAGGAACCGAAACGACACGCCTCACCGGGCCCTATACGAGCTCCTCGTGGTAAGTTTCTCCTGCATATTAGCCAAATCATGCACGTAATGTTCGTTTCATCACTAACTAATATGAATGACTCGTGAAAACAAAATGTGCAGACCGTGTGCCAGAACAATGGTCAGACCCCTCCGTTGATGCCCCATATTGCTATAGCACCCACGGTGAGTTTCATTTAAATGGTCATTAGTTACTAGTATTCACATTTGAGTTGCATCATGCTAAGGAGACATTGCAAATGATCTTTGGTGCAGCATGCCTCCTGACAAGCATCGACCGATCCTTCTGCGTCTGCCGCAACCCCGACCGGTCCTTCTACGTCTCACCCTGGCCCAAACCCTACCGGTCCTTCACCTCCGTGTTGATGGTAAGTTTTCCCAAGTGTTTTCATTAATGATCTATAGCTATCTTAGCTAGTTCATTTATGACATAATTAGCTCACTTAGGTACAAAATGGCATCACTACCTAGGATAGCTTAATAATGATCTATAATTAGCTTAGCTAGTTCATTTATGACATAATATGCTCACTTAGGTAAAAAATGGCATAGTAACCTTGGTTTAGCTCCAAAATGACCTATACTTAGCTTATTTTCCTCAAAAATACATAATAACCTTACTTACCTCCAAAATGATATATTCTACCTAGGATAGCTATAAAATGACCTATACTTAGCATTTTTTCCTCCAAATTACTTGATATGATTAGTTAGCTACAAAATGGCATTACTACCTTGGAGAAGAGGAGAGGAGAGGAGAGGAGAAAAATAAAGAGAAGATAAATTCTTCTTCTTTTTTTCTTCTTCTTCTTTTTTTCTTCTTTTTCTTCTTTTTCTTCTAGCTAGTCTACTTCTTCTTCAAACTATCATCTTTCCTACTTTGCAGATTTGCTATAGATGAGGAAGAGTGCATTGATGGACTGTACTCTTCTACTTCTGCTACCTTTATGTTTATGGAAAACTTGTTTTGGATACGTATGTATGGATATGTTGTTGGAAACCATATTGTGTGTTGTTGGAAACTTGTATATATGTTGGACTTGTATGTTGGAACTTATTGGTACATGCTTGTTTTAACTTATTGTTGGTATGCTTGTATTGTTGGATATATATGTGATATTGTTGGATATATATGTGATATTGTTGGATATATATGTTTCCAATTGAATGATTTTTTTAAATAGGGGCTATATAGCCACTTTGCAGTCCGCTGGCAGACGGCAAAGAGCTTTGCCGTCTACCAGCGGACGGCAAAGTGGCCATGTGGCAGCTACCTGTGCAACATGGGGCTGGCCTAGGTTGGTTCTTTGCCATCTGCTGGCAGACGGCAAAGAACCTTAGGTCTTTGTCGTCCGCCAGCGGACGGCAAAGAACCAACCTAGGCGAGCAAAAAAAGGTTCGTGGTCTTTGCCGTCTGCCAGCTGACGGCAAAGCACGATGTTAAGTCCCTAACGGAGCTAAGTTGTCACGTGTGCCGTCCAGGCCCTTTGCCATCCGCTGGCAGATGACAAAGATTCAAAGGTCTTTGCCGTCCGCCAGCAGACGGCAAAGCGCCCTTTACCGTGGCTTATTAAGCCAGACGGTTGGCCGTCTACTGGCGGACGGCAAAGCCTTTGCCGTTCGGGAAGCATGCATTTGCTGTCCGGGATGGCTGGCGGCAAAGTAGCTAATTCCTGTAGTGTATATGCAAGGAATCAAACATATCATATTCAGTAATCTACAAGTTTTATGTAGGATTTTATGACTAACCATGTGAATGACCAACTCTTGTTAACTCTCTAAATAGATATAAGTGAAGCATGAGAGTTTAATTATTTCTACAAAAGATATGCCCATGCTCTAACAAATATAAGTGAAGCAAAAGAGCATTCTACAAATGGCAGTTTTCTATGGGTAGAGAAATAGGCAATCCAAACTTCAAATGATATAAGTGAAGCACATGAAGCATTCTACAAGCCATACTCAAAATATATAAGTGAAGTGCATGAAGCAATCTATAAATCGACCAAGGACTAACTCATACTAGCATGGTGCATTATTAAAATAAAAATAAAAAAGCACACGACGCTCCAAGATTTACGCATATCATGTGACGATAAAAATATAGCTCCAAGTAAAATTACCGATGGTTGTTAGAAGAAAGAGGGGATTCCTTCTGGGGAATCCCCAAGCTTAGTTTCTTGGGAGTCCTTGAATATTACCTTGGGGTGCCTCGGTCATCCTCAAGCTTAGTCTCTTTTCACTCCTTATTCCTTCATCCATCGTGATCTCACCCAAAACATGAAAACTTCAATCATACAAAACTTAACAAAACCCTCGTGAGATACGTTAGAATAACAAAGAAAATCACAACTTCATGTACTGTTACCAACCAATTCATATTTTATTTTTGCATTGTAGCTACTGTATTATAGTTTTTCCATGGCTTGTATCACCGATACAATCGATAGTTTCATCAATACGAGCAAAACAATGCCTCAAAAACAGAATCGTCTTAAACAGGACCGTCTGTAGTAATCTGGACATTCACCATACTTTTGTAACTCTAAAAATTCTGAAACATTAGGAAAAAATACACAGTTTGCATATAAGTACTATGTAAAAAATTCAGAAACTTTTTACATTCCAGTAAAAAATGTAAATTCACACACTACAGCCAAAGTTTCTGTTTTTGCACCGCACACACCAAACAAGCAATCTAATCATCCTAAACGCAAATCTTGGCACATTATTTTTATAATACAATGGATTTATACAAGGGGATAATTATTTTTGTTGAAAAAAAATTGTAATCAAGATTTGAAAAGTTTCCATGGGTATGAACAAAGTCCAAGGAGCTCCCCCACTTCAACGGTGCTCGTCCTTCTTACTTTCACTTCTCTTTTTGAAAAAGTTTTAGGTTCCCCTCTTTATTTTTTTTGTTTTTCAACTATATAAAATCACACAACAGAATAAAATGACTCTCTAAAACTTCTGGGTTGTCTCGCTGGCAGCACTTTCTTTAAAGCCATTAAGCTAGGCATAAAGTGCTCAAGTAATGGATCCACCTAGATCCCAAGGTATATCAAAGACAATTTTAATTAACAATGATTTGTAATTTAGTATTGAGTACAAAGTAACATATATCATGCAACAGCGAAGTCTAACTCTCTTCCTATGCATCGGCATGTCATAAAAGAACAATTCATGCACACAAAGTAAAGGCCAATACATAGCATAAGCAGTTTCTTGCAATTTTATCAAATTGGAAACATAGAGAGGTGGAGATGTAGTTCCTCTCTCATAATAATTGCAAGTAGGAGGAGCAAGCACATGCATATTATATCTATCAAAATCATCATGTGTAATAGTAAAAGTCAACCCATCTATATAATCCTTAATAAGTGCAAACTTCTCCGATATAGTGTAGTTGGGAGAATTAAAAAAGATAATAGGACTATCATGTGTGGGTGCAATAGAAACAATTTCATTCTGAACATAAGGAACTATATCAAGTTCATCTCCATAAGCATCTTTCATATTGGCATCATGGCCACAAGCATAGCAAGCATCAAGTTCATCAAAAAGGGATATTTCAAATGAATCCAAGGGATCATAGCAATCAACATAGCGTTCATCCTTCGGTAAGCACGAAGGGAAATTAAACAATGTAAGAGTTGAAGAGTTACTCTCATTAGAAGGTGGGCACGACTAGCTAATCCGCTCTTCCTCCTTTTGTTCTTTGCTCTCCCCCTCATATTTTTCATCCAATGAGCTCACAGTGTCATCAATTTCTTCTTCCATAGATTCCTGCAAAATATTAGTTTCTTCCAAGGCAGCAGACATTCTCCCAATAAATGCATCGATATCGGAATTATATTCATAATTATCATAGCAATATTTAATTATAGCAAAAATTTCAGGTCTATAAACAGCATCATCATAATTTTCACACTTCTCAAACAAAGATTCAATTTCATAAGCACCCTTAAAAGCAATGAATTCGTTTATTCGTTCGACATCATAGTAATCATAAATACCTATAGAATAAGAAGCCAAGGTTTCATTATCGTTAAATTTACATGAAAAAGGAAGGTGTTGAGCCTTCATCCTAGAGCAACAAGTATAATCATATCTCTCGCATAGATTCCAAGCATACCATTTCAACATATAAATCTGATCCCATAACAGTTTCCCTTTTTGATTCAAGCGATAATCCCTAAAGTGTTCACGTTGATACAACATGTCTCCCATTATATAACTGAATGGGGTTTTCTCAGGATTATTAAAGTAGTGCATAATATCTTTCACATAACGAGCATCGAGGGTTTTAGGAGGTTCCCCATCTCCATGAGTAGCAAGTATACCTAATTTTTTTGGTATTTCGTGTTCCATATCCGTAGCTAAAGATAGAGAACAACTTAGAACAGAAAATAAAATCTACTCAGTGATAAAGCAAACAAGCACACACGAGAATATGCACCCCACGCTATTGCTCCCCGGCAACGGCGCCAGAAAAAGGTCTTGATAACCCACAAGTGTAGGGGATCAATTGTAGCCTTTCTCGATAAGTAAGAATGTCAAAACCAATAACGAGCTAAAGGTAGAACAAATATTCCCTCAAGTTCTATCGATCATCAATACAACTCTACGCACGCTTAATGTTCGCTTTACCTAGAAGACGTATGAAACTAGAAGTACTTTGTAGGTGTGATAGGATAGGTTTGCAAGATAATAAAGAGCACGTAAATAAAAACTAGGGGCTGCTTAGATAAAGAAACAACTAAGTTAGTTTAACGAGTGTGGAAAAGTGGTGGTAGGAGTTGCAGAATTGTCCCTAGGCAATCGATATAACTAGACCGGTAATCATTATTGCAATTTTATATGACGGAGAGGCATAAGCTAACATAGTTTATGTACTTGGATCATATGCACTTACGATTTGAACTCTAGAAAGCATTTGCAACTACTAAAGATCATTAAGGTAAAACCCAACCATATCATTATAAGGTATCAAGTCCTTTTTACTCCCATATGCAACAACCCACCTACTCGGGTTTGTGCTTCTGTCACTCAAGCAACCCACCATAGGAAAATCATGAACACATTGCAACACCCTACAGTGAGGATCCATCACGCTTGCACGACACAGAGGGCACCATAGGATAGCACCCATAACAAAACATGCAACTCAAACCAATCATGATCATCAATCAACCAATAGGACAACAAAAATCTACCCAGACATCATAGGATGGCAACACATCATTGAATAATAATATGAAGCATAAAGCACCATGTTCAAGTAGAGGGTACAATGGGTTGCAGGATAGTGGACCTCTATAGATAGATGGGGGAAGGTGATGGAGGTGTTGGTGAAGATGGCGGAGTTGTTGGAGTAGATTGTCGTCACGATGATGGCCCCGGCAGCGTTCCGGTGCCATCGGGAGAGAGGGGGAGAGAGCCCTCCTTCTTTTTCTTCTTACTTGACCTTACCCCTAGATGGTAGAAGGTTTTACCCTCTGGTCCATGGCCTCCATGGTAGCGGAGGGGCGAGAGCCTCTCCGAGATTGGATCTCTCCCTGTTTCCTTCTGTTTCTGCGTTCCCAGATTCTAGCCTTTCACTGTTTCTTAAATATCCAAAGATCCATAACTCCGATTGGGATGAAATTTTGAGGGGAACTTCATTCATAAATTAGCTTCCTTGCGGCCAAAGGAAAGCTCCAACCGACCTGCCACAAGCCCTCTAGGCGTGCTTGGCAGGCTTGTGGGCTCCTCGGGCACCGCCTTCTATTGATTCCACTTCCCAAAATTCACATATATTCCAAAAAATCCCCGTAAGTTTTTATTCCATTTGGAATTCGTTTGATATGGATTTTCTGTGGAAAAAACATGCAACAAAGAGGAACTGGCACTGGGCACTGGATCAATATGTTAGTCCCAAAAATAGTGTAAAAAGTTGCCAAAAGTATATGAAAGTTGTAGAATATTAGCATGAAACAATCAAAAATTATAGATACGATGGAGACGTATCACTTAAGCGCTCCGAAGACGAAGTTGAGGCCCTTAACCAAAGGTTTGTCGAGGCCCAAGGTATGTCAAAATAGAATCTGAATGTCTTTGTCTGAACTCTATCGTCTGAATACTGCCAATTCAGATTTTTCACATTGTATAATGCACGCGCAGCCTCAGCGAAGGAGATGGAGAGGCTCAAGGCCGAGCTCCAGGGCGCGAAGGGCGAAACGGCTGCCGAGAGGGCGGTTGCTAAAGAAACGGTCGTCGCCCTTTCCGCCATGCGGGCCACCAGTGGAAAGCATGAAGCTCACATGTCAGAGGTCCAGCAGGAGCTCAAGGACGCCAGCGAAAGATGCGAGGCCTTGGAGCAGAAGAATAAGGCGAGCTCGGCCGAACTGTCCACTTTAAAAACCGAACTCCAGAAGGAGCAGATGGACAGTCGGTTCTACGAGGAGCAAGTGTGCCAGGCCAAGGACATAGCAGATGGTAAGCCGTACTCATTAAAGTGCGTATTCGGGGATAGCAAATTTGCATTTCTTACCCAGGGGCGGCGATCCTCAGGCGCATCTCCAGAAGAGCGTGGCAGACGCCAATCAGCTGTTCGCCTCGTGGGGAGAAGGAGATGAAGCTCGACTATTCTGGGCACAGTTCAAAGCCCCCGAGCGTCCTCCTCTTCTGGTGGAGCAGCTAAAACAGCTGATGGAGCTACACCAGATGGCGGAGCCGGCCATGAAGGACCTGTACATCCTCTTATGGCCCAGCGAGTCACTACCAGGAAGCTACTTTGGCCTGTTGTAGAGATTGATTGCTGCTTCGCCCCGCCTTGACACCGTCAAGCGCTCCTTCTGTATCGAAGGAGGCCGGATGGCCCTTGCCAAGGCCAAGGTGCACTAGCCGGGGCTAAATCCGATGAAGGTAGCCACCAACCCGCCGCCACCCAGGAAGGAGCATCGACGCACCAAGCTATGCTTCGATGGAGTGATGGAGAGTGCTCGCGTGATAGCGTCATAATGTTTGGGTGATAAAATGTTTTAATGAGCTGTAATGCGTCCGAAGACTGTGCCCAAACTTGTAATGATATTAGTATTTGTTCTTATATGGTTTTGCATTCCTTTATAACTCCTATGTGGTTGTTTAATACTGAAAGATGTGAGTCGTCGGCTTCAGCCCCGATGTACTACATGGGGTGTCTATGCCAATGCACTATGTCCCTTAGCCGAATTATCAGAACCCGAAGGCGGTACAGTGCCACACACTAGGCAGTCAGACTATAGTGCTTTATTTCATTCACTTAGCTATAGGGGCGCGAAAAGGACTACATGAAGCATACGATTATCCCCGAAGTGTTGTGATGTTCGGATGAACTGTGGCCAAAGCCGGTATCTCAATGTTTGCACAAAGGTAAAGTTCCTTGTATAACATGGAATAACTGCTTACGAGGATTGAAGTATAATACTTCTAGCTCGGGGTTCACAGACCGGATCGTGCATACTATGACAGTCCGTTTTCGGCTTTCTCCCCTGAGGTTCTTGACCGGACTATCCGGAAGCACAATCGCAGGGGTGCTCCCTTTGCCCTTTAAGTGGAACGAGCAGAACGTAAAGGGGCAAACACAAGAGCCGGGCAACCCAACTTATTGACCAAAGACATAGTTCGGAACCGATGCATATAAAGTGAACGCCAAGACGCCGAACACATGATAGATAAGGCGATTTATGTTTGAACTCGAGCCCCCGGTCTATTAACCGGTTACTTCACATCATACCGAACAGGTCCTTGAGAAGAGGGAGAGAGGAGAGAAAATATGCATCGAAAAAAAGATATATGAGGCAAACTTGCGCCACACAATTTGCATTTTCTCAACAACTCTTATAGCTCGGATTGCTAAAGCAATTGTTTATAGGTATGTGAAAGAAATAAAAATATACAGGAGTTGTTGTATCAGGGGTCTTCGATTGATAACCTGACATCCTCGATGTGCCCTGTTGCTAGTTGACTCCTGCTCTTAGATGCACCTTGATGAGTGTTAGTGTTCGGCGAACGGATTTTGCAAACAAAGTCTTGAGAGGCCACCGAATTGTAGGTGAGCTTTACGCCGTAGGCAGGCTCTTTTAGGAGGGTCTGCATTTTGTCCGAAGACGTGTTGATGGCAGAGGTTCGGGCCAGTCGAAAACCCATCTTTTTTCCCACCGCTACCCATGGAATCTTAAGTGCGAAGTTGTGCCTCCTCGGAACGTAATTTGCTGGTCGTAAGGTTGTGCAATGGGGGGCGAGTCCCTATAGAGGGGAGGAGGAAGGATATGAGTTTTCAGTTTGAAGTCGAACTCACTTCCCAGCCTTGTGTGCCTTTATGGCGGATGTCGGAACTTGCCGATCTTCTTTGTAGCTGAATTTGGCCGCTAGGGCCAATGCATGTTCCTCAGCTCTAAGGGAGCGCTCAGTATTGCCATTGACAGTAATGACCCTTTTGGGCCCTGACATCTTGAGGTTGAGGTATGCGTAGTGAGGGTTGAAACAAGCGAACATTGTCCGACCAAGCAGCGCGTGATAGCCGTTGCAGAAGGGCACAATGTTGAAGATCAAGTTTTCACTGTGAAAGTTATCGGGCGAGCCAAACATAACTTCCAGAGTTACGGAACCCGTACATCGGACCTCAACACCCGGGATGACTCCTTCGAAGGTAGTGCTACTGGGTTTGATCCTTGACGGATCTATACCCATCTTTTTCATCGTGTCTGAATAAATCAGGTTGAGGCTACTTCCTCTATCCATTACGACTTTTGTGAGGTGATACCCATCTATAATGGGGTCTAGGACGAGGGCCGCCGAACCCCCATGACGGATACTGGTCGAGTGATCGCACCAATCAAAGGTGATCGAGTATGCCGACCATGGGTTGTACTTCGGGGCTATGGGTTCCACAGCGTAGACCTCCCGAAGGGCATGCTTCCTTTCCTTCTTAGGTATATGGGTGGCATATATCATGTCACCGTTTTTACTTCGGGAGGGAATTTATTCTGTCTGCCACCAATTGGACCTCGAGTCTCATCCTCATCCTTGTTGCGAGAGCTTTTGCCTTGGTCCTCAGGTGGTATCTTGCCGGCCTGTTTAAACACCCAGCAGTTTGCGGTGTGTGTGGTTGGCGGGCTTTTCCGAAGTCCGATGGATTTGGCAAGGCCTTTCCATGATCTTCTCCAGCTAAGTGGGTCCATCGCGACTGCCTTTATGAGGCTTCTTCTGCTGTCTAGGTCGGGAGTTGTGGAATCTAGCGTTTATAGCTGTGTCATCGGCATCGCTATTATTGTGTCGGCGCTTATTCTTATTGCACTTTGGTTTAAGTTGTCATCTCGGGCTTCAGGTGCTACGGGATCTTTAAAATTGTGGCTGCGTGTTGCCAGCCAATTGTCTTCGCCCGCACAAAAGTGGGTCGTGAGGGAGATAAGGGCGGACATGGTCCAAGGTTTGTCCTGGCCTAGCTGGAGGGCTAGACATTCGTCCCGAATATTGTGCCGGAAGGACGCTATGGCCTCAGCATCTGGACAGTCGATGATTTGGTTCTTCTTAGTCAAGAACCGATTCTAGAATTGCTGAGTAGACTCGTCGGGCTTGTGGACGACGCTGCTGAGATCGGAAGAGTCCGGTGGGCGGACATAGGTTCCCTGGAAGTTAGAGCGGAACACATCTTCCAGGTCTTCCTAGCATCCAATGGAGTTTTCGGGGAGGTTGTTTAACCAGTGCGGAGCTGGCCCCTTAAGCTTAAGATGGAGATATTTGATGGCATGGAGATTGTCTCCTCACGCCATGTGGATATGGAAGAGGAAGTCCTAAATACATATGGTTGGGTCAGTGGTCCCATCATACTGTTCGATATACACGGGTTTAAACCCCTCGGGGAACTGATGTTGCATTTGTTGGGAAACGTTGCATGGGAAACAAAAAAATTCCTACGCACACGCAGATCTATCCATGGTGATGAGCATCTACGAGAGGGAGAGTGGATCTACATACCCTTGTAGATCGCTAAGCGGGAAGCGTTAAGTAACACGGTTGGTGTAGTCGAACGTCTTTGCGATCCAAATATCCGTGCGTCCCGCGTTCCAATCATGATCCGTCCCGCAATTTAATCACGATCCATCCCGCAAAATTGATCACGATCCGTCCCACGAACTTGATCATGATCCTTCCGATCTAGCGCCGAACGGACGGCACCTCCGCGTTCAGCACACGTACAGCTTGATGACGATCTCCGTCGTCTTGATCTAGCAAGAGAGAGCGGAGAGATAGAATAGTTCGCCGGCAGCGTGACGGCGCTCCGGCGATGGTGGTGGTGCAATTCCGGCAGGGCTTCGCCTAAGCACTGCAAAAATCCGATCTAGAGGAGAAACTATGCACTGGAGGAACGGGTAGCACGTGGCTCAAATCTGGAGCCAAAAAACCCTAAAACCTCTAGTATATATAAGAGTAAGAGAGGAGGAGGCTTGTCCCTCAAAGTACCAGCAATTGGGTCGACCAAATCAAGTGGGAGAGGTGGAATCCACCTCCAATCCTAGTAGGACTAGGATTCACCCTATTTTTTTTGCCTTTTTCCACCGTTTTCTCTTTGGGCTTTTCTTCCCAGCCTCATGGCCCTTGTGTGCGATTTCCACCAGCCCACTAAGGGCTGATATTCACTCTCCCACAGCCCATGAAGCCTCTTGGGTCGAAATACCCCTCCCGGAGGTCTCACGGTACACTACCGGCACTCCCGGTACACTACCGATAAGCCCGGAACTTTTCCGGCGACCAAAACAGGACTTCCTATATATGAATCTTTACCTCTGGACCATTCTGGAGCTCCTCGTGACATCCGGGATCTCATCCGGGACTCCGAACAAACTTCGGTCACCACCATACATAACTCTATACTACCGAAACATCACCAAACCTTAAGTGTGCAGACCCTGTGGGTTCGAGAACTATGTAGACATGACCGAGACACTTCTACTGTCAATAACCAATGGCGGCACCTAGATGTCCACATTGGTTCCTACATATTCTACAAAGATCTTTATCGGTCGAACCTCTATGTCAAGGATTCAGTTAATCCCGTATGATGTTCCCTTTGCTCTTCGATATGTTACTTGCCCGAGATTCGATCGTCGGTATCTCCATACCTAGTTCAACCTCGTTATCGGCAAGTCTCTTCACTCATTCCGTAATACAAGATCCCGCAACTAACACTTAGTCACATTGCTTGCAAGGCTCATTGTGATGTTGTATTATCGAGTGGGCCCCGAGATACCTCTCCGTTACACGGAGTAACAAATCCCAGTCTTGATCCATGCCAACTCAACAGACACCCTCGGAGATACCTGTAGAGCAACTTTATAGTCACCCAGTTACATTGCGATGTTTGATACACACAAGGCACTCCTCCGATGTCCGTGAGTTGCATGATCTCATGGTCATAGGAACACATACTTGACATGTACAAAACAGTAGCAATAAATTGACACGATCATATGCTACGTTTGTAGTTTGGGTCTTGTCCATCACATCATTCTCCTAATGATGTGATCCCGTTATCAAATGACATCTCATGTCAATGCCTAGGAAAGCTTGACCATCTTTGATCAACGAGCTAGTTCACTAAAGGCATACTAGGGACAGTGTGTTGTCTATTTACCCACAGATGTAATGTGTTTCCAATCAATAGAATTATAGCATGGATAATAAATGATTATCATGAACACGGAAATATAATAATAAACACTTTATTTATTGCCTCTAGGGCATATTTCCAACAGTCTCCCACTTGCACTAGAGTCAATAATCTAGTTCACATCACTATGTGATTTACATGGTGATGAATCGAACACCCATGCAGCTCTGGTGTTGATCATGTTTAGCTCTTGGAAGAGTTAGTCAATGGGTCTGCAACGTTCAGATCCGTGTGCACTTTGCAGATATTTATGTCCTTCTCCTCCATGTAATACCGGATGGAGTTGAAGCGTCGATTTATGTGTCTGGTCCTCTTGTGAAACCTTGGTTTCTAGGCTAGAGCAATGGCACGAGTGTTGTCACAGAATAGGTTCATTGGATTCAGTGCACTAGGCACTACTCCAAGATCTGTCATGAACTGCTTCATCTAGACACCTTCCTTTGCCGCCTCCGAGGCTGCGATGTACTCTGCTTCACACGTAGAATCAGCTACCATGCTTTCCTTGGAACTGCACCAACTTACCGCTCCCCCGTTAAGAATAAATACATATCCGGTTTGCGACTTAGAGTCGTCCGGATCAGTGTCAAAGCTTGCATCAACGTAACCCTTTACGACAAGCTCTTCATCACCTCCATAAACGAGAAACATTTCCTTTGTCCTTTTCAGGTACTTAAGGATATTCTTGACCGCTTGCCAGTGCTCCATTCCAGGATCACTTTGAAACCTTCCGGCCATATTTATGGCAAGGCTGACATCAGGTCTTGTGCACAACATTGCATACATGATAGAGCCTATGGCTGAAGCATAGGGATGACACTCATCTTTTCTCTATCTTCTGCAGTCACTGGGCATTGAGTCTTACTCAACTTCACACCTTATAACACAGGCAAGAACCCCTTCTTGGACTGATCCATTTAGAAATTCTTCAAAACTTTATCAAGGTATGTGCTCTGTGAAAGTGCTATTAAGCGTTTCGATCTATCTCTATAGATCTTAATGCCTAATATGTAAGCAGCTTGTCCTAGGTCCTTCATTGAAAAATTCTTGTTCAAATATTCCTTCACGCTTTCCAACTATAAGCAGCTTCTCTTACTGTTGGAAATATGCCCTAGAGGCAATGAATAAAGTGTTTATTATTATATTTCCTTGTTCATGATAATCTTTATTATCCATGCTATAATTGTATTGGTTGGAAACACATTACATGTGTGGGTAAATAGACAACACACTGTCCCTAGTATGCCTCTAGTGAACTAGCTCATTGATCAAAGATGGTGAAGGTTTCCTAGCCATTGACATGTCATGTGATTTGATAACAGGATCACATCATTAGGAGAATGATGTGATGGACAAGACCCAAACTACAAACGTAGCATATGATCGTGTCAGTTTATTGCTACTGTTTTCTGCATGTCAAGTATGTGTTCCTATGACCATGAGATGATGCAACACACGAACATCGGAGGAGTGCCTTGTGTGTATCAAATGTCGCAACGTAACTGGGTGACTATAAAGGTGCTCGACAGCTATCTCCGATGGTGTCTGTTGAGTTGGCATGGATCAAGACTGGGATTTGTTACTCCATGTGACGGAGAGGTATCTCAGGGCCCACTCGGTAATACAACATCACAATAAGCGTTGCAAGCAATGTGTCTAAGTGTTAGTCACGGGATCTTGTATTACAGAAGGAGTAAAGATACTTTCTGGTAATGAGATTGAACTAGGTATGGAGATACCGACGATCGAATCTCGGGCAATTAACATACCGAAGAACGAAGGGAACATCATACGGGATTAACTGAATCCTTGACATAGAGGTTCGACCGATAAAGATCTTCGTAGAATACGTAGGAACCAATATGGGCATCCAGGTCCCGCTATTGGTTATTTACTGTAGAGGTGTCTCGGTCATGTCTACATAGTTCTCGAACCCGCAGGGTCTGCACACTTAAGGTTTGGTGACATTTCGGTAGTATAGAGTTATGTATGGTGGTGACTAAAGGTTGTTTAGAGTCCCTAATGAGATCCCGGATGTCACGAGGAGCTCCGGAACGGTCCGGAGGTAAAGATTCATATATAGGAAGTCCTATTTTGGTCGCCGGAAAAGTTTTGGGCTCATCGGTACTGTACCGGGAGTGCCGGTAGTGTATCGGGAGACCACCGGGAGGCGTATTTCGATCCAAGAGGCTTCCTGGGCTGTGGGAGAGTGAATATCAGCCCTTAGTGGTCTGGTGGAAACTCCCATAAAAGTACCATGTGGCTGGAGAAGAAAACCCAATAGGAAAAGGTGGAAAAGGGGGAAAAGGGCGAATCCTAGTCCTACTAGGATTGGAGGAGAGTCCTCGTCTCCTAGTTGGTTCGGCCGACTCCTAGGAGCCTTGGCCCTTGCGCCAAGGCTCTCCTCCTCTCCTCCTATATATACTGGTGGATTTTAGGGATTTTCACTTGCTACTCGTTCCTCTAGTGCATAGTTTCTCCTCTAGATCAGATTTCTATAGTGCTTAGGCTAAGCCCTGTCGGAATTGCTCCACCACCATCGCCGGAGCGCCGTCATGCTGCCGGAGAACTCTTATTCCTCTCTGCTCCTTCTTGCTGGATCAAGGCGGCGGAGATCGTCATCAAGCTGTATGTGTGCTGAATGCGGAGGTGTCGTCCGTTCGGCGCTAGATCGGAAGGATCGTGATCAAGTTCATGGGACGGATCGTGATCAAGTTCGTGGGGCAGATCGTGATGGGATCGCAGGACGGATCGTGATTGGATCATGGGACTCACGGCGATTTGGATCGCGAAGACGTTCGACTACACCAACCGTGTTACTTAATGCTTCCCGCTTAGTGATCTACAAGGGTATGTAGATCCACTCGGGTATGTAGATCCACTCTCCATCTCGTAGATGCTCATCACCAAGGATAGATCTGCGTGTGCGTAGGAAAATTTTTGTTTCCCATGCAACGTTCCCCAACAGTGTCATCATGAGCTAGGTCTATGTGTAGATGAGATCTCGAGTAGAACACAAAATGTTTGTGGGCGTTGATGCTTAGATTACTTCCTCCCTTGGTCGGATTTTGGTTCAGCGGTATTGTGAGATGAAGCGGCCCGGACCAACATTACTCATACGCTTACGAGAGACCGGTTCCCTCGACCGCAACTTGTTGCATAGATGGCTTGCGGGTGCCAGTTTCTCTCACTTTAGTTGGATCGGATTCGACAAAGGAGGTCCTTGAGAATGTTGAAAAGCAACTAGTGTATCACCGTTGTGGTTTTTGCATAGATGAGAATTGTTCTTGCTAGATACCCATAGCAGCCACGTAAAACATGCAACAACAATTAGAGGACGTCTAACTTGTTTTTGCAGGGTATGTTGTGATGTGATATGGCCAATTACATGATGTGATATATGTGATGTATGAGATGATCATGTGACGTATAGATTATCACGACTTGCATGTCGATGAGTACAGCAACCAGCAGGAGCCATAGGGTTGTCTTTAATTATTGTATGACCTGCGTGTCAATCATTAAGCGCTATGTAATGCTTTAATTTATCGCTACGGTAGCAATAGTAGTAGAAGCATGTTGGGCGCGACAACCCCGATGGCGACACGTTGATGGAGATCAAGATGATGGAGATCATGGTGTCATGCCGGTGACGATGGAGATCATGCCAGTGCTTTCTAGATGGAGATCAAAAGCACAAGTTCATGGCCGTATCATGTCACTTATGATTTGCATGTGATGTTAATCCTTTTATGCACCTTGTTTTGCTTGGGACGACGGTAGCATTATAAGGTGATCCCTCACTTAAATTTCAAGATGAATTGGGTTCTCCCCGACTGTGCACCATTGCGAAAGTTTGTCGTGTCGAGACACCACGTGATGATCGGGTGTGATAGACTCTACATTCACATACAACGGGTGCAAGCCAGTGTTGCACACGCAGAACACTCGGGTTAAACTTGACGAATCTAGCATGTACAGACATGGCCTCGGAACACAAGAGACCGAAAGTTCAAACATGAGTCATATAGTAGATATGATCAACATGAGATGTTCATCATTGAAGCCACCTCAACTCACGTGATGATCGGACTTGTGTTGGTGAATTTGGATCATGTGACACTCAGATGACCTGAGGGATGTCGATTTGAGTGGGAGCTTTAGTAAATTTGATTAACTAAACTCATTAGCTTGAACAATAGTCTAAGTAACCTTTGCATATTTATGTTGTAGATCAATGGCTCGCGCAGTAGCACCCCTGAATTTTAATGCGTTCCTAGAGAAAGCTAAGTTGAAAGATGATGGAAGTAACTTTGTTCACTGGGCCCGTAATCTGAGGATTATCCTCACGGCTTCCCAGAAATCATATGTCCTTGATGCACCGCTTGGTAACCAACCAGAAGACATGACCTCCGAAGACGTTAAGAACGCTTGGGAGGCACGTGCTGGAGACTACTCAATAGTTCAGTGTGCAATATTTTATGGCTTAGAACCAGAACTTCAAAGACGTTTTGAACGTCATGGATCATATGAGATGTTCTAGGAGTTGAAGTTTATCTTTCAGAAGAATGTCCGGATCGAGAGGTATGAGACCTCCAATAAATTCTATGCTTGCAAGATGGAGGAGAACGAGTCTATCAGTGAGCATATACTCAGAATGTCTGGGTATTCAAATCGTCTAGCAGAGTTGGGAATTACCCTTCCGCCAGAGTCAATCGTTAACGGAGTTCTTCAATCACTGCCACCTAGTTACAAGAGCTTTGTGATGAACTATAACATGCATGGGATGAACAAGTCAGTCGCCGAGCTATTTGCGAAGCTGAAAGTCGCTGAGTCTGAAATCCAGGAAGAACATCAAGTATTGATGGTCAATAAAACCACTAGTTTCAAGAAAAATGGCATGGGCAAAGGCAAGAAGGGTAAAACCAAGAAGGATGGCAAAGCAGTTGCAACTCCTGCAAAGAAGCCTAAGCATAGACCTAAGCCAGAAACTGAGTGCCTTCATTGCAAAGGAACTGGTCACTGGAAGCGGAACTGCCCCAAGTACCTGGCTGACAAGAAGGCGGCTAACGACAAACAAGGTATATATGATATACATGTTATTGGTGTGTACCTTACTAGCTCTCGTAGTAGTGCCTGGGTATTTGATACCGGTTCGGTTGCTCACATTTGCAACTCAAAGCAGGAACTACGGAATAAACAAAGGCTGGCGAAGGACGAAGTGATGATGCGCGTGGGAAATGGTTCCAAGGTTGATGTGATCGCCGTCGGCACGCTCTCTCTTCGATTACCATCAGGATTAGTGATGAACATGAATAATTTTTATTTAGTGCATGCGTTAAGCATGAACATTATATCTGGATCTTGTTTATTGCGAGACGGTTACTCATTTAAATCATAGAATAATGGTTGTTCTATTTATATGAGTAATATCTTTTATGGTCATGCACCCAATGTTAGGGGTTTATTCATATTGAATCTTGATAGTGATGACACACACGTTCATAACATTGATGCCAAAAGATGTAGAGTTGATAATGATAGTATCACTTTCTTGTGGCACTGCCGTTTAGGTCATATTGGTGTAAAACGCATGAGGAAGCTCCATGTTGATGGAATTTTGGAGTCACTTGATTTTGAATCACTTGACACATGTGAACCATGCCTCATGGGCAAGAACTAAAACGTCGTTCTCTAGAACAATGGAATGGGCAAGTGACATATTGGAAATCATACATACTGATGTGTGCGGTCCAATGAATGTTATAGCACGCGGTGGATATCGTTATTTTCTCACCTTCACTGATGACTTAAGTAGATATGGGTATATTTACTTAATGAAACACAAGTCTGAAACGTTTGAAAAGTTCAAGCAATTTTAGAGTGAAGTTGAGAATCATCGTAACAAGAAGATTAAGTTCCTGCGATCTGATCGAGGAGGTGAATATTTGAGTTATGAGTTTGGCAGCCACTTAAGACAGTGTGGAATTGTTTCACAGTTGACACTGCCCGGAACACCACAGCGTAATGGTGTGTCTGAATGTCGTAATCGAACCTTATTAGATATGGTGCGTTCTATGATGTCTCTTGCTGATTTGCCACTATCGTTTTGGGGTTATGCATTAGAGACAACTTCATTCACTTTAAATAGGGCACCATCGATATCTGTTGAGACGATGCCATATGAACTATGGTTTGGCAAAAGGCCAAAGTTGTCGTTTCTTAAAGTTTGGGGATGTGATGCTTATGTCAAAAAGCTTCAGCCTGAAAAGCTAGAACCCAAAGCGGAGAAATACGTCTTCATAGGATACCCGAAAGAGACAGTCGGGTGTACCTTCTAACTCAGATCCGACGGCAAAGTGTTTGTCGCTAATAACAGAACATTTGTTGAGAAAGAGTTTCTCTCGAAAGAATTGAGTGGGAGGAAGATAGAGCTTGATGAGGTTACTGAACCTTTACTTCAACCAGAAAGTAGCGCAGAAAGATGTTTCCGTGGAACCTACGACGGTAGAAGAGGAAGTTAATGATGATGATCATGAAGCTTTGGATCAAGATATTATTGAACCTCGTAGGTCGACAAGGGTGCGTACTACTCCTGAGTGGTACGACAACCCTGTCTTAGAGGTCATGTTGGTGGACAACAATGAACCTATGAGCTATGGAGGAGAAGTGATGGGCCCGGATTCCGAGAAATGGTTGGAGGCCATGAAATCCGAGATGGGATCCATGTATGAAAACAAAGTATGGACTTTGGAAGTATTACCTGAAGGACGAAAGGCCATTCAGAACAAATGGATTTTTAAGAAGAAGACAGACGCAGACTGTAATATCATTGTCTATAAAGCTCGACTTGTGGCGAAGGGTTTTTCACAAGTTCAAGGAGTTTACTACGATGAGACATTCTCACTCATAGCGATTGGCATGGTTTCGTCACGGCTTATGCCATAGGTAGGCTTATCGAGAGGGGCCGAAGGGCACCGGTGGACTCCGGGAACGGGGTTAGGAATAAACGGTGGAGGACATGCGATGTACCCAGGTTCAGGGCCCTCCGTGGGAGGTAATACCCCTAGTCCTGCCAAGTCCGGTTGAGACAATGATGTGGTTACAACGATGCTCCTTGAGCTGTATGGATCGAGGAGGAAGAAGGAGCTAGCCTGCTCTCCTACCTCTCTACGTGTGTGTGTGGGATGGTGTGTGCGGTTGTTTGACCGACCGATCGATCGCCCTCTGCATGGGGGTGGCCCTGGGGGTTTTATACGCCAACCCCCCGGATTACAATATGAGTAAAAGGTGGGATGGCAGCGACGTCGACGAAACCTTCATCGAGCTTCTCCGCCACTGCCCCAAGCTTCAAGCGGAGGCATACTTGGAAGCGCGCCCGGCCAGGGCAGAGAACTCCCTGACGCCGCGGGAGGGCGAGGTCATGGTCTTCGCCGACCACTTCCACCGCGGGCTAGGGCTGTCGGCGAGCGCGTTCTTCCGCCGATTCTTGACGCGCTTTGGCCTGCAGCCGCACCACCTCGCCCCCAACACCGTCCTGCAACCGGCGGCCTACGTCACCCTCTGCGAGGGATACTTGGGGATCGAGTCGAGGCTCGATTTTTGGTGTCGGCTGTTTTTCCTCAAACGGCAGACGACAAAGGACCCGATGACGCAGCAGATGGTGATGACCGCATGCAGGGGCGCCACGATCCACATCCGAAAAGGAATCGACTTCCCCAAGCTTCCGCTGCACGAGTCGGTGAAGCGCTGGCAACGGGGGTTCTTCTATTGTAAGAACGCGAAGCCGGAGGAGGACTACATCAACCTCCCCGACTTCGTCAACCACCCGCCGACCGCAATGTTGAACTGGCGGGCGGCGCTGCCTCAGGCGCCCGAGACGGCCGACCGGCTCTGCGAGCGCCTCCTCGAGCTGACCAGGTCGGAGGGGATGAAAGCCATCGACCTGCTGGCGGCGATGATGGCGCGCCGGGTGCAACCAATGCAGCGCCGGCCGCACCTCATCTGCAAGATGAGGGACGCCATGACCCTTGCCGGCTCTCCACCAAGGAGCTGAAGCCGACTCACGTGGTGAGGAAGGTGAACGCCATCACGACGGCGAAGATGAAGGAGGGCGAATGGCAGTGGGGAAAGATCCCGTATAGCCGGAGCCACCCGGCGCCACGGGTAATTACTCAACCGGCTCCTTCCCCCACTCTTTTGCTGTTGTAGTGTTCCTCCCCCTTTGGCCTGATGGCGCGCTGCCCGGCTCGCCCGCAGAACTTCCCGCTTCTGCAGAACTACGAGGAGCCGAAGCCCGACACGGCAGAGTCGAACCTCGAGGAGGTCGAGGGCGCCGCCGACGTGGAGCCGGCCGTCTCTGGGCAAGCCGGTGCGTCGAAGACGGGCAACGCTGAGACGGAGACCGAGGAGGCCGAAGAGGCTGAGTCGTTGGGTGAGTCTCCTCCCTAGTCGTGTCTACGGGATTGGACCGATGATGATGCTGAGAAGGAGCCGGCTTGTGTTGCAGAGGCCCCGAAGGAGGTCGAGTTCTCGGAGGGGGAGGTCACGGCGCCGCGGAAGTGCCAGCCACGAGCCGGTAGCGGCACCAGCCAGGAAGGCCCGTCCGTGGATGACAAGGGGAAAGGGCCGGCCGCCTCCAAGCCGGCGCCCAAACACATGGTGGCCGCACAGCCGGGTGGCAGCCGTGGAGGCGGGGGCAAAAAGCAGAGGGTTGCCCCGGCGGGACCCACGAGGCGGGTGGTCCCCGTCGTTGCCGGGTAAGTTCATCTCCCCCCACCCCAGCTTGCCCCGGCCTTCCTCCCTCCCCGCCCCTTATCCTGTTGTTGCAAGGGACGCACGCGCACTGGGAGGACCCCGAGCGGCAGGACGGAGAGGGCGGCGCCGCCGACGACTGCCGAGGCGAGGGAGCGCCAGGCATGGCTCGACCTCGAGGAGGCCGAGCGGGAGCGGCGCGTCGAGGAGCTCCGTCGGTGGGAAGAGGCGGCGGGGAAGCGGGGACGAGCCAGCGGGGAGGCCGCTTGAGGCACGTGGGAGTCGTTCCCCCGCGACCCAGAGGGGAGTTCGACGGGCCACCATGGCCCCGGGCGACCCGCGGAAGCGGGCATGGAGGTCGCGGAAGACGCGGTGGAGAGGGACCGCGACGCCGCCCAGCCGATGACGGACGACGCGCCACCAATGACGGACGACGCGCCGTCGAAGGCGGGCGACGTGTCACCAGGGGCGGAGGTGCCGCCCCCGGAAGCGCCGGCATCGGGGATGCCGGCGCCTGAAGTGCCGGCATCGGGGATGCCGGCCCCTGAAGTATCGGCGCCGAATGCGAGCCAGCCAGGAACCGCCGAAGGCAGAGCGCCGGAGGCGGGGGCCGCGACGACCGAGGAGACGGCTGCGGCAGGTGCATCGACGGCAGCCCCCGGTGTGGTGGCGACGATGAGGGCCGGTCCCGTCGTGGTCTCCGATGAGGGAGGACCTGCGGACGGGGGCCGGCCGCAGCAGACTTAGGCGGTGGCCAGGAGCTCGGCCCCTGGCAAGCCGCTGAATGCCCTTGGGACGGCAGTGGCCGCCGTCGTGGAAGCGTTCGCCGCCTGCCGCACCCAGGCGACACGGGACGCCTGGGCTGCCAACGACCGGTTGGTGAGCCTGGAGCAGGCAGTCGCGGTGAGTGTTCTTTCCTTTTCTTCTGTATTTTATTCCTTTCTTCTTTCCAGTGGGGGCGCACCAGCGCATCCACTAGGTGTAGCCCCCGAGGGTCGAGCCGGCTGGGGTGCTGGCGGGTCGAGCCTGAAGCTGTTGTGTTGTTGTATTGCAGGCGGCGCATGACCGTTGGGTGGCTGCGTACAACACCCTGCTGGGGTTGTACAGCGGAGCCGAGAACCGGCTCGCCGTCGTCTCCGCAGACTTGCGAGGTACGTGTGTTTGTAATTTTAGTGGGGGTGTAGCCCTTGGGAATCAGGCCGGCTGCCCCGGAGGCGGGCTAAATCCCTTTGTTGTTGATTTCTGACAGTGGAGGTTTCTTCACGTGAAGCCACCCACGCCGAGACGGTCAGCCTCCGGTGTCAGGTGGTGCGCCTCTACGAGGAGCGAGACCTCATGACGGCGGAGTGCAACTGGCTCCGCTGGAAGGCGGATGAGGCGAGGGCGGAGCGGAGGGAGCGCGAGGCGGCTCATCGCCAAGCATTGGCGGACCGAGAGGCGGCTCTCCACCGGGAGGCGGAGGAGCGGGAGAAGGTGCTCCGCGAGAAACTGGAGGCCCAAGACTCCATGCTATCCAAGGCGACCAAGGAAGCGCAGGCGGCCCGGGATGAGCACGAGCACTAGTGCCAGGAGTGGTCGGCCAGGGAGGTGCAGCTGCAGGAGCAAGGCCACGAAGTGGACCGGATGCTGCACCGTAAGTCTTCTACCTTGTTCTTTTCTTGTCTTCCGCATTTGGTTTTCTTGCCTTCCTCCTCCTTATCTCCTGCCCTCCTCTTAGAGCTCTTCCCCGGCACGCGGAAGGTCGCAAACGCGGCCGTGGAGGCTGCCCGCGAGGCCCGGCGGGCACAGGGGGAAAGCGTTGGGCAGCTTGCCCCCTGGACCTTGGACGAGGTGGGGATCGCGGCCGACGCGCGCCTGTCGGAGGTGGTCCGGGCCCTGAAGCGGCTCCAGGCGGGCGGCTCGGCGCTGGTCCGCACCCTCTGGCCCGGGGTAGTGGACCCAGGCTCCAAGAACCGGCTGTCCAGGTGGCTGGAGTCCGGGACCGCGTGGGTGAACGCCTGGAGGGCCTCCGCGGCATGCGCCGGTGCGGCCATGGCGCTCCGCATCGCCAAGTCGTGGTACCCCGAGCTTAACTTGGGCTTGCTCATGGCCCAACGTACCAGAACCGACGCGGAGCTAGAGGCGGTGGCTGACGAGCTGCAGGTGAGGGCGAGCGACCTTGCGTCCTTCGCCGTGTGGGACGAGTACGTCCTAGAGTGCGGGGCAGACGGCGTGGCCATCGCGGAGGACCAGTATGGGCTCGCCCTGGACGACCCAGAGGGGAGTGCCGCCGAGATGGATGACGGGGAGTCCGACACCGACGATTACGCCGAGTCCGAGCCGGCTCCGGATGCCAGAGCAGGGACTTCGACCTTAGCCGCCCCGGAGGCGCCAGCCTCGAAGGCGCTAGCACCGCCGGCTCTGGAAGCGCCGGCACCGGAGGAAAGCCGGCTCGAAGCTGCCGCCGCATAGGCTTTTTTCTTTTTCCTGCATTTTGCCTTAGTACTGGAATTCCACCCACTAGGGATGTATCTGTAATATGCGTAATGCACTTGTGGCCGTGGGCCTCTTTTATCGTTTGAGATTTATGTCATTTACTCTTTGCTAAATAACTTGCGTATCAGCTCTTCTTTCGCTTTTCGCCTTCTGACTTGTATTCACACGTCGGGATTCCCTCCAGCTTCCACCCCGCCTACCGGCCCGCCAGGAGCCGGTCTGGGACAGGGACGGGGCTTCGTCCTTGGGGAAAATCAACGGGCTCTTAGAGTCAACCGGCTAGGGCTAGGTCGAGCCGGCAGAGGGCGGTTACTAGGAGTAGCGTGGCTCCGTTAGGCTGGTCCGGCTGCCATACGTCGGCCGACCTCTGTGTGGGAAGTTCCTTCGTACCCCGTGGCCCCTTCAGCCGGACAGTCAGGAGCCGGTCTGTAGCTGGTTAGGGAGGGGAGGCGAAGGATTGCTTGCCCACACAACTTGTCCACCTCGGGGGGGGAACCGGGCGAGCCCCCGGGCCCGGGAACCGGACCTGGTTGAAGCGCCTCAGAACAACAGGAAAAACTTTGGAGAATTGGAAAGGCGGCGTGCCCCAAGCGTCGGCTTGGGGCCCCCGCTGCATTCATAAACCCAAAAGGGGAGGATACATATATTGGTTCTTAGCAATAAAACGGACGGAGGAGCGCCGCATTCCATGGGCGCTCTGTCTCCTCGCCGGAGGCGTCTCTCTTGCGCTTCTGCGGCTTCTGGGCGTCTATTAGATAGTATGCGTTGTTGTGCAGCGCCCGGCTGACGATGAACGAGCCCTCCCATGGGGAGGACAGCTTGTGCTGGCCGGCAGTTCGGTGGATCCACCTAAGCACCAAGTCCCCTTTGCGTAAGGAGAGCGGCCGGATCCGCTTGTTGTGGTAGTGCTGGAGCTTCTGCTGGTAGATGGCTGTCCGGCTCAAAGCCAGCTCGCGGGCTTCCTCGAGGAGGTCAACGCCGTCTTCCCTTGCCTCCTTCGCGTCCTTCTCGGTGTACATGGTGACCCGAGGCGAATCGAACTCGACGTCGGTGGGGATGATCGCCTCGGACCCGTAAACGAGAAAGAACGGAGTGTAGCCGGTCGACCGGTTGGGCGTGGTCCGGAGGCTCCGAAGGACAGCCGGCAGCTCCTCGACCCAGCAACCGGCCGACCGGACCAGTGGCGTCATGAGCCGGGGCTTGATGCCGGACAGGAGCAGGCCGTTCGCCCTCTCAACTTGGCCGTTTGACTGAGGGTGGGCGACGGATGCCAGGTCAAGCCGGATGCCCCGCCTCGAGCAGAAGCGCGCTAGCGTGCCCTTGGCGAAGTTCATGCCATTGTCGGCGATGATGCTGTGGGGGACGCCGTAGCGGACAGTGATGTCTTCGATGAACCGGACGGCCATGGGGCCGTCCAGTTTCTTGATTGGCCGGGCCTCAGTCTACTTGGTGAATTTGTCGACAGCAACTAGTAAATGCGGCATGCCGCCTCAGGCGGTCTTGAAGGATCCCACCATGTCCAGCCCCCAGATGGCGAAAGGCCACGAAAGGGGGATGGTCTGGAGGGCAGTAGCCGGCATATGGCTCTGTGTGCTGAAGCGCTGGCAGCCCTCGCACTTGTCGACCAGTTCCTTGGCCACGTGTAGAGCGGTCGGCCAGTAAAAGCCGTGACGGAAAGCTTTGGCCACCAGGGACCTGGAGGCGGCGTGATGCCCGCACTCGCCCAGGTGGATGTCGAGGAGCATCTCTTGCCCTTTCTCCGGCTCGACGCGGTGCTGGAAGACGCGGGTGGTGCTGCGATGAACTAGCTCGCGGTTGATGATGTTGTAGGCCGAGGCCCGGCGCTGAATTTGCCTCACAGTGGCCTCGTTGGAGGGGAGCTCGCCGCGCTGGAGGAATGCCAGGATGGGCTAGGCCCATGAGGGAGCCGAGACGAGGGCCGGCTCGGCCCCCGTGGCCGGTACGTCAGCCCCCGTGACCGTCTCGTCAACCCTCGGGACCGGCTCGGCAGTCCCCGGGGGTGAACAGGCGGCCGGAGTGTCGACCGTCATCATGACGGGGACGGAGCCGGGGACGGCATGTGCAGACGTGGCCAGCTCGATTGTCGTGGCGGGAGGCACCGGCTCGGCGGCTGAGGGTGATGGAGCCGGCAGATCAGCCGCAGCCGGCGGGGCTGGTTGGGTAGCCGGCTCCACCTAGGTGCCGGCCACGCTTGCCGGGACGAAGATGGACTCCGATTCGGGAGAACGCCTGATCGAGGGCTTCAGCAGCCGCTAGAGGGAGACATCGGCTGGGATGGCCTGCCGGGAGGAGCCGATCTTGGCCAGCGTGCCGGCCGCCTTGTTGTCCGCACGGGAGACGTGGTGGAACTCGCAGCCCTCGAAGGAGCCGGTGAGCTGCTCAACGAGGAAGTGGTAGCTGGCCATGTTGGCGTCCCTAGCGTCCCATTCGCTAGAGACCTGTTTCACCACGAGGTCGGAGTCGCCGAAGCAAATGATGCACTAGACGCCGATCTCCTTGGCGAGCCGAAGGCCGTGGACGAGGGCCTCATACTCGGCCACGTTGTTGGAGGCGGCGAAGTGGATCTAGAGGGCGTACTTGACCTGGTCACCTTTCAGGGAGGAGAGGACTATGCCGGCACCCAGGCCGGTCCTCATTTTCGAGCCGTCAAAATGCATGCGCTAGTGCTTGGAGTCTGGGAGAAGCGGCACGAACTGGGTCTCGTCCCAGTCGACGAGGAAGTCGGCCATCGCTTGAGATTTGATGGTGGTGTACGGCTCGTACCGAATCTCGTAGTCGGCCAGGGCAATGGCCCACTTGGCGATCCGGCCAATGGCGTCCCGGCCGGCCATAATTTCCCCCAGCGGTGATGTGCTCACAATGGTGATGATGTGCTCCTGGAAGTACTGCTTGACCTTTTGGGCGGCGAAGTATATGTCGTAGCACATCTTCTGGTAGTGGGGGTAGTTTTGCTTGGAGGCGGAGAGGACCTCACTGAGGTAGTAGACGGGTCGTTGCGTCGGAAGTGCCTTGCCTTCCTCCGGCCACTCCACCACCAGGACGACACTAACGACGCGTGTGGTTGCCGCGATGTAGGCGAGCAAGGGCTCCTTGTCAGCCGGCGTGGCCAAGATGGACGTGCTGGTGAGAGCCCTCTTGAGGCCACGAAATTCCGCGTCCGCCTCGTCGGACCAGTCGAACAGGGTCGGCTTCTTCGTGAGGTCCCGGCCCGGCTCGACCAGGACCGACTTGCATAGGAGCCCATAGAGGGGCAGGGCCTTCTCGCCCAGCCGGCTGATGAACCAGCTAAGGGAGGCAAGGCAACCGGTGAACTTCTGGACGTCGTGGAGCCGGACCGGCTTGGGCATGCGCTCGATCGCCCGGATCTTCTCGGGGTTAGCTTCGATGCCGCGGGCGGACACGAAGAAACCCAGGAGCTGGCCGGCGGGGACGCCAAAGACACACTTCTCTGGGTTGAGCTTGTTCTTGTACTCGCGCAAGTTGGCGAACGTCTCCCGAAGGTCGTCGAGGAGGCTGAAGTGCTTCTTGGATTTGACGATGATGTCTTCCACATAGACGTGGACGTTCCTGCCTATTTGAGGCAGGAGGCACTTCTGCATGCGGCGCTGGAAGGTAGCGCCTGCATTCTTTAGGCCGAAGGACATGGTGATGTAGCAGTAGGCCCCGAAAGGGGTGATGAAGGAGGTCTTGAGCCGGTCAGCCAGGTCCACCTTTATCTGGTGATAGCCGGAGTAGGCGTCCAGGAAGGACAGCAGATCGCAGCTGGCCGTGGAGTCGATGACCTGATCGATCCACGGCAGGGCGAATGGGTCCTTGGGGCACGCCTTGTTCAGGCTTGTGTAGTCGATACACATGCGCCAGGTCTTGTTTTTCTTCAACACCAGGACTGGGTTGGCCAGCCAGTCTGGGTGGAACACTTTAATGATGAAGCCGGCTGCGAGCAGCTAGGCGATCTCTTCTCCTATAGTGCGCCTCTTATCCTCAGAGAAACGGCACAGGGGTTGCTTGACCGACTTCGCATCCGGCCGTACGTGCAGCTTGTGCTCGGCGAACTTCCTCGAAACACCCGGCATGTCCTTGGGGGACCATGCTGTTGGAAATATGCCCTAGAGGCAATAAATAAAGTGTTTATTATTATATTTCCTTGTTCATCATAATTGTTTATTGTCCATGCTAGAATTGTATTAATTGGAAACATGGATACATGTGTGGATACATAGACAAACACAATGTCCCTAGTATGCCTCTAGTGAACTAGCTCATTGAACAAAAGATGGTTAAGGTTTCCTAGCCATGGACATGAGATGTCATTTGATAATGGGATCACATCATTAGGAGAATTATGTGATGGACAAGACCCAAACTACAAACGTATCATATGATCGCGTCAGTTTATTGCTACTGTTTTCTGCATGTCAAGTATATGTTCCTATGAGCATGAGATCATGCAACTCACGGATATCGGAGGAGTGCCTTGTGTGTATCAAACGTCGCAACGTAACTGGGTGACTATAAAGGTGCTCTACACTTATCTCCGATGGTGTCTGTTGAGTTGGCATGGATCGAAACTAGGATTTGTTACTCCGTGTGACGGAGAGGTATCTCAGGGCCCACTCGGTAATACAACATCACAATGAGCCTTGCAAGCAATGTGACTAATTGTTAGTTACAGGATCTTGTATTACGTAACGAGTAAAGAGACTTTCCGGTAACGAGGTTGAACTAGGTATGGAGATACCGACGATCGAATCTCGGGCAAGTAACATACCGAAGAACAAAGGGAACGTTATACGGGATTAACTGAATCCTTGACATAGAGGTTCGACCGATGAAGATCTTCATAGAATATGTAGGAACCAATGTGGACATCCAGGTCCCGCCATTGGTTATTGGCCGTAGAGGTGTCTCGGTCATGTCTACATAGTTCTCGAACCCGCAGGGTCTGCACACTTAAGGTTTGGTGACATTTTGGTAGTGTAGAGTTATGTATGGTGGTGACCGAAGTTTGTTCGGAGTCCCGGATGAGATCCCGGACGTCACGAGGAGCTCCGGAATGGACCGGAGGTAACGATTCATATATAGGAAGTCCCAGTTTGGTCACCGGAAAAGTTTCGGGCTCATCGGTTGTGTACCGGGAGTACCGGGAGTGTACCGGGAGACCTCCGGGAGAGGTATTTCGACCCTAGAGGGTCCATGGGCTGTGGGAGAATAATAACCAGCCCTTCGTGGGCTGGTGGAACAGACACAAAAGTCCCATGGCGCCAGGAGGGAAAATACCTAAAGGAAAAGGTGGAAAAAAGGCAAAAAGGAAGAGTCCTACTCCTACTAGGAGTGGAAGAGAAGTGGGACTTCTCCTCCTTGGCTCGGCCGGCTGCAAAGGGCTTTGCCCTTGCGCCAAGGCAGCCTCCTCCTCTCCTCCTAAATATACTAGTGGACTTCTAGGGTTTTGGCACTTGATTTTCAGCCACGTGCAAACCCTAACCTCTAGTGCATAGTTTCTCCTCTAGATCGGATTTCTGCAGTGCTTAGGCGAAGCCCTGTCGGAATTGCTCCACCACGATTGCCGGAGCGCCGTAATATTGCTGGTGAACTCTTCCTCCTCTCCGCATCCTCTTGCTGGATCAAGACGGCGGAGATCGCCATCAAGCTGCACGTGTGCTGACCGCGGAGGTGTCGTCCGTTCGGTACTAGATCGGAAGGATCGTGATCGAGACCACGGGACGTTCGTGATTGGATCGCGAGAAGGATCGTGACGAGATCGCGGGACGGTTCGTGATTAGATCGCGGGATGCTCGGCGATTTGGATCGCGAAGAAGTACAACTACACCAACCGCGTTTCTTAATGCTTCTCCCTTAGCGATCTGCAAGGGTACGTAGATCCACTCTCCCTCTCATAGATGCTCATCACCATGGATAGGTTTGCGTGTGCGTAGGAAAAATTTTGTTTTCCCTGCGACATTCTCCAACAGTGGCATCATGAGCTATGCTGATGGTTCGATGAGATCTCGAGTAGAACACAAAAGGTTTGTGAGCGTTGATGCTTAGATTGCTTCCTCCCTTGGTCGGATTTTGGTTCAGCGGTATTGTGAGATGAAGCGGCCCGGACCAACATTACTCGTATGCTTACGAGAGACCGGATCCCTCAACCGCAACTTGTTGCATAGATGGCTTGCGGGTGATAGTTTCACTCACTTTAGTTGGATCGGATCCGACAAAGGCGGTCCTTGAGAAGGTTGAAAAGCAAACTATGTATCACCGTTGTGGTTTATGCGTAGGTGAGAATCGTTCTTGCTAGATACCCGTAGAAGCCACGTAAAACATGCAACAACAATTAGAGGACATCTAACTTGTTTTTGTAGGGTATGTTGTGATGTGATATGGCCAATTACATGATGAGATATATGTGATGTATGAGATGATCATGTGATGTATAGAATTTCACGACTTGCATGTCGATGAGTACGACAACCGGCAGGAGCCATAGGGTTGTCTTTAATTATTGTATGACATGCATGTCAATCATTAAAGTGCTATGTAATGCTTTACTTTATCGCTAAGCGGTAGCAATAGAAGTAGAAGCAAGGCTGGCGCCACAACCCCAATGGCAGCACATTGATGGAGATCAAGATGATGGAGATCATGGTGTTGTGCCGGTGATGATGGAGATCATGCCGGTGTTTTGAAGATGGAGATCTTAAACACAAGTTCATGGCCATATCATGTCACTTATGAATTGCATGAGATGTTAATCCTTTTATGCACCTTGTTTTGCTCAGTACGGCGGTAGCATTATAAGGTGATCCCTCATTTAAATTTCAAGATAAAACTATGTTCTCCCCGAGTGTGCACCGTTGCGAAAGTTCGTCGTGTCGAGACACCACGTGATGATCGGGTGTGATAGACTCTACGTTCACATACAACGGGTGCAAGCCAGATTTGCACGTGCAGAACACTCGGGTTAAACTTGACAAGCCTAGCATGTACAGACATGGCCTCAGAACACAAGAGACCAAAAGGTCGAACATGAGTCATATAGTAGATATGATCAACATAATGATGTTCACCATTGAAGCCACCTTAACTCACGTGATGATCAGACTTGAGTTGGTGAATTTGGATCATGTGACACTCAGATGACCTGAGGGATGTCAATTTGAGTGGGAGCTTTAGTAATTTGATTAACTAAACTCATTATCCTGAACAATAGTCTAAGTAACCTTTGCATATTTATGTTGTAGATCAATAGCTCGCACAGTTGCACCCCTGAATTTTAATGCGTTCCTAGAGAAAGCTAAGTTGAAAGATGATGGAAGTAAGTTTGTCGACTAGGCCCGTAATCTGAGGATTATCCTCACGGCTTCCCAGAAGTCATATGTCCTTGATGCACCACTTGGTGACCAACCAGAAGACATGACCTCCGAAGACGTTAAGAACGCTTGGGAGGCTCGTGCTGGAGATTACTCAATAGTTCAGTGTGCAATATTGTATGGCCTAGAACCGGGACTTCAAAGACGTTTTGAACGTCATGGAGCATATGAGATGTTCCAGGAGTTGAAGTTTATCTTTCAGAAGAATGCCCGGATCGAGAGGTATGAGACCTCCGATAAATTCTATGCTTGCAAGATGGAGGAGAACGGGTCTATCAGTGAGCACATACTCAGAATGTCTGGGTACTCAAACCGTCTAGCTGAGTTGGGAATTACCCTTCCGTCGGAGGTGATCACTAATAGATTTCTTCAATCACTGCCACCAGGTTACAAGAGCTTTGTGATGAACTATAACATGCATGGGATGAACAAGTCAGTCGCCGAGCTGTTTGCGATGCTGAAAGTCGTTGAGTCTGAAATCCAGAAAGAACATCAAGCGTTGATGGTCAATAAAACCACTAGTTTCAAGAAAAATGAAAAGGGCAATGGCAAGAAGGGTAAACCCAAGAAGGATGGCAAAGCAGTTTCTACTCCTAAAAAGAAGCCTAAGCATGGACCTAAGCCAGAAACTCAGTGCTTTCATTGCAAAGGAACTGGTCACTGGAAGCGGAACTACCCCAAGTACCTGGCTGACAAGAAGGCGGTCAATGACAAACAAGGTATATATGATATACATGTTATTGATGCGTACCTTACTAGTTCTCGTAGTAGTACCTGGGTATTTGATACCGGTTCGGTTGCTCACATTTGCAACTCAAAGCAGGAACTACGAAATAAACGAAGACTGGCAAAGGACGAAGTGATGATGCGCGTGGGAAATAGTTCCAAGGTTGATGTGATCGCCGTCGGCACGCTCTCTCTTCAATTACCATCAGGATTAGTGATGAACCTGAATAATTGTTATTTAGTGCCTGCGTTAAGCATGAACATTATATCTGGATCTTGTTTATTGCGAGACGGTTACTCATTTAAATCAGAGAATAAAGGTTGTTCAATTTATATGAGTGATATCTTTTATGGTCATGCACCCAATGTTAGGGGTTTATTCATATTGAATCTTGATAGTGATGACACACATGTTCATAACATTGATGCCAAAAGATGTAGAGTAGTTAATGATAGTACCACTTTCTTGTGGCACTGCCGTTTAGGTCATATTGGTGTAAAACGCATGAGGAAGCTCCATGCTGATGGACTTTTGGAGTCACTTGATTTTGAATCACTTGACACATGTGAACCATGCCTCATGGGCAAGATGACTAAAACGCCGTTCTCTGGAACAATGGAACGGGCAAGTGACTTATTGGAAAACATACATACTGATGTGTGTGGTCCAATGAATGTTGCAGCGCGCGGTGGATATCGTTACTTTCTTACCTTCACTGATGACTTGAGTAGATATGGGTATATTTACTTAATGAAACACAAGTCTGAAATGTTTGAAAAGTTCAAGCAATTTCAGAGTGAAGTTGAGAATCATCGTAACAAGAAGATTAAATTTCTGCGATCTGATCGAGGAGGTGAATATCTAAGTTATGAGTTTGGCAGTCACTTAAGAAAATGTGGAATTGTTTCACAGTTGACACCGCCCGGAACACCACAGCATAAAGGTGTGTCTGAACGTCGTAATCGAACCTTATTAGATATGGTGCGTTCTATGATGTCTCTTGCCGATTTGCCACTATCGTTTTGGGGTTATGCATTGGAGACAGCTGCATTCACTTTAAATAGGGCACCATCAAAATCGGTTGAGACAACGCCATATGAACTGTGGTTTGGCAAAAGGCCAAAGTTGTCATTTCTTAAATTTTGGGGATGTGATGCTTATGTCAAAAAGCTTCAGCCTGAAAAGCTGGAACCCAAAGCAGAGAAATGTGTCTTCATAGGATACCCGAAAGAGACAGTCGAGTATACCTTCTATCTCAGATCCAAAGGCAAAGTGTTTGTCGCTAAGAACGGAACATTTCTTGAGAAAGAGTTTCTCTCAAAAGAATTGAGTGGGAGGAAAATAGAGCTTGATGAGGTTATTGAACCTTTAGTTCAACCAGATAGTAGTGCAACGCAGTAAGATGTTTCTGTGGGACCTACGACAGTAGAAGAGGAAGTTAATGATGATGATCATGAAGCTTCGGATCAAGCTGCTATTGAACCTCGTAGGTCGACAAGGACGCGTACTATTCCCGAGTGGTACGGCAACCCTGTCTTGGAGGTCATGTTGTTAGAAAACAATGAACCTACGAGCTATGGAGGAGCAGTGATGTGCCCGGATTCCGAGAAATGGTTAGAGGCCATGAAATCCGAGATGGGATCCATGTATGAAAACAAAGTATGGACTTTGGAAGTACTACCTGAAGGGCGAAAGGCCATTCAGAACAAATGGATCTATAAGAAGAAGACGGGCGCGGACGGTAATGTCACCGTCTATAAAGCTTGACTTGTGGAAAAGGGTTTTTCACAAGTTCAAGGAGTTGACTACGATGAGACTTTCTCACCCGTAGCGATGCTTAAGACTGTCAGAATCATGTTGGCAATAGCTTCTTATTTCGACTATGAAATTTGGCAGATGCATGTCAAAATGGCATTCCTCAACGGTTTCCTTGAGGAAGAGTTGTATATGATGCAACCCGAAGGTTTTGTCGATCTAGAGAATGCTGACAAAGTTTGCAAACTCCAGCGATCCATTTATGGACTGGTGCAAGCATCTTGGAGTTGGAATAAGCACTATGATGAGGTGATCAAAGCGTTTGGGTTTATACAAGTTTATGGAGAAGCTTGTATTTACAAGAAAGTGAGTGGGAGCTCTATGGCATTTCTAGTGTTATATGTGGATGACATATTGCTGATTGGAAACAATATAGAAATGCTGGAAAGCGTGAAGGAATATTTGAATAAGAGTTTTTCAATGAAGGACCAAGGAGAAGCTGCTTTCATATTAGGCATTAAGATCTATAGAGATAGATCGAGACGCTTAATAGCACTTTCACAGATCACATACCTTGATAAAGTTTTGAAGAAGTTCAAAATGGAACAGTCCAAGAAGGGGCTCTTGCCTGTGTTACAAGGTGTGAAGTTGAGTAAGACACATTGCCCAGTGACTGCAGAAGATAAAGAAAAGATGAGCGTCATCCCCTATGCTTTAGCCATAGGCTCTATCATGTATGCAATGCTGTGCACAAGACCCGATGTCAGCCTTGCCATAAGTATGGCTGGAAGGTTTCAAAGTGATCCTGGAATGGAGCACTGGCAAGCGGTCAAGAATATCCTTAAGTACCTTAACAGGACTAAGGACATGTTTCTCGTTTATGAAGGTGATGAAGAGCTCGTCGTAAAGGGTTACGTCGATGCAAGCTTTGACACTGATCTGGACGACTCTAAGTCGCAAACCGGATACGTATTTATTCTTAACGGGGGAGCGGTAAGCTGGTGCAGTTCCAAGCAAAGCATGGTAGCTGATTCTACGTGCGAAGCAGAGTACATCGCAGCCTCGGAGGTAGCGAAGGAAGGTGTCTGGATGAAGCAATTCATGACAGATCTTGGAGTAGTGCCTAGTGCACTGAATCCAATAAACCTGTTATGTGACAACACAGGTGCCATTGCTCTAGACAAGGAACCAATGTTTCACAAGAGGACCAGACACATAAAGCGACGCTTCAACTCCATCCGGTTCTACATCGAGGAGAAGGACATAAATATTTGCAAAGTGCTCACGGATCTGAATGTTGCAGACCCGTTGACTAAACCTCTTCCAAGGGCTAAACATGATCAACACCAAAACTGTATGGGTGTTCGATTCATTACAATGTAAATCACATAGTGATGTGAGCTAGATTATTGACTCTAGTGCAAGTGGGAGACTGTTGGAAATATTCCCTAGAGGCAATAAATAAAGTGTTTATTATTATATTTCCTTGTTCATGATAATTGTTTATTGTCCATGCTAGAATTGTATTAATTGGAAACATGGATACATGTGTGGATACATAGAAAAACACAATGTCCCTAGTATGCCTCTAGTGAACTAGCTCATTGATCAAAAGATGGTTAAGGTTTCCTAGCCATGGACATGAGATGTCATTTGATAACGGGATCACATCATTAGGAGAATGATGTGATGGACAAGACCCAAACTACAAACGTAGCATATGATCATGTCAGTTTATTGCTACTGTTTTCTGCATGTCAAGTATATGTTCCTATGACCATGAGATCATGCAACTCATGGATATCGAAGGAGTGCCTTGTGTGTATCAAACGTCGCAACGTAACTGGGTGACTATAAAGGTGCTCTACAGGTATCTCCGATGGTGTCTGTTGAGTTGGCATGGATCGAGACTCGGATTTGTTACTCCGTGTGACGGAGAGGTATCTTAGAGCCCACTCGGTAATACAACATCACAATGAGCCTTGCAAGCAATGTGACTAATTGTTAGTTGTGGGATCTTGTATTACGGAACAAGTAAAGAGACTTGTCGGTAACGAGGTTGAACTAGGTATGGAGATACCGACGATTGAATCTCGGGCAAGTAACATACCGAAGAACAAAGGGAACGTTATACGGGATTAACTGAATCCTTGACATAGAGGTTCGACCGATGAAGATCTTCGTAGAATATGTAGGAACCAATGTGGACGTCCAGGTCCCGCCATTGGTTATTGGCCATAGAGGTGTCTCGGTCATGTCTACATAGTTCTCGAACCCGCAGGGTCTGCACACTTAAGGTTTGGTGACGTTTCGGTAGTGTAGAGTTATGTATGGTGGTGACCGAAGGTTGTTCGGCATCCCGGATGAGATCCCGGACGTCACGAGGAGCTCCGGAATGGTCCGGAGGTAAAGATTCATATATAGGAAGTCCCAGTTTGGTCACCGGAAAAGTTTCGGGCTCATCGGTTGTGTACCGGAGTACCGGGAGTGTACCGGGAGACCTCCGGGAGAGGTATTTCGACCCTAGAGGGTCCATGGGCTGTGGGAGAATAATAACCAGCCCTTAGTGGGCTGGTGGAACAGCCACAAAAGTCCCATGGCGACAGGAGGGAAAATACCTAAAGAAAAAGGTGGAAAAAAGGCAAAAAGGAAGAGTCCTACTCCTACTAGGAGTGGAGGAGAAGTGGGACTTCTCCTCCTTGGCTCGGCCGGCTGCAAAGGGCTTTGCCCTTGCGCCAAGGCAGCCTCCTCCTCTCCTCCTATATATACTAATGGATTTCTAGGGTTTTGGCACTTGATTTTCAGCCACGTGCAAACCCTAACCTCTAGTGCATAGTTTCTCCTCTAGATCGGATTTCTGTAGTGCTTAGGCGAAGCCCTGCTGGAATTGCTCCACCACCATCGCCGGAGCGCCGTCACGCTGCCGGAGAACTCTTCCTCCTCTCCGCATCCTCTTGCTGGATCAAGACGGTGGAGATCATCATCAAGTTGCACGTGTGCTGAACACGGAGGTGTCGTCCGTTCGGTACTAGATCGGAAGGATCGTGATCGAGACCACGAGACATTCGTGATTGGATCGCGGGATGGATCGTGACGACATCGCGGGACGGTTCGTGATTGGTTCGCGGGACGGTTCGTGATTAGATCGCGGGACGCTCGGCGATTTGGATCGCGAAGAAGTACGACTACACCAACCGCGTTTCTTAACGCTTCCCGCTTAGCGATCTACAAGGGTACGTAGATCCACTCTCCCTCTCGTAGATGCTCATCACCATGGATAGGTTTGCGTGTGCGTACGAAATTTTTTGTTTCCCATGCGACGTTCCCCAACACATGCAAAGATTTCCTGATTCTCACGGAGGAAGTCGACGAGCTCGCTTTCCTATTTGCTATCGAGGCGGGAGCCGATGGTCACGCACTGGGTGGGGTTGGCCGGATCGAGCGGCACTTGCTTGGTGTCCTTGGACGGTTGGAACGAGGCTTCACCGGCCGACTGGGATGGAGGAGCCGGCATGGTCGGTCGGGCAGAGGCGAGGGCCACCAGCCGGTCGAGCTGCCGCTTCTCTTCTGCTATCTCCAGGGCCTCGGCCAGCCGGCTACCATCTCGCACTCACGCGATCGACATCTGGTACTTTCCGGCGACGGTAATGATGCCCTTGGGCCCCGGCATCTTGAGCTTGAGGTAGGCGTAGTGGGGGATCGCCATGAACTTGACGAGAGCTGGCCGGCCCAGCAACGCGTGGTAGGGGCTGTCGAGGTCGACCGCCTCGAACGAAACTAGCTCGCGGCGGAAGTGACTGGCGTCGCCGAAGAGGACGTCGAGCTTGATTTTGCTGAAGGGGGTGCAGGACTTGCCCGGCACGATGCCATGGAAGACAGTCCGGCTTGCCTTCAGGTCCTCCACCTTGAGCCCTAGCTTGAGCAGGGTGTCAAGGTAGAGGATGTTGATGTTGCTGCCCCCATCGATCAACACCCGCGAGAAGCGGCACGAGCGCTTGTCAGAGGCGATGGTGGGATCGAGGACGAGGGCGTAGCTGCCTGGGTTTGGCATTATGGTCGGGTGGTCTGCCCGGCTCCAGGTGACCGGCTTCTTGGACCAATGCATGAATTGGGGAGTCACGGGCACGGTGGCGTTCACCTCGCGGTGGAGCCGGCGTTGGGAGTGCTTGTCCATCTCCTCGCTGGTGAAGACAACGTAGCAGCTATCATGCTCGGGGTACTGGTCGAGCAGCCGGCCGTCGTTGCGAGCCAGGACCGGGGCCGCTTGGGCCGGACCGGGAGCCCGAGCCGGAGCTTGGGCCAGGGCCGGCGCGTGGGCTGGCGGCGCGGGGGGAGCCGGGAGGTCGTCCCCTGGGCCAAACACTGTGTGAAGCTTCACTGTCGGAGCGTGTGCATGGCCGGCTTGGCGCCGGAGTGGTTCTTGCACGGGAGGTCAAGCATCTGCTCGAAAGTCAGCTTCGGCTGCCAGGCGGCCTTGCCGGTGCGCTGGCGCTAACCGGAGGCCTGGCCAGCCGGCTGCTCCTCCTCGATGGAGGCGACCTGCCGGCTCCCGTAGCGGGAGTCGGTCTGGTCGTTCTTGCGCTTGTCGTCCCGCTGCTGCCGGTTGTCGGCCGCCGCCCGCGGCGTGGCGAGGGTCCCAGCCGGTTTGGCTGGTGCCTTGCCCTTCATCCTCATTGAGGAATCGTCCATGCCATATTTATCCGCTTTGGACATCAGGTGCGCCATGGAAGTTGGCTCGGAGCACAAGAGCTTGTGCTTGAGTGGGGTGCCATCGCAGCAGCCTTCGATGAAGTACTGGATGGACTGCACCTCATGTACTCCCTCGTAGGAGTTGCGAAGCTCGGTCCGGCGCGGGAGGTAGTCGCGGAGGGGCTCTTTCGGCCCCTGGGCGCACATGGCCAGCTCGCGGGACAGGCCAGGCCGTTTGTAGGTGCCGGTGAAGTTGTGGACGAAGGCCTCCTCGAAATCCGTCCAACTGTTGACGCTGCCAGCGGGCAGGCTGTTCAACCATGTGCGAGCCGAGCCAACCAGCATGAGGGGGACGTAGCGGACGGCTACGCGCTTGTTCCCCCTGGCGATGCCAACGGCGGTGGTGTAGTCGACCAGCTAGTCCTCCGGCTTGGCAGTCTCGGTGTACTTCGGGGTGTCGCGAGGAAGGGTGAAGCCGGGCGGAAAGGGCTCGTTGTGGATCCGTGGGCCGAAATAGGCCGGGCCAATCGAGCCCTCCTCCTCGAGGAGAGTCGACTGCGCCAGCCGATCAAGACGGAGCCGGACGTCGTTGTCATTGTGGGGGACGTGCGGTCCGAGCCAGGCCACAAGCTCAGGGCGGACGGCCGGTGGGACAGACCGCGCTGGCTCCTACCACGGAGGTGGAGTGTGCTCGCGTGTGCGCCGGCTGGCTCCTGCCGGCGCCTCGTCGTGGCGGTTGCTACGGGCCGGGTTGTTGCTGCGCCGGCTGTTTACAGCCGGCTGCTCGTTCCCACGCAACGGGGGGCGCTGAACGCTGCTCCCCCGAGTGTTCCGGTCAGAGGGACGAGGGGCGCTGGAGTGCTGAGCCGGCCAGTGGTCAACAGCCCCAGCATCCTCGCCCTCGGGACGGGGGAACTCGGAGACGGCCCCACCGGGGTTGAGGCCGGCCTGTTGTGCGTTGGCGGTATTGATGAGGTCCTTGATGTGCCGATCACGTGCGGCCCGCTCCTCGCCCTCCAAGGTTGCCAAATCCTCGTAGCCAACCTTGGTGGCGCGCAAGTTGGCCGCGGGGGTGTCGTAGACGGGGAGGCGTCCGCCGAGGATTTCCGCCACAACGCGGCCGCGTTCCCGCATGGCCCCACGCCGGTTAGGCTCGGGGCCAGCGGGGGTGAGACCGTACGTGGAGTTATATTCCCGCTGCGCGGCCTCCATCCCGCGCCGCTCGGCGACGAGGGCGCTGGCGTCTTCGAACAGCAGGCGGTGAGCCGCCTCATGTTCGGCTTTGGTGATAGTTGGATCCGTCGTCATGGCGATGGGAGTGCCCAGACCCCGGAGGGTGGCGGCGAGCGGGTCGGAGGTGCCGGTGCGCGCTGCGGCCGCACCGGCCTCGGCCGCCCGCGCGCGGCCCGGAGTAGTGGAAGAGGCGGTGACCATCACTCCCACGCGGGTGCGGGAGCCGATGGCTTCGCCCGTGGCAAGCGCACCTACGGATGAGGGAGGGTCGGTGCAGTTGAGCACCCAGCTAGGGTACTCGTCGGCCGCCGGCTCTTCGGCGAGGCTCAGGTTGCTGAGCTGCCCGGCGAGCGCGGCGACGTCGAGCGCGAGGTCGCAGCCGAGGCATACGTCGGAGATGTCGGCAGCGCAGCCCGTGGGACCTGGCAGAGCAAGCCCCACGAGCACGCGGTTCCGTCCGGACGTGAGGCGGCCGGGGGAGGTGGTGAAGGCCCCGCCCGAAGCGTGACTCCGGCCGGCGCCGCGGACGGCCCCACGGTGGGTGCCAACTGTCATGGTTTCGTCACGGCAGATGCCATAGGTAGGCTTATCGAGAGGGGCCGAAGGGCGCCGGCGGACTCCTGGTACGGGGTTAGACACAAACGGTGGCGGACACGCGATGTACCCAGGTTCAGGGCCCTCCATGGGAGGTAATACCCCTAGTCCTGCCAAGTCCGGTTGAGACAATGATGTGGTTACAACGATGCTCCTTGAGCTGTATGGATCGAGGAGGAAGAAGGAGCTAGCCTGCTCTCCTGCCTCTCTACGTGTGTGCGTGGGATGGTGTATGCGGTCGTTCGACCGACCGATCGATCGCCCTCTGCATGGGGGTGGCCCGGGGGGGTTATAAACCAACCCCCCGGATTACAATATGAGTAAAAGGTCATGGAGGGCCCCAGCAGGCAGCCTCTCTGGCCGGCTGTGGGGCCGCCGGCTGTGGGGTCTTGTCGCTGGTAGGCCCCGCCGACTGAAGGGTCCCGTCAGGAGTCGGCGGGGCCCGCGCAGTGGGTCCCGACGCCGGTCACGTTACGGCACGGGTCGCCCCTTGTGGCGTCGTCTTGCGGCGTCCGGCCAAGGTCAGCGGTCCGGCCGGCCGCCCTGTAGCCATGTCGGGGCAGGTAATGGAGTGGTTGGAGCGTGCTGGCACTGTTGGAGGCCCGGTCGCTGTCTGCCAGGGCCAGAGGCCCTGACGCCTTCTCTATGGCCATGCGTGCGCTGACCCCCGATGGGATGGGGTCCACTGTCGCCACGCAGGTCCTGACGACGGCATCCAATGCCCGGCAGGCTGGGGGGCTAGGCGGCAACGCCCCCAGCCAGCTAGCACGTCGTAGCCGGCGGAGCGCAGCCAGCGGGCCCTTGCCGGAAAGACGCAACCGGCAGGGCATAGCCGGACCGCTGGGGGAAGCGGCCTGCCCTTTAATCGTGTTTGGAAGACTAGAGCAAGGGAGCGTTTGAGGCTACCCCGGGGTTATCCCCCCGTCAGCGATGCTTAAGTCTGTCAGAATCATGTTGGCAATAGCTGCTTATTTCGACTATGAAATTTGGCAGATGGACGTCAAAACTGCGTTCCTCAATGGTTTCCTTGAGGAACAGTTGTATATGATGCAACCCGAAGGTTTTGTCGATCCAGAGAATGCTGACAAAGTTTGCAAACTCCAGCGATCCATTTATGGACTGGTGCAAGCATCTCGGAGTTGGAATAAGCGCTTTGATGAGGTGATCAAAGCGTTTGGGTTTATACAAGTTGATGGAGAAGCTTGTATTTACAATAAAGTGAGTGGGAGCTCTATAGCGTTTCTAATATTATCTGTGGATGACATATTGCTGATTGGAAACAATATAGAAATGCTGGAAAGCATGAAGGAATATTTGAATAAGAGTTTTTCAATGAAGGACCTAGGAGAAGTTACATATTAGGCATTAAGATCTATAGAGATAGGTCGAGACACTTAATAGCACTTTCACAGAGCACATACCTTGATAAAGTTTTGAAGAAGTTCAAAATGGATCAGTCCAAGAAGGGGTTCTTGCCTGTGTTACAAGGTGTGAAGTTGAGTAAGACTCAATGCCTAGTTACTGCAGAAGATAAAGAAAAGATGAGTGTCATCCCCTATGCTTCAGCCATAGGCTCTATCATGAATGCAATGATGTGCACAAGACCCGATGTCAGCCTTGCCATAAGTATGGCCGGAAGGTTTCAAAGTGATCCTAGAATGGAGCGCTGGGCAGCGGTCAAGAATATCCTTAAGTACCTGAAAAGGACTAAGGGAATGTTTCTCATTTATGGAGGTGATGAAGAGCTCGTCATAAAGGGTTACGTTGATGCAAGCTTTGACACTGATCCGGACGACTCTAAGTCGCAAACCGGATTCATATTTATTCTTAACGGGGGAGCGGTAAGCTGGTGCAGTTCCAAGCAAAGCGTTGTAGCTGATTCTACGTGCGAAGCATAGTACATCGCAGCCTCGGAGGCGGCGAAGGAAGGTGTCTGGATGAAGCAGTTCATGACAGATCTTGGAGTAGTGCCCAGTGCACTGAATCCAATGAACATGTTCTGTGACAACACTGGTGCCATTGCTCTGGCCAAGGAACCAAGGTTTCACAAGAGGACCAGACACATAAAGTGACGCTTCAACTCCATCCGGTATTACATCAAGGAGAAGGACATAAATATTTGCAAAGTGCACACGGATCTGAATGTTGCAGACCTGTTGACTAAACCTCTTCCAAGGGCTAAACATGATCAACACCAGAACTGCATGGGTGTTCGATTCATTACCATGTAAATCACATAGTTATGTGAACTAGATTATTGACTCTAGTGCAAGTGGGAGACTGTTGGAAATATGCCCTAGAGGCAATGAATAAAGTGTTTATTATTATATTTCCTTGTTCATGATAATCGTTTATTATCCATGTTATAATTGTGTTGGTTGGAAACACATTACATGTGTGGGTAAATAGATAACACACTGTCCCTAGTATGCCTCTAGTGAACTAGCTTGTTGATCAAAGATGGTTAAGGTTTCCTAGACATTGACATGTGATGTCATTTGATAACGGGATCTCATCATTAGGAGAATGATGTGATGGACAAGACCCAAACTACAAACGTAGCATATGATCGTGTCAGTTTATTGCTACTGTTTTCTGCATGTCAAGTATGTGTTCCTATGACCATGAGATCATGCAACTCACGGACATCGGAGGAGTTCCTTGTGTGTATCAAACGTCGCAACGTAACTGGATGACTATAAAGGTGCTCTACAGGTATCTCCGATGGTGTCTGTTGAGTTGGCATGGATCAAGACTGGGATTTGTTACTCCGTGTGACAGAGAGGTATCTCAGGGCCCACTCGATAATACAACATCACAATAAGCCTTGCAAGCAATGTGTCTAAGTGTTAGTCACGGGATCTTGTATTACGGAACGAGTAAAGGGACTTGCCAGTAACGAGATTGAACTAGGTATGGAGATACCGACGATCGAATCTCGGGCAAGTAACATACCGAAGAACAAAGGGAACATCATACGGGATTAACTGAATCCTTGACATAGAGGTTCGACCGATAAAGATCTTCGTAGAATATGTAGGAACCAATATGGGCATCCAGGTCCCGCTATTGGTTATTGACCGTAGAGGTGTCTCGGTCATGTCTACATAGTTCTCGAACCCGCAGGGTCTGCACACTTAAGGTTTGGTGACGTTTCGGTAGTATAGAGTTATGTATGGTGGTGAACGAAGGTTTTTCGGAGTCCCGGATGAGATTCCAGACGTCACGAGGAGCTCCGGAATGGTCCGGAGGTAAAGATTCATATATAGGAAGTCCTATTTTGGTCGTCAGAAAAGTTTTGGGCTCATCGGTAGTGTACCGGGAGACCACCGGGAGGGGTATTTCGACCCAAGAGGCTTCATGGGCTGTGGGAGAGTGAATATCAGCCCTTGGTGGGCTGGTGGAAACTCCTATAAAAGGCCCATGTGGCTGGAGAAGAAAACCCAATAGGAAAAGATGGAAAAAGGGGGAAAAAGGGCGAATCCTAGTCCTACTAGGATTGAAGGAGAGTCCTCATCTCCTAGTTGGTTCGACCGACTCATAGGAGCCTTGGCCCTTGCGCCAAGGCTCTCCTCCTCTCCTCCTATATATACTGGTGGATTTTAGGGTTTTGCACTAGTTTTTCAGCCACATGCTACTCGTTCCTCCAGTGCATAGTTTCTCCTCTAGATCGGATTTCTGCAGTGCTTAGGCGAAGCCCTGCCGGAATTGCTCCACCACCATCGCCGGAGCGCCGTCACGCTGTCGGAGTACTCTTCTTCCTCTCCGCTCTTTCTTGCTGGATCAAGACGGCGGAGATCGTCATCAAGTTGTATGTGTGCTGAACGCGGAGGTGTCGTCCGTTCGGCGCTAGATCGGAAGGATCGTGATCAAGTTCGTGGGATGGATCGTGATCAAGTTCGCGGGACAAATTATGATTGGATGGCAGGACGGATCGTGATTGGATCGCGGGACACACGGCGATTTGGATCGCGAAGACGTTCGACTACACCAACCGCGTTACTTAACGCTTCCCGCTTAGCAATCTATAAGGGTATGTAGATCCACTCTCCCTCATCACCATGGATAGATCTGCGTGTGCGTAGAAAAAATTTTGTTTTCCATGCAACGTTCCCCAACAGTTACTAGTCTAAGTTAGTATCTCCATAATGGATAGTAACATAGGGATAGTAACATAGAGCCTTTCATTTATTAGCTTATAGACTCATTTTGTCTTGGTATGCGCTATGTTACTCATAGAGGTAGTAATATGCTAAATTACTCAATTTCTCTCTCTTCTCATTAATTAGCTGACACATCATATTTTCTTCTTAGGTGGCATCTATGTTACTACCTATGTTACTCCTATTGTGACTAGTCTAACAACCATTGTGACTAGTCTAACAAAGTGTGGACTAAAAAGAAGACCACATAGGATCTAGCGTCCAACAAATTGCGATGGCTAGAGGAGCGAACGACACTCATTCGGTTTAAATAACTTTTTACAGGAAAAGCATAGGAACAAATATTCTAAAGGAAAATTTTCTATAGATGCATTCGGTTTGTAGGAAATGCTTACAGGAATTTTGTAGGAATACTATTCATTTTCTATGTTTTTGGAAGAATCTACATATCCACTCAAAGCTTTTTTTTTGTGGGAATGAGACAATACAAATTTTTAGGATGGCAAATGTCATCCTATCAACTTTTTGTACTATTCCTAAGTCTTATGTTTTGGTTTTCTCCAAACCAAATAAGGCTCAGTTTTATTTTCCATTTTGTTTCTGAGGTGGGCAAGGAGACCTGTGTTTAGACGATTTGCGCGACTCTGATAATCTGGTCATGAGCGGCTCATAAACATTTTTATGAACATACTTTTTTATGAACATGTGACAGGTTTAAAAGATCAAAACCATAAAAACTTGACCCCCCCTCCCCCGCCCCGCCCCACATACACACACACATATGTATAGATATTAGATACATAGACATATTTTATAAGGAAATGGTCAAATTGGTACATATGGTTATGAGAAAAAGTCATGTAGTCCAACATTGCTACAAAGAGAAGTCAGGCTTACCACTTGATTTTCGGATAGCATACATGGAACTGCAATAAAAGGAAGTGCTTGAGCTACCGGTTTATGTATTATATATTTTTCGTCCATTATATACATGGTTATGAGATCTGACTTGGTAAGGATGTCATCTGGCCATATCCACAGAAATATTGAAAGCAAAATAATGAGCTACTATTGGCTGAAGAGATGGGATATATTCGAAAACGAGACAACACGCGCAGACACGCTAACGGCACTATTCCGATCGACGCAGACCTGCTAACAAACCTGTGGACTAAATGTCAGAGAAGGAAACAAATCGTGCACTTAGCTCTCTGTACTGATACGTACTACACACAACAAAATCAGCGTAGGCATATTCTCCGGCCACATGCACGCATGCGCACATGGCGTATGGGCGTGTTGCATCACTAACGCATGGCGTATGGGCCTATTTTTATGTTTATGTTTATGTTCATAGTATTTTTGGTAAAAAAAAATAGATGTGATCATTGTCACACCAAAATGCTATACTTATTTTGGATATGATGAATTTTTTTGTCATGTTCATATGATGTTTTTTTTGTTCATAGAATATTTTTTTTGTTCATAGCATTTTTTGGTCCATGTATATATGTATGTGTATGTATGGATGGATGAATGGATGGATGTAACTCTAAGTTAAAATTTACCCCTCCCTGATAACTTCGACATGAGGAGGGACATGCATGAGAGAGAGGCGTCCGCTCACCCGACCAATTATCGAGGCCACCCAAACCCTAGAAGAAAGAGCGTCGTTGTCGATCTACCCCCTCCCCGATAACTTCGACATGAGGGGGGACGTCGTACATGCATGAATGAGAGAGGCGGTCCGCTCGTCCGACCAACTATCGAGGCCACTCAAACCCTAGAAGAAAGAGCGTCGTTGTCGATCTACCCCCTCCCCGATAACTTCGACATGAGGGGGGACGTCGTACATGCATGAATGAGAGAGGCGGTCCGCTCGTCCGACCAACTATCGAGGCCACTCAAACCCTAGAATAAAGAGCGTCGTTGTCAATCTACCCCCTCCCCGATAACTTCGACATGAGAGATATAACACCCATCATTTATTCACTGTGGGTCCCAAGTAAAGAAAACATCTTAGATTGTATCGCTAGACCAGTTTATTAAGATTCAGCGCAGTTCAACTTCTTGCAAAGTGTGCAATGAACATGAAAATGGATACATAACTAATAACAAATAACTCATATATCAATTAAGACTCAAGTAGTGGTTGCAGAAGATATAACAAAAACATCAACCCACTCAGTAGTAATATATTGAATCACTTACGGTTTAATGGTGCCATAAAAACAGATTGCTTGTCCACCATACGCAGAACATGCAAATATATCACGTTGTCTTCATAGCTCGAGCTCGTCGGCGATGCTTCGTGGCCAGCTTTAGTTTGGAGCCGTCTGTTGATGGAGCCAAAATTATTCATAGCTCGCCTTCCAATTTTAAGCCGATGGTTCTTTGCATCTTGCTCTCCTCGTGTTTGAAAAGTGTAAAACACACAAAACAAGCTTTCTTGAGATCTAAATCATACACAAGTCAAACAAACGGATCATGTGTCATCTTTGCAGCTCGAGCTCGTCGGTGATGCTTGATGGCTTCCTTCACTTTGGAGTTGCGTGTCGATGGAGATGGGCAAATTCGTAGCTTGCCTTCCAATTTTAAGATCCGGACGGTTCTTCACATATATTTCTCTCCTCATGGGTTTGAAAGGGTTAAAAACAAAAAAGAAAGATTTGCCGAGATCTAAACCATACGCAGATCAAACAAATAGATCATGTTGTCTTTGCAGCTCGAGCTCGTGGCGATCTTGTTTGTGGCCTGCTTCAGTTTGGGGATGTCCGTCGATGTAGACGAGCTTGTTCGTGGCTCTCCTTCCAATTTTATGACCAGTCTTCTTCGCATCTTGCTCCCGTCACATCCCTCACATGTTGGAAAGCATCAAAAAGAAAGAAAAAACTTGTCAACGTAGGAGGGGATCGACAAATTGACTATCACCCATTGTCGAAATATCAATGAGAGAGTGTCCATTATATATGCAACCACTTGGGAGATGAGAGTTATTGAAGAGAGACGAGGGATGTGAGATGTTCCCGAAGGAAGGATACATACCATTGTTTTAGGTTGTCGTTCCTACTCTCTCCTCCACTAAGACCTTGGTAATGTTGGAGGTGATGGGGAAGAACGGCCATCACTGACAGTGCAAATACCAGCGAGCAAGAGCCATCATATATGCAACCACTTGAGAGATGAGAGTTGTCAAAGAGCTCACTCGTCTCCTTCATGGGCGTGTCGAATCCCCTCAAGCAACGTCAGAGCACCCTCGCCTCCTCCTTGGGCGGCAACAGATGCCCTCACGGGCGTCAGTTTTATTGTGGAGTTGGGTGGTGAGAGCGAACAGGTACGTTTTTAGGGGAAGGTTTTCCGAGCAAAACGGCATTGCATTAGGACGTGCAAAGTGGGAGAAAGTCACCCTCTGAAGTGATGCCAATTTTACCCGGTTAATACGGAGGCCATCCAAATAGCTGAATTAGAGGCTTTCAATGGCAATTCCAAGTTCAAAGGCCGGATACGTAACATCCAAAATTAGAGTAAGTAAAATAATGAACTACTATTGCGAAAATGATGGGATATATTTGAAAACTAGACATCCGATGAGTTAGCGGTACTGTTCCGATGCAGACTGATGAGTATATCGATTAGTTAGGAAATATGAGATGGATTAGGATTTGTCCTGCTTTGTCTTGTACTCTAAATTGATCATTGTATTCCTATATATATGTCCACGAGGCTCCATCAATACAACAACTATTCCACCAATCCATCTCTCCTTTTCAACATGGTATCAAAGGGCTACCGCCTTCTATCCAAACAGTATACAATCATAATCTATCTATGTTTCCTAAACAATCACGATACTCAACAAGGAGGAAGTAGATGTATAGATATTAGATACATAGACATATTTTATTAGGAAATGGTCAAAATTAGTACATATGGTTATGAGAAAAAGGCATGTAGTCCAACACTGCTACAAAGAGAAGTCATGCGCGCTTACCACTAGATTTTCTGATAGCATACATGGAATTGCAATAAAAAGTGCTTGAGCTACCCGTCCATGTATTATTTTTCGGCCATTATATAGGGATTGGCTAGAACTCATCTAGCTGAGACATACCTATGGTCTCATTCACCTTAGTTTTCTTATTTTTAAGACAATCATTCACCTCTGCTGATGTTATCCTAGTTGTACTATGTTTCTTTTTCTTTTTGGGCTGGCCTAAGAGCATGGTTAGTAAGAGAGCCCGTTATTGGCTTCATTTCCGCATAAACCATGTGGTTTTTCATTCTGAAAATCATTTGTCAATTTTAAAATGTTCACGTACATGAGAAATATTCATCAAATATGAAGATGCTCGTGAATTTTAAAAAATGACCATGAATTCAAAAACCGTTGGTGAACTTTAAAAAATCATAAATGTTACAAAAAAAGTTCACGATTATTAAAAGTCATCAATTTGGGGGACAATAACAACTTCTCCAAACGTAAAGAGGCTTTAAAAAAATCTCATGATTTTCCAAAAGTAAGAATCAGAACCAAAAATAAAAAATATAACAAAATTCTTGAAACAATGCAGTTGCGACACCCCTTGAAATACATGCACTGACGACATGCCTTGAAAGCGTGCAGTTACAGCCCCTTGAAATACATGGAGTTGCGATATGTATTGAAAACATGCAGTTGCGACCCCCTCTTGAAAACATGCAGTTGTGACCCATCTTAAAAAGATATGCAGTTGCGACCTCTCTTGAAGAATATGCAGTTGTGACACCGCCTTAAAAACACGCAGTTGTGATCCACCTTGAAAACATGCCTTTGTGACATCTCTTGAAAAAATATGCAATTGCGACCCACCTTGAAAACATGCAGTTTCGACCCGACTTGAAAAAAGAAGCTGTTGCAGCTCCCTCTTGAAAACATGCGGTTGCAACCCCTCTTGAAAAGCATGCAATTGCGGTCCCTCTTAAATAACATGCAGTTGCGGCCCCTCTTGAAATTCGACCCGCCTTGAAATAAGATGCGGTTGTGCCCCACTCTTAAAAACATGCAGTTGCAGACCCTCTTAAAAAACATGCAGTTGCGAACCCTCTTAAAAAATATGCAATTGCAACCCCCTTAAAAACATGTAATTGTAGCGGGCATGGGTCGCCCCTCATATAGATGAGCCACGCATCGGTTGCTCCCGTGATAACGAACAAAGGCCATCACAAATCTTAGTGTGACGATCGGAGGGCTAGAAAAGTGAAGGGACCGTAATTAAAACTCAACTAGCTGAGTTTTAGCAAAACCGATAAAAAAAAGTTAAGAAAAAAAAGAAACAAGGAAAAAAAGTTTAATAAATAATAATACATTCAGATTTTAGAGAGTGATCCCTAAAATGTTAAATCAGATTTGAGTGAGTGAGTGGGGGAAATGGGAGAAAAAAAGCTTACAGACTTGTCTTGAATCTCTCGTTGCTGGTTGTGTTATGCACAGTGTGCTAACTTGAAACAAGACACATCCAGTCAAGATAGCTACCATTCCCATAAAAAAGCAACGAGAAAGGCACAACACAACCAGCTTCCCGCCCCCTGATACAAACGGGCCCAACAGCCTAGCGTGCATCGAGCAAAAAAAAGAAAGATCAGATAACAGCCTGCTCCCACATATCTCCACAAAAGCACGAATCTTGGCTTGCTTCCTGATCAGACGGTTGTTGACGTGAATGAGCCCATAGATAAAACTCAGCTAGCTGAGTTCAAGCAAATCCGCATTATATATATGGTTATGAGATCTGACTTGGTAAGGATGTCATCTGGCCATATCCACAGGAATAATGCAAGCAAAATAATGAGCTACTATTTGCTGAAAAGATGGGATATATTCGAAAACGAGACAACACGCGCAGACACGCTAACGGCACTATTCCGATCGACGCAGACCTGCTAACAAGCTGTGGACTAAATGTCAGAGAAGGAAACAAATTGCGGACTTAGCTCTCTGTACTGATACGTACTACACACATCAAAATCAGCGTAGGCATATTCTCCGGCCACACGCACGCACGCGCACATGGCGTATGGGCGTGTTGCATCACTAACGCATGGCCTTCGGTTTCTGATGCCTTGGAGCCGAACCTTCTTCCTCGCCGGGCACATCACGTCCACATATCATATGGCCAAATTTAAAGTCCGGACTGAAAAAAATGAAGGAACTGTGCAGCATATGTTGCAATGCGACCGGGACTCCGTAGAGAGTTGAAAACGCGCATGCCCCTGGGCTATAAGTAGTCCTGCCCAGTTGCCACCAACACAGTAGCAATAGCAAGCCAAGAGATCGAGAAGCCGATAGTGCAGATCGAGAAGCAAGTTATATACCCCAGTTAGCTCACAGACCATAATCATGGTCACGAGGTGCCATATTAGTAGTACGTCCATGAAGGGTCTTGTTGCTAGCCTTGCTATGGTCTACATCCTCCAGGCGTGCTTGATCAGCGCCGCCGCCGCCGCCGGCGGGCCGAGTAAGATGGTGAGGCTGGTGCCGGCGATGTACGTGTTCGGGGACTCGACGCTGGACGTCGGCAACAACAACTACTTGCCGGGGCCGAACGTGCCCAGGGCCAACATGCCCCTCAACGGCGTCGACTTCCCCGGCGGCGCCCGGGCGACGGGGCGGTTCAGCAACGGCTACCACGTCGCCGACTTCATCGGTACGTCCCTTGCTAGCTAGCTGGGGTAATTCATAACGGTTTAATATGCATGGTTGATCGTTTAACGTGCAGCCATGTATGCAGCAATAAAACTGGGACTGAAGGAGAGCCCGCCGGCGTATCTGTCGCTGGCACCACGCCCCGCCGCCCTGCTCCTCAGCGCCCTCGCTGCAGGCGTGAACTATGCTTCTGCCGGAGCCGGCATCCTGGACTCCACCGTAAGTTAACTTTGGCCCACGTTTTGCACGTGCATGTTACCAATAACCACGAGTTCCACACGCTGTGACGCACACATAAAGCTAATGCATTGCGTGCATGCATGCAGAACGCGGGGAACAACATCCCGCTGTCGAGACAGGTGCGGTACATGGAGTCAACCAAGGCCGCCATGGAGGCCAGTGTGGGCAAAGCCGCGGCGCGCGTCCTGCTCTCGAGGTCCTTCTTCCTCCTCAGCGTCGGCAGCAACGACCTCTTCGTCTTCGCGGCCGCGCAGCCAACGGGCGACGTCGCCGCGCTCTACGCCGCCCTCCTCTCCGGCTACTCCGCCGCCATCACGGTACCGGCCGTCCTAATCGTTGACTGATTTGCCAGGAGACGTACACGCTAGCCGTGCATGGTTCTAACTTCTAAGTTCTAACAAACCAAATATGTGCATGTGTAACGTGTGATGAAGGACTTGTACGCCATGGGCGCGAGGAAGTTCGGGATCATCAACATGGGGCTGCTCGGCTGCGTGCCGGCGGTGCGGGTGCTGAGCGCGGCGGGCGCGTGCAACGACGGGCTCAACCAGCTGTCGGCCGGCTTCAACGACGCGCTCAGGTCGCTCCTGGCCGGACTCGCCGCCCGGCTGCCGGGCCTCGACTACTCCCTCGCCGACAACTACAACCTCACGCTAGTCACCTTCGCCAACCCAGCGGCATCCGGTACGTACCTTGCTTCTTTTCCATGGATGCTTGACTTGCAGCAAGATAGATACCCAACTTCTCAAACGAAATTAAAAGTTTTAATGATGAGCAGTAGCAGCCAGCACTTGTATTAATCCCATGATTTGTTGGTGCCTACAGGGTACGTGAACATAGACAGCGCGTGCTGCGGGAGCGGAAGGCTGGGTGCGGAGAGCGACTGCCTGCCTAACTCCACGACGTGCGCCGACCACGACCGCTTCGTCTTCTGGGACCGGGGGCATCCCTCGCAGCGCGCCGGAGAGCTCAGCGCCGCCGCCTACTTCGACGGAGCGGCCGGGTTCACCGCGCCCATCAGCTTCGACCAGCTGGCCCGGAAGGTTTAGCTAGCTCAGCTAGACTGCTCCACACGCGCATGGAACTAGAGGCTGCTGGTGCTGGCTAGCTTAGCTAGACTGCTATTCGTGCACGTCGCGTTCATCTACTTATTATTTACAGATAAAGCTACAGACTATGGTTGATTGAATAGTCGCGCAACAGAGTAATTCAGAGTGTGTGGAAGCGAAATGTGTAAGGATAATCAGGAATCTGTTTCTGTTGTTGCACAGGAACAAATAATAAATAACGGATTAGGGCATCTTTACAGCGGACCCTCAATCGAAAAGTGCATGGACTGGATGAACCCATAAACATATGAACCCACTTAGAAAAAGTCATTTCTAATTACCCGGAAAATCTAAAAAAATATTCACACACACAACTTCACATTCTATGTATGCATAGAAATTTTCGTGAAAAAATAACTTTTTGTATGGCCTGTGCAAAAAAGACAAAAAAAAATGTCGTGGAATGCTATTCAGAAGCATCGAAGTTTGTCTTTTTTCGCGGAGGCAAAATAAAAAAAAAACACAAAACTTTCTGTCGCACACACATCTTACGAAGATGTATCTGTGGATTTTTTTTAAATTATTTTGACATTTGAAAACTCATTTCAAATATAAATGTGCGGGGCTTTGTCGGAGTCCGTTTATGCACTTGACCAATCACATGCATGTATGATCCCTTTCTCTCTCTTTCTCTCCTCCTAATCGTACATGCATGATTTCCCTCCTGTCTCTCCTTCCAAACAAACAATAAACCACAAATATCACACACCATGCATGGTCCCAGCCTATTTTCTCCTTCAAACCGGATACTTTATGATTAGGATTGGATGACTCCTTTTCACATCTTGTACCCAGACTAAATCTAGACATAAAAACATACATATATCAAAGACATTTGCAGGTCAGCTTTGAAGATGTCCTTAAAAAATAAAGTTTACGAAGCGGAATGACAGAAATTCACTTTGGCACATGGAGCATATGCTCAGGCCATTCAGAAAAAACATTTCAAATGATTGCTCCCTATCACACTAGTCCTGAGCCATCCAATCAAAATAATGGAGGTGGCCTCATCTTAGCCAGGGCCCACGCGTGGTTTGCTCCTTTGCTTCTTTTTTAGGAGAAGGTCATCATGACTAGTTTATTTAACTTCAAACCATAGTTACACCGTGTGTGAGAAATTTAACAATGAACTTCGGAGGCAACTCAAACCACTCTGGAGGTAAGTTTTCACGTCCCCACTCTGCTAGCACATGCGCAACTACATTCGACTTCCTATTGCAAAACTCGATACAAGCCTTCCTGAAACTCCAAAACTCACTATGACAAGCACATAGAACATGGGCTACAACCAAAGAATAGCCTTCTGAATTACATGCCTCACGTTCAAATTTTTCTCTCCATGGGTCTCTTTGTCCTTTAACCTTATTTGGTGGTTGGAGGAGATGTACTCGAGGTAGAGATGCCCCTGATTGAAAATTCTTGACAAAATGAAAATCCCAGGGAAATTCTGCATTGCCATTTGGGGGAAGCGGGGGAAATTTTGTTCACATTACTCCAACCGGTTGCATGACTCCTGAACCAGCACACCAGATCTCACCGACGTAGCTAGTAGCCGCCGTCAATGTTGTCTCTCACCAAACAACATATACAAGACCCAACCCATCGGATACATCAGAAGGGCTTGAGCCCTCGCCTTCTTGTTCCTTGATGAGGATAGGTTGGTATCGAGGACAGAGGAGGGGGTCAACCGATCGAGGTGGGGGCGAGGAAAGATCGAGTGAGACAACGATGGTTTGCGAACAAAGACAGAGCAAAAGAAAGTGGGAACTTCCCCCACGAGTCGTCAATGGCGCACGAGTGTTGCATGTGCATACCCAGATCGAGGAAAATGGCACACTTGACCAATGAAACTGACGTGGGTCCCATAATTGAGTCGCTAATCCTGCTTCAAACGTGACTTATTTTGCGTCGATCTAAAAGACATGAGTTTATTCAGATGCATAGGAAGCATAGTGTGCTAATGTTGGAAGCATGATTAATGTCTAACATAAACTTTGTTCAACATGTAGAAAGCATACATGTATTGCGAAAAGTAAAAATTTGGTTATTGCGTAGCGAAGCTTCATTTTGTGCACTGGAAGCAAGAGAGAGAACCGTTGAATAGAAAGGTAGTGAGGTATTGAACCACACATGTGGGGCGTAACAAATACATGTGTTTGTTGGAAATATGCTCTAGAGGCAATAATAAATTAGTTATTATCATATTTCCTTGTTCATGATAATCGTTTATTATCCATGCTGTAATTGTATTGATCGGAGACTCAGATGCATGTGTGGATACATAGACAAAACCATGTCCCTAGTATGCCTCTAATAGACTAGCTCGTCGATCAAAGATGGCTATGATTTCCTAGTCATGGACATGAGATGTCATTTGATAACGGGATCACATCATTAGAAAAATGATGTGATGGACAAGACCCAAACTACAAACATAGATATGATCGTGTCAGTTTATTGCTATTGTTTTCTGCATGTCAAGTATATGTTCCTATGACCATGAGATCATGCAACTCACTGGCACCGGAGGAGTGCCTTGTGTGTATCAAACGTCGCAACGTAATTGGGTGACTATAAAGGTACTCTACAGGTATCTCTGAGGGTGTTTGTTGGATTGGCATGGATCAAGACTGGGATTTGTTACTCCGTGTGACGGAAAGGTATCTCAGGGCCCACTCAGTAATACAACATCACAATAAGCCTTGCAAGCAATGTGACAAAGTGTTAGCCACGTGATCTTGTATTACGGAACGAGTAAAGAGACTTGCCGGTAACGAGGTTGAACTAGGTATGCAGATACCGACGATTGAATCTCGGGCAAGTAACATACCGATAAACAAAGGGAACATCATACGGGATTAACTGAATCCTTGACATAGAGGTTCAACCGATAAAGATCTTCGTAGAATATGTAGGAACCAATATGGGCATCTAGGTCCCGCTATTGGTTATTGACCGTGGAGGTGTCTCGGTCATGTCTACATAGTTCTCGAACCCGCAGGGTCTGCACACTTAAGGTTTGGTGACGTTTCGGTAGTATAGAGTTATGTATGGTGGTGACCGAAGGTTGTTCGGAGTCCCGGATGAGATCTCGAACATCACGAGGACCTCCAGAATGGTCCATAGGCAAAGATTGATATATAGGAAGTCCTGTTTTGGTCACCGGAAAGGTTTTGGGCTCATCGGTAGTGTACCGGGAGTGCTGGTAGTGTACCGGGGGACATCGGGAGGGGTATTTCAACCCAAGAGGTTGCATGTGCTGTGGGAGGATGAGTACCAGCCCTTAGTGGCCTGGTGGAAGTCCCACAAGAGCCCCATGCGGCTGGAGTTGAAGAAGAAGGAAAAAAACCAAGGTGGAAAGAGTTTTCAAGTAGGAAAGGAGGAATCCTAGTCCTACTAGGATTGGAGGAGGATTCCTCTTTTCTTCCTTGCGCAAGAGGCAAAAGGGCTGCCCCTTGTGCGCCAGCCTCCTCCCTCTCTCCTCCTATATATACTAGAGGTTTTGAGGGTTTTGACACATAGAAAACAGCCACGTGCTGCCTCTCCTCTAAATCATAGTTTCTCCTCTAGATCGGCTTTCAGCGGTGCTTAGGCAAAACCCTGTTGGAATAGCTCCACCACCATCGCTGCAACGCCGTCGCGCTGCCGGAGAAATCTTCTAACTCTCCGCTCCCTCTTGCTGGATCAAGAAGGCGGAGATCGTCATCGAGTTGTACGTGTGCTAAACGCGGAGGTGTCGTCCGTTCGGTGCTAGATCGGAAGGACAGTGATCAAGATCGCGAGACGATTCGTGATTGGATCGCGGGACGGATCGTGATGGGATCATGGGACGGATCATGATGTGATCACGGGACGGATCGTGATGAGATCGCGGGACGGATCGTGATGAGATCGCGGGACGGATTGTGATGGGATCGCGGGACGCTCGGCGATTTGGATCGCGAACACGTTCGACTACATCAACCGCGTTTCTTAACGCTTCCCGCTTAGCAATCTACAACGGTATGTAGATCCACTCTCCCTCTCATAGATGCTCATCACCATGGATAGATCTTGCGTGCGCGTAGGAATTTTTTGTTTCCTATGCAACGTTCCCCAACAGTGGCATCAGAGCTAGGTCTATGTGTAGATGAGATCTCGAGTAGAACACAAAGAGTTTGTGGGTGTTGATGCTTAGATTGCTTCCTCCCTTGGTCGTGTTTTGGTTCAACGGTATTGTGGGATGCTGGACCAACCTTACTCCTACGCTTACAAGAGACCGGTTCCATCGACTGACGTATAACCTCGTTGAACAAAGATGGTTGGCGGGTGTCTGTTTCTCCTACTTTAGTTGGATCGGATTCGACTAAGGCGGTCCTTGAGAAGGTTGAAAAGCAACTTATGTATCACCGTTGTGGTTTATGCGTAGGTGAGAATTGTTCTTGCTAGATACCCGTAGCAGCCACGTAAAACATGCAACAACAATTGGAGGACGTCTAACTTGTTTTTGCATGGTATGTTGTGATGTGATATGGCCAATTACATGATGAGATATATGTGATGTATGAGATGATCATGTTTTGTATAGAATATCATGACTTGCATGTCGATGAGTACGGCAACCGGCAGGAGCCATAGGGTTATCTTTAATTATTGTATGACCTGCGTGTCAATCATTAAGCACTATGTAATGCTTTACTTTATTGTTAAACGGTAGCAATAGTAGTAGAAGCATGCAGGGCGCGACAACCCCGATGGTGACACGTTGATGGAGATCATGGTGTCATGCCGGTGACGATGGAGATCATGCCGGTGCTTTCAAGATGGAGATCAAAGCACAAGTTCATGGCCATATCATGTCACTTATGATTTGCACGTGATGTTAATCCTTTTATGCACCTTGTTTTGCTTAGGACGACGGTAGCATTATAAGGTGATCCCTCACTTAAATTTCAAGATGAATTGTGTTCTCCCCGAGTGTGCACCATTGCGAAAGTTCGTCGTGTCGAGACACCACGTGATGATCGGGTGTGATAGACTCTATGTTCACATACAATGGGTGCAAGCCAGTGTTGCACATGCAGAACACTCGGGTTAAACTTGACGAGCCTAGCATGTATAGACATGGCCTCGAAACACAAGAGTCTGAAAGGTCGAACATGAGTCATATAGTAGATATGATCAACATGATGATGTTCACCATTGAAACCACCTCAACTCACGTGATGATCGGACTTGAGTTGGTGAATTTGGATCATGAATCACTCGAATGACCGGAGGGATGTCAATTTGATTGGGAGTTCTTAAGTAATATGATTAATTGAACTCATTGTCATGAACATAGTCAGTAGTGTCTTTGCAAATTATGTTGTAGATTACTAGCTCGTGTTGTAGCTCCCTTGAATTTCTATATGTTCCTAGAGAAATTGAGTTGAAAGATGATGGTAGCAATATTGCAGAATGGGTCCGTGATGTGAGGATTGTCCTCATTGCTGCACAGAAGGCTTATGTCCTTAATGCACCGCTCGGTGCGCCAACCCCTCTAGCGTCGTCTGTATATGTTATGAACATCTGACGGGCACTTTCAGATGGCTACTTGATAGTTTAGTGCGTCATGCATTACGTCTTAGAGTTGAGGCTCCAAAATGTTTTCAACGTCACGGAACATATGAGATGTTCTAAGAGCTGAAATTGGGATCTCAGGCTCGTGCCCGTGTTGTGAGATATGAGATCTCCAACAAGATTCTTTGCGGGCAAGATGAAGGAGAATAGCTCAATCGTTGAGCATGTGCTCAGATTGTCTGGATGCTACAATCGCTTGAATCGAATGGGAGTTGATCTTCCAGATAAGATAGTGATTGACATAGTTCTCTAGGTCACTATCACTAAGCTACTAGAACTTCGTGATGAACTATAGTTATGCCAGGGATGGAAATGATGATCCCTGAGCTATTCGCGATGTTTGACACCGCGAAGGTAGAAATCAAGAAGGAGCATCAAGTGTTGACAGTTAATGAAACCACTAGTTTCGAGAAGGGCAAGGGCTAAGAGGGAAACTTCATGGATGGCAAGACAGATGCTGCTCCAATAAAGAAACCCAACGTTGAACCCAAACCCGAGACTAAGTACTTCTATTATGAGGAGAATGGTCGCTGAAGTGGGACAACCCTAGATACTTGGTAGATAAGAAGGCTGGCAACGTCAACATAAGTATATTTGATATACGTGTTATTGATGTGTATCTTGCTAGTACTCCTAGTAGCACCTGGGTATTGGATACCAGTTCGGTTGCTAAAAGTTACTAACTCGAAATAAAAGCTGCAAAAAAGAAAAAAACGGAGATTGGTTAAGTGTGAGGTGACGATGTGTGTTGGAAATGTTTCCAAGGTTGATGTGATCAACATCGCACGCTCTCTCTACCTTCGGGATTAGTGACGAACCTAAATAAATGTTATTTGGTGTTTGCGTTGAGCATGAACGTGATTAGATCATGTTTATTGCAACACGGTTATTAATTTAAATTAGAGAATAATGGTTATTTTGTTTACATGAATAATACCTTCAATGGTCATGCACCTAGTGAGAATGGTTTGTTGAATCTTGATCGTCCTAATACACATGTTCATAACATTGATGGCAAAAGATACAAAGTTAGTAATCATGGTACCACATACTTGTGGCACTGCCGCTAAATGTCATATTGGTATAAATCGCATGAAGAAACTCCATGCTGATGGATTTTTGGACTCATTCGATTTCGAATCGGTTGAGACATGCAAACCATGCCTCTTGGGCAAGATGACTAAAACCCCGTTTTCTGGCTTGATGGAACGGGCAAGTGACTTATTGGAAATGATACATATTGATGTATACGGTCCAATGAGTGTTGTAGCGTGTGGTGGATATTGTTGTTTTCTTACCTTCACTGATGATTTGAGTAGATATAGTGTATATTTACTTGATGAAACACAAGTCTGAATCGTTTGACAAGTTCAAGCAAATTCAGAGTGAAGTTTGATATCATCGTGATGAGAAGATAAAATATCTGTGATATGATCGTGGAAGTGAATATCTGAGTTACGAGTTTGGCATACAACTTAAGACAATGTGAAAAGTTGTTTCACAACTCACGCCACCTGGAACACCATAGTGATGGTGTGTCCGAACATCGTAGTCGTGCTCTATTGGATATGGTGCGAACTATGATGTCTCTTATCGTTTTGCCACTATCGTTTTGGGGTTATGCATTAGAGACAACTACATTCACTTTAAATAGGGCACCATCTAAATCCGTTGAGATGGCACCATATGAATTATGGTTTGATGGAAACCTAAGTTGTCGTTTCTTAATGTTTGGGGCTGCGACGCTTATGTGAAAAAGGTTTTCACCTAATGAGCTCGAACCCAAAGCGGACAAATGCATCTTCATAGAATACCCTAAGAAAAGTTGGGTAAACCTTCTATCTTAGATCCAAGCATATAATGTTTGTTGCTAAAACTAGGTCCTTTCTTGAGAAAAAGTTTCTCTCGAAAGAATTGAGTGGGAGCAAGATAGAACTTGATGAGGTTGTTCAACCTTTGTTTCAACCAGAGAGTAGCGCAGCGCAAGAAGATGTTTCTGTGAAGCCTACGTTAGTTGACGAGGAAGTTAATGATGATGATCATGAAGCTTCGGATCAAGTTACTATCGAACCTCGTAGGTCGACAAGGATGCGTATTGCTCCTAAGTGGTACGACAACCCTGACTTGGAGGTCATGTTGTTGGACAAACGATGAACCTACAAGCTACGGAGAAGCGATGATGGGCCCGGATTCCGACAAATGGTTAGAGGCCATGAAATCCGAGAAAGGATCCATGTATGAAAACCAAGTATAGACTTTGGTAGACTTGCTCGTCGGACGGCAGGTCATCGAGTACAAATGGACCTTTGAGATGAAGACAGACGCTGATGGTAAATGTCACCATTTATAAAAGCTCGACTTGTCGCAAAGAAGTTTCCGACAAGTTCAAGGAGTTGACTACGATGAGACTTTCTCACTTGTAGCGATGCTAAAGTCTGTTGGAATTAGGTTAGTGGTTGCTGCATTTTTCAATTATGAAAAATGGCAGATGGATGTCAGAACATCATTTCCTTAATGTTTTACTTGAGGAAAGGTTGTATGTGATACAACCAGAAGGTTTTGTCAGTCCTAAGGATGCTAAGAGGTGTGCGAGCTCTAGCAATCCTTCTATGGGCTGGAGCGAGCATCTCGGAGTTGGAATATACGCTTTGATGAGGTGATCAAAGTTTTTGAGTCTATACAAAGTTTATGAGAAACTTGTATTTACAATAAAGTGAGTGGGAGCACTATAGAGTTTCTGGTAAGCATATGTGGTTGACATATTGTTGATCGAAAATGATGTAGAAGTTCTGGAAAGCATAAAGGGTTGTTTGAAAAGATTTTTTCAAAGGAAGACCTAGATAAAGCTACCTAATTGTTGAGCATCAAGATCTATAGAGATAGATCAAGATGCTTGATGAGACTTTCAATGAGTACATACCTTGACAAGATTTTGAAAGAGTTCAAAATGGATCAGTCAGAGAGAAGTGTTCTTGCCTGGTTTGTAAGGTGTGAAGTTGAGTGAGACTCAAAGCTCTACCACGGTAGAAGAAAGAGAAAGGACGAATGTCGTCCCCTATGCCTTAGCCATAGGCTCTGTATAGTATGGCATGCTGTGCACCGCACCTGTGTGTGCCTTGCCATGAGTCTGTCAAGGGGTACAAGAGTGATCCAGGAGTGGATCACTGGACAACGGTCAAGATTATCCTTAGTAACTAAAAGACTAAGGAAATGTTTCTCAATTATGGAGGTGATAAAGAGTTCATCGTAAAGAGTTACGTTGATGCAAGCTTTAACACCAATCCGGATGACTCTTAGTAGCAATCCGTATACGTATAGTGGAGCAGCCATTTGGAATAGCTCCAAGTGGAGTGTAGTGGCAGTGTTTACGGTTTGACATAGAGATTTGCAAAGTGCACACGGATCTAAATGTTGCAGACCCGTTGACTAAACCTCTTCCAAGGGCTAAACATGATCAACACCAGAACTGCATGGGTGTTCGATTCATTACAATGTAAATCACATAGTGATGTAAACTAGATTATTGACTCTACTGCAAGTGGGAGACTGTTGGAAATATGCCCCAGAGGCAATAATAAATTAGTTATTATCATATTTCCTTGTTCATGATAATCGTTTATTATCCATGCTATAATTGTATTGATTGGAGACTCAGATGCATGTGTGGATACATAGACAAAACCATGTCCCTAGTATGCCTCAAATAGACTAGCTCGTTGATCAAAGATGGCTATGGTTTCCTAGACATGGACATGAGATGTCATTTGATAACGGGATCACATCATTAGGAGAATGATGTGATGGACAAGACCCAAACTACAAACATAGCATATGATCGTGTCAGTTTATTGCTACTATTTTCTACATGTCAAGTATCTGTTCCTATGACTATGAGATCATGCAACTCACTGGCACCGGAGGAGTGCCTTGTGTGTATCAAACGTCGCAACGTAAATGGGTGACTATAAAGGTACTCTACGGGTATCTCCGAGGGTGTATGTTGGATTGGCATGGATCAAGACTGGGATTTGTTACTCCGTGTGACGGAGAGGTATCTTAGGGCCCGCTCGGTAATACAACATCACGATAAGCCTTGCAAGAAATGTGACAAAGTGTTAGCCACGGGATCTTGTATTACGGAACAAGTAAAGAGACTTGCTGGTAACGAGATTGAACTAGGTATGCAGATACCGATGATCAAATCTCGGGCAAGTAACATACCGATAAACAAAGGGAACATCATACGGGATTAACTGAATCCTTGACATAGAGGTTCAACCAATAAAGATCTTCGTAGAATATGTAGGAACCAATATGGACATCCAGGTCCTGCTATTGGTTATTGACCGTGGAGGTGTCTCGGTCATGTCTACATAGTTCTCAAACCCGCAGGGTTTGCACACTTAAGGTTCGGTGACGTTTTGGTAGTATAGAGTTATGTATGGTGGTGACCGAAGGTTTTTCGGAGTCCCAGATGAGATCCCGGACGTCACGAGGAGGTCTGGAATGGTTCGGAGGTAAAGATTGATATATAGGAAGTCCTGTTTTGGTCACCGGGAAGGTTTCGGGCTCATCGGTAGTGTACCGGGAGTGCCGATAGTGTACCGGGGGACCATCGGGAGGGGTATTTCGACCCAAGAGGCTACATGGGCTATGGGAGGATGAATACCAGCCCTTAGTGGGCTGGTGAAAGTCCCACAAGAGGCCCATTCGGTTGGAGGTGAAGGAGAAGGACAAAACCAAGGTGGAAAGAGTTTCCAAGTAGGAAAGGAGGAATCCTAGTCCTACTAGGATTGGAGGAGGATTCCTCCTCTCCTCCTTGCGCAAGAGGCAGAAGGGCTGGCCCTTGTGTGCCAGCCTCCTCCCTCTCTCCTCCTATATATACCAGAGGTTTTGAGGGTTGTGACACATAGAAAACGGCCACGTGCTGCCTCTCCTTTAAATCGTAGTTTCTCCTCTAGATCGGCTTTCAACGGTGCTTAGGAGAAGCCCTGCTGGAATAGCTCCACCACCATCGCCGCAACGCCGTCGCGCTGCCGAAGAACTCTTCTACCTCTCCGCTCCCTCTTGTTGGATCAAGAAGGCGGAGATCGTCATCGAGTTGTACGTGTGCTGAACGCGGAGGTGTTGGAAATATGCCCTAGAGGCAATAAATAAAGTGTTTATTATTGTATTTCCTTGTTCATGCTAATCGTTTATTATCCATGCTATAATTGTATTAATTGTAAACATGGATACATGTGTGGATACATAGACAAACACAATGTCCCTAGTATGCCTCTAGTGAACTAGCTCGTTGATTGAAAGATGGTTAAGGTTTCCTAGCCATGGACATGAGATGTCATTTGATAACGGGATCACATCATTAGGAGAATTATGTGATGGACAAGACCCAAACTACAAACGTAGCTTATGATCGTGTCAGTTTATTGCTACTGTTTTCTGCATGTCAAGTATATGTTCCTATGACCATGAGATCATGCAACTCACAGATATCGGAGGAGTACCTTGTGTTTATCAAACGTCGCAACGTAACTGGGTGACTATAAAGGTGCTCTACAGGTGTCTCCGAGGGTGTCTGTTGAACTAGGTATGGAGATACTGATGATCGAATCTCGGGCAAGTAACATACCGAAGAACAAAGGGAACATCATACGGGATTAACTGAATCCTTGACATAGAGGTTCGACCGATAAAGATCTTCGTAGAATACGTAGGAACCAATGTGGACATCCAGGTACCGCCATTGGTTATTGACCATAAAGGTGTCTCGGTCATGTCTACATAGTTCTCGAACCCGCAGGGTGTGCACACTTAAGGTTTGGTGACGTTTCGGTAGTATAGAGTTATGTATGGTGGTGATCGAAGGTTGTTCAGAGTCCTGGATGAGATCCTGGACGTCACGAGGAGCTCCGGAATGGTCCGGAGGTAAAGATTCATATATAGTAAGTCCTGTTTTGGTCGCCGGAAAAGTTTCGGGCTTATCGGTAGTGTACCGGGAGTGCCGAGAGTGTACCCGGAGACCTCCGGGAGGGGTATTTCGACCCAAGAGGCTTCATGGGCTGTGGGAGAGTGAATATCAGCCCTTAGTGGGCTGGTGGAAACTCCCACACAAGGCCCATGTGGCTGGAGAAGAAAACCCAAAAGGAAAAAGGTGGAAAAAGGGAAAAAGGGAAAAAAAGGATGAATCCTAATCCTACTAGGAGTGGAGGTGGGCTCCTCCTCTCCTAGTTCGGCCGAAGCCTAGGAGGCTTGGAGGCCAAGCTGCCTCCTCTCCTCCTCTCCTCCTATATATACTCGTGGTATTGAGGGGTTTTGCACTAGATTTTCAGCCACGTGCTACCCGTTCCTCCAGTGCATAGTTTCTCCTATAGATCGGTTTTCGGCAGTGCTTAGGCGAAGCCCTACCGGAATTGCTCCACCACCATCGCTGGAGCGCTGTCAGGCTGTCGGAGAACTCTTCTTCCTCTCCACTCCTTCTTGCTGGATCAAGACGATGGAGATCATCATCAAGCTGTATGTGTGCTGAACGCGGAGGTGTCGTCCGTTCGGTGCTAGATCGGAAGGATCGTGATCAAGTTCGTGAGACGGATCGTGATCAAGTTCGTGGGACGGATCGTGATCGGATCGAGGGACGGATCGTGATTGGATCGTGGGACGGATCGTGATTGGATCACGGGACACACGGCGATTTGGATCGCGAAGACGTTCGACTACACCAACCGCATTTCTTAACGCTTCCCACTTAGCGATCTACAAGGGTATGTAGGTCCACTCTCCCTCTCGTATCTGCTCATCACCATGGATAGATCTTCGTGTGCGTAGGAAAATTTTTGTTTCCCATTCAACGTTTCCCAACAGTGGCATCATGAGCTAGGTCTATGTGTAGATGAGATCTCGAGTAGAACACAAAAGGTTTGTGGGCGTTGATGCTTAGATTGCTTCCTCCCTTGGTCGGATTTTGGTTCGGCGGTATTGTGAGATGAAGCGGCCCGGACCAACATTACTCGTACGCTTACGAGAGACCGGTTCCCTCGACGCAACTTGTTGCCTAGATGGCTTGCGGGTGGCAGTTTCTCTCACTTTAGTTGGATCGGATTCAACAAAGGCGGTCCTTGAGAAGGTTGAAAAGCAAATTATGTATCACCGTTGTGGTTTATGTGTAGGTGAGAATCGTTCTTGCTAGAAACCCATAGCAGCCACGTAAAACATGCAACAACAATTAGAGGACGTCTAACTTGTTTTTGCAGGGTATGGTGTGATGTGATATGGCCACTTACATGATGTGATATATGTGATGTATGAGATGGTCATGTGATGTATAGAATTTCACGACTTGCATGTCGATGAGTACGACAACCGGCAGGAGCCATAGGGTTGTCTTTAATTATTGTATGACCTGCGTGTCAATCATTAAGCGCTATGTAATGCTTTACTTTATTGCTAAACGGTAGCAGTAGTAGTAGAAGCATGCAGGGCGTGACAACCTTGATGGCAACACATTGATGGAGATCAAGATGATTGAGATCATGGTGTCGTGCCGGTGACGATGAAGATCATGTCGGTGCTTTCAAGATGGAGATCTAAAGCACAAGTTCATGGACATATCATGTCACTTATGAATTGCATGTGATGTAATCCTTTTATGCACCTTGTTATTCTTAGTACGACGGTAGCATTATAAGTTGATCCCTCACTTAAATTTGAAGATAAAATTGTGTTCTCCCCGAGTGTGCACCGTTGCGAAAGTTCGTCGTGTTGAGACACCACGTGATGATCGGGTGTGATAGACTCTACGTTCACATACAACGGGTGCAAGCCAGTGTTGCACGCGCAGAACACTCGGGTTAAACTTGACGAGCCTAGCATGTACAGACATGGCCTCGGAACACAAGAGACCGAAAGGTCGAACATGAGTCATATAGTAGATATGATCAACATAATGATGTTCACCATTGAAGCCACCTCAACTCACGTGATGATCGGACTTGAGTTGGTGGATTTGGATCATGTGACACTCAGATGACCTGAGGGATGTCAATTTGAGTGGGAGCTTTAGTAATTTGATTAACTAAACTCATTATCTTGAACAATAATCTAAGTGAACTTTGCATATTTATGTTGTAGATCAATGGCTCGCGCAGTAGCATCCCTGAATTTTAATGCGTTCCTAGAGAAAGCTAAACTGAAAGATGATGGAAGTAACTTTGTTGACTGGGCCCGTAATCTGAGGATTATCCTCATGGCTTCCCAGAAATCATATGTCCTTGATGCACCGCTTGGTGACCAACCAGAAGACATGACCTCCGAAGACGTTAAGAACGCTTGGGAGGCACGTACTGGAGATTACTCAATAGTTCAGTGTGCCATATTGTATGGCTTAGAACCGGGACTTCAAAGACGTTTTGAACGTCATGGAGCATATGAGATGTTCCAGGAGTTGAAGTTTATCTTTCAGAAGAACGCCCGGATCGAGAGGTATGAAACCTCCGATAAGTTCTATGCTTGCAAGATGGAGGAGAACGGGTCTATTAGTGAACATATACTCAGGATGTCTGGGTATTCAACTCGTCTAGCGGAGTTGGGAATTGCCCTTCCGCCAGAGGCGATCACTGACAGAGTTCTTCAATCACTGCCACCTAGTTACAAGAGCTTTGTGATGAACTATAACATGCACAGGATGAACAAGTCAGTCGCCGAGCTGTTTGCGATGCTAAAAGTCGCTGAGTCTGAAATCCAGAAAGAACATCAAGTGTTGATGGTCAATAAAACCACTAGTTTCAAGAAAAATGGCAAAGTCAAGGGCAAGGGCAATAAGGGTAAAACCAAGAAGGATGGCAAAGCAGTTGCTACTCCTGCAAAGAAGCCCAAGCATAGACCCAAGCCAGAAACTGAGTGCTTTCATTGCAAAGGAACTGGTCACTGGAAGCGGAACAACCCCAAGTACCTGGCTGACAATAAGGCAGACAACGACAAACAAGGTATATATGATATACATGTTATTGATGTGTACCTTACTAGCTCTCGTAGTAGTGCTTGGGTATTTGATACCGGTTCGGTTGCTCACATTTGCAACTCAAAGCAGGAACTACGGAATAAAATAAGGCTGGCAAAGTACGAAGTGACGATGCGCGTGGGAAATGGTTCCAAGGTTGATGTGATCGCCATCAACACGCTCTCTCTTCGATTACCATTGGGATTAGTGATGAACCTGAATAATTGTTATTTAGTGCCTGCGTTAAGCATGAACATTATATCTGGATCTTGTTTATTGTGAGACGGTTACTCATTTAAATCAGAGAATAAAGGTTGTTCTATTTATATGAGTAATATCTTTTATGGTCATGCACCCAATGTTAGGGGTTTATTCATATTGAATCTTGATAGTGATGACACACATGTTCATAACATTGATGCCAAAAGATGTAGAATTGATAATGATAGTACCACTTTCTTGTGGCACTGTCGTTTAGGTCATATTGGTGTAAAACGCATGAGGAAGCTCCATGCTGATGTACTTTTGGAGTCACTTGATTTTGAATCACTTGACACATGTGAACCATGCCTCATGGGCAAGATGACTAAAACGCCATTCTCTGGAACAATGGAACGGGCGAGTGACTTATTGGAAATCATACACACTGATGTGTGCGGTCCAATTAATGTTACAACGCGTGGTGGATATCGTTATTTTCTCACCTTCACTGATGACTTAAGTAGATATGAGTATATTTACTTAATGAAACACAAGTCTGAAACGTTTGAAAAGTTCAAGCAATTTCAGAGTGAAGTTGAGAATCATCGTAACAAGAAGATTAAGTTCCTGCGATCTGATCGAGGAGGTGAATATCTGAGTTATGAGTTTGGTAGTCACTTAAGACAGTGTGGAATTGTTTCACAGTTGACACCGCCCGGAACACCATAGCGTAATGGTGTGTCCGAACGTCGTAATCGAACCTTATTAGATATGGTGCGTTCTATGATGTCTCTTGCTGATTTGCCACTATCGTTTTGGGGTTATGCATTAGAGACAGCTGCATTCACTTTAAATAGGGCACCATCAAAATCCGTTGAGACGACGCCATATGAACTGTGGTTTGGCAAGAAGCCAAAGTTGTTGTTTCTTAAAGTTTGGGGATGTGATGCTTATGTCAAAAAGCTTCAGCCTGAAAAGCTGGAACCCAAAGCAGAGAAATGCGTCTTCATAGGATACCCGAAAGAGACAGTCGGATATACCTTCTATCTCAGATCCAAAGGCAAAGTGTTTGTCGCTAAAAACGGAACATTTCTTGAGAAAGATTTTTCTCTCGAAAGAATTGAGTGGGAGGAAAATAGAGCTTGATGAGGTTATTGAACCTTTACTTCAACCAAAAAGTAGCGCAACACAGAAAGATGTTTCTGTGGAACCTACGATGGTAGAAGAGGAAGTTAATGATGATGATCATGAAGCTTCGGATCAAGCATCTATTGAACCTCGTAGGTCGACAAGGCTGCGTACTACCCCTGAGTGGTACGACAACCCTGTCTTGGAGGTCATGTTGTTGGACAACAATGAACCTACGAGCTATGGAGGAGCAGTGATGGGCCCGGATTCCGAGAAATGGTTAGAGGCCATGAAATCCGAGATGGGATCCATGTATGAAAACAAAGTATGGACTTTGGTAGTATTACCTGAAGGGCGAAAGGCCATTCAGAACAAATGGATCTTTAAGAAGAAGACAGACGCGGACGGTAATGTCACCGTCTATAAAGCTTGACTTGTGGCAAAGGGTTTTTCATAAGTTCAAGGAGTTGACTACGATGAGACTTTCTCACCCGTAGCGATGCTTAAGTCTATCAGAATCATGTTAGCAACAACTGCCTATTTCGACTATGAAATTTGGCAGATGGATGTAAAAACAGCGTTCCTCAACGGTTTTCTTGAGGAAGAGTTGTATATGATGCAACTCAAAGGTTTTGTCGATCCATAGAATGCTGACAAAGTTTGCAAACTCCAGCGATCCATTTATGGACTGGTGCAAGCATCTCGAAGTTGGAATAAGCGCTTTGATGAGGTGATCAAAGCGTTTGAGTTTATACAAGTTTACGGAGAAGCTTGTATTTACAAGAAAGTGAGTGGGAGCTCTATAGCGTTTTTAGTATTATATGTGGATGACATATTGCTGATTGGAAACAATATAGAAATGCTGGAAAGCGTGAAGGAATATTTGAACAAGAGTTTTTCAATGAAGGACCTAGGAGAAGCTGCTTTTATATTAGGCATTAAGACCTATAGAGATAGATCGAGACGCTTAATAGCACTTTCACAGAGCACATACCTTGATAAAGTTTTGAAGAAGTTCAAAATGGAACAATCCAAGAAGGGGTTCTTGCCTGTATTACAAGGTGTGAAGTTGAGTAAGACTCAATGCCCAGTAACTGCAAAAGATAGAGAAAAGATGAGTGTCATCCCCTATGCTTCAGCCATAGGCTCTATCATGTATGCAATGCTATGCACAAGACCCGATGTCAGCCTTGCCATAAGTATGGCCGGAAGGTTTCAAAGTGATCTTGGAATGGAGCACTGGCAAGCGGTCAAGAATATCCTTAAGTACCTGAAAAGGACTAAGGAAATGTTTCTCGTTTATGGAGGTGATGAAGAGCTCGTCGTAAAGGGTTACGTCGATGCAAGCTTTAACACTGATCCGGATGACTCTAAGTCGCAAACCGGATATGTATTTATTCTTAATGGGGGAGCGGTAAGCTGGTGCAGTTCCAAGCAAAGCGTGGTAGCTGATTCTACGTGCGAAGTGGAATACATCGCAGCCTCGGAGGCGGCGAAGGAAGGTGTCTGGATGAAGCAGTTCATGACAGATCTTGGAGTAGTGCCCAGTGCACTGAATCCAATGAACCTGTTCAGTGACAACACTGGTGCCATTGCTCTGGCCAAGGAACCAAGGTTTCACAAGAGGACCAGACACATAAAGCGACGCTTTAACTCCATCCGCGATTACATCTTGGAGAAAGACATAAATATTTGCAAAGTGCACATGGATCTGAATGTTGCAGATCCGTTGATTAAACCTCTTCCAAGGGCTAAACATGATCAACACCAGAACTGCATGGATGTTCGATTCATTACAATGTAAATTACATAGTGATGTGAACTAGATTATTGACTCTAGTGCAAGTGGGAGACTGTTGGAAATATGCCCTAGAGGCAATAAATAAAGTGTTTATTATTGTATTTCCTTGTTCATGATAATCGTTATATTATCCATGCTATAATTGTATTAATTGGAAACATGGGTACATGTGTGGATACATAGACAAACACAATGTCCCTAGTATGCCTCTAGTCAACTAGCTCGTTGATTGAAAGATGGTTAAGGTTTCCTAGCCATGGACATGAGATGTCATTTGATAACGGGATCACATCATTAGGAGAATGATGTGATGGACAAGACCCAAACTACAAACGTAGCATATGATCGTGTCAGTTTGTTGCTACTGTTTTCTGCATGTCAAGTATATGTTCCTATGAGATCATGCAACTCACGGATATCGGAGGAGTGCCTTGTGTGTATCAAACGTCGCAACGTAACTGGGTGACTATAAAGGTGCTCTATAGGTGTCTCCGAGGGTGTCTGTTGAGTTGGCATGGATCAAGACTGGGATTTGTTACTCCGTGTGACGGAGAGGTATCTCAAGGCCCACTCGGTAATACAACATCACTATAAGCCTTGCAAGCAAGGTGACTAAGTGTTAGTCACGGGATCTTGTATTACGTAACGAGTAAAGAGACTTGCCGGTAACGAGGTTGAACTAGGTATGGAGATACCGACGATCGAATCTCGGGCAAGAACACCGAAGAACAAAGGGAACATCATACGGGATTAACTGAATCCTTGACATAGAGGTTCGACCGATAAAGATCTTCGTAGAATATGTAGGAACCAATGTGGACATCCAGGTGCCGCCATTGGTTATTGACCATAAAGGTGTCTCGGTCATGTCTACATATTTCTCGAGCCTGCAGGGTCTGCACACTTAAGGTTTGGTGACGTTTCAGTAGTATAGAGTTATGTATGGTGGTGACCGAAGTTTGTTCGGAGTCCTAGATGAGATCCTGGACGTCACGAGGAGCTCCGGAATGGTCCGGAGGTAAAGATTCATATATAAGAAGTCATGTTTTGGTCGTCGGAAAAGTTCCGGGCTTATCGGTAGTGTACCGGGAGACCTCCGGGAGGGGTATTTCGACCCAAGAGGCTTCATGGGCTGTGGGAGAGTGAATATCAGCCCTTAGTGGGCTGGTGGAAACTCCCACACAAGGCCCATGTGGATGGAGAAGAAAACCCAAAAGGAAAAAGGTGGAAAAAGGCAAAAAGGAAAAAAAAGGATGAATCCTAATCCTACTAGGAGTGGAGGAGGTGGACTCCTCCTCTCCTAGTTCGACCGAAGCCTAGGAGGCTTGGAGGCCAAGCTGCCTCCTCTCCTCCTCTCCTCCTATATATACTGGTGGTATTGAGGGTTTTTGCACTAGATTTTGAGCCACGTGCTACCCGTTCCTCCAGTGCATAGTTTCTCCTCTAGATCGGTTTTCGGCAGTGCTTAGGCGAAGCCCTGCCAGAATTGCTCCACCACCATCGCCGGAGCGCCGTTAGGCTGCCGGAGAACTCTTCTTCATCTCCACTCCTTCTTGCTGGATCAAGACGGTGGAGATCGTCATCAAGCTGTACGTGTGCTGAACGCGGAGGTGCCGTCCGTTCGGTGCTAGATCGGAAGGATCGTGATCAAGTTCGTGAGACGGATCATGATCAAGTTCGCGGGACGGATCTGATCGGATCGCGGGACAGATCGTGATTGGATCGCGAGACGGATCGTGATTAGATCACGGGACGCACGGCGATTTGGATCGCGAAGACGTTCGACTACACCAACCGCGTTTCTTAACGCTTCTCGCTTAGCGATCTACAAGGGTATGTAGGTCCACTCTCCCTCTCGTAGATTTTCATCACCATGGATAGATCTTCGTGTGTGTAGGAATTTTTTTGTTTCCCATGCAACGTTGCCCAACAGGAGGTGTCGTCCGTTCGGTGCTAGATCGGAAGGACCGTGATCAAGATCGCTAGACGATTCGTGATTGGATTGTGGGATGGATCGTGATGTGATCACGGGATGGATTGTGATGGGATCGCGGGACGCTCGGCGATTTGGATCGCGAAGACGTTCGACTACATCAACCGCGTTTCTTAACGCTTCCCGCTTAGCGATCTACAAGGGTATGTAGATCCACTCTCCCTCTCGTAGATGCTCATCGCCATGGATAGATCTTGCGTGCGCGTAGGAATTTTTTTGTTTCGCATGCAACGTTCCCCAATAGTGTTTTCAAATGAGCATGTGCTTCCAAAGAAATGGAAATTTGTTTCCCACATTAGTTGCATATATTTCCGCGGATTTTTTCTTGTAATTCACTATCTTTCCATCAAGATTGCTTCCCAAATGAGATTAGAATTTACTTCCATAGAAAACAAATTCTGGTTCAGAATAGATTGGACTTTGCTTCCATACAACAACACGAAACCCTCATAGCACATCCACAGGGATGACGCCCTTGTTGGAACACGAGCACCGTGTACAAAGGGTGTCTTGGTGGAAGGGAATCTACATGAACAGAACGATATTGATGGCATCATATCGAGGTAGCCTCGAACTATGTCACGGCTAGGCAAGGCCGTAGGAAGACTTGGAATGTGTCCTATGTGCACCAGCCTCGATGCTTCGGTGGGTCACGGCCTCCTTCATGCCATGTACCATTTGTTGTCGTCTCCACCTCCACTACCGCTTATGAAGTTGTGCGGGAACCTTGATTTTTGCTTACACCATGGAAGGGTCGTTAGAGTTGAGAGAGTTGTGGATCGGAGTGCCGTCCGCAATAAGTAGTTATGGTTTCAGGATGAATGAGGAGGTGTGACAGGTGAGCGGCAAGATTATATAAGGGAATCCCATGACGATGTATTGAATCGGTAGATGAACAGTCTTGTACTCATCTAACGAGAATTGAGTAATCAGGTATGAAGTGTTTCCCTATATAGTTCCATTGGTTTCCTCAAAGTGATGCCAATAATGCCTTTCTTCTTTTATTTTCTAGTTATGGCATGAATACAACCTAAATGACGACTTCCGCAAGGACCATCTGCGTATAATGTGAATCATAATGTACAAGAACAAAAACACAAGGAAGTAATTAATAGGGAAACTGAAAGGAATAATTGCCCCATCGTCGCCAAATTCCCTCCGTTGATGTCTCCCCTACTCGTCACCCTCCCACAAACTTGATATAGGAGAGGGAGCAGAGAGGTAGGAAGTGTGGGCATGCTGGTTTCGGTGAAAATGCCGGGGGAGGAGGGCTTGGAATCAAGGGTAGACGCATGCACATTTATGAGCGCGCAACTTGAAATTGGAGCTCGATTACATGTCTTTTTAGTAGCCACCCTAAACATGTGGTATACATTGCCAAATTCAGACATCCAAACATGGTGTTACATTTCTTAATACTGCATTCTAAATATGTTCTCAATTTGCCATTTGAGATAAAGTGCTTAAATTGTTTTACATAGAACATGAATTTGTCACTCTTCTTTCTAGAGGAGAACATACGATCAGTTTTGAGACCTTTCTTTTTGAGCAAACCAAGTTGGAGACTCTAGATTATTGCTTTGTAGGAGACATGACAAATCCCATTTACCGCGTAGGTAGGAGCATAGCATTCTGTCGTGTACTCCCCCTCCCGTGCTTGTGCCACATACATTGGGCCGGACCAACTATCTCTCCTTTACAGACCTTCCGAGTTCTTTCTTCTTCTTTTATTTTTAGTTTTTGTTCTTCATATCTATTTTCATTATACTTTCCTATTTTCTTATTCCCATTCCTCTTTTGTTTTTATTTCCAAATTCATGAACATTTTTTAAAATCACGGCACATTTTTAAATCCAAACATTTTTCTCAAAATCATGAATAATTTTTTAATTCACAAACGGGCCTTTCTTCACTTCATTTAAGCCATTATAACTCTAAAAAAAACCTTAATTTAAGCCGTTATATCTCAAACGGGCCTTTGCTTTGCACCCCCGAATTCACGGGCCGAAAACATCCGCTTCGTTTTCTGACCACAGCCCACGAAAACCCACGCTCACCGCCGTTAAACTCCCGTGCCTAGCACGTCAGACAAAAGACCTCTTTACCCCTCCCTCATCCCGCGGCGACCGAACCACCCCCGAGGGCATTTTCGTACCCAAAGCAGCCAAAGCCCTAGCCCGCCGATCTATAAGTAGCGAGCCAGCGGAAACCCTAGCCGTCGGGTCCAACCGCAGCCGCCGCCATGTCGAAGCGAGGTGAACCTTCCTCCCCTCTCCGCCGCCCCGTCCCCCTCCCCGATCGATAGATTCTTGATCTGCCTCGTCGCGATCTCATCTCTGATGCTGTTCTTCTTCTTGTTGCTGTTTGATCCGATCCAGGGAGGGGAGGCTCCGCGGGGAACAAGTTCCGGATGTCGCTGGGTCTGCCGGTGGCGGCGACGGTCAACTGCGCCGACAACACGGGCGCCAAGAACCTCTACATCATCTCCGTCAAGGGCATCAAGGGCCGCCTCAACCGTCTCCCGTCCGCCTGCGTCGGCGACATGGTCATGGCCACCGTCAAGAAGGGCAAGCCCGACCTCCGTAAGAAGGTCATGCCCGCCGTCATCATCCGCCAGCGCAAGCCCTGGCGCCGCAAGGACGGTATCTTCATGTACTTCGAAGGTAATTGCCACACCTCCTCGTAGAACCCCTCAGTCGATCACTCTGATCTGGATATAATTGTCCCTAGTTCAGTACCGTTGTTGTCTGAATTCTTCAGCTGGTCTCCACCTGAGCATAGAATTGTCATGCCATTTGTAGTTTAGAATTCTGATTTGTGTGTGCGCCCCCCTTCGGAATTCAATAGCCCAATGCATTGTTATCTTACTTTCAGAATTGTTTATGCTTGTATGTCTAGATAATACTCCTATGGTTGTGATGCTTGCATTTTACTTTGGTGGAATTTTGATTGGCATATTGTTGAAAACTAGTGATCTGATTGTTGATGGGGGGGACATCCGAGTCCTCTTGCCTGATAAGGGGCAGACTCCTTGTGTTTGTATATTCCTTGGCAAACGTCACAGAACGAGCCTTTGCTCTGTGCAAAGGCGGTCTCATATTCCATTGCCCTTGATAGCGGCGTTGCTGCAATTAAACTTTGGGAGTAGCCATGAGACAATCAGTAACTTATGTTCGTTTCATTTGAGTTATTGTATTTTGCGGCCTGGATTTCTGCCTTTTTAAGCACATATCTTACATTTCTGCTATATATTTTTGTGTGATGGGAGGACATCCGGGTCCTTTTGCTTTATTGGAGCAAACAGTTCATGTTTGTATATTCCTTAGCAAACATCACAGAGTGAGCCTTTTGCTGTTGAGGTTTCCCTCCATTAGAAGGCAGTCTCATATTCCATTGCCCTTGATAGCAGCGTTGCTGCATTTAAACTTTTGGGAATTGCCATGAGACTTACATTTTTTGTTGCCCAAATTTTATTTCAAATGCATGCTTATGTGTTACATGGATTGCATGTTTCTCTTAAGGATGTTGGTTTTTAGTGTAGAATTGTCATGCCATTTGTAGTTTAGAATTCTGATTTGTGTGTGTGCCCCCCTTCGGAATTCAATAGCCCAATGCATTGTTATCTTACTTTCAGAATTGTTTATGCTTGTTTGTCTAGATAATACTCCTATGGTTGTGATGCTTGCATTTTACTTTGGTGGAATTTTGATTGACATATTGTTGAAAACTAGTGATCTGATTGTTGACGGGGGGACATCCGAGTCCTCTTGCCTGATAAGGGGCAGACTCCTTGTGTTTGTATATTCCTTGGCAAACGTCACAGAACGAGCCTTTGCTCTGTGCAAAGGCGGTCTCATATTCCATTGCCCTTGATAGCGGTGTTGCTGCAATTAAACTTTGGGAGTAGCCATGAGACAATCAGTAACTTATGTTTGTTTCATTTGAGTTATTGTATTTTGCGGCCTGGATTTCTGCCTTTTTAAGCATTTCTGCTATATATTTTTGTCTGATGGGAGGACATCCGGGTCCTTTTGCTTTATTGGAGCAAACAGTTCATGTTTGTATATTCCTTAGCAAACATCACAGAGTGAGCCTTTTGCTGTTGAGTTTTCCCTCCATTAGAAGGCAGTCTCATATTCCATCGCCCTTGATAGCAGCGTTGCTGCATTTAAACTTTGGGAATTGCCATGAGACTTACATATATACTTGACCTAAAAATTTGTCTTATGGATTCCATGTTTTCGTAAGGATGTTTTTTATAAGTAAAATATAATACTTTCTATTTTCTTTGTGATGGGAGGACATCCGAGTCCTCCTTTTGCATTTTTGGAGCAAACAATCCATGTTTGTATAGTCCTTTTGCAAACATCACAGAGTGACCCTTTTGATGTTGAGGTTTTCTTGGAATTCCTCCATCCAAAGGTTGTCTCATCTCCCATCACCCTTGGTAGCGGCGGTGCTGCATTGAAACTTTGGGACTTGCCATGAGGCAAACATCTGATTCATGCCCCATTCTTTAACTTCATATATATTTGCATACGGTCCTTCTGTATGATGTAACGGCATCCTGAGTTTCTGTTGTGGAGCAAATGTTGCTTGGCAATGACATTGATGCAATTGAACATTAGACGTGCGTTTGTTTGATTTTGTTCAATAGACCAACTTTGTGATTGTTAGCATGTTAATTTCCGGTTCATTAGATATGGTTTTCATCGGCTAAACAATGGCTGTGGATTTGCCTTGCAGACAATGCTGGAGTGATCGTGAACCCTAAGGGTGAGATGAAGGGATCCGCCATCACCGGACCTGTGGGCAAGGAGTGCGCTGACCTCTGGCCCAGGATCGCAAGCAACGCCAATGCGATCGTTTGAGGGCTTGTTTCAAGTTGTGAGAGAGTGCTTATATAATGTCAGTGTGGGTGGCAACTGTGTTGTCTGCGAGATGGTTGAACCTTGTGCGTTGCTCCATTTTGCTTGGCATGTCAGTTTCTAGTGAACAGAAGCCTGCCTGTCTACATAGTTAGACATCTGTGTTGTTGAACGTGCGTTTAACATAAGTTGGTTTATCTGCAATTGCTCAATTGTGGTGTGGTTGTCAGCCTACGTTTCAGATTGTCATCATACTCCCTCCGTCCCATTATATAACAGTGTTTTTGACCCATAATATGACAGTGTAGTGTCAAAAACACTTTTAGGACGGAGGGAGTAACTCTGCCGATGGTATGTTGGGCTGTTGACTGAAACTGCACCCGTTCTGCAGTTTGATTTTCTTTTAGCTTAGGTGGTTCAAGGGTATCTTCAGTTGACCTCTGAACAGCTCAACACCTGGACCAGTCTGACTCATGTTGACCACTGAAGAGTTCACAGTTTTTTTTGCCGTAGTTAACTTTTGATTCTTGGTTATTCATTATTTTGACCCATAATGTCGTCAAACTATGTGGAGGTGAAGCACCTGGCTAACAGGGTTCACTCCCAAGTTTCAATACGTTATAAGTCCACGTACTTGGCCCTGCATCCCGGAGCGGCCCTCGGCAAGGGGCACGGCCGATCTCTTCACAGACATGCTGAATCGAAATCCATCAAGAATGGATCGGGGCAGAAATCCGGTTTGCATATGCACTCATTTAATTAATGCACCGATTGATTGATTATAAGATGTACGTACTTGTTCGTTGCTGATCGGGACAGCAATCCAACTCGAAGGAGTTCTGCCCCGGACAAACGGCTTGCACGCGGTGGCGTAGACGCAACTTCAGCCTCGGCCTGCTGCTCCTTGCGGTGCCATGGCTGTCAGCCCGGCTCGACGCCGTACAGGTGCTGGAGGCGCTGCTACGCCTCCATCACGGTGCCGGTCGACACCGACCTAGCGCGGCTCCCTCGGCCGCACCCTTAGCCTCGGCTACAGCGTGGTCCACCCCATGACGCGTCACTGCTCTTGCCCGCCTGGATCGCGACGCCCCCACGGCGCAGCCATGGCCTTTGGCCTCGGCGCGAGACGGAGGTGCACATCACGAGGGCAGTGCTATCGGCCACTGGCGCGGCCTCGACGTTGCTTCTCCCTAGACGGTGATGCCGATGGCCGTGGCCCCCGGCTGGACTCCTAGGCGCGCTGCTGGCGGCATCCAAGCCCGGTGCTAAGATTTCAGGGCCCGGGACGAAACTAGAATTTGGACCCTTTAATATAATCATCAAGATAATGAGTACATATATATCTATATAGAATGTTATAAATGAACAACTAATTGCATCAAAAAATGATATCCATGTTATGTAATTTATAAATATTAAATGATGTTGTCATTTGTATAAAAAAGAATAAGAAACCTATCCTTATTTATGAAAAAAAATAAGAGACATACCCTATGCAAAATTTGTGGGTCAGAATCACGAGTCGGCGCGGTGTGGTCTCCTCTTTGTCACTCGGCCTCTTGGCTCGGTGGTGTGAGGAGTGATGATGGGACGTCTTCAACCAAGATGCGCGGAAGATCATCATTGGTTCTACTAGATCAAGCATTGCTCATTGGAGATCACACATGTTATCAATCCAAAATGAGGGTACCATCTTATAAGCCAAATTAGGTTCATGATGATGTAGGATGAACTGAAATTTTGATATGGTGAAACCGATAACAAAGAAAATTCATGACTTAAAATGTATAATCAACCTGAAAATAATAATAATAAAAATAATAATAACTACAATGATCCTATATGTACATACTAAGACCAAGGTTGGATATATATATATATATAAATAACAAAGACACCACTAAATAAAGTTGTTAGAATAATCGGTCATCAATTTTTAACATGAAATAAACTATTAAAAATATATAAATTAATATTTATCTTTTTAGTATCAATTGATCGTTGATTCCATCTTACACAAAAGGGGTTGCTCCAGCTAGAGAAAAAAGGGGGATTGCTATGCTGAACCAGTAATTTTGAATTGGAGTTGACCGTGTGACCCACCTCCATCTTCCAGAAAATTGATTGTTTTTTATAGGAAAAGTAATGGCACTGCTTTTTTTTAGGGGAAGGCACTGCCCGTCGCCATTTTTTTAGAGATCGCCCAACAACTACCACACAAGAGACGATGCATGCTGAAGAAAGAAAAAGGCCAAGGCCCAGCCGCTAAAGGAAAATAACGATTCAACCTTCTTCTTCGCGGAGACAGATCGAACAGGTTCTCGAGTTTCACGGCGCCTCCGAGCAGTTCCCGATCTGATAGAGGTGCTCACTGCTCACACATACTTGTGCGGGGGCCCCTGGTGTTGGGGGGCCCGGGGCGGCCGCCCCTCACGCCCCCCCCTCAGGGCCGACCCTGGCGGCATCCTACTGCCTTCTGATGGCGCGACAGCGTCGCCCTCCGGCGTGGCTCGCGGCAGCGGGCCGACGATGCGCCAATAGCAGCGGCCCTACCGCTGCGGAAGCAGCAGCACCTCCGGCCGACGAGTCTATCTCGAATGGCTATGGATAGAAAAATTCCCCAATGGGAATTTATGGGCGCGTTTGGTTCCTACATCGAGCCCAACATGGCCCGCGCAGGAAGGAAAAGGACTGTTTGGTTGCCTGGTTTTACTTTTGTGTCTGCATCGCATGCTTTTCAAAGTAGCCCAGAGCCTGGCTCGTTGGAAACGTTCGGATCGGCAGTTTCTTGCGAGCCAGACCGAGTGCAACTCGAGGTCGCACGGGCGGGTGCGACACGAGGGCGAGGGAGGATGGCAGGAGATGGGAAATCTGGTGTGTCGTCCAGGCGCCAAATTAGCCCGAGCCCCCTTTCTACTCGCTCACCCATAGCCACTTTCTTCCGTATTGCCTCACCATCGGCGGCGCTTGCGATTTTAGATCTGCGCTAGAGGCGGCGGCGGCGGAAGAGGCGATGGCATTTGCGGCGGATCTGGTGCTCCCCTTGCTGTTGGCCATGGCTCCCCCTACGTCGTCCTCGTCTCTGATGCCGGTAAGCAGCACCCCCTCCCCCCTTTGTTAGGTCGGTGGTTAGGCCGTTAGGCAAGGTGTAGGATCGATTTCCCACTGAACGAACCGTCGATCTCGACTAGGTTATGGACGCACGGATGAGGTTGATAATTCAGGCAGCAACACTGATAAGTGTGATTCAGGCATGGGTCATGTTCATGAACCAGGGAGCTGTTCGTCGTGTGGGGAGACCTTTGATCCGCTATGGTCCAATGTTTATTCGGGATTAGGAGAGGATAAAAAATCTGAATTACATCTACAACTGCAATGACGTCGAGGCTCTGTGGATGCTTCGAATGAAAAGAGCACCATTTACCAGGCTTGTCGAGACCTTTAGGATCAAGGGGCTGCTACAAGATAACATTAACACGTGTGTGGAAGAGCAAGTGGCAATGTTCCTCCATGTTGTTGGCCATAACCAGAGGTTTGGGGTCATTCACAACACCTTCAGGAGATCAATGAAGACCATCTCTAGGTACTTCAAGCAGATGCTTTTTGCTGTTGGGAAGCTCAGAGGAGAGATGATCAGGAGACCATCTGGCCGGACTCCATCCAAGATTCGAGGAAGCCCAAGATGGTATCCATACTTCAAGGTGAGCATTGACAATATACATTTTTCATGGCTTGATATGCTTGTATTGTTAAAGTTGAGCACTAACACAGGCTTGTGATGCCATTTTCAGGATTGCATTGGGGCAATAGATGGTACTCATATCACTGCCAGAGTTCCTAGGTCACAGTCTGCAACATACAGGGGGAGGAAGCACTACACAAGCGAAAATGCCATTGCTGTTGTTGACTTTGATCTAAAGTTCACATATGTGCTGGTTGGCTAGGAGGGGTCAACGCATGATGCTAACATTCTCAGTGACAGCATGACTCGACTGATGGGATCAACATCCCCGACGTCAAGTTCTACCTTGGAGATGTTGGCTATGCATGTCGGCCGGGTGTTCTTCCACACTTCAGGAAAACCAGGTACCATCTCAACGAGTTCAGTGGTAGGAATTATCCTAGGACTGCACAAGAACTGTTTAATCTCAGACACTCCAGCCTTAGAGTAACTGTTGAGAGGGCATTTGGAGCTCTGAAGAATAGGTTTAAGATCCTGGATCAGAAGCCATTCCACCAATACCCCACTTAGGTTAAGCTTGTTCTTTCTTGTTGCATTCTACATAACTGGATCCTCTAGTGGGGCTTTGATGAACATGTGCCTGAGGAGAAAGAGGTCGAGCCTAACCATGTTGTTAGCTCCGGCCAAGGTGTGGAGGCATTTGACAATGAAGCTTGGAAGAACAAAAGGTTGGAGTGGGCAGAGGCAATGTGGCTTAACTGAGGCCAGTGCATGATTTGAAGAAGAGGAGGAAGAAGAAGAAGCATAAGAAGAGGAAGATGAAGATGAAGAGGAAGATTTGGTAGCAGCAACACCGATGAAGGATACGTCTCCAACGTATCCATAATTTTTGATGATGACATGCTATTATATTATTTGTTTTGGATGTTCTATATGCGTTAATATGCTATTTTATATTATTTTTGGGACTAACCTATTAATCTAGAGCCTAGTGCCAGTTTCTGTTTTTTTTTCCTTGTTTTTGAGTTTTGCGGATATGGAATATTAAACGGAGTCCAAACGGAATAAAACCTTCGGAAGGGATTTTTTGGAAGGAAACAAATCGATCAAGCTTGGAGTGCACGACAGGGGAGGTGCCAGGGAGCCACAAGCCTGCTAGGCGCGGGCCCCCCCCTAGCCGCGCCTAGCAGGCTTGTCGCCTCCCTGCAGGTCTCCTAACCCTAATTCTTGGCCTATAAATTCCTAAATATTCCCCCAACACCAAAGGGAGACACGCAAATATTTTTCCGCCGCCGGAAGCCTCCGTTCCCGAGAGATCCAATCTTGGAGCCTTTTCCAATAATCTGCCGGAGGGGGTTTCGATCGTGGAGGGCATCTACATCAACTCCATTGCCCCTGCGATGATGCGTGAGTAGTCCACCACAGACCTACGGGCCCATAGCTAGTAGCTAGATGGCTTGTTCTCGCTCTTTGATCTTCAATACCATGTTCTTCATGATCTTCATGGAGATCTATCCGATGTAATCCTCTTTTGTGATGTGTTTGTCAAGATCCGATGAATTGTGAGTTTATGTTTAGATAGTATCCATGAATCTTATTTGAATCTCCTCCGAATTCTTATTTGCATGATTTTATATCATTGCAAGTCTCTTCAAGTTATTGGTTTGGTTTGGCCAACTAGATTGGTAATTCTTGCAGTGGGAGAAGTGCTTCGTTTTGGGGTCAATCTTGCGGTATCCTCACCCAGTGACATAGTAGGGGTAGAGAGGCACGTATTGTATTGTTGCCATCAAGGGTAAAAAGATGGGGTTTTAGTAGTAGATGCAAAATCGTTTCGGTCTACTTGATACGGACATGATGCCTATATGCATGATCATTACCTTGGATAACTGCATGATTATTCGCTTTTCTATCAATTGCTTGACAGTAATTTGTTACCCACCATGATATTTGCCTTCAAGAGAGAAGCCTGTAATGAAACCTATGCCCCCCGGGTCTACTTTCCATAATATACTTTCAGATCTATAAACCAAAAATACCAAAAATACTTTGCTGCAATTTATTTACCTTTTACTTTTCGTTCTTGTTTACATCTATATCTATCGGATCTAATCCTTGCAAATAATCATGAAGGGATTGCCAACCCCTTTATAGCGTTGGGTGCAAGAGTTTGATTGTTTGTGTAGGTGCAACCATTGGTGACTTGCTTGTTCCTCCTACTGGATTGATACCTTGGTTCTCAACAACTGAGGTAAATACTTATCTACTTCGCTGAATCACCCTTTCCTTTTCAAGGGAAAACCAACGCATGCTCAAGAGGTAGCAATGAACTGTCCCCTATTTAGCCAATGGCTCTTGATAATTTGTTCTGTCATTTGATAGTAGTTAGGATGAACTGTCATTTGCTTAACTAGTTGTTCAGATTGTGTGCGGTAAGCTCACCACTAGTTAGAAGTGGTGACAACAACTTATGCAGGTTGTAACCACACACCATATCATATGTGCGCCTAATGCAATGCGGCAAACCAGACGCCGGGTCAAAAATGGTTGTCTGATGCAACTAAGGTACATGCAGGCAACGAAACTATGTGCATCTCGGGTCTTTTTGCCTGCATCCCCTCAAACCGGCTCACTAGAGCCAGGCTAGCCGAGCTAGGCTCGATTGCCAATGTAACCAAACGCGCCCTATGTCCGCACATGGAAGGACCATGGAGCCTTATCTCTTCGTCGTTTTTAGTTTTACCATCGAGGTTTTACTGATTCACGGTTCCACTGGAAAAATTATATTGGAGACCGATATCTCTATATCACATTTACAATATGTAAATGATTATTCCAGATATTCTATGTGGAAATGGGACATGTTCAATGTATTTGCTCTACAGCAATTTCTATAACATGTTCTTTACCGGTACAACGACATTATTTTTGCGATTGAGGTTAAGTTTTCTCGCACAACAATATTGATTTGCGATTGAGAAATATATATTTTCTCGCAAAACAATTTCATTGCGATTGAGATGAATTTTCTTTCGCAAAATATTAATTCACTTTGCTGAATTATCTTGCAACTTGATACAAGATCATCTCATTTAATTTGAGGTCTATACAATTCAAGTTTTCACTTGAACATGAAGTTTGCAACATCATTACTATTCATTACAATAGTAGTGTATTTCTGTTGATATTCAGGAATGTATGTATCTCCATGTCCACTAGATGTCGAGATTAATACATCAATTTGCAATTGGTATTTTCAATTTCTTGCAAATATTGATGCAAAATTCAAAGTGATTTCTTCAAATTGATGTTTCAGGATCACAAGGTAGTGTGTAGATCTATTGCTTTGCAGATTATCACCACTTCTGTTAAAGCCTACATTTTGTCATTTTTACATTATGATTGCTTTACAAAGTGTTCTCCCACACATTTTACTAAATCATGACATAAGGCATGACGAGTGAGTATCTACTGATTTCATCAGATTATACTCCCTAGTGCTACGAGATCTACTCCGTTTTGGAGATTATCCTCAAGGTGTCATATTTAGCAATTTGAGATTCACACTAATGGTTTCAATATAACTTCTTGAAATACCCATTAATTTTGCTAAGTTCATTACAACTTCAACCATGATGGTCTTTAATTTACTGACTGTAAATTAATTATCTCTGGTTTACCCATAGATGTAACATATGGATATAGAACTTGAGGCATTCATCCTCAATGGCCACCACTGCCCTATCTGGGCCATGGACATCATGATCGCTCTTGTGTCTCGTGGGATAATGTGTGCAATCTAGGATTCACTTCTGGTCAGGATCACACCGCTAACAGAAAAATGTTGCCTTATACATTATAAGGCATTAGATTCAGATCTCAGCATCTGGTTATTCTGTATCAGCAATCCTTGGGATATAATGAACTCAAGGGAAAAGGTTTGAATCTTACTTCAACTCACCCTGGGCATTTGGGTACCCTAACCCGTTACTCGAACCCAAACCGAACTGAATTACCCGAATTGTCGGGTAATTCGGGTATCGGCTTAGGGTTCGGTTATCATTTCTTGGCTATTCGGTTTTCGGGTTAGGGTTCGGGTTTCAGTCTAGAAAACCCAAAATACCCATACTACCCAAATTATGAATACTATCCAAATTATTCATCCTATTATTACACTATCGTGTTACCCATACTATCTAAAATACCCATACTACCCTAAATATCCATAGTACCCAAATTAATCATACCAAAAGTTGATGTGCGCTCCGAATATTTCGGGTTTTTTGGGTACCCGAATTAGCCGAACCAAAATTTTGGGTAATTTGGGTTTGGGTATTTTTTTGGCAGAATTTTTTTTGGTCCCCATTTTTAAATACCCGAGTTACCCATAAACCGAACTAACCGAACCGAAATAACCAAAATACCCGAACGCCCAGAGTGAACTTCAACCTTCAATCCGACATCACCAGATGTGACGGGACCCTATGGGCACAGAGAATGTGATGGTTGAATATGCGTCAACCGACATGTTTGGAGACTATGAATAGTCCTTCAATCTCCTGAGTGGTCAATATAATTAATGTCCATTTATGATGTTGTAACAACAACATAAGTATTGTTGTCATCATATATTGTATATCACAATATATTGTATCAGCACTTTGGTACATCATATTTGTATGTATTCTATATATCTGACAATGATATTCTTGAGAATCTTCATGTCTATATACAGATTTCTACGGGGGTCAATCTGATGAAAGATGATTTGTACCTTGTGGACACATGCACCACAAACTCTATACTCAGGGAAGTCCAATGTTTCCACTCTCATTGAGAGAATGGAGATATTTTAAAATCGCTAGATGCGATGAGATATTTGTTGTCTCAACTCGAGTCATATTTACTGTCCTTGTGGGTACTTGAGTAATGCGAGGATACTTTATTGCTTCCTGGTTTAACCCGTACCCTTTTATACTATAGAGGTATCCGTCAAAATAGTTTCCATAGCTAAACTTATGATGACAACAAAGAGGACTAAATTCTCTTTACCATATGCAATGGATATGGCAAGCACATTCTCTATGTATCATCTGGATTGTACTACACATACTACAAAGCCCGTAGCACATGTTGCATCGAAGATAGTTTTCCAAAATGTCTTGTATATGACAAACTTGGCATACTCGCCTTGGTCATCTAGACATTGGGTTGAAACCGAAACTATCAACAATTCAATTGGTTTATGATTATTATGATGCTAAATTCTAACAATATTTGGATTTTGTGTGCACTACATGTGACACAGGGAAGCTAATTTTAAGGCTCGCACACCTTAAAGTCTACGTTGAACCACTCATACTCCTTGAATGCATCAAGTTGAGGTAAGTGGCTCTTCCCATCCATTGACTAGACTATTCAGGTGTTCCATGGTTCTAAAAGACACATCTATACGATGGTCTCAAGTGTGGTTTATCTACACAAAACCATTGGCTCATTATCCTGACATTGATTTCAAGCAAATCGAATGGATAACATTGCAGAATTCTCCTTGAGTGCCTTGTCTATGGCCCTCAGATTTAAGTTTAGCAATTTGTCCTAATGTCTAGACTCAAAATGGTTTGGTAGAATCCTATCCAAAGAATTAATCTCATTGCATGATCTTTACTTTGAAATTGCAACTTACCAACTTTATGCTGGAGTCATGCAGTTTTACACGCTCATGACCAAACTGCATAATATTATTCCCCTCTATCTTTGATACGTGGAAATCTACCAAGTATTTCCCATCTGCGGTAATTCGGTTGCATACTGATATCACCACCTGGCATACATCATTGGCCCCTCAACATATAGTTGGGATCTATGTGAGGAATAACTGTATTTCCGTCAATACCTCAAGCCCCTCGCATGGGAAGTTATTCAAGGCCAGTATGATGATTCAATGAGGAATATTTCCAAGAATTAGGGGGGGGGGGAATTCAAGTACCATGAAGCATGCTAGGAAATTATTGGAATGTTCAACACATTTCTACCTCAAATCCTCGAACTCAAAGATCTGAACCATGCGTTCAAAAGATTTGCAACACATTGCAAATAACCTGCCAGATTCATTTACTGAGTATAAAGGTGTCACACAATCCTATAATCCTGCAAAAGTATGCCTGAAAGAGTGAAGGTACCAACAAAATCCACTACACTCCCCATGCAAAGCAACAGGGGAGATGTATGGCAAAAGTACACCAGGATTCAGCTTCTCGCAAGCAAGGATATCAAGGCCCGTGAATCAGTAAATGCAAGTCAACTTCACATTGACAGACACCTGATGGGTAGTATACACCCAGTGGACGGGAAACCTCCACCAATCCAGGTCATAGTGCACACAATGACAGGACATCGGAGTACCCGACTCAATCACATTGGGAAATCGCGAGTAGTCACCATGGGTAATGATATTTCATCAACTCTATATTGATATATAGATTCTGGAGAAACATATAACTGGAAGTCTACAATTGTCAACATACATTTCTCAACTAGATTGCAAAAACCTTTCAAATGATTCAGATCCAAAGGCCATGGCCATGGCAAAGTGTGAACAACACTCGGACTGAACTCAAGCAAAGGGTATAATCTAGGTAGAAATGATCTTGCTCAATAAAGGGAAGGTATTCATAAGCAATACCTATACTAGTTGTCTTATGGAAATAGAATCGATAACAACGAGGTGGTGAAACATAGATCAAGTATTGTAGCACAAGGGTTCACACAGATACCCAACTATTCTCCAGAGGTGGAATCTCTTTCCGATAACTTATATCATTGGCAGCACAAAATCATGTATCTCTGCAGTTGATAGATGTAATGATCACATATCCATGCGGATCACTAGATTCAGACATATATGATTGATTCCCGATGCAATCTCACTTCTGAATCGAAATGCAAAATGCAACATACATTGCGTAAAATCAATAAGTCACCATAGGACTTATTGTTGTCAGTACATATGGTACAACCGACGTAGTGAGTTCCTTTTACACAAGGATTACTCCTACAATGATGATTATCCATGTTTGTGTGTCTGCAATGACGACACATGTAATCATCTAAATGACGGAGTTTAATGAAGGATTTGGGTAAACCAAAATACTGCTCGTTACTACAACTTGAGCACCTTCATCCATACATTATGGTATACTATGTTGTCTATATCCAAAATATATTGGCGAAATTCATTGTGGACAAATCTTATCCATCCATAACTCTCATGGTAGTTCACTATCTAGACATCGAGAAAGATCTATATAGACCAAGAGATGATGGAAATGAGATATTGGGACTCAACGTTCCATAATGCCATTGGATCCATCAAACACAATTGGTTGGTACTCAAGCATATCGTTCGATATCTACAAGGTATCAAACATCTTGTCCTGGTTTTTCAGTTTCACAGAAATGTGAACACCAATATCATTGGATACATCAATCAAATCCCCACCATGTCAGATCATAGACAAGCTTAGTGTTCCTACTAGGTGTGGTAGCCCTCTCATGAAGACTTTTCGAAACAGACCTCATGGCTACATTCACCAACCATTATCTCAACAATAATGTCTCTTGTGTTGCCCCGATGCAAACATGTTACGTAATCAGCAATATCGCTATATTGCATATCTTGCAAGTTAAATCATGTGACTGATTTATTCATGAAGTCTCTACCAACTTTTACATTCGAGAAATATGTTCATGAAATTGGTATGTGACGGCTTCGAAATGTGCAAGAATCAGGGGGGTATCTTCCTGAATTGTTCCTGTCCAATGCATCATATTATACTCTTTTTCTCTTAATGAGTTTACTTTACAGGTTCTCATAAAGGTTTTTAATGAGGTAATATCAACACAAGATAATATGACATATTTTCTGTTTTCCCCATCGGGTTTTTTAAGAAAGTATATACAACATATTTATTGTTCTCTAAACTCTATGAGTTTTCTCGTGTTGAGTTAGAAGAGACAATAATTATATGTTGCATCATTTTCTCCTTATTTTTTCCACTAGGTTTGAAGGAGTTTTAGCAACATATCAAACACCTATCTCCTCATATTTTTCCCACATGGTTTTTGGAGGAGCTTTTTCAAGATGATGATACTTACACAAACAAGCATGGATTAGGGGGAGTGTTAGGATTAATTAATTATGCCAATCCCTGCTTTTCTTAATTACCAAGGCAGTTACTTTTGGCATGTCGGTTCCTCATGCCTCTTTGTATAGACACCTCTTGGAGGCACCCTTGGTAATCCCATATAAGACATCATCATCAATGAAGAGGACACACTAATTTACCTTTACATCTCTCCTGTCTCTCACTGAGTTCCAATAGGTTGGACGGGGAAGCGTAGGAAAGTAGCATTACATTACGGACTGTGGATTAGACTGCGTTGTACATGCCCTTACCTAGAGTTCATGGCAGCGTCCACAGTTCATGGCATATGCCAGCTCAGCTAAATAGAATAACATAGTTCATAGTTCATGCCAGCGGCCGGCACAGTTGAGAGCACATAGGAAAGGTTGTTAGTTCAAGCACACCATACATTTCGGTTGTGGTTATGTCAGTACACTTGATGGCGGAGCTTTGCTACATCTACGTAAAACTCTTAGGAAAGCTTACGTAACAGCTCACGTGGTCTAATTTGGTTGGAATGCCGTAAGGCCCAGGCTCACCCTGGCAGGATCAGGGGGGATGATTAGGTTAGGGAAGGAAAGAAACGTAGATTTACATATTCTATTTACGTAGGTGTAGCATTTTTGCTTGATGGCGTTACCACACTAACATTCGGCAAGCAGTTCGCGGGAGAGGTGGATAAGAGGCTTGCAGTTGGGGATGGAAGTCGGGCGTCCGCGGCGTGGTGGACGTGCACGATGACTCTGCACGTGGTGCATGGACCACCGACGAGCCCGTGCTAGCCGTGACCATGGAGGCAAGGACGAAATCATCTTGACCAGGGCTGTTGTCGAACCCTAGTTTGAGGGCGTGGCCGCAACAATGAGGGTCTTGTTGTGCATGATCGCGGCCTCCTGCTGTGTGATGGTGGCGTTTGCGGCTTCCAGTTTGTCGCCCTACAACTTCCTCCGGCTAGTCCTCTGACGACTGAACGACTGATGCACGTCCACCATCTCCTTCCGCGATGCCTTTTTGCTGGCAGCACGGGGCTTGCCGATGGTGGAGGCAAAACCAAAGACAGTAGCAGGGTTCGGCAAGTCGTCCATGGTGAGCGGGCAGGAGAGCGAGAGTGATAGGAGAGTGTTGTGAAAGGGAGGGGAACAAGGGTGGATATGCCATCGACTGACGGGTCTGGGAGGACAAGGGTGGGTGTCACACGCGTCCGCGCCGTGTCTGTGCCGACGCAAACCCGACTTAAATTTAGGCTTGAAATGTGTCATGCGCGGACAAAATGTAGAGGCTCGTCCATTGCTTCAACGTGTTGGACCATGATTTGTTTCCGTTTGACCAAAACATACGCGCAGGCAATTTACGTTGAGCGCGTTGGAGTTGTCCTAAGTGTTTGAAGTTCGAATTAAGTTTCCCTCAGCAAAGTTGTACTACCTCCGATCCATATCATTTGTATATGCATCCATTTGAGAAATATGGATTGGAGGGAGTTTATTAGAGCACCTTATGGCCCAAAATATCCCTATATATTGCCAATAATTAATAAAAATAAAAGTGCATGTAAAAGTGAGTTCAATGCACTCGAGGCCAAGTTTCATGAAGTGACATTTCAAAATGTTTTGGTCCTAATTATTTAGTAAGTAGTGCATCCAAGGTTTTTTTTTCTTTTCCCAAGCAGTGTGACCCCCACAATCATCCCTCTTGTGTAGACACAACCTCAGGTGCAGCAAGTAGCGCATATTCTTTAGTTGCTAACTTTTATCAATGGCATATGAGTTATATATCATGAAAAATATACTACAAAAAACATTAATCAAATATGAATTCCATGATATTATTTTTTGTGATAGTAACTTCTATTTCTTTGGTCAAATTGACGATCTAGAAACACACGCAGTATTGTGCATAGATCATGGAAGACCATTTTTTTGAAACTGTCAGCGGGGGGGGGGGGGGAGGCTCCCAACCTGAATATATTTCAAAAAAAATTGTAACAAGTTTAGACAAGGCGAGAAGCAAAGTAGTCCCGCCACAAGCCAGCATGAACTTTTTCGTCCGCCTTCTCAAGGCGGTGAGACCACAACGTTAGATCTACGACTATACCCTTAATAACATCAGGGGGAGAGAAATCTAGGTTCCTAATTTTTTTTGCATTTCGAGCATCCCAAATTTTCCAAATAATAAGAAGGAGGATGAAAGGCCGGACCGAGTCTGGGAGACCTGCATGCCCGTGGGAGGTCCACAGATCTGCAAAGGGAGATGAGCAAGGATGAAGCCCAATAGCGTCCCAGATGGCACGAGCTGCCGAGCAGTTGAAGAAAAGATGGCATCTGTCTTCGGACGCAGCCGCACATCGCGGGCGGGTGGCGGAGTCGATCATGGTTTTTGGGTGTAGGTTGGCCCGAGTGTTTAGCCGGTCCAGGTAGAAGAGCCAACCGAACACTCTCACTCTGCTGGGGACACGCGAGTCCCAAATATGAGCAAGAGTAGGATCGGCTAGCTAAGAAGCCATTGCGTTGTAGGCGCCCTTGGTGGTGAAGGCGGCACCATTGAGAAGCATCCTGATGTCAGGGGCAGCCGACATACAGACGTCCTGCAACAGTAATCTTAGGGAAGCAAGTTCATTGGAAGCAGTTAAGGTTAGTCGGCTACGCAAGCCCAGATCAATCCCATCCATTATGATGGTGGCTACAAGAGCATTTGGCTTAGTAGAGTGTGAAAACAGGGTAGGGAAAGCAATGCATAGAGGTTCCGGGAGAACCCAACGATCTAACCAAAAGAAGGTGGAGGAACCGTCTCCAATGGACAGACATGATATCTCACGAAGAGAGTTAAGATGCCCGAAAATAGCACGGCCAAGAAAATATGCGTTTTTTCCTAGCCCTATATGCAGAGGGGAGTGGTTTAAGACCCACTCCTTCCAAGGTAAAAGTGGTGCATGCAAGAATTTGAAAGGAAATTTCAACATAAGGCAAAAGTTTTGTGCTCGTAAGTTTTTGACCCCGAGACCGCCTACAAGCTTAGGCATACAAACCCGATCCCACGACACAAGGCACTTAGCCCCTGAGAAGGATTCATCGTTAGACCAGAAAAAAATCTCCTACGTTTGTCAATCTCTTCAAGGACACTCATGGGTAGGGAAAAACACATCATAAAGTAGGTGGGCAGGCTATCTAAGACGGACGAGAGGAGGACAAGGCAATCCCCACGTGAGAGCAGGAAATGTTGGGAGACGTAGTAGTAAATCAAAATTTTCCTACGTATCACCAAGATCTATCCATGGAGAAACCAGCAACGAGTGGGGAGAGATTGAATCTTCATACCTTTGAGAATTGCTAAGCGGAAGCGTTACAAGAACGCGGTTGGTGGAGTCATACACGCAGCGATTCAGATCACGGTGGATTCCGATCTAAGCGCCGAACAACGGCGCCTCCGCGTTCAACACACGTGCAGCCCGGTGAAGTCTCCTACGCCTTGATCCAGAAAGGAGGAAGGAGAGGTTGGGGAAGAGCTCCAACAGCAGCACGACGGCGTGGTTGTGGTGGAGTAGCAAGGTATTCCGGCAGGGCTTCGCCTAAGCGCTGCAGAGGAGGAAGAAGAGAGGTAGGGCTTCACCGTGAGAGAGAGAATTCAGATCTGTTCTCAAAAGGAAAAAACCTCAAGTATATATAGGAGGAGGGAGAGGGAGGGCTGCCTTGGCCCCTCCTCCAAAGAGGAGAAGTTCGGCCGAACTAGGGGGAGAGTCCACCTCCCACAAGGGAGGTGGATCTCCTCCTTTTAAATCCTTTTGCCCTTTATCTCTTTATCCCAGCCGCATGGGCCTTTCTAGAAGGTCTTGGGAATCCCAAAAAGGGCTGGCACACCTCTTCTAAGGGCCCACAAAGTCCTATGGTCGTCACACCCCTCCCGGGGGTCCTCCAGCACCCTCTCGACACTCCCGGTACACTACCGATGAGCCCGAAAACTTTCCGGTGACCAAAACTGGACTTCCTATATATCAATCTTTACCTCCGGACCATTTCGGAGCTCCTCGTGGCGTCCAGGATCTCATCCGGGACTCCTAACAACCTTTGGTAATCACGTATACCATTTCCCTATAACCCTAGCGTCATCGAACCTTAAGTGTGTAGACCCTACGGGTTCGGCAGACACGTAGACATGACCGAGACACCTCTCCGGTCAATAACCAACAGCGGGATCTAGATACCCATGTTGGCTCCCACATGCTCCACGATGATCTCATCGGATGAACCACGATGTCGGGGATTCGATCAATCCCGTATACAATTCCCTTTGTCTATCGGTATGATACTTGCCCGAGATTCGATCGTCGGTATCTCTATACCTTGTTCAATCTCGTTGCCAGCAAGTCTCTTTACTCGTTCCGTAATACATCATCCCGTGGCTAACTCCTTAGTCACTTTGAGCTCCTTATGATGATGTCTTACCGAGTGGGCCCAGAGATACCTCTCCGTCACACGGAGTGACAAATCTCAGTCTCGATTCGTACCAACCCAACAGACACTTTCGGAGATACCCGCAGTGCACCTTTATAGCCACCCAGTTACGTTGTGACATTGGGCACACCCAAAGCAATCCTAAGGTATCCGGGAGTTGCACAATCTCATGGTCTAAGGAAACGATACTTGACATTGAAAAGCTTTAGCACACGAACTACACGATCTTGAGCTATGCTTAGGATTGGGTCTTGTCCATCACATCATTCTCCTAATGATGTGATCCCATTATCAATGACATCCAATGTCCATGGTCATGAAACCGTGACCATCTATTGATCAACGAGCTAGTCAGCTAGAGGCTCACTAGGGACATGTTGTGGTCTATGTATTCACACATGGATTATGGTTTCCAGTTAACACAATTATAGCATGAACAATACACAATTATCATGAACAAGGAAATACAATAATAACCATTTTATTATTGCCTCTAGGGCATATTTCCAACAGTCTCCCACTTGCACTAGAGTTAATAATCTAGTTACATTGTGATGAATCGAACACCCATAGCATTCTGGTGTTGATCATGCTTTGTTCGTGAGAGAGGTTTAGTCAACGGATCTGCTACATTCAGATCCGTATGCACTCTACAAATATCTATATCTCCCTCCTGAATGTAATCACGGATGGAGTTGAAGCGGCGCTTGATGTGTCTTGTCTTCTTGTGAAACGTGGGCTCCTTCGCAAGGGCAATAGCTCCAGTGTTGTCACAGAATAGAGTCATCGGGCCCAACGCACGTGATGAACTCCTTCATCCAGACTCCTTCCTTTGCTGATTCCGAAGCAGCTATGTACTCCGCTTCACATGTAGATGCCGCCACGACGCTTTGCTTGCTGCTGCACCAGCTGACTGCACCTCCGTTCAAAATATACACGTATCCGGTTTGCGACTTGGAGTCGTCCGGATCTGTGTCGAAGCTAGCATCGACGTAACCCTTTACGACGAGCTCTTCAGCACCTCCATATACGAGAAACATGTCCTTTGTCCTTTTCAGGTACTTCAGGATATTCTTGACCGCTGTCCAGTGTTCCGCTCCGGGATCACTTTGATACCTCCCTACCAAACTTATGGCAAGGTTCACATCAGGTCTGGTACACAGCATGGCATACATAATAGAGCCTATGGCTGAAGCATAGGGGATGACACTCATCTCTTCTCTATCCTTTGCCGTGGTCGGGCATTGAGTCGTACTCAATCTCACACCCTGTGACACAGGCAAGAACCCCTTCTTGGACTGATCCATATTGAACTTCTTCAATATCTTTTCAAGGTATGTGCTTTGTGAAAGACTTATGCGGTGTCTCGATCTATCTCTATAGATCTTAATACCTAATATGTAAGCAGCTTCTCCAAGGTCCTTCATCGAAAAACACTTATTCAAGTAGGCCTTTACACTTTCCAAGAGTTCTATATCATTTCCCATTATCAATATGTCATCTACATATAATACGAGAAATGCTATAGAGCTCCCACTCACTTTCTTGTAAATACAGGGTTCTCCAAAAACCTGTACAAACCCAAACGCTTTAATCACCTCATTAAAGCGAATGTTCCAACTCCGAGATGCTTGCACCAGCCCATAGATGGAGCGCTGGAGCTTGCATACTTTGTTAGCATCTTTAGGATCGACAAAACCTTCCGGCTGCATCATATACAGTTCTTCCTTAAGGAAGCCATTAAGGAATGCCGTTTTGACGTCCATTTGCCAGATCTCATAATCATAAAATGCGGCAATTGCTAACATGATTCGGACAGACTTTAGCATCGCTACGGGTGAGAAAGTCTCATCGTAGTCAACTCCTTGAACTTGTCGATAACCCTTAGCGACAGGCCGAGCCTTATAGACGGTCACATTACCATCCGCGTTAGTCTTCTTCTTAAAGATCCATCTATTTTCAATGGCTTGCTTATCATCAGGCAAGTCCACCAAAGTCCACACTTTGTTCTCATACACGGATCCTATCTCGGATTTCATGGCTTCAAGCCATTGGTTGGAATCCAGGCCCGCCATCGCTTCTTCATAGTTTGAAGGTTCACCGTTGCCTAACAACATGATCTCCTGGACAGGGTTGCCGTACCACTCTGGTGCGGAACGTGTCCTAGTGGACCTTCGACATTCAATAGTAACTTGATCTGAAGTTTCATGATCATCATCATTAACTTCCTCTCTAGCCGGTGTAGGCTCCACAGAAACAACTTCCTGTGCTGCGCTACTCTCCGGTTCGAGCGGAGGTACAATTACCTCATCAAGTTCTATTTTCCTCCCACTTACTTCTTTCGAGAGAAACTCTTTCTCGAGAAAGGATCCATTCTTGGCAACAAAGACTTTGCCCTCGGATCGTAGGTAGAAGGTATACCCAATAGTCTCTTTGGGATATCCTATGAAGACGCACTTTTCCGCTTTGGGTTCGAGCTTCTCAGGTTGAAGTTTCTTCACATAAGCATCGCATCCCCAAACTTTTAGAAACGACAGCTTAGGTTTCTTTCCAAACCATAATTCATACGGTGTCGTCTCAACGGATTTTGACGGTGCCCTATTTAAAGTGAATGCGGCAGTCTCTAATGCATATCCCCAAAATGATAGCGGTAAGTCGGTAAGAGACATCATAGATCGCACCATATCCAATAGAGTGCGATTATGACGTTCAGACACACCATTTCGCTGAGGTGTGCTAGGCGGCGTGAGTTGTGAAACAATTCCACATTTCCTTAGGTGCGTGCCAAACTCGTGACTTAAATATTCTCCGCCACGATCAGATCGTAGGCACTTTATTTTCCTGTCACGTTGATTCTCTACCTCACTCTGAAATTCCTTGAACCTTTCAAAGGTTTCAGACTTGTGTTTCATTAAGTAGACATACCCATATCTGCTCAAGTCATCAGTGAGGGTGAGAACATAACGGTAGCCACCACGAGCCTCGACACTCAATGGACCGCATACATCGGTATGTATTATTTCCAACAAGTCAGTTGCTCACTCCATTGTTCCGGAGAACGGAGTCTTGGTCATCTTGCCCATGAGGCATGGTTCGCACGTGTCAAATGATTCGAAATCAAGCGACTCCAAAAGTCCATCAGCATGGAGCTTCTTCATGCGTTTGACACCAATATGACCAAGGCGGCAGTGCCACATGTAAGTGGGACTATCGTTATCAACCTTACACTTTTTGGTACTCACACTATGGACATGTGTAACATCACGTTCGAGATTCATCAAAAATAAACCATTGACCAGCGGGGCATGACTATAAATCATTTCTCTCATATAAATAGAACAACCACTATTCTCAGATTTAAATGAGTAGCCGTCTCGCATCAAGCGAGATCCAGATACAATGTTCATGCTCAAAGATGGTACTAAATAACAATTATTAAGGTTTAACACTAATCCCGAAGGTAGATGTAGAGGTAGCATGCCGATGGCGATCACATCGACCTTGGAACCATTCCCGACGCGCATCGTCACCTTGTCCTTTGCCAGCCTCCGCTTATTCCGCAGCTCCTGCTTGGAGTTACAAATGTGAGCAACTGCACCGGTATCAAATACCCAGGAGCTACTACGAGCACTGATTAGGTACACATCAATAACAAGTATATCACATATACCTTTAATGTTGCCGTCCTTCTTATCCGCTAAGTACTTGGGGCAGTTCCGCTTCCAGTGACCGGTACCCTTGCAATAAAAAACACTCAGTCTCAGGCTTGGGTCCATTCTTGTTCTTCTTCTTCCTGGCAACTTGCTTACCGGGTGTGGCAACAACTTTGCCGTCCTTCTTGAAGTTCTTCTTACCCTTGCCTTTCTTGAAACTAGTGGTCTTATTCACCATCAACACTTGATGCTCCTTTTTGATCTCGATCTCCGCTGATTTCAGCATCGAGTACAACTCAGGAATGGACTTCTCCATCCCCTGCATGTTGTAGTTCATCACAAAGCTTTTGTAGCTAGGTGGAAGCGACTCGAGGATTCTGTCAATGATTGAGTCATCCGGGAGATTAACTCCCAGCTGAGTCAAGCGGTTGTGTAGCCCAGACATCTTGAGGATGTGCTCACTGACAGAACTATTCTCCTCCATCTTACAGCTGAAGAACTTGTCGGAGACGTCATATCTCTCGACCCGGGCATGAGCTTGGAAAACCAGTTTCAGCTCTTGGAATATCTCATATGCTCCGTGTTGCTCAAAACGCTCTTGGAGCCCCGGTTCTAAACTGTAAAGCATGCTGCACTGAACAAGGGAGTAATCATCGCAGCGAGAATGCCAAGCATTCGCAATGTCTTGCTCTGCTGGGAGAAGGGGTGGGTAACCTAGGGGTGCATCAAGGACATACAATTTCTTGGAAGCTATGAGGATGATCCTCAAGCCACGGACCCAGTCCACATAGTTGCTTCCATCTTCTTTCAACTTGGTTTTCTCTAGGAACGCGTTGAAATTGAGGGTGACATTCGCGTTGGCCATTGGATCTACAATATAGATTGTAAAGATAATTTTAGACTAAGTTCATGATAATTAAGTTCACATAATCAAATTATTTAATGAACTCGCAGTTAGATAGACATCTCTCTAGTCATCCAAGTGACACATGATCCATGTCAACTAGCCCGTGTCCGATCATCACGTGAGACGGACTAGTCATCCATGGTGAACATCTCCATGTTGATCGTATCTTCTATACGACTCATGTTCGACCTTTCGGTCTTCCGTGTTCCGAGGCCATGTCTGTACATGCTAGGCTCGTCAAGTCAACCTAAGTGTTCCGCGTGTGTAAATCTGGATTACACCCATTGTATGCGAACGTGAGAGCCTATCACACCCGATCATCACGTGGTGCTTCGGAACAACGATCCTTAGCAACGGTGCACAGTTAGGGTGAACACTTTTCTTGAAATTTTATTGAGAGATCATCTTATTTACTACCGTCGTTCTAAGAAAATAAGATGTAAACATGATAAACATCACATGCAATCAATATAGTGACATGATATGGCCAATATCATCTTGCTCCTTTAATCTCCATCTTCGGGGCACCATGATCATCACTGTCCCCGGCACGACACCATGATCTCCATCATCATGATCTCCATCAATGTGCCTTCATGAAGTTGTCTCGCCAACTATTACTTCTACTACTATGGCTAACGTTTAGCAATAAAGTAAAGTAATTACATGGCGTTTATGATTGACACGCAGGTCATACAATAAAATAAGACAACTCTTATGGCTCCTGCCGGTTGTCATACTCATCGACATGCAAGTCGTGAATCCTATTACAAGAACATGATGAATCTCATACATCACAATTCATCACATCACATTCTTTGGCCATATCACATCACAAGGCATATGCTGCAAAAACAAGTTAGACGTCCTCTAATTTGTAGTTGCAAGTTTTTACGTGGCTGCTATAGTTTACTAGCAAGAATGTTTCTTACCTATGCCAAAACCAGAACGTGATATGCCAATTGCTATTTACCCTTCATAAGGACCCTTTTCATCGAATCCAATCCGACTAAGGTGGGAGAGACAGACACCCGCTAGCCACCTTATGCAACAAGTGTATGTGAGGTGGTGGAACCAGTCTCACGTAAGCATACGTGTAAAGTCGGTCCAGGCCGCTTCATCCCACAATACCGCCGAATCAAAATAAGACTAGTAGTGGTAAGAAAATTAACAAAAATCGACGCCCACAACAACTTGTGTTCTACTCGTGCATAGATTCTACACATAGACCTAGCTCATGATGCCACTGTTGGGAGACGTAGTAGTAAATCAAAATTTTCCAACGTATCACGAAGATCTATCCATGGAGAAACCACCAAAGAGTGGGGAGAGATTGCATCTTCATACCTTTGAAGATCGCTAAGTGGAAGCGTTACAAGAACGCGGTTGGTGGAGTCGTACTCGCAGCGATTCAGATCGCGATGGATTCTGATCTAAGCGCCAAACAACGGCGCCTCCACGTTGAACACACGTGCAGCCCGGTGACGTCTCCTACGCCTTGATCCAGCAAGGAGGAAGGAGAGGTTGGGGAAGAGCTCCAACAGCAGCACGACGGCGTGGTGGTGGTGGAGTAGCAAGGTATTCCGGCAGGGCTTCGCCTAAGCGCTGCGGAGGAGGAAGAAGAGAGGTAGGGCTTCACCGTGAGAGAGAGAATTCAGATCTGTTCTCAAAAGGACAAAACCTCAAGTATATATAGAAGGAGGGAGAGGGAGGGCTGCCTTGGCCCCTCCTCCAAAGAGGAGAGGTTCGGCCGAACTAGGGGGAGAGTCCACCTCCCACAAGGGAGGTGGATCTCCTCCTTTTAAATCCTTTTGCCCTTTATCTCTTTATCCCAGCCACATGGGACTTTCTAGAAGGTCTTGGGAAGCACAAAAAGGGCTGGAACACCTCCTCTAAGGGCCCACAAAGTCCTATGGTCGTCACACCCCTCCTGGGGGTCCTCCGGCACCCTCCCGGCACTCCCGGTACACTACCGATGAGCCCGAAAACTTTCCGTGACCAAAACTGGACTTCCTATATATCAATCTTTACTTGCGGACCATTCCGGAGCTCCTCGTGACGTTCGGGATATCATCCGGGACTCCAAACAAACTTCGGTAATCACATATACCATTTCCCTATAACCCTAGCGTCATCGGACCTTAAGTGTGTAGACCCTACGGGTTCGGGAGACACGTAAACATGACCGAGACACCTCTCCGGTCAATAACCAACAACGGGATCTAGATACCCATGTTGGCTCCCACATGCTCCACGATGATCTCATCGGATGAACCACGATGTCGGGGATTCGATCAATCCCGTATACAATTCCCTTTGTCTATCGGTATGATACTTGCCCGAGATTCGATCATCGGTATCTCTATACCTTGTTCAATCTCGTTGCTGGCAAGTCTCTTTACTCGTTCCGTAATACATCATCCCATGGCTAACTCCTTAGTCACTTTGAGCTCATTATGATGATGTCTTACCGAGTGGGCCCAGAGATACCTCTCCGTCACACGGAGTGACAAATCCTAGTCTTGACTCGTGCCAACCCAACAGACACTTTCGAAGATACCCGTAGTGCACCTTTATAGCCACCCAGTTACATTGTGACATTTGGCACACCCAAAGCATTCCTACGGTATCCAGGAGTTGCACAATCTCATGCTCTAAGGAAACGATACTTGACATTGAAAAGCTTTAGCAGATGAACTACACGATCTTGAGCTATGCTTAGGATTGGGTCTTGTCCATCACATCATTCTCCTAATGATGTGATCCCATTATCAACGATATCCAATGTCCATGGTCATGAAACCATGACCATCTATTGATCAACGAGCTAGTTAGCTAGAGGATCACTAGGGACATGTTGTGGTCTATGTATTCACACATGTATTATGGTTTCCAGTTAACACAATTATAGCATGAACAATAGACAATTATCATGAACATGGAAATACAATAATAACCATTTTATTATTGCCTCTAGGGCATATTTCCAACAGGAAAGCATGCCAGCTGGCTAGGTAGATGTCGCAACGGTCTATTGTAGGCTGGAAGGCCGACGCCAGCAGTTTATGGGGGGGGGGGTGAGAGGGAGACCAAGGTATTTCTGAGGGAAAGCTGAAATAAGAGCACCCAGAGTGTCTCCATAAGAGAGGCGGTGACGGGATCGACATTTATAGGGACTACAGAAGTTTTAAGGAAATTAATCGAGAGGCCAGTGGCAAGACAAAAGTCATCAAGTATGCGTTTGAGGTGCTCGACGACGTTTGGTTCGGCTTTGATGATTATGAGCATGGCATACGCATATTGCAAGATGAGGCAGGGCATGGAGTTTGTGACTGGGTGAGCAATGAAGTTGTGCTGGCAGGCATCTATAATCATGCGTTGAAGGACATCCGCAACGATGATAAACAGGAAGGGGAAGATAGGGCCTCCCTGACGAAGTCCATTTTTGCATTGAATCCAGGGCCCTGGAGAACCATTGAGAAGGATCGCAGTTCTCCCTGACTGTAAAAGAGATTCAATCCAACGAAGCCATTCCTCAGAGAAGCCTCTAACCTTAAGAAGCGAGAAGAGAGGGCCATCAGACATAGTCGAACGCTTTGGAGAAATCTTGTTTGACCACAAGAGCGGGCACCTTGGTTCTTGCGCATACATTGAGGATGTCTGCTGCGTATAATGTTTTTTCATAGATGGTCCTCCCAGAGAGGAAGCCAGTTTGGTCAGGATGGACTAGCATAGGGATGATCGGCTTGAGGCGGTTTGTGAGCAGTTTAGCAAGAGCCTTGGCCAGGCAATTTTGAAGCGAGATAGGCCGAAACACGTCGGGGGATGGTGGGGAGTCCCCCTTTGGAAGGAGGACCATAAGAGCTCTATTGAGACATGAAATGTCGGCAGAGTTACTGTGAAAACTGGTGAATAGGTCCATGATTTTTTGTTTCAGGATTGGCCAAAATTTCCGATAGAAACCCGGGCCAAAGTCATCTGGTCCATGGCTGGCCATGGGCTTCATGTCTGCAAATGCATCGTAGATTTCTTGCGTCGAGAAGGGGGCGTCTAGGTGACGTAGTTGGGGGATTTGAGAGGGGTAAAGATCCTGAAATGTGAAATTCCAGGTTGGCGGGGAAGAAACCCCGATAATGGCCGAAAAATACGATGACAGGATTTCAATCTTGGATTCGTGTGAGGTGAACTCTTGGTTATCATGCAAAATCATCGGGATTTTGTTGCGTCTATGCGTGTGGGAAGCAGAGGCGTGAAAAAAATCTAGAGTTCTCGTCCCCGTCGACAACCGTTTTTTATTTTGGATCGAAGTCGCCAGTAAATAATTTTTTCACGGGAGATGCGGTGGAGGACTTTAATGATAACTCTACGCAGGGTGAGCTCGGGTGGAGAGACGAAATGAGACTCCTCGATCAATGGAGGAGGTTTATGACAATTTTGCAGTTTGTTTCCCGCACTGAGATTGGGAGGATTGATTTCCTCCATGATTGTAAAGCAAACCAACATTTCTTTAGAGCACGAACTAGGGAGAGAGGAGCGTTTGAGAGTTGTGGGGCCGCGGCCCATGAAGACTGCACGACATTCCGACAGGTCGGTGATTGGGCCCAACCTAGATCAAAATGAAAAAACGCGGGACGAGGGATGGAGGTGGTGATGGAAATAATTAGGGGGACGTGGTCGGAGATGTAACGTGTAAGGCTGGAGACAGATGAGTCTGGGAAAGACTGATCCCATGTTGCGTTTATGTAGACACGGTCTAGTTTTTCTAGGGTGGGTTTATCTCGTTTATTAGACCAAGTGAAGGCGTGGTCGAGCAATGGTAGTTCTATGAGGGCAAGGTTGTTGATCCAAAGATTGAACATATCAGCTTCCTGTTGACGGAAGGCATCGTTGTTTTTGTCCTGTGTGAGTCGCATGAGGTTAAAGTCACCTAATATGATCCAAGGCGTGGAGGAGGGAGGAGAGATGGAGGCAAGCTCATCTAGGAAAAGCGATCTAAGGGAGTGGTCTGTCGGAGCATAAACGTTAGCAAGGTGCAGCTGGAGGGGGGAGGCAAGAGTCGTGACCACTATCTATGGAAGAGCAAATTAATTCCAGTTGGCCAATCAGAACCCCAAAACAGTAGGGATGGTCAACGGTTGCGGGGAGGAGTACAGGAGGTGGCCATTATCTATGGAAGATCATATGCCTAAAATAAGGCCACCGGCGAGACGTGTAAGTATGATCACATCGACTAACAAGAAACTATCATGGGAGTATGCCTAAGATAAAGACCATCACGTAGACTATATAGCCCTTCCATTGCATACCTGTCATCAAATATGTAAAATCAAATCATGATGTACGCTCTAGCCCTTCTTCTCCGTGGAAGCAAGAGAACACTATACTATTATAGTAACTGCACTACCACGAGTACTCATTTTTCTTGAAATGCACTAACTAAATACGGACTACACGAGAGCATCTGCAATCTGACTTGACAAATCTGGACCCTATACATTCACGGACGCGTCCAAGCACCCGCAGACGCATCCGGACGGCCTCATATCTCGCTTTCAGCATCCATCACAAGTACAAAACATGGCTTTGGTTGAGGCTATGATAAGGATAATAATCCCGACTCACTTACGAACCAGGACTAAAGGGGCCATCAGTACCGATTCGTGAGGCCAGGGCGCCGCGAGGGCCTCGGAGGTCATTGGTCCTTGTTTTTCTGACACTTTTGGTCCCGGTTCCAGACAAGAACCGGGACCAATGGGCCTTGCTCCTGGACCACCACCTTTAGTCCCGGTTGGTAGCTGGAACCGGGACCAAAAGTCCGTCTTCTGTCCTAGTTCTGGCCACCAACCGGGAGTAAAGATATAAGCCTATATATACCCCTGCCCACCCCTGCCCACTCACATTCTGTGTTTTTGGACACCGGCGTGTGGGTGTGTGTTGCTCTAGCTCTCACCTCCCATGCATATGAGGTGTTTGATGAAATGCCTGAGCCACACTTAAGCTTTCTCCTCTCCAAGATCGACCTCCAAGCTCTATTTTCCTCAAGATTTGTCTAGGTTTGGTGGCCCGTCCTGTCCCGTCCCCATCCTCACCTCCATCGCTCGCTAGTGCCGATCTCGTCGCCGGCACCACTGTGGTAGGCCTCTTGTTCTTATCTTTTTTGTAAAAGAAAAATAAATCTTACTTGTATGATTTAGATAGATGCTTGTACAATTTTCTTACTTTTATTATTGTTTGTTATTATATAGTGCCATGGTTTTGGTATCCTCCCCCGTCGGCCCTCGTCCTGTCTCTGATTCGGATGTGGTATATTATCTTTTATAACTATTTGTTTCATTTAGTATTCATGAAAATTATGCTCACCAACGTGACATAGATGTTTTTATCTAGGAGTTATGTGAACCGGAAATTCCAACCGACATAGAAATTCTTATCGAGAAGTTAAATTTGGTTGAAAAAGAAAACAATTACTTGAAAGAAAAATTTAAAAGAGTTGAAGAGGAGAAGATGAAATTGGAGTTGCATGTTGCCGATGTCGTCGACGATCACAAGATCAAGATGGATGCAATGCGCTTGAATATTAGAAAGATTAGAAAATACGCCATTCATACCGAGGCTTGGTATCATTATGCCGTTGGATCAATTGGTACCTTAGTTGCGGTTATGATCGCATTTGTTGTTGCATTCAAGTTTTTTACATAGTTTCAATGTATGTTTTAATTAGATGCTCTAGAGAGCTATATGTTGTTCAATGAGAAGTTTGTCTGAACTTTATGTATTTATTTTGGTCACTACTGTACTTTGTCTTTAAATGTGATGATGAATTTCTATTAATTTGGTCACTTCTCTGTTCATGATGTTCCATAATGGTTTTTGATACACTTTATTATATAACGCACGTAGATGAACCGGCAATGGATGTACGGTGACCGACGCACCTCCGAGTATATTAAGGGCCTGCATAATTTTCTCGAAGCGGCTGAGGCAAACAAGCATAATGGTTTTATGCATTGTCCATGTACTGTCTGCGAGAATACGAAGGCTTTCTACAACTCTAAAACCCTTCACTTCCACCTGCTTGAGAAGGGTTTTATGCCACACTATAATGTTTGGACCAAGCACGGAAGGGGTTATGATGGAAGAAAACTAAGAAGAAGAGGATGGTGACAACTACCCGCCCCCTGAATACGGTGATGCTGCAATGGGGGAAGCTGAAGATCAAGAGGAACCAGACGATGTGCCCGATGATGATCTTCACCGGGTCATTGTTGATGCAAAGAGAGAATGCGATAGTGAAAGGGAGAAGTTGAAGTTCGATCACATGTTAGAGGATCACAAAAAAGGGTTGTACCCAAATTGCGAATATGACAATAGAAAGCTCGGTACTACACTGGAATTGCTGCAAGAAGGCAGACAATGGTGTATCTGACAAGGGATTTGGTTCGCTACTGGAAATAATGAAGAAGAAGCTTCCAAAGGATAACGAATTACCCGACAGTACGTACGAAGCAAAGAAGGTTCTATGCCCTCTAGGATTGGCGGTGCAGAAGATACATGCATGCCTTAATGACTACATCCTCTACTGCGGTGCATACGAGGATTTGAACGCATGCCCAGCATGCAGTGCATTGTGGTATAAGATCAGAAGAGATGACCCTAGTGATGTTGAGGGCCAGCACCGGGAAGAGGGTTCCTGCCAAGGTGATGTGGTATGCTCCTATAATACCACGGTTGAAATGTCTGTTCAGAAACAAAAAGCATACCGAGTTGATGCAATGACACATAAAAGACCGTAAGAAAGATGGGAAGTTGAGAGCACCCGTTGATGGGTTGTAGTGGAGAAAGATTGAGAGAAAGTGGAGCAACTTTACAGATGACCCAAGGAACGTATGGTTTGGTTTAAGTGCATATGGCGTTAATCCTTTTGGGGAGCAGAGCAACAAGCATAGCACATGGCCTGTGACTCTATGTATGTATAACCTTCCTCCTTGGTTGTGCATGAAGCGGAAGTTCATTATGATGTCAATGCTCATCCAAGGCCCTAAGTAACCTGACAATGACATTGATGTGTACCTAAGGCCATTAGGTGATGAACTTTTACAGCTATGGAATGGAAGAGGTGTACGTGTGTGGGATGAGAACGAACATGAGGAATTTGACCTACATGCGTTGTTGTTTGTAACCATCAACGATTGGCCTACTCCCAGTAACCTTTCAGGACAGACAAACAAGGGATACCACACATGTACACATTGTTTAGATGACACCTAAACTATATATTTGGACAAATGCAGGAAGAATGTGTACCTGGGGCATCGTCAATTTCTTCCGACCAACCATTGCTACTTCTCGAGCATGCGTTGGTTTCCTGTGAAGAGGAATAGTTTGATGCAGCAAAGTAGATAAGTATTTCCCTTAGTTTTTGAGAACCAAGGTATCAATCCAGTAGGAGATACAAGCGAGCCACCAATAGATGTACCTGCACAAAGAATCAAACTCTTGCACCCAACACTATAAAGGGGTTGTCAATCCTTTCACGGTTATTTGCAAGGATGAGATCTAGTAGAGATAGATATAATAGGATGCTTGAACGGAAAGTAAAACTAAAAGTAAAAATAGGGCAGCAAGTATTTTTGGTATTTTTGGTTTTAGATTTGAAAGTATAATATGGAAAATAGACCCGGGGCCATAGGTTTCACTAGATGGCTTCTCTCATGATTGCAAGTATTACGGTGGGTGAACAAATTACTCTCGAGCAATGGATAGAAAAGCGAATAATTATGAAGATATCCAAGGCAATGATGCATATAGGCATCACGTCCATGTCAAGTAGACCGAAACGATTCTGCATCTACTACTATTACTCCACACATCGACCGACTCCTGCCTACATCCACTACTAGGAGAAACCTTATAGGCAGGAGCCTACTAGTAGCGTTGGAAAAAATACAAATGTTGTTGCTAAGTACTAGTAGTGTTGTATTCGGGCAGCGCTACAAGTAAGGTCTTAGCAGTAGCGCTGGAATCTAGAAAAGCGCTACTGCTAAGGAGGGCCCGCCGATCCCGCCGACAATATTTATAGTAGCAGCACTTTCTTAAGGAAAGCGCTACCGCTACGCCTCTTATCAGTAGCGCTTGTTATCCACCAACGCTACTGCTAAGTGCACCGTGCACTTATCCTCTTTGCCCCGCATGGCCCATCTCTCTCACTCTCTTCCTCTCTCCCTCCTCCCTCCCTCTCCCTGCGCCGCCGCCACCGCCCCTCACTCCCTCCCTCTCCTTGCGCATCCGCCTCGCCCCTCACTCCCTCCCTCTCCCTACGCCGCCGCCCCTCTCTTCCTCCTCAATCCGACCCCGTCCCTGCGCCACCGCCGCCGCCGCCCCTCACTCCTTCCCTCTCCCTATGCCGCCGCCTCGCCCCTCACTCCCTCTCTCTCCCTACGCTTCCGCTGCCCCTCACTCCCTCCCTATCCACTCTGCGCCACCGCCCCGCCCCTCCCTCCCTCCCCTTCCCCTCCTCACTCTCTCCCTCTACACTCTACATCGCCACCGCCACAGGTCCTCCCCGGCGACCTCGCCCCCGACCCCGACCCCGACCTCGACCTCGGCCCCGACCCCAACCTCGACCCCGGCCGACCCTGACACCGACCCCGACCTCTGGTGAGACATCCCCATGCCTATAGGGTTCTTGCTAGGGACTAGATGATGCCTCGAATGTTGTTGAGGGAATATTTGCAATATATTGTGTTTTATTATTTTCTATATATTTGCTTGATGAGGTGTCATACTTGCATGTTGAGAAAAATAGGTTAGTGGGCGCTAGCTAAATTCAAATGGGATGATTGCTATACAAATGATTACTAGAAAGTAAAACATTAAACGATAAGAAAATTTTGTCATAGGAATTTGTCTCAACACCGACGATGCCCGGCCCGCATCCTCATCGTCGAGTGGTCTGTGAGAGCCCGCCCTATAGGCGCCATGTCCGGGACTGTGCTCCACCGGGCTGGCACTGGGAGGTGCTACCTTCCCGGGCTCGGAGCTTGGTGAGGAATCCAAGTCTCGTAGTCAACCCGGAGCTTCTGTGGTGGTGTTCATGTGGTCCACTTTCAGTGCGGAGGGAGCGGGACCCCGCGGAGGTGGTACGTCGACGAGCACGTCTGTCGCTACATGGTGGCGTTGGACGCCAGGTTCAACAATACCTGGCAGATTCTTCAGGGATCTCACCCGAGTTATGATCCCATGATGGTTCCTTATCTTTGGGTGTCCACCGTCAGCGACTCAGGGACCGCTAGTGAACCAAGTTCACCATCCTCCACTTTGGATTCTAGGATATTCTATCTGTATTAGTGATCTTATATGATAATATTCGATATGTATTAGTTAATATTTGATGATGCATTAACTGGATTATTCGGGATGATGTATTAGTGATATTATATTCGAGTTCATTATAAATGTATTAGTGATATTTTATCAGTTATAATGCGTGGGGCGCGCCTCCTCTTCTTCTCTTCTTTGCGATATATTCAAGCGCGTGCCGTAATTTTTGAATCATGAACACATCTTCACTCATTTGCTAGAATGAACATGTCATATTCTGAATATAGAGGATGTCTTGGTGTTCTTGTTTGCAATGTACCTCCGAGTGACCTATGTTTTGCCGGAATGTTGATTCGTTTCCGTTCCGGCAAATTTCAGGCGCTCGATATGTCCTATTTTTTTAGTAAAGGTCATGCCGAATTGTTTTCATGAATTTTAGCATGACTTGTGATACAATGTAGGACATATCGAGTGCTTGTGATTTTCCAGTCATTCCGGCAAAACATAGGGCATTTTTCTATGTCATTGCTCGATATATGGAATGGGTTGACTTTAGGTCTGTTTCGGCTCCTTGTGTGTCTTTCAGTGAGGGAGATTGTCCACCATATATATATATATATATATATGAGAGAGAGAGAAAGATCCCTACTATTGTCGTGGGGGTCGCTTCTCCTTATTTTCCTTGTGCTAGATATTTGTAATGTACTAGGGAAAGGAGGAGTAGCGACCATCACCGACGGTCGAAATATGAGAGAGAAAGAATCCCGACTATTGTCATGGGGGTCGCTTCTCCTCCGTTCCAGTGTGCTAGACATTTTGATGTAATGCACTCGGGGACGAAGGGAGGAGCCACCATCACCGACGGTCGCAATATTAGAGGGAGTGCCCACCATATACGTGAGATGAGAGTTTAGGAAGGAAAACTCGACAGACCTAAAGTCAACCCGTTGCATATTGAGTAATAGTGATGTGTGTGTTGATCAGTTTCCTGATAGTTGCCTTCGCTCGATTTTAAATGTTTCAACTATGAACATAGGAAATGTCTGACGACGAAAGGGAATTTGTTATGTGCGAATACTACGAAGACGAGCGCGGCCTATGCGACAAGCCTTACCTAGTTGATGGTAGGTGCTTCAGCATCATGCTAGATGAGACCTTCGAAGTGGATACAGTAAGTCACAACGACACATCTTTTTTCATAATTAAGCATGTCTTCTACTTCTTTTGCTTCAACTTATAATTTTAATTTTTTACTATTCTACTAGCGTATCCCCTGCCATGCAAGAATTTATGTCTTGGATAAGATTGGTTTCGATGCTAAAAACAATATGGAGGTAAAGAGAGTTCACTTGAGGACCGACCATGGTTATACTTTTGCCGTAAAATTGTACAATGCAGACACCTACTCCTATTTTGAATACAAAAGTTGGAGAGCACTATGCAAGACTTATGCATTTGAGCCTAATATGCTTATCACCTTTGATATTCGTCCGAAAGATGAAATTGAAGGTAATATCGACATCTGGGTCGATGTGCTGACGCCTCCAACTCTACCATTATGTGAGTTTCTCAACCATATTTATTAAGTAATTTATATTGTTTATTTAAAAATAGTTGACAACTAATTTCTGTTGACAACTTATTACCATTCAAGCAAACATGTTCAGCGCTTGGTAGACAACACCTACTACTGTCCCGGGGCTGAACTAAACTGCGAGGAGATAGGTCATTATGTTTCATGGCTTTAGGATCTTGATGCTATCAAGACAGGTTATTTTCCTGGACTTTGAGATATTAGTACTCAAAATGTGCGACCACTAGTGTGCGTATTGAACTACGGTCACATCTATCTAGGAAATATGGTAAGATTTTTACTATTTGTCCTCAGTGCATCTTTTGCATACATTATTTTATAAGCTAAACTTCATTGCTAAGTATGTTACTACGATGTTCTTCAACAGGGACTCCCAATGAGTGTTGTGCCTCGTTGGATCGAGTCTAAAGGTCGCATGGAAATGGTTAGCTTATGGCCAAGATATTGTGTATTGCACATGAGTGCATTCATCATTTCTCGAAGCGAGCAAGTCTTAATAGTCAAAGACCGGAGCAAAATTGCGAAGGATCGCAGAGAATTACTAGGGGATAGCAATCAGAAGCGCAACCTACAATTAGCAGACAGGTTCATATGCATTCTCCAATATGATAAAGAAGGAGTGATACACATGTTTTATGCTATTTTACGTGAGAGAGAGCAGCAGGAGTAGGTCCTAGGTATTAAGAAAAATTAGTTAGTGCTGATTATATGTGACTAGTGACCTAGTGACCAAGTTGATAATGATGATGAAATCATGCATATAAGAATTCAGGAAAGACTCAAATAATATTCATGGACAATCTGAACATAAACCCACAATTCATCGGATCTTGACAAACACACCGCAAAAGAGTATTACATCGGATAGATCTCCATGAATATCATGAAGAACATGGTATTGAGAAGCAAAGAGAGAGAAGAAGCCATCTAGCTACTAGCTATGGACCCGTAGGTCTGTGGTGAACTACGTACGCATCATCGGAGGGGCAATGGAGTTGATGTAGATGCCCTCCGTGATCGAATCCCCCTCCGACAGATTACCGGAAAAGCCTCCAAGATTGGATCTCTCGGGAACTGAGGCTTCTGGCGGCGGAAAAGTGTTTTCGTGGCTCGATTTGATAATGATGGAATATTTGGATATTTATAGGCCAAAGATTAGGGTTAGGGTAGTTGCCAGGGGCCCACAAGCCCGCTCGGCGCGGGGTACCCCCTGGCCGTGGCTAGCGAGCTTGTGGCCCGTGGCAGCTCCTCTCCCTTGGTTCTCAAGTCTCGTGACTTCCTATTATTCCAGAAAAAAGCATTCCGTAGGTTTTATTCCATTTGGACTCCGTTTAATATTCGTTATCTGCGAAACTCAAAAACAAGGAAAAAACAGAAACTGGCACTAGGCTCTAGATTAATAGGTTAGTCCCAAAAATAATATAAAATAGCATATTAATTCATATAAACATCGAAAATAGATAATATAATAGCATGGAACAATAAAAAAATTATAGATATGTTGGAGACGTATCAGCATCCCCAAGCTTAATTCCCGCTCGTGCTCGAGTAGATTAATGATAAAAACAGAATTTTTGATGTGGAATGCTACCCAACATATTTATCCATGTAATATTCTTTATTGTGGCATGAATATTTAGATCCGTAAGATTCAAAACAATAGGCTAATATTGACATAAAAACAGTAATACTTCGAGCACACCAACAAGGTAGTCGTGTCCTTTTGAAATATCATGGCCTTAGAAAGTTATCTCTACAAAATCATATGGTCTGGCTATGCTCCATCTTCCCCACACAAAGTATCTAAATTATGCACAACCCCGATGAACAAGTCAAGCAATTGTTTCACACTTTTGATGTTCTCAAACCTTTTCAACTCTCAAGCAATACATGAGCGTGAGCCATGGATATCGCATTATAGGTGGAATAGAATATGGAGGAGGTGCAAGGGGAAAAGGAGAAGATAGTCTCACATCAACTAGACGTATCAACGGGTTATGAAGATGCCCGTCAATATATATCAGTGTGAGTGAGTAGGGATTTCCATGCAACAAATGCACTTAGAGCTATAAGTGTATGAAAGCTCAAAAAGAAAACTAAGTGGTCGTGCATAATGAATATCCACTAGTTATATGAAAGTGACAAAATAGGAGACTCTCTATCATGAATATCATGGTGCTACTGTGAAGCACAAGTGTGGAAAAATATAGTAGCAATTGTACCTTATCTCTTTCTCTCATTTATTTTTATTTTTGGTGGGGTTCTTTTGCCTCTTTTTTTTGGGCTTCGCTGGCCTCTTTTATTTTTTGTATAGTCCGGATACTCGTCCCAACTTGTGAGGGAGTAATAGCCTCCATCATCCTTTTCTCTCATGGGACAATGCTCTATTACTGAAAAATTATCACAATTTATTTACTTATGACTCAAAGAAAAAGAAATTACAACTCGATTCCTATGACAAAATATAACTCTATATGCAATATGAAGTGATGATGCAAGTCATAGAAAAACTACATGGTGGAAGTTGCATGGCAATATATCTCCGAATGGCTATGGAAATGCCATAATAGGTAGGTATGGTGGCTGTTTTGAGGATATATGGTGGTTATTTTGAGGAAGGAGGGTTTGATGTACCGGCGAAGGTTGCGTGGTACTAGAGAGGCTAGCAAAGATGGAAGGGTGAGAGTGCGTATAATCCATGAACTCACATTAGTCATATAGAACTCACATACAAATTGAAAAAGTCTATTAGTTATCAAACAAAGCATTAGACGCATGCTCCTAGGGTATAGGTTGGTAGGAGTTAACCATCGCGTGCTCCCGACCCTCACACAAAGGTCGACAATCATTAAACAAATCATGCTCCGACTTCGTTAAACAACGATTCACCATACGTGCATGCTACGGGAATCACAAGCTTTAACACATGTATCTCTTCAATTCACAACTACTCACTAGAATGACTCTCATATTACCATCCCTATTATCTCAAAACTATATGCAAGGAATCCAACTGCTTATAGTTGTTAATGCACTTAATATGAAAGTTTTTATTATATCCCTCTTGGATGCCATTATATTAGGACTAAATTCATAACCTAAACAAATTTCCATGCTGTTTTAAGAAACTCTCAAAATAATATAAGTGAGGAACGAGAGTTCAATAATTTCCATAAAATATAGCACCACCATGCTCTATAAAGATATAAGTGAAGCACTAGAGCAACATTGCCTAGCTCAAAAGATATAAGTGAAGCACATAGAGTATTCTAACAAATTCACGATTCAGCGTGTCTCTCTCAAAAGATGTGTGCAGCAAGGATGATCGTGGCAAACTAACAAGCAAAGATTCATATCATACAAGACGCTCCAAACAAAACACATATCATGTGGTGAATAAAAATATAGCCTCAAGTAAATTTACCGATGGATTGAAGACGAAAGAGGGGATGTCTTCCGGGGCATCCCCAAGCTTAGGATTTTTTGTATCCTTGAATATGACTTGGGGTGCCTTGGGCATCCCCAAGCTTAGGCTCTTGCCACTCTTTATTCCATAGTCCATCAAATCTTCACCCAAAACTTGTAATCTTTACAACACAAAACTCAACAGAAAACTCATGAGATCTGTTAGTATAAGAAAAATAAATCACCACTTTAGGTACTGTTGTGAACTCATTATTTATTTATATTTGTGTAATACCTACTGAATTCTAACTTTTCCATGACTCATACCCCCCGATACGACCCATAGATACAGCAAAATATGCAAACAACACAAGGAAAACAGAATGTGTCCAAAACAGAATAGTCTGTAGCAATCTGTAAACTTCGAACACTTCTGGAACTCTAAAAATTCTGAAAAATTAGTAAAACCAAGGAAATTCGTATATAAATCCCGTGTAAAAATTTCAGATCAATTTGATGCTCTAAAAAATCAGAAAATTCCTGGACTAAGCGCAAAAGTTTCTGCTTTCCAGCAAGATCAAATCAACAACTACCATAGATCACCCCAAAGGTTTAACTTGGCTCAAACACTAATTTAAACACAAAAACACAATTACTACATAATTAATAATGTGTCAAACACACCAAAACATAAGCAAAAAGAAGAAAGCAAAATAAAATTGGGTTGCCTCCCAACAAGCGCTATTGTTTAATGCCCCTAGCTAGGCAAAACGCAATAGATCTAGGTATTTTCATCTTTGGTATGCAATCCATAAGTAGCTATGATGATAGATTCATAAGGTAATTTTATTTTATTTCTAGGAAAGTGTTTCATTCCCTTCCTTAATGTAAATTGGAATCTAATATTCCCATCCTTCATATCAATAATTGCACCAATCGTTCTAAGGAAAGGTCTACCAAGAATAATAGGACATGTAGGATTGCAATCTATATCAAGAACAATGAAATCTACGGGCACATAATTCCTATTTGCAACAATAAGAACATCATTAATTCTTCCCATAGGTTTTTTATAGTGGAATCCACAAGATGCAAATTTAAGGAACAATCATCAAATTCACGGAAACCTAACAGATCACATAAAGTTTTTGGAATCGTGGAAACGCTAGCACCCAAATCACAAAAGGCATGGCACTCGTAATCTTTAATCTTAATCTTAATAGTAGGTTCCCACTCATCATATAGCTTTCTAGGTATAGAAACTTCCAACTCAAGTTTTTTCTTCAAAAGCCTTCATCATAGCATCAACAATATGTTTAGTAAAAGCCTTGTTTTTATTATAAGAATGAGGAGAATTCAACATGGATTGCAACAAGGAAATACAATCAATAAAAGAGCAGATACCATGATTAAAGTCTTTGAAATCAAAAAGAGTGTGTTCATTACAATTTGAAGTTTTGACCTCTTCAATCCCGGTTTTATCAATCTTAGCATCAAGATCTAAAAACTTCGAATCATTCGGACGCCTTCTAACTAAAGTTGACTCATCTCCAGTCCCATCCTTATCAACATTAATATTGGAAAACAAAGATTCAATAGGAGTCACATCAATCACTTTAAGATCTTCATCAATATTATCATGAGAACATACTTTTTCAAGCCGTTCACGCTTAGCATGAACTCTAGCGGTTCTTTCCTTACACTCATCAATAGAAATTCTCATAGATTTTAAATACTCATTAATATCATGCTTGGGTGTAAAAGATCTAGTTTTTAAAGAATCAATCTCAAGAGAAATTCTATCAACGTTCCTAGTCAAATCATCAATCTTGAGTAATTTTTCTTCAATCATAGCATTGAAACCTTTTTGCGTACTAATGAATTCTTTAATATTACTCTGAAAATCAGACGGTATTTTATATAATTTCCATAAGAATTTCTGTAGGAATTACCATAATTATTAGAGGGATTACTAGGAAACGGTCTAGCATTGAAATTTCCTCTATAAGCGTTATTACCAAAATTGTTCCTACCAACAAAATTCACACCCATAGATTCATTATTATTTCCAATCAAAGAAGACAAAGGCATATCATTAGGGTCAATAGGATCACTCTTAATATAAAACAATTTCATCAACTCATCCATCTTTTCACTCAAAGTATTAATCTCTTCAATAGCATGCACTTTTTTACTAGTAGGAGATCTTTCGTTGTGCCATTCAGAGTAATTTGCCATAATATTATCTAGGAGTTTATTAGCTTCTCCTAATGTGATTTCCATAAAAGTGCCACCCGCGGCGGAATCTAAGAGATTCCTAGAACAAAATTCAATCCAGCATAAAAAAATTGTATAATCATCCATAAACTCAAACCATGCGCGGGGCAATTCCTAATCATAAGTTTGATCCTCTCCCAAGATTGTGAAACATGTTCATGATCAAGTTGCTTAAAATTCATTATATTGTTCCTAAGGGAGATGATCTTAGTGGGCGGAAAGTACTTGGAAATGAAAGCATCTTTAGACTTATTCCATGAATCAATAATATTTTTAGGCAAAGATGAAAACCAAGTTTTAGCACGATCTCGTAGTGAGAACGGAAATATCTTAAATTTAACAATATCATTATCCACATCTTTATTCTTTTGCATGTCACACAACTCAACGAAAGTATTTAGATGGGATGGAGCATCTTCATTAGCAAGGCCATAAAATTGTTCTTTCATAACAAGATTGAGCAAAGCAGCATTAATCTCATAAGATTCCGCACTAGTGGCGGGAGAAATCGGAGTACTAATAAAATCATTATTATTAGTATTGGAAAAGTCACACAACTTGGTATTCTCTTGAGTCATTGTGACAAAGCAAGCAATCAAGCACTCAAGCAAGCAAAAAGCAAACGGGAAGGCGAACGAAAAAAGGGCAAATAAGTGTTTTCTAAAAATAATTGTAGAAGTGGGGGAGAGGAAAACAAGAGGCAAATGGAAAATAATGTAAATGCAAGAGATGAGTTTGTGATGTGTACTTGGTATCCTTGACTTGCTATGTATCTCCCCGGCAACGGCGCCAGAAATTCTTCTTGTTACTTATCGAGCATCCGTTGGTTTCCTGTGAAGAGGAACGGTGTTATGTAGCAAAGTAGATAAGTATTTCCCTCAGTTTTTGAGAACCAAGGTTTCAATCCAGTAGGATATACAAGCGAGCCACCAATAGATGTACCTGCACAAAGAATCAAACTCTTGCACCCAACGCTATAAAGGGGTTGTCAATCCCTTCACAGTTATTTGCAAAGATGAGATCTAGTAGAGATAGATATAATAGGATGCTTGAACGGAAAGTAAAACTGAAAGTAAAAATAGGGCAGCATGTATTTTTGGTATTTTTGGTTTTAGATCTGAAAGTATAATATGGAAAATAGACCCAGGGGCCATAGGTTTCACTAGATGGCTTCTCTCATGATGGCAAGTATTACGGTGGGTGAACAAAGTATTGTCGAGCAATTGATAGAAAAGCGAATAATTATGAAGATATCCAAGGCAATGATTATGCATATAGGCATCACGTCCGTGTCAAGTAGACCGAAACGATTCTGCTTCTACTACTATTACTCCACACATCGACCGACTCCTGCCTGCATCTAAAGTATTAAGTTCACGAAGGACAGAGTAACGCATTAAGTAAGATGTCATGATGTAGAGGCATAAACTCAAGCAATATTATGAAAACCCCATCTTTTTACCCTTGATGGCAACAATACAATACATGCCTCGCTACCCCTACTTTGTCACTTGGTGAGGTCACCGCAAGATTGAACCCAAAACTAAGCACTTCTCCCATTGCAAGAATTACCAATCTAGTTGGCCAAACCAAACCAATAACTCAAAGAGACTTGAAAAGATATGAAATCATGCATATAAGAATTCAGAAAAGACTCAAATAATATTCATGGATAATCAGAACATAAACCCACAATTCATCGGATCTCGACAAACTCACCGCAAAAGAGTATTACATCGGATAGATCTCCATGAAGATCATGAAGAACATGGTATTGAGAAACAAAGAGAGAGAATAAGCCATCTAGATACTAGCTATGGACCCGTAGGTCTGTGGTGAACTACTCACGCATCATCGGAGGGCAATGGAGTTGATGTAGGTGCCCTCTGTGATCGAATCCCCCTCCGGCAGATTACCGGAAAAGCCTCCAAGATTGGGTCTCTCGGGAACGGAGGCTTCTGGCGACGGAAAAGTGTTTTCATGGATCATTTTGATAATGATGGAATATTTGGGTATCTATAGGCCGAAGATAGGGTTAGGGGAGTTGCCAGGGGCGCACAAGCCTGCCTGGCGTGAGGTACCCCCTGGCCGCGACTAGCGAGTTTGTGGCCTCGTCGCAGCTCCTCTGCCTTGGTTCTCAAGTGTTGTGGCTTCCTTTTATTCTAGAAAAAATCATTCCGGAGGTTTTATTTCGTTTGGACTCGATTTAATATTCCTTATCTGCGAAACTCAAAAACGTGGAAAAAACAGAAACTGGCACTAGGCTCTAGATTAATAGGTTAGTCCCAAAAATAATATAAAATAGCATATTAATTCATATAAAACATCCAAAACAGATAATATGATAGCATGGAACAATAAAAAATTATAGATACGTTGGAGACGTATCATCCATAAATGTCGAAAGAAAGGAAAGCATTTCAAAGGTGAGGCAGATCACCGGAAGAAGCTCGCCATCCGTACTGGTGATCACATACTTGATATGGTCAATGATTTACAAATAATCTTTGGAAAGGGTCCTGGCGGACTATCTGTTCCGACTGATGATGCGGGACGCGCACCCATGTGGAAGAAGAAATCTATATTTTGGGACCTACCCTATTGGCAAGACCTAGAGGTCCGCTCTACAATCGACGTGACGCACGTGACGAAGAATCTTTGCGTGAACCTGCTAGGCTTCTTGGGAGTGTATGGGAAGACAAAAGATACACCGGGGGCACGGGAGGAACAACAATGTGTGCATGAAAAAGATGGCATGCATCCAAATCAGTATGAAGGTCTTGCCAGCTATGCTCTTACCAAAGAAGAGAAGGAAATCTTCTTTGAATGCCTGCTCAGTATGAAGGTCCTGTCTGGCTTCTCATCGAATATAAAGAGAATAATAAATATGGCACAGAAAAAGTTCCAGAACCTAAAGTCTCATGACTGCCACGTGATTATGACGCAACTGCTTCCGGTTGCATTGAGGGGGCTTCTACCGGAAAACGTTCGATTAGCCATTGGGAAGCTATGTGTATTCCTCAATGCAATCTCTCAGAAGGTAATCGATCCAGAAATCCTGCCAAGGTTAAAGAGTGATTTGGTGCAATGTTTTGTCTGTTTCGAGTTGGTGCTCCCACCATCCTTCCTCAATATCATGACACACGTCCTAGTTCATCTAGTCGACGAGATTGGCATTCTGGGCCCTATATTTGTCCACAATATGTTCCCCTTTGAGAGGTTCATGGGAGTCTTAAAGAAATATGTTCGTAACCGTGCTAGGCCAGAAGGAAGCATCTCCATGGGCCATCAAACAGAGGAGGTCATTGGGTTTTGTGTTGACTTCTTTCCTGACCTTAAGCCGATTGGTCTTCCTCAATCGCGGTATCAGGGGAGACTGTCTGGAAAAGGCATGCTAGGACCGGACTCAATAATATGTAGGGATGGGCATTCTTGGTCTCAAGCACACTACACAGTTCTATAGAATTCTACCTTAGTGACCCCGTATGTCAACAATCACAAGAATATTCTGCGCTCCAAACACCAGGATCAGTGAGATGACTGGATTACGTGTGAACACATGAGGACATTCGGCAGTTGGTTGCAAACACATATCATGGCTAACACCACTGTTGCAGATGAGTTGTACTCGTTGGCCAGGGGACCATCTTCGACTGTATTAACTTACAAAAGGAACAAGATAAATGGGAATACATTTTACACGATCGCCCAAGATCAAAAGAGAACCAACCAAAACAGTGGTGTCCACTTTGATGCAGAAACCAACAGGGGAAAGGACACATATTATGGTTACATAGTGGACATATGGGAACTTGACTATGGACATGATTTTAAGGCCCCTTTGTTTCGGTGCAAATGGGTCAATCTTTCAGGAGGCGGGGTACAGGTAGACCCGCAGTTCGGAATGACAACAGTGGATCTGAACAATCTTGGGTACAGAGACGAACCATTAGTCCTAGCCAATGATGTGGCGTAGGTTTTCTATGTGAAGGACATGTCTACCAAACCGAGAAAAAGAAAAGATAAGGAAGCGAATACATCATACGATGAGCCAAAGAGCAACATAGTTCTTTTAGGGAAACGAGACATCATGGGAGTAGAGGGGAAGATATACATGTGTACAGATTATGAAAAGTTTCATGAAATTCCTCCCTTCAAAGTGAAGGCTGACCCAAGCACCATGTTGAACGATAAAGATTATCCATGGTTACGACGCAATAAGGAAGGGACACACGCGAAGAAAGAGTGAAGACTTTCTCTCCCCAAATATTCTGATGATGGATTTGATCTAGAATATCACTGTAGTTACATGTCAAGAAATGAAATGCCTTTTGTAACAGACGTGCATTCGTTCGAAACCCTGATACTACAAAAGAGATTGTTCATTTTGTACACGAAGTGCATCCAGTTTTTGCCATAACCCTCTCAACTTTTTAGCACATGCTATGTGGGTGAAATGATGGTACCATGCCAAGTTTCAACCATTTCATAGAGCATTTGTCGTGCTTTTTAATTTAGGGTCATTTTAGCTTAAAATAAATGATGAAATGCATGAAAAATAGCAAATCAAGTCGGAAAAGGGTTGAAAAGGGATGATGTGGCTTCGAATGGTGCATATTGAATGCAGAAAAATTCTTGAGTTCAAATATGTTTAAAAAATTGAAATCCTTTTGTAACAGACGTGTTTTCGTCCGAAACCCTGATACTTCGAAAGAGATTGTCCATTTTGTACATGAAGTGCATCCAGTTTTTGCCATAACCCTATCAAATTTTTCGCACATGCTATGTGGGTCAAATGATGGTACCATGCCAAGTTTCAACCATTTGAGAGTTCATTCATCGTGCTTTTCAATTTAGGGTCATTTTAGGTTAAAATAAATGATGAAATGCATGAAAAATAGCAAATGAAGTAAGAAAAGGGTTGAAAAGGGATGATGTAGTTTCGAATGGTCCATATTGAATGCAGAAAAATTCTTTAGTTCAAATATGTTTAAAAATTGAAATCCTTTTGTAATAGACGTGTTTTCGTCTGAAACCCTAATACTTCGAAAGAGATTGTCCATTTTGTACACGAAGTGCATCCAGTTTTTTCCGTAACCCTCTCAACTTTTTTGCACATGATATGTGGGTGAAATTATGGTACCATGCCAAGTTCCATCATTTCAGAGTTCATTTGTAGTGCTTTTCAATTTAGGGTCATTTTAGCTTAAAATAAATGATGAAATGCATGAAAAATAGCAAATGGAGTTAGAAAAGGGTTGAAAAGGGATCATATGGCTTCGAATGGTGCATATTGAATGCAGAAGAATTCTTGAGTTCAAATATGTTTAAAAAATTGAAATCCTTTTGTAACATACGTGTTTTCGTCCGATAAAAGTTATATAACTAAACTTGATATTATATAAAACTTATGCAACTAAAATTATCAAAGTTTTTTTTGTTAAAAGCTTTAATAGCAAAAATAATATTCATAGAGTATTTTTTGTTAAGAACTTTTAATATGCAAAAAATAACATAAAAATGGCAAATGTGAAAATAGATGCACTTATAGAGAAAATTCAACCTAAATTCAAAGTGCTAGTTAGGGCGCCTAACTAGCATTTAAATTTAGGTCAAATTTCCTGTATAAGGCCATCTATTTTCAGTTTGAATGGAGCTCAACGTAGGAGCCGCGGTGGGGCTTATAAACAGGTTCGGGCAACCTTCGCTTGGCAAGGTGGGACTAAACTTCCACCACACCACTGTGTCACCCTTTAGTCCCGTTTGGTGGCACCAACCGGGACTAAAAAGCTTAAATAGCAAACAAAAATAATATTAAAAAATGCCGCCTACTAGGCAACCACGGCCTGCATACGACTAGAAACCCATCTAAATATGGGCCAGGACGCAGGCCCACGGGCCCAGCAGGCCCAACACGACACAATTTAGGAACATACATAGTCTGCTTTGGAGAGGAGCTCGACAAGTCATGCGCAGCGGGGTTTATAAACAGGTGTGATCGCCCCTCGACTAGCGAGGTGGGACTAAACTTTCGACACCGCTGCCCCAGGTCTTTGGTCCCGGTTGGTGGAAGCAATCGGGACTAGAGGCCACCCTTTAGTCCTGGGTGCAGCCACCAACCGGGCCCAAAGGCCTCTACTTCCCGCCCTTTGGGTTGCCGAAATTGGCCTTTTAGTCCCAGTTGGTGGCTGCAACCGGGACTAATGCCCCCCTTTAGTCATGGTTAGAGCCACCAACCGGGATTAAAGGTCTTTGTATATAAGCGGGAGTGGGGAAAATTTGCAGATTTACCGGTAGTTGCCCCGAAGATGCCGAGCACATCGACGCCGCCAGGCTGCCTGAGCTCGCCGTCGACGCCCTCGCCTCCCTCTCGCCAACGTTCCAACCCGGCATCATCGCCCTCACTCCTCCTGTCGCCACTCTCCCCGTCGCTCCGCCCCCGCAACCCGATGCCATCAACCTCGCCAGTGTCGCTGCCATCGACGCCCTCGTCGTTGCCCTCGACGCCCCGCGACCCAATGTCGTCACCCTCGCCGACGTCGCCGCCCTCGACGCTCTCCCCGTCTCTCCACCATCACAACCCTCGCCCCGTCGCCGCCCTGACCCGACTTCGTCGCCGCTCGTCGCCATCACCGCTCTCCCTGTCGTCGTTGCCGCTCTCCCCATCGCTGCTCTCCCCGTGGCGCCGCTCTCCTCTCGTCAAGACCCGGTGAAGACGGTCGTTTTAGTTGTTTCATGTGTTAGTTAATTTAGGTTTTTATGTTTTCGTTAATTTAGTTGTTTTAGTTGTTTTGTGTTTTTTTGTTTTAGTTGTTTTGTGTTTTAGTTGTTTAGTTTTTTTTGTGTTTTACTTGTTTCATGTGTTAGTTAATTTAGTTTTTTATGTTTTAGTTAATTTAGTTGTTTTAGTTGTTTTGTGTTTTAGTTGTTTAGTTTTTTATGTTTTATTTGTTTTAGTTAATTAAGTGTTCATATTGTTTTAGTTAGTTTAGTTGTTTTATGTTTTAGTTGTTTTAGTTGTTTTAGTTGTTTTATCGGTGACGCGATATCGAGGAGTCCCCGAGGATCGTCGGTAAGGGAGAGTCCCCGACGATCGACAGTGAGGGAGCGAGAGTCCCCGACGATATCGACAATTTTATATTAGGAAGATATATGATCTTTACATGTTTAAATGTTTACTTGCATAGCATACCCGTTGAGTCGACAATGCCCTGCCAGCATGCATCCTCGTCATCGACTCGGTGGCATCCACATGCTTGAGACTATTGATTAATGCATTGTATTGATTTCCATATCTCATGTTTGTATATTGCCATGTCATGATATTTGCAGAAACTATGGATCACAGAGACATAGAACAAGAAGACTTGTTGGGGGGATATAATCCACGCAGGGTATAATCCCTTGGTGTATCTCAACGGCACCGATGGTCAAGAAGGAGAGGATGGCTCCGGTGATCCAACAATGGAGGAGGCAAGAGATATTGACGGCTCCGATGATCGAATGGCGAAGGAAGGAGATCATGATCACGGCTCCGGTGACCGAATGGCGGAGGAAAGAGATGATGATCACGACTCCGGTGACCGAACGGAGGAGGGATCCTCAACTGTTGCAAAGTCCAGCGAGGTAAGGAGACGAGGCCCGAAGAGAAGGTTGCGCCAGGATGAAAGGTTCACGATCACCGAAGTCGCGAACGATGGCCAACCGATTGCTCCCAAGCAGACCAAAGACGCATTTGTACATCAGTGTGGAGTTGTTGTTAGGGACTACGTCTCGATCACCACCCAACAATGGAATAAGAATAATAAGGGCCCCGAAGTTTCTTATGTCCATGATAGACTAAAAGATGATCTTTGGACCGAGATGATGAGAAATTTCAGCCTACCGCAAGAGGAGGATCCGAATAACCCAGTTATAGAGCGAAAGGTCAAGTTGTGGGATCTTAAGAAGATGGCGGAACTATTCAGGAACTGGAACAAAGAGTTGAACACAAATTTTGTCGAGAAAGATAAGACTCCGGAGTTCTCCGGTCGATATGAGAAGATAAGAGATTAATGGACCGAATTTGTGGCCTCCAAGAAATCGGAGAAGAGTAAGGAAATGTCACTAAGAAACAAGAAAATTCTGCAGAGAAGCAGTATCACCATCACACGGGGTCAGGTGGCTACTAGAAAGCCCGACCGTTGTGGGACAAAAGCTGAGCAAGACCTGCTTGCTAAGAATGTCCACCCAGACACATTGCACTTGCCAGATCGTTCAAGGACTTGGTTCTTCGGGGTTGGGGGAACTTTGGACCCAGAAACAGGGAAGTCTGGACAAGAGCTCAACTTGCAATATCCATCACAAAGCTTCAGGTAGCAATCAAGGTAGCGTAGGAAGGGACGTTCATTCCCGACAAAGAAAAGGACGAGCTGACAGAGGCCCTCGGGAATCCTGAACACCCTGGACGAACACGAGGTACACCAGGCTCCGTTCCGTGGAAGCATGGGTTTCCCAACAGCGGCGGTTATAGAAGCCGAGAGAGAAAGAGGAAACTAGAAGCAAGCAAAATGCAGAAGCTCGGTGCAAGATTAGACAAACTAGAGGAACTTGAGAGCCAGCGAGCTACCGGTCAACCATCTGAGCGGCACGAAGATCCTTCCTTCGACGCCGCCCCAGAAGCTGCCCCACCATCTCACTGGAGAAGCAGTGTGGCTTCCACGAAGCTCATTCAGCCTGATTTCATGGATCCTCGCTACCCCGTGGATAGTATCACGGAGGCTCAACATTGCGAGCTAATGACGAGATGCCAGAACCTGACCTTCAAGGCGGCAATCGGCTCTGTTCTACCTCCTCAAGCTGAGGGAACTTTCCATTGCCGTTCCATTCCACATGGCTATGCTGTTGTGACGGTGGATGAAATAATGGATGGATTGAGGGGCTGGAGCTTGATAACCCTACAGGTGAAGAGGATATTGTTCTTCTGGAAAATGCTCAGAGGAGTACCTGTCTATGCAGAAAGAAGTACACCAAGCTTCCAAACTGGAAGCCTCAGTAGATTCAGCCTCCTCCGGAGCGTCAGGGCACTCTGCCTCCTCCTCCTCCTCCTCATCCTCATCCTTCGCCTCCTCCGACGCGTGAAGCCACTCCGCATCCTCCTCTGCCTCCTCCTTCGCCCCCTCCGATGCGTGAGGCCACTCCGCCTCCTCCTCCGCCTCCTCCGGCGCGTCAGGCCACTCTGCCTCCTCCGGCATGTCAGGCCACTCAACCTCCGCCAGCACGTCAGGCCACTCCGCCTCCTCCTCCTCCGCCGGCGGCGCATCAGGCCACTCCGAAGCCTCCGACACGTCAGCCATGACCGAAGAGAGACGCCGCCGCCGCTTTGACAGCTAGCAGTACAATACGCTGGAAGAAATTCAAATTTGGTTCAAGCCTCAAGCCTCTTCCAAAGTTACCATATGAGAGGACTGACAAAGAAAACAATGACATCAGTAAAGCCGAAGTGAAGGCCCATTTTGCACAGAAACATCCACCTCCGAAGGAAACGGTAGATCCGGTGAAAGCGAAACGCACTTTGGATGCCCTGAAGCGACCATCACCGCCTCCGCTGCCATCAAACTATGACCGCTGTATTATAAAGACATATAATGAAGCACAACGGTCGGGAAGTACTTCTAGTGCTGCAAGGGTGAAATAATGAAGAAGTGGGAAAACAATTCCCCAGCTCGGCGAACAGGAGAAGCAATCGTGCCCCCCGCTCAAGGTGTCTAGCGATATCACTAATCATCCGGTGCTACTGCCCGGTACCAAACCTGGTGATTACTTGGGGGATGATGTAATTTTTGAAATGACTGAGGTAACAGTAGAAGAATTTAAATACGTGCACGGGAAGCCTCTCGTCAAACCTGATCATCCTCATCTAACAACGATGATGTACAATTTGCATGAGTGGTACATGAAAACCTGCAGGGATTCTGGGAGAGACACTGACGAGGATATGTACCTGGGGTAGGATCCTAGGACTGACCCACATACCCTACCTTAGAACACTATATTGAAGAACTTAAAGATTACAAGAGAGGTTCCGACTGTATTCACCATCGTGCTTAAGTCACTCGACATTCATCCACTCGGAAGCTTATCCCTTCACTCGGCAGTAACCTGTCACTCGGAAGACCTCACTTCTAGTCGACGCCAGAAGACCAGAAGCCACTCTAGGGAGGTCAAGAGGTAGGCGTTAGGCCAATCGTCATCAGTAGCAATTATGATGTACGTTACCAGTAACGCTCGTCTTTATACCCATGATCGAACCCTTGGATGCCTCGCACTTATGAGGGGTAGCGAACTCTATATAAGTCACCCCTCCCCTCTGGCACAAGGGTTTGCAAGCTCTATAACTCACACTCTCCACACGAGAAAAGCTCCCGAGCACTGAGACATAGGGTTGTTACCTCCACGAGAGGGGCCTGAACTCATACATCCGTGTGTACATCCTCGCCGTAGCTAGGACTCTGCCGTCTCCTTTCATACCCCTAACTTCTACTGTCACACTCGTCCCCATGACAGTTGGTGCCCACCGTGGGGCAGGCGTCTAAGCGACTTCTGGCAAGGTTGCATTCTTCTCCCTTAGTCATGTCTTCCGGCGGTGTTTTTTCCTGGGCCACGAGATCCATTTTGGGGCGCTCACCTTCATCGCCGACGATTCGACATGGCTCCAAGAAGCGCCTCTCGACGTCGGGGTGCTCCCAGTCCACGAGGCTGTGCACTTCCGCGCGAGCTCTTGTGGTGTGCTTCTGCGGTAGCCGTCGACTCCGTACTCTTCAACTCTTCCCACTGTTCGCCGTCCCAAGCGATCCGATCGCTCACGGCTCTAGCAGTAGGTGAGACATACGGCAGCCCGCCAAGTTTCGACTCCGCAAATTGCGGCGATCGAACCCGCCGAGTCCCTTCATGGCGTGTTCGAGTCGGACTCTGATCAGTCGGGCGTTCCCTCCGAGTGCGAAAGTTGCAATCCGGTAGTGGAGGTACTCATGGCTGGTTCTCATCAGAGCCCACCACCGGGTTTTGGCCATGGCAGGTGAGAGACTGGTGGACCGTTGAGTGAGCAGCCACGCCGTGATGAAGAGGTCCTCCATACACCCATCGTCGGTGCGACCGCTGAAGCTCAGGCCTTGGAGGCTACACGCGTTCGGCTCGAAGAACTCCAGAGAGAACTCGATGAGCGTGCTCGCCAGCACCCACCAGCTCCCAGTCGACGTCAGTGACAGCTATTTCCGAGTGGTTCACATAACAATGTTGAGGTATACCGTACTCCAGTTTTAGATGTTACAGCTGCAGCTAGGATAGCAGATTCAATTCAGTCGTCATGGTCAGAGGCTGGTAGAGGGTTGCTACAGATTAGAGCATTGCTTGATGCAGCGCAGTGTCAGAATTCTGTTATTTTGCACTCGCGCAATAGGATTCACAGTAATTCACCAAAAGCAGAGACTGTTCAGTCAGCACATAGTCCTGGATCGCCCTTGTGCCGAAGGGGTGGAGGTTTTCGTGAAGATCAGTACAGAGATCAGTTTCATCGTGACGACCACCGTCGAGTGCCCACTCCTCCATGAGGTGGTCCACACGTGCCCCGGCACCAGGACGAAAGATGCTTGTTCGGTGATGAGCGGAATGCAGGGTTTGATGCTCGAGACGTCCTCACTCAGAGGCGGATCGATAGAGGCAGAGCCCACAGGGATGGGTATGACAGAGATTTTCTGAGTAGAAGCACCGTTGTTATTTCTTGTCCTGAGTGCTTTAGCAGGTCAATTCGTTCTGCAGAGATTCCCCCCAACTTCAGGTTGGCGGCTGGGATCGACAAGTTTTCTGGCGAGTCAAAGCCAGAAACATGGTTGGATGATTACTGGGTGGCCGTTCAGATTGACGGTCATAATGATAACATTGCAATGAAGCATTTGTCCTTGATGTTGGATGGTTCGGCTCGTGCATGGCTAAATCGCTTGGCTCCTTCTAGCATCCACTTCTGGGAAGATCTCGTCCGAGTGTTCATCAGAACGTTCGAGGGCACTTGCAAGCGTCCTGTCGGGCTGATTGATTTGCAACATTGTGTTCAGAAGCCCAATGAGACTTTGAGAGATTACATTCAGCGCTGGTCCACTCTACATCATACAGTGGAAAATGTTTCCGAGCATGAGGCTGTTTGTGCTTTCAAGGCTGGAGTGAAATATAGAGAGCTCTATCTAAAGTTTGGGCGAACAGGTGACATCTCACTGAGTAAAATGATGGAAATCGCCACTCGGTATGCCAATGGTGAAGAAGAAGACTGCCTCTAGAGCGGCAAAGGAAAGTCAGTCGACAACGATGCCGTCGGCAATTCCAGTCAGAAGCAGAAGCGGAAGGCTGATGGCCCTGTTCGGGCAGAGGCAGCCGCCCTGGTGGCCCAAGAGAAAAACAAGGGAAAGTCCAAGGGACAATTCAACCCAAAGAAAGGAAAGAACCAGTCAGGGACTGACGTGTTGGATTTACCGTGTGCAATCCACACGAGGAAAGACGAAGAAGGCAGTTTGATATTGCCCAAGCATACCACTCGGCAGTGTCGACTGTTGATTCAGCAGTTCAAGGAGACTCCCTCGAGTGAGAAAACCCCTGAAAAGGATGATGATGAAGACAAAGAAATGTTTCCTGATGTCAATGCTATGCTGATGATTTTTGCTGATGTTGAAAGAAAGAGTCGACTGAAGGTCATAAATAGGGAAGTCAACATGGCCGTGCCCACAACTCCCACTTACCTCAAGTGGTCTCAGTATGCCATCACGTTTGATCATACGGATCATCCTCCTCATTTGGCCACTCCCAGTTGACAGGCTTTGGCGATCGATTTGGTTGTGGGAGGCACTCGACTCCGCAAGGTCCTCATGGACGGTGATAGCGGTTTGAACATTCTGTATGCAGATACTCTTAAAGGGATGGGCATTCCGATGTCCCAACTCAGTGAGAGCAACATGCAATTCCATGGAGTCATCCCAGGGCAGAAGACCAAGTCACTTGGCTAGATCGCATTGGATGTGACATTCGGGACGGATACAAATTTCGCAAGGGAAAAATTGACGTTTGAAGTCATGGACTTCCAAAGCGCATACCATGCCATTCTCGGTTGGCTAGCATATGCTCATTTCATGGCCCGTTCGTGTTATGTGTATCTCAAACTAAAGATGCCTGGGCCCAAAGGTGTGATCACGGTCACTGGCAATCGACAGCGAGCTGAGGAGTGCCTCTAGCAGGGCTCCAAAATTGCCGATCATCAGATGGCTACGGTCGAGCTGGAAGAATACAAGAAGAGCGCTGACCCTACTGATTTGCCGCGTGCTAAGAAGCTTGCTTCCGAGTCAGCTTTTCAATCAGTAGGGGAAGTGAAGAAGGTGCATAGTCACCCGACAGATTCAACTACCGCGCCGACCAACATATCGTCAACACTCGACGACAAATAGGAATCCGAGCTCATCCAGTTCCTCTATGAGAACTGGGACATCTTTGCATGGAAGCCTGCTAACATGCCGGGGGTTCCCAGGGAGCTGGCTGAGCACCGACTGGGAGTTGATCCGAAGGCCAAGCCGGTGACAGAGCATTTGTGTCGATCGGCAGTAGAGAAGCGTAAAGCAATCGGCAAAGAGGTGGCTCGTCTCTTGCAGGCCAAATTCATTCGGGAGATTTACCACTCCGAGTGGCTCTCGAATGTTTTCATGGTCCCCACGAAGGACACGTCACTAGGCATGTGTATCAACTTCAAGCATATCAATCGGGCCTGCCCGAAAGATCATTTTCCGCTCCCCCGAATCGATCAAATTGTTGACTCGACTACGGGATGCGAGCGTTTATTATTTCTGGATGCTTACTCCGGATACAATCAGATCCGTCTATTTGGCCCGGATGAAATAAAAACAACCTTCATCACCCCATTCGGGTGTTTTTGCTATATCACCATGCCATTTGGTTTGAAGAATGTCGGCGCTACTTTCATGCGCACGATTCAGAAATGTTTACTCGACCAGATCCCTCGGAATGTTGAGGCATACATGGATGGTATCGTCATCAAGTTCCGCAAAGGTTCAGACCTACTAGCTAACTTGGCCGAAACTTTCGCCAATCTAAGGAGGTACGATATAAAGCTGAATCCGGCTAAGTGTACTTTCGGTGTCCCTGGCGGCAAGTTACTCGGTTTTCTCATTTCCGATCAAGGGATTGATGTCAACCCTGAGAAAATCAGCACCATTACCCGAATGAAAAGTCCCGTGCGAGTGCATGATGTTCAGAAGCTCACAAGTTGCTTAGCAACATTGAGTCGATTCATTTCTCGTCTCAGTGAGAAGGCATTGCCTTTATACCGATTGATGAAGAAGTCCGACATGTTTGAGTCGACTCCAGAAGCTGAAGCAGCGTTTGTCAAACTCAAAGCCTTGCTTTCCACCCAGCAGGTGCTCGCTGCTCCGCACAGCAAAGAGCCTTTGCTCCTGTACATTGCGGCCACTAATCAAGTCGCCAGTATAGTTTTGTCTGTCGAGTGGGAAGAGGAGGGCAAGGCCTACAAAGTCCAACACCCAGTCTACTACATTTCTGAAGTGTTAACTTCTTCGAAGCAGAGGTACCCACATTACCAGAAGCTTGTCTATGATATTTATCTGTTGGCAAAGAAGGTAGCACACTATTTTCAAGACCACTCGATTTCAGTCGTCAGTGATGCTCCGTTATCTAAGATTCTCAACAATCGAGACGCAACTGGTCGAGTGGCTAAGTGGGCAATTGAACTCCTATACTTTGACATCAAGTTCGAAGCCAAGAAAGTGATCAAGTCTCTGGCACATGCTGATTTTCTGGCCGAGTGGATTGAACAACAACAGCCAATCCAGATTCACTCAGCACACCGGACCATGTTCTTTGATGGCTCTAAAATGTTGATTGGATCTGGTGCTGGCGTTGTACTGGTGTCTCCGAAAGGCGACAAACTTAGTTATGTTCTGCAGATTCACTTTGATTCCTCCAACAATGAAGCAGAATATGAGTCACTCTTATATGGGTTGCGCATGGCTATCTCACTCGGCATCAAGCGCTTGATGGTTTATGACGACTCGGATTTGGTGGCAATCAAGTGATGAAAGAGTGGGATGTTCGAAACCCCGCTATGACTGGATACCGCAATGTTGTTGGAAAGCTCGAGAAGAAGTTTGAAGGTCTGGAACTCCATCATGTTCCCCAAGTGAAGAATCAAGCGGCTGATGAGCTGGCAAAGATTGGATCCACTTGACGACCTGTCCCCAGCAATGTATTCTTGGAGCACCTCCACACTCCTTCGATACAGGAGGATCCTTCCACCAAAGAGCACCTGCAAGCTATGAGCCCCTTTGATCCGACTGAGGTTGATGTTCCTGCAGTTATTGATTTGGCCATGGAGATTCTGGTCATCACACCCAACTGGACAGTGCTCTATATTGCATATATCCTAAGGCAGGAACTTCCTGAAGACGAGACTGAAGCACGACAGATCGTGTGCGGATCGAAAGCTTTTACTGTGATCGGAGATCAACTGTTTAGAGAAAGCGTGACCAGTGTGACGCGGCGATGCATTTCCCCTGAAGAGTGTCGAATGATCCTGGATGAAATCCACTCGGGAACTTGCGGCCATCATGCGTCCTCACGGACAATCGTCGCTAAAGCATATCGAGCTGGTTTCTTCTGGCCACGTGCCAATGAGATGGCCAAGGACATTGTCAATCACTGGGAAGGGTGCCAATTCTATGCAAACTTATCTCACAAACCTGCGTCTGCTTTGAAGACTATTCCACTCGTTTGGCCATTCGCTGTCTGGGGTCTGGATATGGTTGGTCCCTTTCGGACTATACAGAGTGGGTTTACTCATTTTCTTGTTGCAGTCGACAAGTTTACAAAGTGGATTGAGGCCAAGCCAATAAAGAAACGGAACTCTTGTACTGCAGTCAAGTTCATGAGAGAAATAATCTACCGGTGTGGAGTTCCCCACAACATCGTCACGGTCAATGGCACAAACTTCGACCCGGAAGAATTTAGACAATTTTGTTTTTCTCAAGGCACTCGAGTGGATTATGCTTCTGTTGCACATCCTCAAACCAATGGTCAAGTCGAGCGGGCTAATGGCCTCATCTTACAAGGTCTGAAGCCTCGTCTCATGCGGGACCTAGAACATGCTGCCGAAGCCTGGGTTTCAGAGTTGCCATCTGTTTTATGGGGCTGAGAACAACACCCAATCGGTCGACTAGAAGAACTCCTTTTTTCCTGGTCTATGGATCCGAAGCTGTCCTACCGAGTGATTTGTTTCAAAATTCTCCTCGAGTGGACCTTTATTCTGAAGCTAAAGCTGAACAAGCAAGATAGGATGGCATAGATCTCCTAGAGGAAGAGCGAGAGATGGCTTTGATCCAGACCGCGACATATCAGCAAGATCTGCGACGCTTCCATGCGAAACATGTTAAGAGTCGGTCATTTCATGAGGGTGACTTGGTGCTCCGAGTGGATCAACAGCGATCCCACAAGCTCGCTCCAGCATGGGAGGGTCCTTTTTTCGTCACCAAGGTGTTGAACAATGGAGCTTATCACCTGTACAACCTCAAGAAGCAGATTGATGAGCCGCGAGCCTGGAATGCAGATATGCTCCGACGTTTCTATACCTAAAAACAGAGTGGTGTTGATGTAATTAAAGTATTTCAGACAATGTCATTTATGCAAGTATGACTTTTGCAGTCTTTCTTCGATTCTGATCATACAATTTCTCACTTGGGAACACTCTGAGTGTTGAGCAATCCTCACAGTCGGGGGCTTAGCTGCGAACCAGTCTTCGTCTAAGTTCAAAACTTCTCCGAGTGTTGAGAAATCCTCACACTCGGGGGCTTAGATGCGAACCAGCCTTCGCCTAAGTTAAAAATAAATTCCGAGTGGATTACTATCTATTCACTCAGAAACTTAGGTGCGAACCAGTCTTTGTCTAAGTTCAAAACTTCTCCCAGTGTTGAGCAATCCTCACACTCGGGGGCTTAGCTGCGAACCAGCCTTTGCCTAAGTTAAAAAAAATCCGAGTGGATTACTATCTATTCATTCAGAAACTTAGTTGCGAACTAGTCTTCATCTAAGCTCAAAACTTCTCTGAGTGTTGAGCAATACTCACACTCGGGAGCTTAGCTGCAAACCAGCCTTCACCTAAGTTAAAAATAAAATTCGGAGTGGATTACTATCTATTGACTCAAAAACTTAGCTATGAACCAGTCTTCGTCTAAGTTCAAAACTTCTCTGAGTGTTGAGTAATCCTCACACTCGAGGGCTTAGCTGTGAACTAGCTTTTGCCTAAGTTAAAAATAAATTCCGAGTGGATTACTATCTATTCACTCGGAAACGTAGCTACGAACCAATTTTTCTCGAGTGTTGAGCAATCCTCACACTCGGGGGCTTAGGTGCGAACCAGCTTTCGCCTAAGTTAAAAACAAATTCAGCCAAACCAATGATTGAAAACCAAATACGGATAAACCCAAATGTGTCAGCGCAGATAATGGTTTCGCACGCAAGCAAAGGTGCTCAGGCTTAAGGCCTGAATGAAGTTTTACGATAGATACATTTTCACTCGGCATTCCGTGGCAAATAAAGTTTTCTCTGTGAATCAAGTTTTTCAAGAGCCAGATGGACTTGCTGGCTCGACGAAGGTGTCCAAGTCGATCCCATCTGCGATCCTAGTGGTTGCTTCAATCAAGGTCTCCATGAAGTCTTCAAACTGAAGTTTCTTCGTGTTCATCACTTGGAGATCCTTCAACTTGTCCTCCCTTGCCTCCTTACAATGGACTCTGACAAGGGAAAGCACCACATCGGATCCGCATTAAGCGGCTGACTTCTTCCAAGCTTGCACTCGACTGGGGATGTCATTTAGACAAGCCATCATGGATGCAACATCATTCTGAAGGGTTTCTTTGGGCCACAACTCTTTGTCGATCTTCTCCAGCGCAGCTTTCAGTCGAAGGATATATGCTTGGACGCCCTGAAGTCGAACATTGAGTCGGAACATGTTCATGGCCACGACATCGCCAACGGGTGACTTGGTGGGATCCAGATTGGGCTCGATTTCCTCGGTCTCTTTTTCGAAGTCTTGGCAGAATTCTACATGGAAGAAGGAATGGGAAAATGATCACATTTTCAACCGATGGGAATTGAAGAAATTCATTCGACAAGGGCAATTACCGTCGAGCATGATGTACATCTTCCTCACGAACTCCCCCAAGTGCTTTTCCAAGCCATTGCCCCTCTTGGTCAGCTTCTCGGTCTTCTTGATGAGTTCACCCCGTTCCAGTTTCAGCTTGGAGTTCTCCTCCTCTATCTTCTTGGCAACAGCCAACTTCTTCTCGACAGCTTCAGTCTTCTCCCTCGCCGTCTTTTGGGCATCAGCAAGCGCCCTGTCTTTGTCCTCCAACGCCTTCTTCATGGTATCTAAGAAATAGCATTGTTGAGTCTTGCTTGGAGTCGACGATTTTCATCACGCACGTCTGTTTGAGTGAGAGCACTCGGTTCAAAGGATGGAAAGTGAGAGTAAGAATGCATTGGGTCGACTAAGGTTACCTCCCAGAGTCTTCAATTCAGTCCGCGAACGCTCCAAGCTATTCTTTGAGACCTCTAGATCCAGTCGCAGCTGGTTCCTTTCCTCCTCCAGGTCCTTGTATTGAGTGCCAAGTTCACAAGCTCTCTAAAATCAACAAAAAACAAGGTCAGTCGACATGGAAGTTCCTCCACTCCCGAGTGAAGAATGTTAAGAACGGTCGACTGGATGGCGGCGCCCGCCCAACCCCTCCCCTGAAATAGCGTCATATCATGGTTGACGAAATGATGTTCATGAAACCTATGTCATATCATGGTTGATGGAAATAATATCCATGAAACCTGCATACAGGAGAGGAAGAACTAAAGGAAAAGAGTCCACTCAACACGTCGAGTGACAAACGTACTCTGATACGACAAAGAACCCTCAGTTCAAGTTCTTAAGACTACTGCTCATTGTCAATGATCAACAGTAGTCTTGGGGACTACACCCAGTGGGTGCACTCAGCATGCCCCCACTGGTTCTTAAATCAGTCGACAGGGTCTGCCCTGTTCAACCACAAGACAGTCTCTATCAGACCCCTGCCAATGCAAGCAATCGATGGTGGTCCCGGGGACTACACCTAGTGGGTGCACTCAGCGTGCCCTCACTGGACCTACTAACTCTCAATCCGTCGTGTGGCCCTTGAAGGGCTCACCACCCCACCCTGCACCTCTGAGGTGGCGTCATATCATGGTTGATGAAATGATGTCCATGAAACCTACAAGGTAGCTTCGGAATGGTACGGCTAAAAGCACTCGACAAGGTCTGCCCTGTCCAAGTACAAGATGGTCTCTATTAGGTCCCTGCCAGTGCAAGCACTCGACGGAGGTCTCGGGGACTACACCCAGTGGGTGCACTCGCCGTGCCCCCACTGGACCTACCAACACTCGATCTGTCGAGTGGCAGAACAAAAAACACCATGCGCAAGCATATGAAAATCGTCTGTTTCTAAGACCCCTGTCGATGTCTTTGTCATTCGGTAGCGGTCTCGGGGGCTACACCCAGTGGGTGCACTAAGTGTGCCCCCACTGGACCGAAATTTACTCAACTAAGACTATTCGAGTAGATAACTTACAAATATTCTACAGAACAAAGACACCCAATGGTGTACAGTCAAATAAGACAAGAATTCAATCGGAAATGCACTTAACACCCAATGGGTGTACAGTCAAAGAAGACAGGAATTCAATCGGAAATGCACTTACAATCGCACTTACTCGGACGTTGGTACGAAGCACCACACTGGCATAATAAGCCAGCTTGCTGGCCTCGTACGCCTCCTTGGTGCGCAACATTATTTGCTCTGCCTGGATCATGGCTTCCTTCGCGGCCCTAGTTTGGTCTTCTAGGACATGGTGCAGAGGAAAGGCAGTCACCGACTGGAGTGATGTTGCGGCTAGAGTAGTCTGAGGCTGTCCGATTGGAGTCGATGCCACGATGGTTGAAGAAGCTGGTGGAGCACTCGACAGCGGAATCGCGAGTTCAGTTCTAGCTCGTGACGAGTCACCTATCCCCTGGGATGATCCAGCAGTCAACCGATGTGGCGTTTGTGCTGATGATGTTCTTCGGGCGCGTATGCGCGAGGTGCCTAGGGTCTCGCCTTCACCTCCCGTACCCCGAGGTTGTTCTTCATCATCTTCCAGTTGAATGATCTCTGCAAATATCAATCGGCAATGTTAACTCTTGCAATCGGCGAATCATGTTCAAGAAGCGGAGCTGAGTGAAGATTTTTACCCCTTTGGGAAGTGGTTGCGTCAGCTGTATCCACATCCATTTGCTCCTCTCCGTCCCATGGAGGCGACGTCACTGAGGTAGCGGCACTGGTAGAACAAATTCCACTCGGTCAGCAAGAACTTGAAGTCACAGTCGACAGTGAAAGACGAAAGCAAACACTTACGTTGAGACGACGGGCACATCCATCTTCATGCGGGGCGGAGCTTTGCGAGGTTTTGCTGTGTTGGGCTTAGGTTGCTTCGCAGCTCGTTCACCCAACTCGACAGTCGAGGTCCGGTCCCGTTTCAGGTTCCTCTCACTCGAAACCAAGGTCTTACCCACGACAGCCGTAGGGTCCTGACGTGACTTGGAGCGATGTTCCGTGCATGGAGGAGACTCGACTTCTTCCTCGTTCTCGCCAGTGGCTTCATATTCATCTTTGCTGTCATCAGCATAGTCGATGCCCACGCTGCCACCCTCACTCTCCCCGCCATCTTTAGGCTGGTTCCCATTGGGCACGGGCGAGTGCATGTGCATCCACTCCTGCAGGATTCAAACAATGAAGTCAGTCGACATCTCAATCAATCACTCGACAAAGTAATATGACAATCGACAACACAAAGTTTACCAGATTCTTCGGCGGATTCTTAGCAGAGTAAGGCCGGATCCTCTTGCCCCCCCGGGGATTGTCGCAAGCCCCAGTGATGCTTCGAAGACATTTCTCGACAGTTTTCTGTGAAGCCTCTTCCGGGTGCGTCCGAGTCGAGTCCTCGAGGCCTGCATAATGCCACATAGTGTGGTCCCTTGCCTGGAGCGGCTGGATCCGTCGACTGAGGAATGTCTACAGGAGATCCAAACCAGTCACTCCGCCACGGATAAGGTTCACTATGGCGTCCACCAGGATTCTCACTTGGACTTTCTCTCCCTCCGACACTTTCAGGGACTTGGGAACGACAGGACGATCTGATGTGAAAGGGGAAAGACCAGTCAACATATTGGGAGAAGCTATATCCTTGCAATAAAACCATGTCGACTGCCAACCTCTAACCGATTCGGGGAAAGTCATGGAAGGAAAAGAACTCCGGGCTCTCCTCTGGATTCCTAAGCCCCCACACAGCTGGACTACATGAGTTTTACCATCCTCAGGGTGGGCCTTTTTGACCGACTAAGATCTGATGGTGAAAATGTGTTTGAACAGACCCCAGTGGGGAGACCAACCCAAGAAGCACTCACACAGAGTGATGAAAGCAAAAAGATAGGAAATGGCGTTCGGAGGAAAATGATGGAGCTAAGCTCCGAAGAAGTTCAAAAACCCTCGAAAAAATGGATGAGGGGGCATGGAGAAACCTCTTTGGACATGGGTGAGGAGAAGGACCCGTTCCCCCTCACGCGGCTCCGGATCGGGCTCTCCCTTCGAGAGCCTCCAAGAACCATCCGCCATGAGCTCGTCGACGACGAGATTCTCAACATCTGCGGTGGTGACCGTCGATGGGAGAAAATCCCCCTGGATCCACCCCGGCGGCGCGGTGAACCGCGCGGTCGATGGCTTCTTGGCCTTGCCCTTCACAGCCCCCTTCTTGGTGACCTCCAGCTTCTCGGCCGTTCCCTTCGTCATCGCGGTGGCGGGGCTCGTCGGAGCAAAGCAGAGTGGTGCGCTGGAAGCAGGGAAGGCGGAGGAATAGAGGAGATTTGGGGGAAAAGTACTATTTAGACCGCGGCGCTTCCGGATTTATACCTCGTTGAGTGTCTCACTGACTCGTGGGCCTGCTAGATCCCTGCATGTCTTGACCACAGACGCCACTCAGAACGTGGCGAAATGAGCGGCGCAAGAATCGAGGCGTCATGCCCCCACTCACCCCAGTCGTGGTGTCATCATCGTAGATGCGCACGCTTCCCAAATTTTCATATCACGCAAAATCCGGGCCTGACAGAGCGACCTGTCACGTCCAAAGATCCCTTCAGGTCACTCGGAACAAAATTGACACTAAGAATTCACTCGGCCATTTTCAGGACAGAATCAATCCGGGCAAATAACAAAGAGTTCAGTCAACGCAAGTTTTGTTGAAGCCCCTAAATTCATTCGGAAGAATTGGTGACTTCTTCAAAACTGGCATCGATACCCCCCTTCACCACACGAACCCTGATCCATTCGGGGGCTAATGACGAGGATATGTACCCGGGGTAGGGTCCTAGGCCTGACCCACATACCCTATCTAAGGACACTATATCGAAGGACTTAAAGATTACAAGAGAGGTTCCGACTGTATTCACCATGGTGCTTAAGTCACTCGACATTCATCCACTCGGAAGCTTATCCCTTCACTCGGCAATAACCTGACACTTGAAAGACCTCACTTCCAGTCAACGCTAGAAGACCAGAAGCCACCGCAGGGCGGTCAACAAGCAAGCGTTAGGCCAGTCGTCATTAGTAGCAATTATGATGTACGTTACTAGTAACGCTCGTCTTTATACCCACGATCGAACCCTTGGATGCCTCGCACTTATGAGGGGCAACGAACTCTATATAAGACGCCCCTACCCTATAGCACAAGGGTTCGCAACCTCTGTAACTCACACTCTCCACACGAGAAAAGCTCCCGAGCACTGAGACGTAGGGTTGTTACCTCCACGAGAGGGGCTTGAACTCATACATCCGTGTGTACATCCTCACTGTAGCTAGGACTCTGCCCTCTCCTTTCGTACCCCTAACTTCTACTGTCAGACTCGTTCCCACGACAGACACTATGTATATTAGAGTTAAACCAGAGCATGAATTCATTGGACTCAACGTGATGCCTATTGAATTTGTGGAGTTATTTCAGTTATACAATCAACCGGCCCTCAACAAAGAACTCATGACTTGCTACTATCTATAAGTATTACTTCTATAGTTAAGTCTCTATCTCAGCTCGTTCATTGCATGTATATATAATTATCCTCACTATATTATGCAGATTGAAGATTGTGGAATGCAAAAAAGCAGGAATCATCGACGTTGGATTCATTAGCCCAGATGTCATAAATGAATATACAGTACGAAACAGTGTCAAAGAGACTGAGGAGAACTTGCTAAAGTCGTTCTTTATACATCAAAACAAAAGGGAAATACTCTTTCCTTACAACTTCAAGTGAGTGTTGATGTCTTTTGTATATTCGGTTTCTCATACTCGAGGTTAAGTAATGTAATTGATGACTTATATATGTGTGCGCACTTACCACTTTATTCTGCTATCCATTAAGCTTGACGGGGCATTAGTAACTGTCTTAGACTCAAGACGTAAAGATCCCGAGGATTATGCGGACATGACTGCAATGCTCAAGAAGTAAGTTCAGCCAATACCGGGACCATATCGGCATGCAACTTTCATTCATTTCCTGATATCAAGTAATCATTTCCTTTGCCTGGCAGGGTTTGGAAAAAGTTCACCCGAAAGGTTCCCGGTCTAAACAAAGAGTTGTGATTTACACACCCCAAAGTAAATAGTACTAGCTAGTTCTAAGCATCTCTAATTGATTCAAATTTTCTTCAATATATCATTACCATGCTTGCTTATCAGTTTGATTGAACTCTATTCTCGTAAAGTGCTTGTACCAGAAAGTCGGGACTATTTTATGTGGATACTACGTACGCGAGTTCAATCGCCACTCGATCTCTGAGCAGGGCTTCTATGACAAACAATTTGAAGTATGTAAATAATATTCACAATTTTATTTTATATATTACCATCAAATGTGTCGAGTTTCATTCATATATATACATGTATTGACCCCCTTCTTTAACTTAGATCTGGCAGATGCGGGATGAACTCCTACCACATGATCGCATACGAGCAATTCAAGAGGAATTGGTGGGATTTTTCCTTGACCATGTCATACCTAAAGACGGAGAATACTATGTGGATTTGTGATTAGATCTTAGGTAGATGATGTTAGGGATTGTAAAAGATGTTATATTGTATATATGTAGTAGTGTCGGATAGATATACGAAATCTTGTTGTTCGACCAAGCACGGAGAAAGAGATGTCACTTCTCTCTATATATGTTCAGCATGACGATCTTATGTAATTAATGGTTTCCTTCATTTTCTTATTAGCTAGCATTGAGTTCTCTCTATATGTATGGTAGCTAGCGTCGACCAAGCACGGAGAAGGAGAGGTCACTTATCTCTATTAGCCAGGTAACACAATATGAAACCCCTAAATTAACCCTCCAAAATTCCTAAACCCCCTTCCAAAAAAAACCAGCGCCTGACGCGTGGCGGCCTTTTGGTCCCGGTTGCTGTTACCAACCGGGACTAAACGTACTCCTGCCTGGGCGCCTCGCAGCGGCCACGTGGAGCCCCTTTGGTCCCGGTTCGTAAGCGAACCGGGACCAAAGGTTTTGGTTATTAGTCCCACTTGTTTTGTCCCGGTTCCAGAACCGGGACTAAAGGCCCTCTAGAACCGGGACTAGTTCCCTGTTTTCTACTAGTGCATGTATCTTAAATCTAGACTCTTAAATTCATGCACGTCAATCATACATGTTAATGTTAGGCGTAAATAATAAATATTGATACTAAAAATAAATAGTGCTTACATCAAATTTATTTTAAGTGCACAACTCAAACATCAGCTCTTTGGTTTTCATTGTGGGTCCATATATGCTCCATGACCACTGAGTAGTTGCGCATTCACATGATGATATCGAAGATTCTAATGCATCGTAGAGAATTCACAAGCTAAGCTACATCTGGATGTTCCGGCATTTGAACTTGTTCTTCGGGCGCTTCAAAATAATTGTTTTGAGCAACACCATTATCCTCATCCCAGACAATCATATTGGTCAAAATAACACAACATGTTATCAGCTGTCACAAAGTTTCTGATTCCCGCATCATTGTAACTCCACGAACAATTTCCCAGTGAGTTTGAAGCACTCCGAACGCCCTCTACACATCCTTCCTAGTTGCTTCCTGCATTGTTGCAAAGTGCTTTTGTTTCTTGCCGTGTGGTCTGGATATTGTCTTCACAAACGCCGCCCATTGAAGATAGATGCCATCGGCAAGATAGTATCCCATATTGTGGTCACGACCATTAATGGTGTAGTTGCATAATAGTGATTCCCCATTGCAAAGCTTCATGAATACCAGACATCGTTGAAGCACATTGATGTCGTCGTGAGAACCCGACATTCCAAAGAAAGCATGCCAATTCAAGTCCTGTGATACCACCTCTTCTAGTATGATAGTGGCCTCTTTGGTGTGTTCTTGATACATTCCCCGTAAACCTCCAGGGCAATTCTTCCATTGTTAATGCATGCAATCAATTGATCCAAACATTTCTGAAAACCCTATGGCCTTTCCAATAGCCAACAACTTCTCCAAACACCTGCGGCAATACCAAGTGCAAGCATCCTTAGAACAGTCGTGCACTTCTGTTTAGTAGAGAAAGAAAGTAGACCGCAGCAATCCCTTGTGAGCTTGAAGTAGTCATCATGTGCCTTCACTCCCTCCATAATGCGTAAAAACAATGGTTTTCACATGCGAAAACGGCGACAAAACCATGGATCATCCAAAAAAATGGGTTCAAAGCAAAGTAGTCCTTTTGCAGTAGCCGTGCTCCGAACACCCTATCCTGATTGATCACTCTTCACCCTTTGATTGACCCCTTGAAGTTTAGAACATGCTGTTGGAAATATGCCCTAGAGGCAATAATAAAATGGTTATTATTATATTTCCTTGTTCATGATAATTGTTTATTATCCATGCTATAATTGTATTGATTGGAAACTCAAATACATGTGTGGGTAAATAGATAACATTGTGTCCCTAGTATGCCTCTAGTAGACTAGCTCGTTGATCAAAGATGGTTGAGGTTTTCTATCCATGGGCATGAGATGTCATTTGATAACGAGATCACATCATTAGGAGAATGATGTGATGGACAAGACCCAAACTACGAACATAGCATATGATCATGTTAGTTTAGTGCTCTAGGTTTCTACATGTCAAGTATCTGTTCCTATGACCATGAGATCATGCAACTCACTAACACCAGAGGAGTACCTTATGTGTATCAAACGTCAAAACATAACTGGGATACAATAAAGGTGCTCTATAGGTATCTACGAGGGTATCTGTTGAGTTGACATGGATCAAGACTGGGATTTGTATTATAGGGCGAGTAAAGAGACTTACTGGGAACGAGATTGAACTAGGTATAGGGTTACCGATGATCGCATCTCGGGCAAGTAACATACCGATGAACAAAGGGAACTGCATACGGGATTAACTGAATCCTTGACATCGTGGTTCGACCGATAAAGATCTTCGTAGAATATGTAGGAACCAATATGGGCATCCAGGTCCCGCTATTGATTATTGACGGGAGAACGTCTCGGTCGTGTCTATATAATTCTCGAACCCACGGGGTCTACACACTTAATATTCGACGACGATATAGTATTGTTGAGTTATATATGTTGGTGATCAAAGGTTGTTTGGAGTCCCGGATGAGATCCTGGATGTCACGAGGAGTTCCAGAATGGTCTGGAGCTAAAGATTTATATATGGGAAGTCATATTTTGACTACCGAAAAAGTTTCGGGTTTTTTGGTATTGTACCGGGAAGCTTCTAGAAGGTTCCGGAAACTTTTGGAGGATTCTGTAAGTCCACCAAGGGTTCCACCACGTCCCAAGGGGTTGCATGGGCTGAGGGGAGGCGCCCTAGCCATATTGGGCTAGGCGCACAAGTCCCTTAAGGCCCATGTGGCTTGGGAGAGGTGGAAAGTCCACCTATTGTTGGAAAGGAAGGGAATTGGATTAGGAGTCCAACTCCTCCGCCCTTGGTTGTGCCCTAGGGCTTGGAGGGGCTGATCTCCACTCCCCTCCACCTATATATAGATGGGAGGGGCGCCCCAAGAGGACACACGAAGCCCTTGGCGCCCCTCTCTCTCCCTAGATCGTTTTTGCCTCCTTTTACGGTTTTGGTAGCACTACGCGTAGCCCTGCCGGGATAGACCTTGGCATCCGGGACAACATGAGGGAGTCCTGGATTAAGGGGTCCTTGGGAATCCGGCCAATTCTTATGGGCCGGACTATATGGGCTACTTACCGAACACTAGAAGATTGGAAGGCCCAGTCTCCAAGATGGAAGCTTCGGAAAGTACGGCTTGCGCTCCACGATTGATGTAGCAAATAGGCATGTTTATCTCTTCGGCATGTAGCGGACCATGTGTAAACCCTAGGCATCCTTAGCGTCTATATAAGCCGGAGGGTTTTAGGGTATCGGAATAGAACAACTCATCTAGGGTTAGCTATTCGATCTCGAGGTAGACCAACTCTGTAACCCCCCATATCATCAATACAACCAAGCAGGACGTAGGGTATTACCTCCATAGGAGGGCCCGAACCTGGGTAACCTATGTCCCCTTCATCTCCTGTTACCATTGATTCTAGTCTCACAGTTGGGGACCCCCCTACCCGAGATCCGCCGTTTTTGACACCGACATTGGTGCTTTCATTGAGAGTTCCTATGTGAACAAGATAGAGTTGATGTCTCGCCTTTTCATCAATGAAGAGGTCCGTAACATGGACACTTTCGTCCCCGGATAGATCTTTGCCTTCGGCAACATTGTGCTGCATGCTGATCCCACTGGCCATCTAGGCCATGTTGAGAGCTTCATCCCTGATCGAGAGGTCAGATTCGGAAACTTAGAGTTCTCCGTAAACTATCGGGGTGACTTGTCGTTAACTGGGCTCGCAGCTTCGCCTGTAGCAGCCAAGGACTCTGAGGCTTTAACCTCGAGCCCCTTCTTCGGACATGCCAATGGGTCAACCATGGCAATAGGACGAACTCCTATACTGGTCCGACCATTGAGCCAGATGACCGGACTCGTGTTCTTGCCGAACACTCCGCATGTCCGGACGCCTTGGAGGTTAACTCCGCAAGTTCCGAACAGCTGGATCCGATCGGGCCCTCAGCGGTTGACGAGGCCCTAGATCGGATCTCGTCGATGAAGGTCACCAATGATCCAGCCCTGATGTAGGCTCAGTTCGGTTATGGTGCGGGCCAGGATGAATTTTTCCTCCCACCCACCAACCAGTTGATAGCCACTGTCGAAGATTTAACCAACATGTTGGACTATGCCTCTGAGGAGGCAGAATACATGGATGAAGAAGACCGTGCTCCCATGTCTACATGGTAGATACTCCTGCCACTAACGGCAACAATACGCCTAACAACAATGGCGACAAGTCGGGCGATGCGCCGTCAAGGCGCCGGAAACCGCATAAGCGGTCCAAAGTCAAAAAGGGAAGGAAAGCTATTATCAGTAACAGGGACGGTAATACCCCCACTGACCATGGCAATCCCGATATCCTGAACAACCGTTAAAGGGTCCGGAAGTGCCTGAGGACCAGAACAACCCCGATAATGTCAACACTTCCGAAGACGATAACTACCTTCCCCCCGTCGAGGAGGAAGATATGCCGGAATCCGATGACTTGTACTTCCCTGATAACCTCGAAGGTTAGGAAGAAATCAGGCAACAGCTCATAGCAACGGCTCGCAGCTTGAAAGCTAAATAACGACAACTCGAAGCCGAATAGGATGACCTCAATGATCGATGGACGAAACTCCTCTTAGCGGAGGAAGTATATGACACCGGTCTATCGAACTAGCCTAAAAGCTACCCACAAAGGAGGCTGTTGCCGCAATTCGATGACGAACTCACTAATACTCCATCTCCGAACCGTACTCCATATGACAAGCTAGACTGCCCCCCTCGTGGTCAGGACAAGACAACTGACGACACCGGTTACATACCGACAATGCCCCGAAGACGGGGTAAGGAGCCATTAGAGCCCAATGACAGGTTCGACCTACGAGATGGCCTGGATCACTGAGCAGGCCGTACAAGATCCATCTAAGGATCTAGAGAGTACTCACCCGATAGACGGGGCGGGTACAGACCATGGTTCGACCAAAACAACAGGGTCCGGGAGTGCAATCGGACCCATACAGACGCCAAATACAGGCGTAACATAGCGCGGGTCAGAGGCGCCACTCACCCACTGTGCTTCACAGATGAGGTAATGCGACATCAGTTCCCTAAGGGGTTTAAATGTGTGAATATAGAACAGAATGATGGGACTACTGACCCAACCGTATGGATTGAGGACTTCCTCCTCCATATCCACATGGCGTGAGGAGACGATCTCCATGCCATCAAATATCTACCTCTTAAGCTTAAGGGGGTAGCCTAGCACTGGTTAAACACCCTCCCCGAAAACTCCATTGGATGCTGGGAAGACCTGGAAGATGCGTTCCGCTCTAACTTCCAAGTAACCTATGTCCGCCCGTCGGACTCTTCCGATCTCAGCAACATCGTGCAGAAGCCCAGTGAGTCTGCTCAGCAATTCTGGAATCGGTTCTTGACTAAGAAGAACCAAATTGTCGACTATTTGGATGCCGAGGCCGTAGCCTCCTTCTGGCACAATATTCGAGATGAATGGCTTGCCCGCCAGCTAGGCCAGGACAAACCTCGGACCATGTCCGCCCTTACCTCCCTCATGACCTGCTTTTGCGCGGGCAAAAACAATTGGCTGGAAAGACGCAACCACAATTTCGAAGATCCCGTAGCATCTGAAGCCCGGGATGGCAATCGAAACCAATGCGCAATAATAATAAGTGTCGGCACAATAATAGCGGTGCCAATGACACGGCTGTAAATGTCGGATTCCGCAACTCCCGACCTGGGCAGCGGAAGAAGCATCCTAAAGGCAATCGCGATAGATCCACTCAGCTGGAGAAGATCATGGAAAGGCCTTGCCAAATCCATGGGACTTCGAAGAAGCCCGCTAATCACACACACTGCAACTGCTGGGTGTTTAAACAGACTAGCAAGATACCACCCGAGGACCAAGGCAAAAGCTCTCACGGCGAGGACGAGGATGAGCCTCGGGGTCCAATTGGTGGTGGACAGAAGAAATGGCCTGCCAAAGTCAAAATGGTGAACATGATATATGCCACCCATATACCTAAGTAGAGGAAGCGCGCCCTTCGGGAGGTCTACGCCGTGGAACCCGTAGCCCCGAAGTACAACCCATGGTCGGCATACCCGATCACCTTTGACCGGGGCGATCACCCAACCAGTATCCGTCATGGGGGATCGGCGGCCCTCGTCCTAGACCCCATTATAGATGGGTATCACCTCACAAAAGTCCTAATGGATGGAGGAAGTAGCCTTAACCTGATTTACTCAAATACGGTGAAAAAGATGGGCATAGATCCGTCAAGGATCAAACCCAGCAGCACTACCTTCAAAGGAGTGATCCCAGGCGTTGAGGCCCGATGTACGGGTTCCATAACCCTAGAAGTTGTGTTCGGCTCGCCCGATAAATTTCATAACGAAGACTTGATCTTCGACATTGTGCCCTTCCGTAGGGACTATCATGAGCTACTTGGTCGGACAACGTCGCTCGTTTCAACGCAGTCCCACACTTTGCATACCTCAATCTCAAGATGTCGGGCCCCAAGGGGGTCATTACTGTCAACGGCAATACAGGGCGCTCCCTTAGAACTGAGGAACATGCACTGTCCCTAGCGGCCGAATTCAGCTACAAAGAAGATTGGCAAGTTCCGCCATCCGCCATAAAGGCACACAAGGCTAGGAAGCGAGTTCGGCTTCAGATCGAAAACTCAGATCCTTCCTCCTCCCGTCAATAGGGACTCGCCCCCCACGGCACAACCTCGCACTTAAAATTACATGGGTAGCGACGGGGAAATAAAGATGGGTGTTCGGCTGGCCCAAAACTCTACCATCAACACGTCTTCGGACTGAATGCAGGCGCTCCTAAAAGAACCTGCCTATGGCATGAAGCTCACCTACAATTCAGCGGCCTTTGAAGACCTTGTTTGCAAGATCCGTCCGCCGAACACTAACACCCATCAAGGTGCATCTAAGAGCAGGAGTCAACTAGCAATAGGACATATCGAGGACATCAGGTTGTCAATTGAAGACCCTTGGTACAACAACTCATGTATATTTTTTTTGTTACATACCTGTAAACAGTTGCTTCGGCAATCCGATCTATAAGAGTTGTTAAGAAAAATGTAAATTGCGTGGCACAAGTTTGCCTCATCTGTCCTTTTTTTGGTGCATATTTTTTTCTCTCTCCCTCTTCTCGTGGACCTGTTCGGTATGATGCGAGGTAACCGACTAATAGACCGGGGGTCGAGTTTAAAAACAAATTGTCTTATCTATCATGTGTTCGGCGTCTTGGTGTTTGCTTTATATGCATCGGTTCCGAACTATGTCTTTGGTCAATAGTTGGGTTGCCCGGCTCCTGTGCTTGCCCCTTTAAGTTTTGCTCGTTCAGCTAAAAGGGCAAAGGGAGCACCCCTGCGATTGTGCTTCTGGATAGTCTGGTCAAGCACCTCAGGGGAGAAAGCCGAAAATGGACTGTCATAGTATGCGAGATCCGGTCTGTGAACCCGAGTTGGAAGAATTATACTTCAATCCTCGTAAATGGTTATTCCGTGTTATATGAGGAATTTGCCCTTTATGCAAACATTATGATACCGGCTTTGGCCACGGTTCGTCCGAACATCACAACACTTCGGTGGCTAATCGTATGCTTCCTGTAGTCCTTTTCACGCCCCTACGGTTAAGTGAAAGAAATAAAGCATTATAGTATGATTGCCCAGTCTGTCGCATTGTACCGCCTTCGGGTTCCGATAATTCGGCTAAGGGACATAGTGCATTGGCATAGACACCCCATGTAGTATCTACATGGGGGTTGATGCCGACGACTCGCATCTTTCAGTATTAAACGGTCACATAGGAGTTATAAAGGAATGCAATCCCATATAAAAATATCATCAAAAGTTTGGACAAGTCTTCGGACGCGTTACAGTTTACTCAAATAAATGATCGCCTGGACACTGGGACGCTATCACCCGTGCACTCGCCATCACTCCATCAAAGTATAGCTTGGGGCATCTATGCTCCTTCCGGGAGGCGGCAGGGCGGTGGCTACCTTCATCGGATCTAGCCCCGGCTAGTGCACCTTCGCTCTTGCAAGGGCCATCCGAAGTCCCTCAATGTAGGAGGAGTGTTTGACGGTGTCGAGGCGGGGCAAAGCGGCAATCAACCTCTGCACCAAGCCAAAGTAGCTGCCTGGCAGCAGCTCTCTAGGCCATAAGCGGATGCAGAGGTCCTTCATGTCCGGCTCTGCCATCTGGTGCGGCTCCATCAGCTGTTTCAGCTGGTCCACTAGAAGAGGAGGACGCTCGGGGGCTCCGAACTATGCCCAGAACAGTCGAGCTTCATCTCCTTCTCCCCGCGAGGCGAACAGCTGATTGGACTCTGCCATGCTTTTCTAGAGATCAGAGGATGCACCTGAGGATCGCCACACCTGGGTAAGCAATGCGAATTTGCTATCCCCGAATACGCACTTTAGTGAGTATGACTTACCATCTGTTATGTCTTTGGCTTGGCACACTTGTTGCTTGTAGAACCGTCTGTCCACCCGTTCCTTATGGAGTTCGGTCGTTAAAGTGGACAGTTCGGCCGAGCTTGCCTTATTCTTCTACTCCAAGGCCTCGCATCTTTCACTGGCGTCCTTGAGCTCCTGCTGGACCTCTGCCATGCGAGCCTCATGCTTGCCACTGGTGGCCCGCATGGTGGAAAGGGAGGCAACCGTTTCTTTAGCACCCGCCCTCTCGGCGGCCGCTTCGTCCTTCGCACGCTAAAGCATGGCCTTGAGCCTCTCCATCTTCTTCGCCGATGCTGCGCGTACATTATACAAGGTGAAAAGGCTGCATTGACAGTATTCAGATGATAGAGTTCAGACAAAGGCATTTGAATCCTGTTTTGACATACCTTGAGCCTCGTCGAATCTTCGGTTAAGGGCCTCAACTTCGTCTTCGGAGCGTTTAAGTTTCCGATTCAGCTCGTCCAGCTCAGCGCCATTTCTCGTTGCCGCTGATGACGAAGCCTGCACTACACACACAGTTGATATATTACATGGGTTCTCAATTCCCGAATTATAGTCAATCCGATCATATGTTGAGTTATTCTAACATGCCGGACACTTAATGTGTATCTAGTTCGATATCGGATACAGGAGTGACCCCTAGGTGAGCTTGTTCACCTCACCTAGGGCTCGAGGGCTGCCATGTATATAATACGAATAAATAAAAACTTTGCAAATAAGAACATCGGGTGACTTACTTGAAAACCCGTAAGGAGACCTTTGAAGGCCTCCTTCAGTCCGCTGTCAATGGACTAGATGCTCAGCAATACCGCACCCATAAGGGTGTAGTGATCCTCGGGGATGGAAGCGCTTGATAGAGCCTCCTCCATAACCGACCACCTATTGGTCGGTGGTCCCAGTGACGATCGAATACTCCGATCACCTACCGGGGATTGAATCGGTACCTCCGGAGGCATAGTGCGCTCCGGAGATGTTCTTGGAGGGGACTGAGTACCCGCTCGTCCGGCCTCCTCGGTGTCCGGGAGGGGTGTCACCCCCTGGTCTTCAGTGACTAAGGCGTTAGCCCTGGCCACGGTACGGTCTCCCTCGCCACCAGTGTCCGCCTCCATAGGAGTGTGCTAGGACGACACCTCCACGACGTCCCTCGTGGCGCCTGGAGTGGTGGGATGCGAGGCATCCCCGCTCTCCGCCAGCTTGGCGGGCGGGGTTTCCCCGTCTGATATCACCTTGGTGAGGATGACGCGCGGGGGGCTGTAAATCCAATAGCCTGCACATCAGTAAACTCTAAATCTGTTCATAATGAATAGGAGGGTTTTCGGATCCTAACCTTTTAGGAGGGGGCTTGACTCGTAGGCTCCTTCGCGGAACCTCCTCGAGGTCTTCAGACACGGTGTCCGATTTCGAACTATCGTCGGTCAGAATCACCCGCGCCCGACGTGCCCTCTTCTGGACAGGAGGAGGGACCTGCTCCGGAGCGTCCAAAGACGCTGCTCTCTTCGTGGCATGAGGGGAATTACCTCCCCCTCACCCTCAACCTCAGCCTCCTCCTCTTCCTCCTCTTCTTCCTCTTCCTCCTCCTCAGCCTCCTCCTGATTCGAGGAGGTGGGGGTATCCTCGGATGCGGCGTCAGGCTGGTCCTTGATGCGGATGCCAGCCTGGCCTGGTTTCTTCTTCTTCTTCTCTTTTATCGTGGGAGCCTCATAAGGCTTTACCACGAGCATTTTTGCTAACAACCCGGTCCTCTAGTCTTCAGGCTGAGACGCCGGACTGTTAATTTTGATGGCTTTCTTCAGCCATCTCTGCAAACACAGATCGGATAGGGGGTTATGAGATCTCCTTATGCAATGGAGCTGACCAAGCTAGGGTGTATCGTACCTCGGATTCGGGCTTGGCGGCGTGCAGACCCTTGTCGTCCTCCTCGGCTGGCCAGCTCTTCTGTGATTTGAAGAGTGCCTTCCACAACTTCTCCCACGTAGTGCGGAAGATATTCCGGACTATGGGCTCGGCGTCGAGCTCACGAGCCCACAAGGGAGTGTCCCGGCGCTGGCAAGGGAGGATGCGTCTTCGGAACATCACCTGGACCACATCGGTCCACTTGATTCCCTCCTCGACCATGGAGCGGATGCGTTTTTGCAGGTCGCTCACCTCCTTGCCCGGTCCCCAGACGAGGCCCTTTTCGAGCCATGAAGCCAGTCTGGTGGGGGGACCGGATCTGAATGCGGCAGAGGGATGTTGACCTTCTTCTTGTGGTTCGGTGACATTGAACCACTCCTTCTTCCACCCCTTGATGGTGTCAATAAGGGTGCCCGACGGCCACCCGACGCGGGTGAGCTTGCCAATGACATCCCCACCGCAATCTGCGTGCTTGCCGCCGACGCACTTGGGCTTGATGTTGAACACCTGAAGCCAGAGCCCGAAGTGTGGCTCGATGCGCAGGAAGGCCTCACAAACGAGGATGAACGCCGAGATGTGGATGATGGAGTTTGGCGGGAGGTCGTGGAAGTCGAGGCCGTAGAAGAACATCAACCCCCTGACAAAGGGGTGGAGGGGAAAGCTCAACCCCCTGATGAAGTGGGGGATGAACACCACCCTTTCGCCTGGCTTGGGGGTGGGGATCACTTGGCCTTCCTCCGCCGCGCAGTGAGGGATGTCGACGGAGGTATCCGGCTTTCTTGAGGTCCTAGATGTCCTCGTCGATCACCGTGGAGGCTTCCCACTTGCCGTTGGAACCGGGGCCCACCATTGGTGAGCTCGGAACGGGAGGCGAAAGATTTAGATCTGGGCATCGGAGGCTCAGAGGAATGGGAGGCAGCGGAAGCAGAGGGAGAGCGTTAATAGCCGCTGGGATTTTCTTTCCCTTTTATGAGGCTTATCGTTTGAGCCCCCTCCGCCACGCCGCGAATCCATCCACTTCCCGAGAAGTGTGCACAGTTGCGCATGCATGATTGAACATATCCTGTGTGAAACGGAGCACGATCTGCGCGTTGATAGATCGTGCTGACGGAACGGCCTCGAACCGCGCATCGAGTCCCTGTAACTGGCTTAGCGGTCGTGGTGGGCCATGACCTTTCGTCGGAAAGGTCATCAGAGAACGTTATCTTTTCTTCCCCGACGTTTGGCCTTCAAAGCCAACTTATTTCACAATATCCGAATGCGCTGCTATTCGGAAGCTATTTGTCATCGGAGGCCGAACTTTGTTCGGCGGAAGGAACTTACCTCGCAAGCCGAAGACTTTGTTCGTGAAGCAATTAGGAGCTGAAGACCCTTGGCGTTGGAGGCAAGTTCGGGGGCTACTGAGGGAGTCCTGGATTAAGGGGTCCTCGAGAAGCCGGCCAATTCTTATGGGCCGGACTATATGGGCTACTTACCACTTACCGAACACTGGAAGATTTGAAGGCCCGGTCTCCAAGATGGAAGCTTCGGGAAGTACGTCTTGCGCTCCACGTTTGATGTAGCAAATAGGCATGTTTATCTCTTCGACATGTAACCGACCATGTGTAAACCCTAGGCATCCTCGGGGTTTATATAAGCCGGAGGGTTTTAGGGTATAGGAATAGAACAACTCATCTAGGGTTAGCTATTCGATCTCGAGGTAGATCAACTCTGTAACCCCCTATATCATCAATACAACCAAGCAGGACGTAAGGTATTACCTTCATAGGAGGGCACGAACCTGGGTAAATCTGTGTCCCCTTCGTCTCCTGTTACCATTGATTCTAGTCTCACAGTCCGGTACCCCCTATCCGAGATCCGCCGGTTTTGACACCAACAATAACGTCTCCGGGGCAAGGACAGGATACATGAGTGTTGTGTCGGTGCTACCAGCACAGACGCTCGAAACGGCTGCAACGCACGCGACAACGGAGCTGCCAGCCGAACGTCGAAGGAAGAAGACTAAAGGAGGGAGCAAGTGAATCCGGTAGGTCGAGGGGGTGGATGTGGTGCAATTTACGATAGGGTCGGACTGTCAGGTCCGACGTGGCGAAGGCGTCCGAACGTGACATGTCCGGGCGTCCATATCTAACCCATATTTATGCTGAATATGAGGGATGCCGGTCAGTCCGAGAGTTTGAGGCCCGTTTACGACGCCCGTCTATATTGCATTTTTGTGACCGACAATGACCGGCTGTTTGTTCGGACATTTGACGTCTGGGTAAATGCTAAAAGGACGATGTGACGTGAGCATAAACACTAAAGTAACAGGATGCAGAAAAGCACGCGGGAATAGATTCGATTAAAATCACGTCTTCTTCGGCATTCTTTTTTAGAAAATAGGCCTCTTTGAATTATGAGCCATGTGCTTTTCCTTATACTTAACTGGTAGCGAAGCAGCCATCTGCAGCTACGAACTGCGAGCAAAAGAGACGAGCCATCCCACGACCTCTCCACACTCCAACCGTCGCATCCTCTTCCTCCCCGTCCATCCGCCGGCGACCGCCATGAACGGCGACAGCAGCGGCAGCGGGAGCGACCACGGCGACACGCGGACGCCGCTGCTGGTGAGCACGGGGAGCTGGCGGTGGTACGTCATACGCAGGTCCCGCGTCTCCGCCTTGCGCTGCACGCTCGTCGTCGCGCTCGGCCCCGTCCAGTTCGGTTTCACCGGCGGCTTCTCGTCGCCGACCCAGGACGCCGTCACCCGGGACCTCAGCCTCTCCATCCCTGAGGTCACCATCGATCGATCCTTCCATTGCCCGTCTCCGTCTACCGTTGTCGCCTCGCTGACGACGCTGTGTGCAGTTCTCCGTGTTCGGCTCGCTCTCCAACATCGGCGCCATGGTCGGAGCGTTGGCCAGCGGGCATATGGTGGAGCACGTCGGCCACAAAGGGGTGAGATTTCCTATTCTTTATTGTAGCATTCTTGGTCATCTTCGATGTAGGCAGTTGTTTTTAAACTTTGTAGAGGTAGTTACCGTTAGCCGTGCGTAGTGTTTCTGTGCGAGATCGACCCGTTTGCGACTTGTGACCTCCCTGTTAAGAAGGGTCGATGTCAATTCTTTTATTTTTGGTTGATAGCTCCGTGTAACCACTAGCAATGCAATCTATTTATGATCTACAACATCTACAACCACAAATTCGGCCCTCAAACACCCCCGACGTGCGCAGACGCACCCGCGGGCGGTGACCGGACAGGCTTTAAATTTTGCAATTTGAAACCATATATCCTATTTTTAAAATATCAGATACATGCAAGGACATCCACGTCAACCATCAGGTCTTTGTTGGGCCGGCGGGACACCTAATAAACATCATGTACTTAATATTTTCACATCTGTATTGGTCCGACGGATTTCAAATGTTTTTAGTCCCACTTCGCCGCCTTACGAGCAAATCGACCGGCTCAAATAGCCCGGTCCTGTCCTCAAGCCATAAGTTTCGGTCATCATTGTACCCTTTGTGATGCATATGGACTGTGACTACGAATCTTATCTGCTCTGCTTAATAGAGAAGATTCATAATCACAATCTATCTCCTTAACATAGAAAATTTAGGTCGACTAGCTCCCGGGCGACAACGGTCTTCTCGCCAAGTCGCTGGCAAGTGCGACCGTGTGGGCTGCCCGGGCGTGACCGGGCACCCTCACATCGTTCCCAGATTTGAGACGGGTTTAAGGTGTGTCGGGTGTTTAGGATGGACATGAGGGGTCCAGTTGGATCAACATTTTTTGACCGGGCACTAACCGGGCGTTTTGGACGTTTGAGGAGGAAGTAGGGTGTCCGCCTATAGATGCTCTAAGAGAGAATAAGAAGCAAATTCATCCAACCAGACCCCTCAAGTTGTCATCATATCTGGTCAATTCGTTACGTATGATTTGGCTTATCCTAAACTACCTTTTCTCTTTGTTTATTCTTTATTATATTTCTCTCCCCCTATCTTTGTCAATCTCATATTTTCACGAGTGTAGCATTTCGTTATGTATTTTTATTTTATCGGAATTGGCTTTAACACTTTGATATTTGGTTCACTTTAATAAGGTGTGTGCATCGGTTGATGCAGAGGCCGGGAGTATGATCCCAAATCAAGGGAGGCGTAGGGGAATATGAATTGTTCGCCACGCCAGCCCGACGGTCCGCCCACCCAATCCCCTCATTATAACCAGCCCCCACCCCCCACCCCCCGGCCCTCACACTCTTCGTTCTTCAACACCCACCCAGACCCTAGCCGCACCTAACCACCCGCGTCTCACCGCCGTGATGGGCCATTAGATGGCCGAGGAGGAGCACGAGCGCGGTCGGGCGGTGTGCCTTCTCTGTGAGTTTAGGTCCCCTTAGTCACCACCCCCGCGGGTAGGTGGATATGACAGTAGATTGGGCTCCTGCCCGCACTCCTTGTTACGAGCAGCCTTGTCCGCGCCTAAGAGTCGCCGCCTCTTGTCTAGCCTCTCCTCCTCGTCAACACGGTTGTCGTCCTCCACAACATTAGTGTCCTCATTGGACAAGCAAGAGTCCTAGAGCAGGTTGAGCTCATACGCATAGACTAGTCGGACCTCGAGTGAGAGCCACCTGAGGATGAGTTCAGCCATCACTTTATGATCAACATGATCAATGCAAGCCAATCTTATCTTACATTTTTCGATAAAGGGATATTAATATCGCGAAGATATTATTACATCCAGCCTCTGCACCAACGCAATACCCTAATGGCATTACGGATGCACACAGCCAAAGAAGAAGAAGAAGAAGAAACTAAAAAAGAAGAAGTCCCGCTACAGAGTTCTAGTCCTTGCAGCAGTATATAACCACCACCAAAACAACGCATGAAGTCCAAGTCGGCTTGAATACAACCACCACCACCAAATCTTATCTTACATATGGTTGTGAATAATTGATTTTGATTGTGTGTGTTTTTCTAGAAAAAAAGCTAGGTTTTTTGTTGCACCGAGCCTCAAATTGGCTTGCGAACTAGACCGAGCCGCCTTGTCAAGCTTCATGAAGATGGCCGGAGGCTTGGGCTTGGCTTGTTGGACATCCGAGCTAGGCTGAGCCGAACCTAACTTGCCGAGTCTGAAACCCGAAGCTTTCTGACCAGCCCTATAGCTACATGTAATCCAGTTCTCCTTTCCCAAGTAGTCGGGCTCCATATTCGCCTAAGGATGGAAAATGAATTCCCCACACTAAAAACATCGTCCTAGTTGGGCTCCTACTTGTCCAATGAGGAGGGGCTAGACAGTTGGAAAATAGATTGGGCTCCTGCCCGCACTGCCGCTAGGACATCTCCTTGCTACGGGCAGCCTTGTACGTGCCTAAGAGTCTCCACCTCTTGTCTAGCCCTTCCTCCTCGTCAATGCGGTCGTCGTCCTCCACAACATTAGCGTCCTCATTGGACAAGCAGGAGTCCTATAGCAGGTTGAGCTCACACGCATAGACTAGTCGGACCTCTCGAGTGAGAGCCGCCTAAGGATGAGTTCAGCCAGCACTTTATGATCAACGTGATCAATGCAAGCCAATCTTATCTTACATTTTCCAATAAAGGAAATATATTAATATCGCGAAGATATTAATTACACACAGCCTCTACACTAACGCAATACCCTAATGGCATTACGGATGCACACAACCAAAAAAGAAGAAAAAGAAGAAGAAGAAACTAAAAAAAAGTCCCGCTACAGAGTTCCAGTCCTTGCAGCAGTATATAACCACCACCAAAACAACACCTGAAGTCCAAGTCAGCTTGAATACAACCACTGCCATCAAATCTCATCTTACATATGGTTGTGAATAATTGATTTTGATTGTGTTTTCTTTTCTAGAAAAAAAGCTAGGTTTTTTGTTGCACCGAGCCTCAAGAACTAGACCGAGCCGGCTTGTCAAGCTTCATGAAGATGGCCGGAGGCTTGGGCTTGGTTTGTTGGACATCCGAGCTAGGCTGAGCCGAACCTAACCTGCCGAGCCTGAAACCCAAAGCTTTCTGACCATCCCTACATCTACATGTAATCCAGTTCTCCTTTCCCAAGTAGTTGGGCTCCATATTCGCCTAAGGATGGAAAATAAATTCCCCACTAAAAAACATCGTCAGTTTTACCGACACTTTTCAAAAATGCTACACTTACGGACAATCTACGGATAAAACTTACAGACTCTGTCTGCTAACCAATCCCTCTCCGCTCGTGATTTCTAGATTTATTTTCGTAGCATCTGTCCGTAGGTCTAGCAAAACTGGTCTAAAACATATATACTACTACTTACAATATAAAGCATACGATTCCTTTTTTAGTAAACCAGTCAAAACCTAAAAACAATACAGTACCAATGGTCAACGGTTGCCGGGAGGAGTCCATGTGAGTTTTCACAAAAATAGAGAGATAAGTCCTGCGGATGTGGTGGTGGCCATTGCTTATGGAACACTATATGCCTAAGATAAAGGAGACGGCCGAAACCTGCAAGTAAGACATGGCACCGACTAACATGAAAATGTCATATGCCTAACATAATTTAAGGACCTCTACGCCTATTCCGTAGAAGCAAGTAAGACCGCCCAGTGCACTCTATCCCTTCCTTCTCCGTAGAAGCAAGAGTATATTTCTCTTCAAAGGTTGTAGTAAATATACTGCTAATGCCAAGTGCACTCCTTGATTAGATCAGAATGCACCAAGTACTGTACGTACCAGTGAAGCATTGGGCATGAGATCGTTGGAAAGCAAATCAAATCCGGTACTTGGAAGATGTGATATGATGCATGCATTGCCATGCATCAAGAGGGAGAAATCCAGTACTTGCCATGCATCAAGTTGGGCACGCACAAACACGAAAGTCACAGCCTGTAGAATACATATCACTGGCCACTAGGGTACGTAGGGATTAATGCCCAACCGAAAGAGAAGACCCGTCTTGTTTTAGAGACTCTAGGCTTTTGACTCCTGAGCCGTGCAGCGCATATATACATACTCCTGACTCCTGAGCCATAGCCCATCCCACCCCAACGACCTCCCCCCATTTCAAACTTCCAAGTCGGCATCCTCTTCTCTATCTCTCTCGTCCATCGGCAAGCGAGGGCCGCCATGAACGGCAAGAGAGGAGGGCGCGAGAGCGACGGCGACATGGACATGCGGAAGCCGCTGCTGGCGGCGAACACGGGGAGCTGGTACAAGATGGGGTCGAGCCTCACGGCGGGGGCCTCCTCCATGGCCATCACCCGCGAGTCCCACGTCTCCGCCGTCCTCTGCACGCTCATCGTCGCGCTCGGCCCCGTCCAGTTCGGCTTCACCGGCGGCTTCTCGTCGCCGACGCAGGACGCCGTCACCCGCGACCTCAGCCTCTCCATCCCCGAGGTCATCACCATGCATCATCCTTAATTCCATTGCCGGTCTTTGTTTGGCTTCGCTGGCCTGGTCCGGAATCCCAGCGACTGACCGACGACGGCGCTGGCTGCAGTTCTCGGTGTTCGGCTCGCTCTCCAACATCGGCGCCATGGTGGGCGCCATCGCCAGCGGCCAGATGGTGGAGCACGTCGGCCACAAAGGGGTGAGATTTTTCTTTCCTCCTTAGCCTGATGCCCGTTGTCTTCTTCTTCTTCTTCTGTCAATCCATTGCTGAGATCGACCGTTGTGTTGCCTCATTGCCTGCTGCCTCGCACTTCACAAGTGTCAATGTCAACCCCTTTTGCTGATCGGTACCCCCATCCCATGCACCCCCATTTAGCATGCTACAAATAGCAGCAATGCAATCCTCTGCGCAGTAATATATTCACCTGTTTTTACCATTTATTAGATAAATAAAGCAACAAAAGAACAAGTGGGCGAGGACGATGATCCTCGAAGAAGAAAACAAGTGGATGGGATTTATCAGTCATCACAAATGAATTGGACAGCCGGCTGCCATCACACACCTCATGTGATATACATATGTGTTAGATCGTGTGGTATATGTTAGACAAGGACGTGGCGTGGACGCGGTGAGTCGGTCGGTTCAAGACGGTACCATATAGGGCATGTCGAGACTTTCTTCTTCTCGGCATCACCGTGACACCATCCAGCACGGTACCATATAGGCTCTGCTGCTGCACGCTGGAAACAAAGGGGTGGCATGCATGCATGCACGCACGCGACACACTACACCACGCCACGCGTACTCCTTCAATACCACGTTACTAGCTCGCCTGCAATCATAAAATAAATGGGCGCAGCTACACGTCAGTCAATCGGCCGTTGGATGAAGATCGTACGGTGCCTAGACCTTCTTCTTCCTCACTTCTTCTGCCAAACGCCCAAACATGCCGCCGGCGACCGCTGCCCGGCGGCGCCTGCCATCCCTCTAGCCCCGCCTGCGTTGGTTTTTTTTCTCCGACAAAGTGCACCACCGTCCCCCACCAGTCCACCACCCTCACCCTAAACCCTAACATAGATGGGTTAGCCCTCCGACGAGCTCCTTCCTTCTTCCTCCTTCCATCCAGCTCACTCCGACGAACTCCCACAATCAACTGACCCCAATTCAAAAATCAGTCGACTGTCATTTAGCTAAAGTGGTAATAAATCGATCCTATAGCTAGAAAAATATGGTGTGCTACAGGTGGACATGGGCTGCTCTGTTGCAACAGCTTGTGTGAATTATTGCTGACTTCCGCAAAAAAACAAAGAATTATACTCAGGCCTGCACCAGTGGTTCCTGGAGTAGCTAGAAAATATGGCGTGCTACAGTGCTACGTGGACATGGGCTGCTCTGCTCCAGGCCTGCAGCAGCTTCAGTGAATTATTGCCGACTTCCCGCAAAGAGAAAAAAGAATTATTGCTGAAGATGTCGCCATCACCGGGGGTCCGCAAGTTGCTGGCCAAGGGAACAAGACGCTTACAGGTCCGCTAGAGTTGCTCTAATATCACATTGGAGTACTCCTTTCGTTTGGATTTATTAGACCCTTCTTATTTAAGTTAAAGTTTGATCTATAAATTTAACTAACAAAATGTAAGTTTAATGTCATAAAAATTATATTGTTGAAAACTCTTTCAAACACAATTCCGACCATATAATGATCCATAACATATACTTTATATTTTAATAGTCTATAGATTGTTAAAGTCTAAATCAAAATACGAAAAGGCCTAATAAATCCGAACGGATAGAATAGATATACGGCGGAGGAGATCGACGTGGCCCAACGGACCACAGCGCGCTGCCGGAGCTGCACTGTTGCCGAAAGGCCAACGCAGTGCCGGTGAGTCAAGGAAATAGTGTGTGTGTGTGAGAGAGGGAGAGAGAGTGCATTTTTTTTACAATTTAGCAAATCATTTTTAAATGAATATATAAACAACTAGCTGGTTATATCTATGACTAGCATGTACTGTACGTATGGAAGCCTATAATGGCTTCATGATGAGATGTGATACCCCGCAAAAAAAAGATAAGATATGATAAATAATGTCAATCATGAGGCAGGTCAAGAAAGAGAACACTAAGTATTCGAAAAAAATAACCCCACAAAGTTTTGATTTGTGGCATAATGTGTACTTCTTGGTGAAACGGTTTTTCATAATTTTGTTTGCGAGAAGGTTCTCATGAATATATTGGTAGAAACATAAACCATACCGAGAGAGACAGGGAGTTGAAGAGGGAAAAAAGTTCCTCCGATCCAAAGTAAGTGCCATGAAATTTCCTGTTAAAAAAATGGGTGCAACTTTCAAAAGATAGACGTTTTTCTTTTCCTAAAGTGAAATCACGGGCTACATATAAGGTGGTGCTTTGCTTGCCCGATCTGTTACGTTGGATTTTGACCATTTCAGGTCCATGAGGTCGACACTTGTGTATGTTGAAAAATGAAAATCATGCGTAAGCTATGATTAATTAAAAAGTTAATCTACTTAATGATCGATAAAATGATAAGGATGAACACGGATGGATCTACCAAAAACAATCTGGCATTCATACGTAATGAGACTAGCATGGCATCTATCAATAAGAATAACCCGGTTTTCACAATTAACTAGATAACAAACATATCACATGATTCCTCCCGTTTTGTATAGAAGGCCACAAATCCACGTTTCAGATATTAAGGTAAAAAAATAAACTCATTAATTCATGCTTAAGCCGTTAAAAAATAAACTCATCAATACGGAATGGAACTAGCATGACACCCTCTCATGCATGCACGCAAGGTCAGTTAGATAGGGGTAGTTAGGCTCTTCCTAGCTCCCCATCTTCAGTAGGTGCTAAAGCTGGAAATCAGATATGATGTGACAATCTGCTCAAAAAAAAAAATATGATGTGACAACATCTTTTTCTAAAAAAAGATGTGACAACATAATTAATAGGAGAAAGGAGAGTTTGGTGAGGCCATGAAAAAACGTTGCTAGTTACACGTATGTAAGCAAAAACAGAATTTACAGCCTGCAACTAATTGATGAAGTTGTTCATAATCGGTCGTCATCCAGCAGAGAGCAACTTGTATTTTCAACTACTTAACTATTTCTTGAAGTGCTCTACGACACGTTTCCCTTCCGTATTAGTGAGACGTCAATTGTATTGACAGTCTAACATATGTTGCACATAGATCATGAAAGAGCAAACATGCATATGAATATGATTGGTTTTCTAGCTAGGTGGCCAATCAAAACCTAAAAAACAATAGGAATGGTCAATGGTTGCCGGGAGGAGTCCATGTGGGTTCTCACAAGATAAAGAGAGATAATGTCATGGCCATTATTTATGGAACACCATGTCTGGCTTAAAATAAGGCTACCGGCGAGACGTGTAAGTAAGATCACACCGACTAATAAAAGGAAAAGGATAATATGCCTAAAATAACGACCATCGCTTAGACTCTAGCGCATTCCTCCTCCTTACAAGCAAGTAAGATAATCGCTTACTGTCAAAGAAAAAAATAGTAAGACCGCCGTATACACTCTGCCCCTTCTCCGTAGAAGCAACAGAGCATTATTGTATACTCTCTATATATATATATGTGTGTAGAAAAAGGCATCTCTAACTCTCAAATTTAGTCCTGCGTGCATTTATGGATAGGGGATCGGTCCATGAACACGGATGTGAAAGCCATCCTATCAATATACAATTCTAAATGGTAAGACAAAATTCACGTAATTTACATAAAAGGTCGATATTTATACTATTTTTAACTTAAAAATCGAAGGAAAAGAAACATAAACCATATACCGGACGGCCACCTCGTACGCGTTGTCGTCCTGCCCTGCCGCACCGCCGTCACCGTTGTTCCTTCGTCCCTCCAGCCGCTGAAGGGCACCGGAGGCCCGCGGCAGCTTGCCGCTAACAGAGGAGTCATTCCACCTCTTGTTGTTCGGAGCGGAGGGCCGCCGCGGCCAATGCCGACGGCGGGCTTGACCCTGTCGGCGTTGGCGGAGAAGTCGCTAAGCGACCATTCTCGCCGATTTTGGCAAACTCGTCGTCAAGGCGGCAGCGGCACCTGGCGACTGTCTCCGCAATGGTGACGGGGCAGTCGTGGGCCCACGCGGCAGCGAGCTTCGTGTCATTGCGGACCCATTCTGGCGCCGCCTCGGACTTGAAGAACGCAACGGTCGGAGTTGGTTTATCGAGACGTACTGTCTGCATTGAAGCGACGAGGTCTGAGAGGTCGCGTCCGTCAGTGTCGCCTCATGCCGGGTCACATCAAGCGGCATTATTGACGCCACGGCATGCTGGGGCCGACATGAATGCGAAGCGGCAAACGTCGGAAAGCACAATAGAGGCGGTTTTCTTTTTTTGGTGAGCCAAGTTAGTCAGAAGCGGGTGTGGTACAGGTCCGGACACCGTAAAGCCCCCCTCCCCCTTCCTACTTCGTCTTCGGTTTACAGGAAAAAAACATGTCCGAACCGATACATGACTGCATTGGATGATAAAGCGCGTCCGGTCCGGACTCTTGTGGGCTGTTGAAGGGTAAGCGTTGAAGATGCCCTAACTGTACTACCAAGTATCAAGTGCACTCGTTGCTTAAACTCACACAGAAAGGACGATATGATCAGAACATGTTCTTGTAACGGAGTAGCACGAGGGAGGGAATGCTGTAGTACCCAACCGAAAGAGAAGACCATTCCTGTTGTGGAGGCTGTAGGCCTGTAGGTAGGCTTTTGACCTTTGAGCCCTGCGCACATATACTCGGCCCCGCTTTGTGGAGAAGCCACAGACGAGCCCATCCCACGACCTCTCCCCATTTCAAAGTCAGATATCCTCTCTCCCTCCCTCTCCCATCAGCAAGCGAGGCCGCCATGAAAGCCATGAACGGCGACGGCGGAGGAGGGCACGAGAGCGACGACGACATGCACAAGCCGCTGCTGGCGAACGCGGGGAGCTGGTACAAGACGGGGTCGAGCCTCACCCTCACGTCGGGAGCCTCGTCCATGGCCATCACGCGCGAGTCCCACGTCTCCGCCTTGCTCTGCACGCTCGTCGTCGCGCTCGGCCCCATCCAGTTCGGCTTCACCGGCGGCTTCTCCTCGCCGACGCAGGACGCCGTCACCCGCGACCTCGGCCTCTCCATCCCCCAGGTCGCTACCCCCCTCCACTCGCCGCGGTGCACTGTACCGCAATCTGTTGTTTCTCGCCCCGCTGGCCTGGCCCGGAATCCCGGTGGCTGACGACTCTGCCTGCAGTTCTCGGTGTTCGGCTCGCTCTCCAACATCGGCGCCATGGTCGGGGCCATCGCCAGCGGCCAGATGGTGGAGCACCTGGGCCACAAAGGGGTGAGATGTTTTTCACTTGGCCAGCCCGTCTTTTTCTTGGCATGCGTGTCTTTTCCTTGGCATGCCATAGAGGGGTTCAACCTTCGTATTTAGCGGAATCGCCATACTCCTTGTCATGCGTGTCTTTTCCTACACAACTAGTATTGTTATTTGTAAGTACTCTTTCAGTCTTAAAATAGTGTTTTAAACTGATTATAATTTTATATTAGAGTTAGTATAAAGTTGAGACGGTTATTTTGAAACGGGAGGAGTAGTATTCATTACGAAATCGACACTTGTTCCCTCACACTTAAGAGAGGTCAATGTCGATGGTTTCTGTCGATTGATACTTCCACTCCATGTACACAAGTAGGAATGCAATCTTTTGAGGAATCTATCCATTTAAAGCAACAAAAGAACAAGGAGTATGTCGGTCGTAATGAATAGTTACCATATATGTCGGTCGGTCGGTCCAAGACGTTACCATATATGTCGAGGCTTTCTTCTCGGCATTCACCGTCCACGGGTGTCCAAGATGGTTTCATGAGCAGCAGGCACACCCCACACGTACTGCTGCAACATGTTACCACTAGGCTACAATTAATCCTACACGTGATGTGCTGCACTAGCTGATAGATACTCCCTCCGTCTAAAAATAAATGTTTTAATTTTTTATTAACTTTGTATTAAAGTTAGTAAAAAAATTAAGATATTTATTTTGAGAAGGATGGAATAGGTTGCTACAGCACCAATGGAAGATGTCAATCACCAAGGGTGTGCAGTGTATAATGGAATAGAGACGGGCCAAGATTGACGTGGGCTATTTGGCTGGCCACCACCGCCGGGGTTGCACTGTTGCCGAAGGCGACGCGGTGAGGGAAGGAAATAATACATTTTAAAATGAACGCACAAACAATTATAGTTAGCTATATCTACAATTTTAGCATTTTCAATGGACATAGTACAAGCAACTAGTTGCTTATATCTAGACTAGATGAGCATGTGTGGAGCCTATATGGCGTCCTGATGTGACACTGCAACCACACCAATCATGAGGCAGGTCCAGGAAGAGAGAACAAAGTATAGGTGCGAGCCATAATGTTCAGGATTAATTCTTGGCCGAGCAAACATTTCTCGTGAAATGATTCACGGAAACATAAATAGTATTCCTGCTCTCTTCACAAATGTAAGATGTTTTTAAATATTTTAATATAAACTATATACATAATGAAATAAGTGAACAAACACACTAAAATATGTTTATATACATCCGATTTATAAAAAGAATAGGACATCTTATATTTATGAAAGGAGGGCGTAATTGATAGTGAGTCAACGAGAATAAAATAGACATGCGCAAAAAACGATAATAAAATAGAAAATAAAGAAAGGTTTATTGTTCTCCATACCACCGATTCTCATACATAACACACCAAAGATTTTACTGCAACCCAACTTCGATACGTCTAATCGTGTAAGTGGGAGAAATTTTGTGCATCAAAAGCTGGCCATTTTTCCTTTCGCTAAAGGTGAGATTATGGGCTCCAGAAGGTGGTGCTTTGCTTGCACAATCCGCTATATTGAGAGTTTGACTTATTGAGGTTCATGACGTTAACACTTGTATATGCTGAAAATCATGTGTAAGCTACCACTAAATAAAATTAAGAATCTACGCAATGATAAGGGTGACATAGATGGGTCTAGCATAATTAATACTACATACAAAAAGAAACTAGCATGCCATCTACAACTGGATTAAGCCTGGTTTAAAAATAACTAGACAACAACCATATTGCATACAAAATAATCGGTCGCGAGGAGGAATTTTTCACGACAGGGTTGGTGATTAAAAGGTGATGTGATCCAAAAAGTAGTAGGCAAAGATGAAGTCGTGGAAGAAGATGGAACGATAGTGCCAGGCACTTCCCCAAAACATTATCACTCGGCTACCCATGCAGGCCGCCGATCGTCGGAGACATCAGAGACTATTGTTGTGTTCTCGTCCTGCTTGATGGAGACGAGCATAGTGAGAGTGATGATGGTTCATCGGTGTGAACGAGGCGAGTCTCTCAGTTAAAAAAAATGTGTCTCTCTTTAAAGATACTTTTGATGTAACAACTCTCTAGCAACACGTTTCGGTTGCGTAAGTTTTAGTAACCATCTTGGAGGCTTTGTAGTGTGTGCGCTACGTTATAATCATATGAGGACATGTGTGTTTATCTAATCATTAGTATGTGTGACAATTTATATGTTGATATAGCAAAACGACAAACCGTAAAAGGGATTTGCTCCCAGTTAGCCATTGTCGCACATCATAGGACTACTAAACTAAAAATTCCCCTATGCCAAAGTTCGACACACACAACTTTAACTTCCAACTTGCATCTAACGGTATATAATAGAATCGAGGATTGAAATGGACGGAGATCTTTCATTGTTGGTAAAGTATTTTACAGAAAAACCATTATCATTGGGGTCATTTTTGTAAAAATCATCGGTTATCATTCTTTTTTGCTAAAATATATTGGCGGGCGAACTTGGCGTTTCAGAAACAACGTCACACGTAGCTCATTGATGTTACTACAAAAGAAAATGCAGTTTGACATGGCAATTGCTTTTTGGCTGAAAAATGTAATCGGTGGTTTTTATGCGAAATCTTTGGCTGAAAAATGTAGCCGATGGTTTTTATGCAAAATCCACCGTAAATGTGGAGTTTTTTTCTCTAAAATACCCGCGAAACACAAATTGAATCATTTGTCAGGCTTTACTTTCCATTTGATTCATCATCAAAAAAAGGTTCCCATTTGATAATTTACCCCTTTCTAAATGAATGGGGTTCGGACCTGGGGCAAATCCTGGGGCAAATCGTCAAATCCACTCGTGACCGCAGCGGCGAGGAGCTCCATGCCGACCCCCAGTCCGAAGGCTCCGAACTATCCCAGGACGAGGACGGCGTCGGCGCCACTGCCGACGCAGCCCGCCGCTCCACCGCTCGCGTGCCGGAGCTCGCTGCGGTGACGGAGGGGCGTGATTTCCGCTCAGCAGGATGCCCTCGTCCGGGTTTCATCCGGCGTCCCTCCCAGGCGCTGGTGCGCACGCGAGGTGTTCGTGAAAATGCCTAACGGCTATCTGGCCCGGGCCGTCGCCGCCCCTCGCGTCAGAAAGAACATCACACCACAGACCGCTCAGCGAGCAATCCAATCAGTGGTTCCTGCAAAAAATATTATGGTGGACCGGTGGTTTTTTCGCCGAAAAAAATGAAGTTCTTTTCTGCAAAGTCGATCCCAGCCGCGGTGGTTTATTTCTAAATTCTCTTGTTGCTTGCTGTGTCAAACTTCAGTATGTTGGTCGTATCTTCGCAATGTTTCAGTAGCTGGCCGAACTAAATGATCTTCTCCTGAGCTCTGACAGGCTTGTGCATTGTTTTCCAGGCATTGATGATCGCTGCTGTTCCTAACATCCTCGGCTGGCTCGCCATCTCCTTGGCAAAAGTACGGCAATGCCTTTTTTCCAGAGCTTTAGTTTCACCGTTTGCTGCTTCTGAACTTGACACTTGGCGGCATCTGTTTTACAGGACACGACGTTTCTGTATATGGGGCGATTGCTTGAAGGATTTGGTGTTGGCATCATATCCTACACGGTTCGTTTAACAGCACTCCGTGCCTGCTTATTCTTTGCATAGAAGTCTATCTGTTTAAGTTGTTCAGGAAAAAAATATCAACAGGATGTCAGTATTGTGGGGACAAAATTGACCATCCCATTGTGAAGTTTATTTGCTGTCAAAAGAATCTTGGACTAGTTAAACTGCTAGTCTTGATCTGTGAGTTATGTGATGACAGGTGCCTGTATACATAGCAGAGATTTCTCCTCGGAACAAGAGGGGCACTCTAGGCTGTGTGAACCCGGTAGGCCTATCCTCCCAAGCATCTTGTCTTCTTGTCAAGCAAAGACATACCAGCTTGTTTATGCTGGACTCATTAAGTCATTATGCAATTGTTCATTCCGCAGTTGTCTGTAACACTTGGGATGGTGTTGGCCTATGTGCTTGGCATCCTTGTTCCTTGGAGGATGCTTGCAGTGATAGGTAACATGACTAAGTGCAGACGCGTTACTGAACTTTGTTATTTTCACCTTCAGTTTTCACTTAACCTCTGATATTTAAGTTCACAAGATCAGTAACAGTAAATGCCATGTTGACAAATATGACTAGAACCTGGGATATCCTTTGGCAAATATTTCCGTTTAAGATTTTGAAGGAAAAGTTACCGTGTCAGTAATCTCTGCTGATTTCACTAGTACTATGGGCTTAAGCAAATGTGTATACGTCTGGTTTCTGAACCTCTGAAATTTCTGATTCAAATCTCTGGGTTGTCATTCTTCTAGGAACCTTGCCATGCACAATATTGATACCTGGCCTATTCTTCATTCCAGAATCTCCAAGATGGCTGGTCTGTATATGCAAATGTATACAAAATGCTGCATCATTCTGAATTTTTTATTAACCACTCTTGTGCATCAATCTCTAGGCAAAGATGAACAAGATGGATGATTTCGAAGCCTCTCTACAAGTCTTGAGAGGATCTGAGACCGACATCACCTCAGAAGTGAATGATATAAAGGCAAGTGTCTGCCTTTTTTTCCCTTCTAGACTAACTACATACCTTTGTATGTGACGTACTTTCAGCTTAGTCACCAATGTTTACTTTAACAATATGCAGACAGCGGTAGCATCAGCAAACAAAATGACGGCAATACGTTTCCAAGAGTTAAACCAAAAGAAATTCCGCATGCCCCTGATAGTAACTTCCTTGACTTGCTGGTTTATTTCATACCAAAATTCACTATTGCATTTTGTAATCATGATTGTGGTGCAACTTGGCAGCTTGGAATTGGCCTGCTTGTACTGCAACAGCTAAGTGGGATCAACGCCATACTGTTCTATGCAGGCAGCATCTTTAAAGCTGCAGGCAAGCTGTACAATTTGGTCATTAAATTTCCTTCAGTTTTATATTATATAGTCGATTTTAGCTTCTCTATTTAACATGAAAATCTCTTCAGGTGTTACAAACAGCAACTTGGCCGCATGTGGAGTTGGAGCTATTGGGGTGTGTAACTTGATATACTCCATATCTTTTCTTGTCTCTTAGTACTTCACATTAAGGTGCTGACAGCATTTATCATCAGCTTCTTGCCACTGGAGCTACAACCTGGTTGCTAGACAGAGCTGGCCGACGGATCCTACTTATTGTAACTTCCTCCTCTCTTTGAAACCAGTTTGTTACTGTAGTTGTCTGTAACTATAATTTAGCTCTCACTTCAACTTCCAGATCTCTTCTGCCGGTATGACCCTAAGCCTTCTTGCAATTGCCGTCATATTTTTTCTCAAGGTATGTTCAGGTTTCTTTAGTATAGGGTACCGGTATAAATAAAATACAGAACACGTACACCACACCCTTATAGTAGTCTATTACGTGGATCGGGGATTTTATTTTTTTGATTGGTGTATTATCGCAGGGCCTCTTCTGCTTAATATTTTTCTTATATGATCGTGATTTATCTGTTCCAGGACAATGTTGCACAAGATTCTGACATGTATTACATATTAAGCATGGTCTCCTCGTTTGCTATTGTGGTATGTCCATCCGCCGACTAGATTGCTATTGTGGCAAATCCACGAGCTGTACCAGAGATACTAACCTGACACTTGTTCAGGCTTATGTGGTCACCTTCTCCTTCGGCATGGGCGCCATTCCATGGGTTATAATGTCTGAGGTATAGTGAATCTTCACACTGTATACCAGCACCATAGCTCATAAGTAATGTGGTTTAGGCATGTCACAGGAGCATTCACATAACTATACCTCTGTACTTTTTATGTGTCTGTAGATCCTGCCAGTTAGCATCAAGAGCCTGGCGGGAAGCTTCGCGACGCTCGCCAACTGGCTGACCTCCTTTGGGATAACAATGACAGCAAACTTGCTGCTCAGCTGGAGTGCTGGAGGTTGTGATTTCCCCTCTTCGCTCGAGTAACATTACCGGCCCACAGAACCTGATGATAATTGCTTATGTCTACAATCTCGGCAGGTACCTTTGTGTGCTACACGCTCGTGAGCGCGTTCACGCTCGTGTTCATCATCCTGTGGGTGCCGGAGACCAAGGGAAGAACTCTGGAGGAGATACAGTGGTCGTTCCGGTGAGCTAGTTCGGTGGTTTTCACCGTATATATGTCGGAATTATTCTTCAACCCGGGCATCGCCTTCTTTTTACTAGTCCGATTGCTCGATGAAGGCCAACCATACCAAGAAAAAAAACTTTGTCGTTTGTATATTCCTGTACAAAATTGTTTCAGATGACTTTGTAAAGGGGGCATGTGATTATTATGGTATGTTCTCTTCCCTGGGTTCCATGCAGGTGCAGCTGGTGGTCAGCTCCCACTATGGTACCCCGCAAAAGAAAAAGAAAAACATTGAGATTGTCTGCTCTGTTCTCAAACTTTTGTTACTAGTTCAAAGTGTTCGTGTGAATATTTGTGCCATTGTGACATGCACCTTATCTAAAAGGGGGGAATTGCACTGATACCCTCTGCTTGATTTTTAGTCCAGCTTGTGTCTAGAATCTAACTGTAATTCCGCGTCCTTTTTGATAATTTTGCTGGGAGAGGTTACCCACGATCTCCACCAAAGCGTAGTACGTCTCACCAATTCAACCACGCCTAGAAGATTAAATATCTGCGACAAAGTGTTTGGTACCATAATAATATGATAGTTTGATGGTAGCAGTAGTACGTCTCATCAATTCAACCACACCTAGAAGATTAAATATTTATGATTGTTTAGTAGCACAGTAATATGATAGTTTGATAGTAGCGGTAACAATAGTAATAATAACAGTAATAGTGACAATAGCAGTTTTGTAGTGATTGTAACAACAGCAGTAACAGTAACTTAGCAAAGACAATATAAGCAAAGCGTAGGCATTGGATCTGTGATGGATATTCTTCTTAAGTGGATGATGAGGCAAAGCATTTAATACCTGGAGAAGCCTTCCCCAAACTTGAGGGAGATACTCTTCCTCAAGTTACGCAAAGTTAAATATTTTCTGTAATGCAGCTTATTTCATATGAGCAGGAAAATGTGTTTTAGAGAAGTAGTAAATCATATCCTCAGGACTACACACATAACTAGGAGAAAGAGTATTAAACCATTCTCTAGCATCACCCTTTAATGAGAAAGGAAACAATTTAAAGATATAGTAGTAGCGAATATTTTCCTCATAAGCAAAGATGATGGCTATATCATTCAATTTAGTAAAGTGTGCCACAACAATTTCAGATTCATAACCATGAAAAGTGTCAGATTCTACCAAAGTGATTATTTCAGTATCAACTGAGAATTCATAGTCCTTATCATCAACAAAGATAGGAGAGGTAGCACATTTAGGATCATGTTTCATCATTGCATTCAGAGATTTTTGTTTTAGCTTCTTCATTAAAAGCTTAAGATCCTCTTTGTCTTTACAAGCAAGTAATTCCTTATCAATCTCCTCGTCCATAACATAACCCTCAGGCATATTAAGCATCTTAGTTCTAGTAGGAGTGCTAGGTGTAATAGGTGATTCAACATTTTCATTAGTTGCATTTTTCAATTTCTCTAGATTTAACTATTTGAGCATCAAGAAATTCACCTAATGGCACAATTTCAGTTTCATCAAGCATAGTAGTAGCAATCATTACGAATATCATCTATAGCATAAGTACTGTCTATTACCTGCGACATATCATATTGTTTAGTAGGTGGTGGTGTCGCAAGCTGACTTCAAATAGAAGGTGAATCTGGTGCATAGCTAGTTGATAGCTCCTTACCCCCCCCCCCCCCGTCTTAGAGGGAAAAATCTTGGTTCTGGAGTCTTTCAATTTCTTCATAGTAACTAGCAGAGAGATAATCCCCAAGTGAACTTAGTAAATAGAGCTATGCTCCCCGACAACGGCGCTAGAAAAGGTCTTGATAACCCACAAGTATATGGGATCGCGACAGTCTTCGAGGGCAATATTTCACCCTTTATTGATTCGACACGAGGGGTGCCAAAGAATACTTGTGATCCTTGACGGTTGAGTTGTCAATTCAACCACACCTGGAAGATTAAATATCTGCGGCAAAGTGTTTAGTGGCACGGTAATATGATAGTTTGATAGTAGTGTTGGGGAACGTGGCATGGGAAACAAAAAAATTCCTACGCACACGCAAGATCTATCCATGGTGATGAGCATCTACGAGAGGAAGAGTGGATCTACGTACCCTTGTAGATCGCTAAGCGGGAAGCGTTAAGAAACGCGGTTGATGTAGTCGAACGTCTTCGTGATCCAAATCGCCGAGCGTCCCGCGATCCAATCACGATCTGTCCCGATCAAGCACCGAACGGACGACACCTCCACGTTCAATACACGTACAGCTTGATGACGATCTCCGCCTTCTTGATCTAGCAAGAGGGAGCGGAGAGGTAGACGAGTTCTCCGGCAGCGTGACGGTGCTTCGGCAATGGTGGTGGAGTAATCTCAACAGGGCTTTGCCTAAGCACAGCTGAAACCGATCTAGAGGAGAAACTACAAACTAGAGGGTAGGGTTGCACGTGGGTGAAAATCTTGTTCCAAAACCCTAAAACCCTCTAGTATATATAGGAGGAGAGGAGGAGGAGGCTTGGCGCAAGGGCCAGCCCCTCTAGGCTTTGGCCAAAGTGGAGAGAAGGAGTCCTCCTCCTCCACTCCTAGTAGGATTAGGACTCCTTCCTTATTTCCACCCTTTTTGCCTTTTTCCATCTTTTCCACTTAAGAATCTCTTCCCAGCCGCATGGGCCTTGTGTGGGACTTTGGACAGCCCACTAAGGGCTGGTATTAGTCCTCCCACAGCCCATGCAGCCTCTTGGGTCGAAATACCTCTCCCGATGGTCTCCCGTTACACTACCGACAGTCCCGGTACACTACCGATGAGCCCGAAACTTTTCCGGCGACCAAAATAGGACTTCCTATATATCAATCTTTACCTTCGTACCATTTCGGAGCTCCTCGTGACGTCCGGGATCTCATCCGGGACTCCGAACAACCTTCGGTCACCCCCATGCATAACTCTATACTACCGAAACGTCATCGAACCTTAAGTGTGCAGACCCTGCGGGTTCGAGAACTATGTAGACATGACCGAGACATCTCTATGGTCAATAACCAATGGCGGGACCTGGATGTCCACATTGGTTCCTACATATTCTATGAAGATCTTTATTGGTTGAACCTCTATATCAAGGATTCAATTAATCCCGTATGATGTTCCTTTCGTTCTTCGGTATGTTACTTGCCCGAGATTCGATCGTCGGTATCTCGATACCTAGTTCAAACTCGTTACCGGCAAGTCTCTTTACTCGTTCCGTAATACAAGATCCCGTGACTAACACTTAGTCACATTCCTTGCAAGGCTTATTGTGATGTTGTATTACCGAGTGGGCCTTGAGATACCTCTCCGTCACACGGAGTAACAAATCCCAGTCTTGATCCATGCCAACCCAACAGACACCCTCGGAGATACCTGTAGAGCATCTTTATAGTCACCCAGTTACGTTGCGACGTTTAATACACACAAGGCACTCCTCCAGTGTCCGTGAGTTGCATGATCTCATGGTCATAGGAACATATACTTGACATGTAGAAAACTGTAGCAATAAACTGACACGATCATATGCTACATTTATAGTTTGTGTTTTGTCCATCCCATCATTCTCCTAATGATGTGATCCCGTTATCAAATGACATCACATGTCAATGGCTAGGAAACCTTGACCATCTTTGATCAATGAGCTAGTTCACTAGAGGCATACTAGGGGCAAAGTGTTGTCTATTTATCCACACATGCAATGTGTTTCCAATCAATACAATTATAGCATGGATAATAAAAAATTATCATGAACAAGGAAATATAATAATAAGAACTTTATTTATTGCCTCTAGGGCATATTTCCAACAGTCTCCCACTTGCACTAGACTCAATAATCTAGTTCACATCACTATGTGATTTACATTGTAATGAATCGAACACCCATGTAGTTCTGGTGTTGATCATGTTTAGCCCTTGGAAGAGGTTTAGTCAACGGGTCTACAACATTAAGATCCGTGTGCACTTTGCAAATATTTATGTCCTTCTCCTCGATGTAATCGCGGATGGAATTGAAGCATCGCTTTATGTGTCTGGTCCTCTTGTGAAACCTTGGTTCCTTGGCCAGAGCAATGGCACCAGTGTTGTCACAGAACAGAGTCATTGGATTCAGTGCACCGGGCACTACTCCAAGATCTGTTCATGAACTGCTTCATCCAGACACCTTCCTTCGCTGCCTCCGAGGCTGCGATGTACTCCGCCTCGCATGTAGAATTGGCTACCACGCCTTGCTTGGAACTGCACCAGCTTACCACTCCCCCCGTTGAGAATAAATACGTATCCGGTTTGCGACTTAGAGTCATCTGGATCAGTGTCAAAGATTGCATCGACGTAACCCTTTACGACGAGTTCTTCATCACCTCCATAAACGAGAAACATCTCCTTAGTCCTTTTTAGGTACTTAAGGATATTCTTGACCGCTGTCTAGTGCTCCATTCCAGGATCACTTTGAAACCTTCCGGCCATACTTATGGCAAGGTTGACATCGGGTCTTGTGCACAGCATTGCATACATGATAGAGCCTATGGCTGAAGCATAGGGGATGACACTCATCTTCTCTCTATCTTCTGCGGTCACTGGGCATTGAGTGTTACTCAACTTCACACCTTGTAACATAGGCAAGAACCCCTTCTTGGACTGATCCATTTTGAACTTCTTCAAAACTTTATCAAGGTATGTGCTCTATGAAAGTGCTATTAAGCGTCTCGATCTATCTCTATAGATCTTAATGCCTAATATGAAAGCAGCTTCTCCTAGGTCCTTCATTGAAAAACTCTTGATCGAATATTCCTTCACGCTTTCTAGCATTTCTATATTGTTTCCAATCAACAATATGTCATCTACATATAATATTAGAAACGCTACAGAGCTCCCACTCACTTTCTTGTAAATACAAGCTTCTCGATAAACTTGTACAAACCCAAACGCTTTGATCACCTCGTCAAAGCGCTTATTCCAACTCCGAGATGCTTGCATCAGTCCATAAATGGATCGCTGGAGCTTGCAAACTTTGTCAGCATTCTCTAGATCGACAAAACCTTCCGGTTGCATCATATACAACTCTTCTCAAGGAAACCATTGAGGAACACTGTTTTGACATCCATCTGCCAAATTTCATAGTCGAAATATGCAGCTATTGCTAACATGATTCTAATGGACTTAAGCATCGCTACGGGTGAGAAGGTCTCATCCTAGTCAACTCCTTGAACTTGTGAAAAACCCTTTGCCACAAGTCGAGCTTTATAGACGGTGACATTACCGTCCGCGTTCGTCTTCTTCTTAAAGATCCATTTGTACTTAATGGCCTTTCTCTCTTCAGGTAATACTTCCAAAGTCCATACTTTGTTTTCATACATGGATCCCATCTCGGATTTCATGGCCTCTAACCATTTCTCGAAATTCGGGCCCATCATTGCTCCTCCATAGCTCGTAGGTTCATTGTTGTCCAACAACATGACCTCCAAGACGGGGTTGCCGTACCACTCAGGAGCAGTACACGCCCTTGTCGACCTACGAGGTTCAATAGTAACTTGATCCGAAACTTCATGATCATCATCATTAACTTCCTCTTCAACTATCGTAGGCTGCACAGAAACATCTTTCTGCGCTACGCTACTCTCTGGTTGAAGTAAAGGTTCAATAACCTCATCAAGCTCTATTTTTCCCCACTCAATTCTTTCGAGAGAAACTCTTTCTCAAGAAATGTCCCATTCTTAGCGACAAACCCTTTGCCTTCGGATTTGAGATAGAAGGTATACCCGGCTATCTCTTTCGGGTAACCTATGAAGACGCATTTCTCTGCTTTGGGTTCCAGCTTTTCAGGCTGAAGCTTTTTGACATAAGCATCACATCTCCAAAGTTTAAGAAATGACAACTTTGGCCTCTTGCCAAACCATAGTTCATATGGCGTCGTCTCAACAGATTTCGATGGTGCCCTATTTAAAGTGAATGCAGCTGTCTCTAATGCATAACCCCAAAACGATAGTGGCAAATCAGCAAGAGACATCATAGAACGCACCGTATCTAATAAGGTTCGATTACGACATTCGGACACACCATTACGCTGTGGTGTTCCAGGCGGTGTCAACTATGAAACAATTCCACACTGTCTTAAGTGACTGCCAAGCTCATAACTCAGATATTCACCTCCTCGATCAGATCGCAAGAATTTAATCTTCTTGTTACGATGATTCTCAACTTCACTCTAAAAATGCTTGAACTTTTCAAATGTTTTAGGCTTGTGTTTTATTAAGTAAATATACCCATATCTACTTAAGTCAACAGTGAAGGTGAGAAAATAATGATATCCACCGCGCGCTGCAACATTCATTGGACCGCACACATCAGTAAGTATGATTTCCAACAAGTCACTTGTCCATTGCATTGTTCCAGAGAACGGCGTTTTAGTCATCTTGCCCATGAGGCATGGTTCACATGTGTCAAGTGATTCAAAATCAAGTGACTCCAAAACTCCATCAGCATGGAGCTTCCTCATGTGTTTTACACCAATATGACCAAAACGGCAGTGCCACAAGAAAGTGGTACTATCATTATCAACTCTACATATTTTGGCATCAATGTTATGAACATGTGTATCATCACTATCAAGATTCAATATGAATAAACCCCTCACATTGGGTGCATGACCATAAAACATATTACTCATATAAATAGAACAACCATTATTCTCTGGTTTAAATGAGTAATCGTCTCGCAATAAAAAAGATCCAGATATAATGTTCATGCTTAACGAAGGCACTAAATAACAATTATTCAGATTCATCACTAATCCCGGTGGTAATTGAAGAGAGAGCATGCCGACAGCGATCACATCAACCTTGGAACCATTTCCCACGCGCATCGTCACTTCGTCCTTCACCAGCCTTCGTCTATTCCGTAGTTCCTGTTTTGAGTTGCAAATGTGAGCAACCGAACCGGTAGCAAATACCCAGGCACTACAACGAGAGCTAGTAAGGTACACATCAATGACATGTATATAATATATACCTTGTTTGTTGTTGTCCGCCTTCTTGTCAGCCAGGTACTTGGGGCAATTCCGCTTCCAGTGACCAGTTCCCTTGCAATGAAAGCACTAAGTTTCTGGCTTGGGTCCAGCCTTGGGCTTCTTTACAGGAGTAGCAAATGATTTGCCATCCTTCTTGGATTTACCCTTCTTGCCCTTGCCCTTGCCATTCTTCTTGAAACTAGTGGTTTTATTAACCATCAACACTTGATGTTCTTTCTGGATTTCGGACTCAGTGACTTTCAGCATCGCAAATAGCTCGGCGACTGACTTGTTCATCCCGTCCATGTTATAGTTTATCACAAAGCTCTTGTAGCTAGGTGGCAGTGATTGAAGAACTTTGTCAGTGATCACCTCTGCCGAAAGGGGCATTCCCAACTCCGCCAGACGAGTCGAATACCCAGACATTCTGAGTATATGTTCACTGGTAGACCCATTCTCCTCCATTTTGCAAGCATAGAACTTATTGGAGGTCTCATACCTCTCGATCCGGGCATTCTTCTGAAAGATAAACTTCAACTCCTGGAACATCTCATATGCTCCATGATGTTCAAAACGTCTTTGAAGTCCCTGTTCTAAGACATACAACATTGCACACTGAACTATTGAGTAATCCCGAGAACGTGCCTCCCAAGCGTTCTTAACGTCTTCGGATGACATGTCTTCGGATTGGTCACCAAGCGGTGCATCAAGGACATATGATTTCTGGGAAGCCGTGAGGATAATACTTAGATTACGGGCCTAGTCAACAAAGTTACTTCCATCATCTTTCAACTTAGCTTTCTCTAGGAACGCATTAAAATTCAGGGGTGCTATTGCGCGAGCCATTGATCTACAACATAAATATGCAAAGGTTACTTAGACTATTATTCAAGATAGTGAGTTTAGTTAATCAAATTACTAAAGCTCCCACTCAAATTGACATCCCTCAGGTCATCTGAGTGTCACATGATCCAAATTCACCAACTCAAGTCCGATCATCACGTGGGTTGAGGTGGTTTCAATGGTGCACATCATCATGTTGATCATATCTACTATATGACTCATGTTTGACCTTTCGATCTCTTGTGTTTCGAGGCCATGTATGTACATGCTAGGCTCGTCAAGTTTAACCTGAGTGTTCTACATGTGCAACACTGGCTTGCACCTGTTGTATGTGAACGTAGAGTCTATCACACCCGATCATCACGTGGTGTCTTGACACAACGAACTTTCGCAACGGTGCACACTCGGGGAGAACATAATTCATCTTGAAATTTAAGTGAGGGATCACCTTATAATGCTACCGTCATCCTAAGCAAAACAAGGTGCATAAAAGGATTAACATCACATGCAAATCATAAGTGACATGATATGGCCATGAACTTGTGCTTTTGATCTCCATCTTGAAAGCATCGGCATGATATCCATCGTCACCGGCATGACACCATGATCTCCATCAACATGTCGCCATCGTGGTTGTCGTGCCCACCATGCTTCTACTACTATTGCTACCGTTTAGCGATAAAGTAAAGCATTACATAGTGATTAATGATTGACACGCAGGTCATACAATAATTAAAGACAACCCTATGGCTCCTGCCGGTTGCCGTACTCATCGACATGCAAGTCGTGATATTCTATACAACACATGATCATCTCATACATCACATATATCTCATCATGTACGCCATATCACATCACAACATACCCTGCAAAAACAAGTTAGACGTCCTCTAATTGTTGTTGCATGTTTTACGTGGCTGCTACGGGTATCTAGCAAGAATAATTCTCACCTACGCATAAACCACAACGGTGATACATAAGTTGCTTTTCAACCTTCTCCAGGACTGCCTTAGTCGAATCCGATCCAACTAAAGTAGGAGAAACATACACCCGCTAGCCATCTTTGTGCAATGAAGTTACACATTAGTCAATGGAACCGGTCTCTCGTAAGCGTACGAGTAAGGTTAGTCCGGGCCGCTTCATCCCACAATACCGCTGAACCAAAACACGAACAAGGGAGGAAGCAATCTAAGCATCAACACCCACAAACTCTTTGTGTTCTACTCAAGATCTCATCTACACATAGACCTAGCTCATGATGCCACTGTTGGGGAACGTTGCATGGGAAACAAAAAAAATTCCTACGCACACGCAAGATCTATCCATGGTGATGAGCATCTACGAGAGGGAGAGTGGATCTATGTACCCTTGTAGATCGCTAAGCGGGAAGCGTTAAGAAACGCGGTTGATGTAGTCGAACGTCTTCGCAATCCAAATCGCTGAGCGTCCCGCGATCCAATCACGATCCGTCCCGATCAAGCACCGAACGGACGGCACCTCCGTGTTCAGCACACGTACAGCTTGATGACGATCTTTGCCTTCTTGATCCAGCAAGAGGGAGCAGAGAGGTAGACGAGTTATACGGCAGCATGACGGTGCTGTGACGATGGTGGTAGAGTAATCTCATCAGGGCTTTGCCTAAGCACAGCTAAAATCGATCTAGAGGAGAAACTACAAACTAGAGGGTAGGGTTGCACGTGGCTGAAAATCTTGTTCTAAAACCCTTAAACCCTCTAGTATATATAGGAGGAGAGGAGGAGGATGCTTGGCGCAAGGGCCAGCCCCTCTAGGCTTCGGCCGAAGTGGAGAGGAGGAGTCCTCCTCCTCCACTCCTAGTAGGATTAGGACTCCTTCCTTATTTCCACCCTTTTTTGCCTTTTTCCACTTAGGAATCTCTTCCCAGCCGCCTGGGCCTTGTGTGGGACTTTGGACAGCCCACTAAGGGCTGGTATTAGTCCTCCCACAGCCCATGTAGCCTCTTGGGTTAAAATACCTCTCCCGATGGTCTCCTGGTACACTACCGGCACTCCCGGTAGCCCGAAACTTTTTTGGCGACCAAAATAGGACTTCCTATATATCAATCTTTACCTCCGGACCATTCCTAAGATCCTCGTGAAATCCGGGATCTCATCTGGTACTCCGAACAACCTTTGGTCACCACCATGCATAACTCTATACTACCGAAACGTCACCGAACCTTAAGTGTGCAGACCCTGCGGGTTCGAGAACTATGTAGACATGACCGAGACACCTCTATGGTCAATAACCAATAGCGGGACCTGGATGCCCATATTGGTTCCTACATATTCTACAAAGATCTTTATAGGTCGAACCTCTATGTCAAGGATTCAGTTAATCTCGTATTATGTTCCCTTTGTTCTTCGGTATGTTACTTGCTCGAGGTTCGATCATCGGTATCTCCATACCTAGTTCAACCTCGTTATCGGAAAGTCTCTTTACTCATTCAGTAATACAAGATCCCGTGACTAAAACTTAGTCACATGGCTTGCAAGGCTTATTGTGATGTTGTATTACTGAGTGGGCCCTGAGATACCTCTCTGTCACACGGAGTAACAAATCCCAGTCTTGATCCATGCCAACCCAACAGACACCCTCGGAGATACCTGTAGAGCATCTTTATAGTCACCCAGTTATGTTGCGACATTTGATACACACAAGGCACTCCTCTGGTGTCCGTGAGTTGCATGATCTCATGGTCATAGGAACATATACTGACATGTAGAAAACTGTAGCAATAAACTGACACGATCATATGCTACATTTATAGTTTGGGTCTTGTCCATCCCATCATTCTCCTAATGATGTGATCCCGTTATCAAATGACATCACATGTCAATGGCTAGGAAACCTTGACCATCTTTGATCAACGAGCTAGTTCACTAGAGGCATACTAGGGACAAAGTGTTGTCTATTTATCCACACATGCAATGTGTTTCCAGTCAATACAATTATAGCATGGATAGTAAACAATTATCATGAACAAGGAAATATAATAATAAACACTTTATTTATTGCCTCTAGGGCATATTTCCAACAATTAGCATTAATAGTATTAATAGTAACAGTATTGTAGTGATTATATGCATTGGATCGATGATGGATATTTGGATGACATTCATCATGTAACAATCACAACCTAGAGCGACATAGAACTAACTCTAATGTATCAATATAATGTAGGCATGTATTCCGTAAATAGTCATACATACTTATAATAAGAACTTCCATAACATTTTTTGTGCTACCCTCCCGTGGTAGTGGGGTCCATAAGGAAATCTAAGGAATATTAAGGCCGCCTTTTAATGAAGAATCGGAACAAAGCATTAATACATGGTGAATACATGTATTCCTCATACTACGGTCATCACCGAAGGTGGTCCCTATTATTGTCATCTTGGAGGGCTACAGATCATAACACATAATAGGTGCATACAACTTGCAAGATAGGATACAAAACACTCTTATATTCATGGAAACATAATAGGTTCAGATCTCAAATCATGGCACTCGAGCCCTAGTTACAAGCATTGAGCGTAACAAAGTCATAGCAATATCAATATCAGAACATAGTGGATACTAGGGATCTAGCCCTAACAAATTGATCCAATTACATGATAAATCTCATCCAACTCCATCACCGTTCAGCAAACCTACGAATGAATTACTCACTCACAGTGGTGAGTATCATGGAGTTGTTGATAGAGAAGGGTTGATGATGACGATGATGATGGCAATGAATCTCCCTCTTTGGAGCCCAAAATAGACTCCAGTTCAGCCCTCCTGAGGAAGAATAGGAGGTGGCGCTGGCTCTGTATCGTGAAACGCGATCAAATCTTCTCTCTTATTTTTTTCTTAGGGAAACGAAATTTATAAGCTTGGAGACATTAGGGCACGACCATGGGGGTGGTCGTGCCCTGTTGCCTTGTGGGCAGCATGTGGCCCCTCTCCGGTCGTTCCAGTATTTTTTGTTTATTCAACAACAAAAATCTCCGCAAATCTTCATCCGATTCCAAGAACTTTTTTCTATGCACAAAAATAACATCATAGTAGTTGTGCTCAAAACATCGACAGTCCGGGTTATTGTGTAAATTAGAGTCCAAAAGAAGAGAAAAAATGTTTGGAAAAGTAGATACATTTGGGACGTATCACCATGCAATGGCCCCAGTCCACTGGAGGCCTGCCATTTGCATGACCAGACCACCAGAACCACGCCTGCCCCACCTCTTAATGTCGAGCACATGGAGCCTCACAGGTAGGGTCGCCACTCTAGATCCAGGGAACCACATTCACCTACCTCCGAAGAAAACGAGCAGCTCCGTGCAAGGCTAGCCGCTCCAAGCTAGCTCATGGAGGAGTGGCGAGTTGGTCCAGGCCATCACGCAGGGGAGCACGACGGCATGTGCATCGTGGCTACCGTGGACGAGGCTCGCTTCTCCCGCGTGTAACATCCCAAGACCGGTGCTCCAGAAGATTCCCGTTTTATTTCCATTGTCGTCGTGTGATTCATTTGGTTGTCGCATTCATCATTGCATCATCTGCATAGCATCTTCACTCGTTTTCGAAAACTTGCATCCGTCCGTAGTTGCCGGTTCTCTCCGTTCGTGTCATCGGCCGTTTTGAGACCAACCACACACGCCCGCGCCCATGGCATTGCAAATATTGTGTTTAAAATCATGCATAAAACATTCTTGGATTGGGTCGAAACTTAGCATGCAGTCTTGTTGTGTTGTAGGTAGACTACCTGCCAAATTTTGTCGCAATCGCAGTCCGTTTGATACCCGAAGGGTCAACCGTAGCAGCGCTGTCGTCGTTTAATCAAAGACATTTTCGGTATTTCAAATTATGTGTTGGGCCACATTCTCTCTCTCTTCTCATCCAACACCACCTCCACACCCCACCTAAAGCCCAGCCAACCGCTACCTCTTGAGATTGCCTTGGTTTTCCCTTAAAGAGGAAAGGGTGATGCAGCGAAGTAGATAAGTATTTCCTTCAATTGATGAGAACCAAGGTATCAATCCAGTAGGAGAAACAAGTGTTGGGGAACGTTGCATGAGAAACAAAAAATTTCCTACACACACGCAGATCTATCCATGGTGATGAGCATCTACGAGAGGGAGAGTGGATCTACATACCCTTGTAGATCGCTAAGCGGGAAGCGTTAAGAAACGCTGTTGGTGTAGTCGAACGTCTTTGCGATCCAAATCGCTGTGCGTCCCGCGATCCAATCACGATCCATCCCGCGATCTAATCACGATCCATCCCACGAACTTGATCACGATCCGTCCCACGAACTTGATCACGATCCGTCCCACGAACTTGATCACGATCCGTCCCACGAACTTGATCACGATCCTTCCGATCTAGCACCGAACGGACGGCACCTCCGCATTCAGCACACGTACAGCTTGATGACGATCTCCACCGTCTTGATCCAGAAAGAAGGAGTGGATAGGAAGAAGAGTTCTCTGGCAGCGTGATGGCGCTCCGACGATGGTGGTGGAGCAATTCCGGCAGGGCTTCGCCTAAGCACTGCAGAAATCCGATCTAGAGGAGAAACTATGCACTGGAGGAACGGGTAGCACGTGGCTGAAAATCTAGTGCAAAAACCCTAAATACTCCAGTATATATAAGAGGAGAGGAGGAGAGGCCTTGGAACAAGGGCCAAGGCCTCCTTTCTTCGGCCGAAGGAGAGAGGGAGAGGTGGAGTCCACCTCCAATCCTAGTAGGACTAGGATTCACCCTATTTTGCCTTTTTTCCACTTTTCCTCTTAGGCCTTTTTCCTCCAGCCGCATGGGCCTCTTGTGGATGTTCCACTAGCCCACTAAGGGCTGGTTTACACCCTCCTACAGCCCATGTAGCCTCTTGGGTCGAAATACCCCTCCCGGTGGCCTCCCGATACACTACCGACACTCCCGGTACACTACCGATGAGCCCAAAACTTTTTTGGCGACCAAAACAGGACTTCCTATATATGAATCTTTACCTCCGGAACATTCCGGAGCTCCTCGTGACGTCCAGGATCTCATCCGGGACTCCGAACAACCTTCGGTCACCACCATGCATAACTCTACACTACCGAAACATCACCGAACCTTAAGTGTGCAGACCCTCCGGGTTCGAGAACCATGTAGACATGACCGAGACACCTCTATGGTCAATAACCAATGGCGGGACCTGGATGTCCACATTGGTTCCCACATATTCTATGAAGATCTTTATTGGTTGAACCTCTATATCAAGGATTCAATTAATCCCGTATGATGTTCCTTTCGTTCTTCGGTATGTTACTTGCCCGAGATTCGATCGTCGGTATCTCCATACCTAGTTCAATCTCGTTACCGGCAAGTCTCTTTACTCGTTCCGTAATACAAGATACCACAACTAACATTTAGTTACATTGCTTGCAAGGCTTATTGTGATGTTGTATTACCGAGTGGGACCTGAGATACCTCTCCGTCACACAGAGTAACAAATCCCAGTCTTGATCCATGCCAACTCAACAGACACCTTCGGAGATACCTGTAGAGCACCTTTATAGTCACCCAGTTACGTTGCGACGTTTGATACACACAAGGCACTCCTCCGATGTCCGTGAGTTGCATGATCTGATGGTCATAGGAACATATACTTGACAAGCAGAAAACAGTAGCAATAAACTGAAACGATCATATGCTATGTTTGTAGTTTGGGTCTTGTCCATCACATCATTCTCCTAATGATGTGATCTCGTTATCAAATGACATCACATGTCAATGGCTAGGAAACCTTGACCATCTTTGATCAACGAGCTAGTTCACTAGAGGCATACTAGGGACAGAGTGTTGTTTATTTACCCACACATGTAATGTGTTTCCAATTAATACAATTATAGCATGGATAATAAACGATTATCATGAACAAGGAAATACAATAATAAACACTTTATTTATTGCCTCTAGGGCATATTTCCAACAGTCTCCCACTTGCACTAGAGTCAATAATCTAGTTCACATCACTATGTGATTTACATTGTAATGAATCGAACACCCATGCAGTTCTGGTGTTGATCATGTTTAGCCCTTGGAAGAGGTTTAGTCAACGGGTCTGCAACATTCAGATCCATGTGCACTTTGCAAATATTTATGTATTTCTCCACGATGTAATCGCTGATGGAGTTGAAGCGTCGCTTTATGTGTCTGGTCCTCTTGTGAAACCTTGGTTCCTTGGCCAGAGCAATGTCACTAGTGTTGTCATAGAACAAGTTCATTGGATTCAGTGCACTGGGCACTACTCCAAGATCTGTCATGAAGTGCTTCATCCAGACGCCTTCCTTTTCCGCCTCCGAGGATGCGATGTATTCCGCTTCGCACGTAGAATCAGCTACCACGCTTTGCTTGGAACTGCACCAGCTTACCGCTCCCCCGTTAAGAATAAATACGTATCCGGTTTGCGACTTAGAGTCGTCTGGATCAGTGTCAAAGCTTGCATCGACGTAACCCTTTACGACGAGCTCTTCATCACCTCCATAAACGAGAAACATTTCCTTAGTTCTTTTCAGGTACTTAAGGATATTCTTGACCGCTTGCCAGTGCTCCATTCCAGGATCACTTTGAAACCTTCCGGCCATACTTATGGCAAGGCTGACATCGGGTCTTGTGCACAACATTGCATACATGATAGAGCCTATGGCTGAAGCATAGGGGATGACACTCATCTTTTCTCTATCTTCTGCAGTTACTGGGCATTGAGTCTTACTCAACTTCACACCTTGTAACACAGGCAAGAACCCCTTCTTGGACTGATCCATTTTGAACTTCTTCAAAACTTTATCAAGGTATGTGCTCTGTGAAAGTGCTATTAAGCATCTCGATCTATCTCTATAGATCTTAATGCCTAATATGAAAGCAGCTTCTCCTAGGTCCTTCATTGAAAAACTCTTGTTCAAATATTCCTTCACGCTTTCAAGCATTTCTATATCGTTTCCAATCAGCAATATGTCATCCACATATAATACTAGAAACGCTATAGAGCTCCCACTCACTTTCTTGTAAATACAAGCTTCTCCGTAAACTTGTATAAACTCAAACGCTTTGATCACCTCATCAAAGCGCTTATTCCAACTCCGAGATGCTTGCACCAGTCCATAAATGGATCGCTGGAGTTTGCAAACTTTGTCAGCATTCTCTGGATCGACAAAACCTTTGGGTTGCATCATATACAACTCTTCCTCAAGGAAACCATTGAGGAACGTTGTTTTGACATCCATCTGCCAAATTTCATAGTCGAAATAAGCAGCTATTGCTAACATGATTCTGACAGACTTAAGCATCGCTACGGGTGAGAAAGTCTCATCGTAGTCAACTCCTTGAACTTGTGAAAAACCCTTTGCCACAAGTCGAGCTTTATAGACGGTGACATTACCATTCGCGTCTGTCTTCTTCTTAAAGATCCATTTGTTCTGAATAGCCTTTCGCCCTTCCGGTAATACTTTCAAAGTCCATACTTTGTTTTCATACATGGATCCCATCTCGGATTTCATGGCCTCTAACCATTTCTCGGAATCCAGGCCCATCACTGCTCCTCCATAGCTCGTAGGTTCATTGTTGTCCAACAACATGACCTCCAAGACAGGGTTGTCGTACCACTCAGGGGTAGTACACGGCCTTGTCGACCTACGAGGTTCAATAGCAGCTTGATCTGAAGCTTCATGATCATCATCATTAACTTCCTCTTCTACCGTCATAGGTTCCACAGAAACATCTTTCTACGCTGCGCTACTTTTTGGTTGAAGTAAAGGTTCAATAACCTCATCAAGCTCTATTTTCCTCCCACTCAATTCTTTCGAGAGAAACTCTTTCTCAAGAAATGTTCCGTTCTTAGCGACAAACACTTTGCCTTCGGATCTAAGATAGAAGGTATACCCGACTGTCTCTTTCGGGTATCCTATGAAGACGCATTTCTCTTCTTTGGGTTCCAGCTTTTCAGGCTAAAGCTTTTTGACATAAGCATCACATCCCCAAACTTTAGGAAACGACAACTTTGGCTTCTTGCCAAACCACAGTTCATATGGCGTCGTCTCAATGGATTTTGATGGTGCCCTATTTAAAGTGAATGCAGCTGTCTCTAATGCATAACCCCAAAACGATAGTGGCAAATTAGCAAGAGACATCATAGAACGCACCATATCTAATAAGGTTCGATTACGACGTTCGGACACACCATTACGCTGTGGTGTTCCGGGCGGTGTCAACTGTGAAACAATTCCACACTGTCTTAAGTGACTGCCAAACTCATAACTCAGATATTCACCTTCTTGATCAGATCGCACGAACTTAATCTTCTTGTTACGATGATTCTCAACTTCACTCTGAAATTGCTTGAACTTTTCAAACGTTTCAGACTTGTGTTCCATTAAGTAAATATACCCATATCTACTTAAGTCATCAGTGAAGGTGAGAAAATAACGATATCCACCACGCGCTGTAACATTCATTGGACCGCACACATCAGTATGTATGATTTCCAATAAGTCACTCGCCCATTCCATTGTTCCAGAGAACATCGTTTTAGTCATCTTGCCCATGAGGCATGGTTCACATGTGTCAAGTGATTCAAAATCAAGTGACTCCAAAATTCCATCAGCATGGAGCTTCCTCATGCGTTTTACACCAATATGACCTAAACGGCAGTGCCACAAGAAAGTGGTACTATCATTATCAACTCTACATCTTTTGACATCAATGTTATGAACATGTGTGTCATCACTATCAAGATTCAATATGAATAAACCCCTAACATTGGGTGCATGACCATAAAAGATATTACTCATATAAATAGAACAACCTTTATTCTCCGATTTAAATGAGTAATCGTCTCGCAACAAACAAGATCCAGATATAATGTTCATGCTTAACGCAGGCACTAAATAACTATTATTCAGGTTCATCACTAATCCCGATGGTAATCAAAGAGAGAGCATTCCGACGGCGATCACATCAACCTTGGAACCATTTCCCACGTGCATCGTCTCCTTCGTTTATTCCGTAGTTCCTGCTTTGAGTTGCAAATGTGAGAAACCGAACCGGTATCAAATACCCAGGCACTACTACGAGAGCTAGTAAGGTACACATCAATAACATGTATATCATATATACCTTGTTTGTCGTTGGCCGCCTTCTTGTCAGCCAGGTACTTGGGGCAGTTCCGCTTCTAGTGACCAGTTCCCTTGCAATGAAAGCACTCAGTTTCTGGCTTGCGTCCATGCTTGGGCTTCTTTACAGGAGTAGCAACTGCCTTGCCATCCTTCTTGGTTTTACTCTTCTTGCCCTTGCCCTTGACCTTGCCATTTTTCTTGTAACTAGTGGTTTTATTGACCATCAACACTTGATGTTCTTTTTGGATTTCAGACTCAGCGACTTTTAGCATTGCAAATAGCTCGGCGACTGACTTGTTCATCTCGTGCATGTTATAGTTCATCACAAAGCTCTTGTAACTAGGTGGCAATGATTGAAGAACTCTGTCAGTGATCGCCTCTGGCGGAAGGGCAATTCCCAACTCCGCTAGACGAGTTGAATACCCAGACATTCTGAGTATATGTTCACTGATAGACCCGTTCTCCTCCATCTTGCAAGCTTAGAACTTATCGGATGTTTCATACCTCTCGATCCGGGCGTTCTTCTGAAAGATAAACTTCAACTCCTGGAACATCTCATATGCTCCATGATGTTCAAAACGTATTTGTAGTCCCGGTTCTAAGCCATACAATATCGCACACTGAACTATTGAGTAATCTCCAGTACGTGCCTCCCAAGCGTTCTTAACGTCTTCGGAGGTCATGTCTTCTAGTTGGTCACCAAGCGGTGGATCAAGGACATATGATTTCTGGGAAGCCGTGAGGATAATCCTCAGATTACGGGCCCAGTCAACAAAGTTACTTCCATCATCTTTCAACTTAGCTTTCTCTAGGAACGCATTAAAATTCAGGGGTGCTACTACGCGAGCCATTGATCTACAACATAAATTTGCAAAGTTCACTTAGACTATTGTTCAAGATAATGAGTTTAGTTAATCAAATTACTAAAGCTCCCACTCAAATTGACATCCCTCAGGTCATCTAAGTGTCACGTGATCCAAATCCACCAACTCAAGTCCGATCATCACGTGAGTTGAGGTGGCTTCAATGGTGAACATCATTATGTTGATCATATCTACTATATGACTCATGTTCAACTTTTCGATCTCTTGTGTTCCGAGGCCATGTCTTTACATGCTAGGCTCGTCAAGTTTAACCCGAGTGTTCTGCGTGTGCAACATTGGCTTGCACCCATTGTATGTGAACGTAGAATCTATCACACCCGATCATCACGTGGTGTCTCGACACGACGAACTTTCGCAACGGTGCACACTCGGGGAGAACACAATTCATCTTGAAATTTAAGTGAGGGATCACCTTATAATGCTACCGTTGTACTAAGCAAAACAAGGTGCATAAAAGGATTAACATCACATGCAATTGATAAGTGACATGATATGGACATGAACTTGTGCTTTAGATCTCCATCTTGAAAGCACCGGCATGATCTCCATCGTCACCGGCATGACACCATGATCTCCATCATCTTGATCTCCACCAACGTGTCGCCATCGGGGTTGTCACGCCCTGCATGCTTCTACTACTATTGCTACCATTTAGAGATAAAGTAAAGCATTACATAGCGCTGAATGATTGACACGCAGGTCATACAATAATTAAAGACAACCCTATGGCTCCTGCCGGTTGCCGTACTCATAGACATGCAAGTCGTGATAATCTATACATCACATGATCATCTCATACATCACATATATCACATCATGTTATTGGCCATTTCACATCACAACATACCCTGCAAAAACAAGTTAGACGTCCTCTAATTGTTGTTGCATGTTTTACGTGGGTGCTACGGGTTTCTAGCAAGAACGATTCTCACCTACACATAAACCACAACGGTGATACATAATTTGCTTTTCAACCTTCTCAAGGACCGCCTTTGTCGAATCTGATCCAACTAAAGTGAGAGAAACTGGCACCCGCAAGCCATCTATGCAACAAGTTGCGGTCGAGGGAACCGGTCTCTCATAAGCGTACAAGTAATGTTGGTCCGGGCTGCTTCATCTCACTATACCGCTGAACCAAAATCCAACCAAGGGAGGAAGCAATCTAAGCATTAACGCCCACAAACCTTTTGTGTTCTGCTCGAGATCTCATCTACACATAGACCTAGCTCTGATACCACTATTGGGAAACGTTGCATGGGAAACAAAAATTTTCCTATACACATGTAGATCTATCCATGGTGATGAGCATCTACGAGAGGGAGAGTGGATTTACATATCCTTGTAGATCGCTAAGCGGGAAGCGTTAAGAAACGCGGTTGGTGTAGTCGAACGTCTTCGCGATCCAAATCACCGTGCGTCCCGCGATCCAATCATGATCCGTCCCGCGATCTAATCACGATCCGTCCCACGAACTTGATCACGATCCGTCCCACAAACTTGATCACGATCCTTCCGATCTAGCGCCAAACAGACGGCACCTCCGCGTTCAGCACACATACAGCTTGATGACGATCTCCACCGTCTTGATCCAGCAAGAAGGAGTGGAGAGGAAGAAGAGTTCTCCGGCAGCATGACAGCACTCCGGCGATGGTGGTGGAGCAATTCCGCCAGGGCTTCGCCTAAGCACTGCAGAAATCCGATCTAGAGGAGAAACTATGCACTGGAGGAACGGGTAGCACGTGGCTGAAAATCTAGTGCAAAAACCCTAAAACCTCCAGTATATATAAGAGAAGAGGAGGAGAGGCCTTGGCACAAGGGTCAAGGCCTCCTTGCTTCGGCCGAAGGAGAGAGGGAGAGGTGGAGTCCACCTCCAATCCTAGTAGGACTAGGATTCACCCTATTTTGCCTCTTTTTCCACTTTTCGACTTAGGCCTTTTTTCTCCAGCCGCATGGGCCTCTTGTGGATGTTCCACCAGCCCACTAAGGGCTGGTTTACACCCTCCTACATCCCATGTAGCCTCTTGGGTCGAAATACCCCTCCCGGTACACTATCGATGAGCTCGAAACTTTTCCGGCGACCAAAACAGGACTTCCTATATATGAATTTTTACCTCCGGACCATTCTGGAGCTCCTCGTGACGTCCGGGATCTCATCCGGGACTCTGAACAACCTTCGGTCACCACCATGCATAACTCTATACTACCGAAACATCATCGAACCTTAAGTGTGCAGACCCTGCGGGTTCGAGAACTATGTAGACATGACCGAGACACCTCTACGGTCAATAACCAAAGGCGGGACCTAGATGTCCACATTGGTTCCTACATATTCTACGAAGATCTTTATCGGTTGAACCTCTATGTCAAGGATTCAATTAATCCCGTATGATGTTCCTTTTGTTCTTCGGTATGTTACTTGCCCGAGATTCGATCGTCGGTATCTCCATACCTAGTTCAATCTCGTTACCGGCAAGTCTCTTTACTGGTTCTGTAATACAAGATCCTGCAACTAACATTTAGTTACATTGCTTGCAAGGCTTATTGTGATGTTGTATTACTGAGTGGGCCGTGAGATACCTCTCCGTCACACGGAGTAACAAATCCCAGTCTTGATCCATGCCAACTCAACAGACACCTTCGGAGATACCTATAGAGAACCTTTATAGTCACCCAGTTACGTTGCGACGTTTGATACACACAAGGCACTCCTCCGATGTACGTGAGTTGCATGACCTCATGGTCATAGGAACATATACTTGACAAGCAGAAAACAATAGCAATAAACTGACACGATCATATGCTATGTTTGTAGTTTGGGTCTTGTCCATCACATCATTCTCCTAATGATGTGATCTCGTTATCAAATGACATCACATGTCAATGGCTAGGAAACCTTGACCATCTTTGATCAACGAGCTAGTTCACTAGAGGCATACTAGGGACAAAGTGTTGTTTATTTACCCACACATGTAATGTGTTTCCAATTAATATAATTATAGCATGGATAATAAAGGATTGTCATGAACAAGGAAATACAATAATAAACACTTTATTTATTGCCTCTAGGGCATATTTCCAACAACAAGCAAGTTACCAATGGATGCACCTACACGAACAATCAAACTATTGCACCCAACGCTATAAAGGGGTTGTCAACCCCTTCACGGTTATTTGCAAGGATTAGATCTGGTAGAGATAGATGTAAAAGATTGCGGAAAGTAAAAAGCAAATAAATTGCCGCAAGGTATTTTTGGTTTATAGATCTGAAAATATAATATGGAAAGCAGACATGGGGGCCATAGGTTTCACTAGAGGCTTCTCTCTTGAAGGAAAATAACACGGTGTGTGAACAAATTACTGTCAAGCAATTGATAGAAAAGCGAATAATTATGATGATATCCAAGGCAATGATTATGCATATAGGCATCACGTCCGTGTCAAGTAGACCAAAAGATGACATGATGTAGAGGGATAAACTCAAACAATATGATGAAAAAACCCATCTTGTTATCCTTGATGGCAACAATACAATATGTGCCTCGCTACCCCTACTTTGTCACTAGGTGAGGACACTGCAAGATTGAACCCAAAACTAAGCACTTCTTCCATTACAAGAATTACCAATCTAGTTGCCCAAACCAAATCGATATCTCGAAGAGACTTACAAAGATATGAAATCATGCATATAAGAATTCAGAGAAGAACCAAATAATATTCATAGATAAGCTGATCATAAACCTACAATTCATCGGATCTCGACAAACACAACGCAAAAGAGTATTACATTGGATAGATCTCCATGAAGATCATGAAGAACATGGTATTGAAGCACAAAGAGAGAGAAGCAGACATCTAAATACTAGCTATAGACCCGTAGGTCTGTGGTGGACTACTCACGCATCATGGGAGGGGCAATGGAGTTGATGTAGATGCCCTCCGTGATCGAATTCCCCTTCGGTAGATTACCAGAAAAGGCTCCAAGATTGGATCTCTTGGGAACAGAAGGTTACAGCGGCGAAAAAGTATTTGTCTGGCTCTTTTTGGTATTGGAGGAATATTTGGGTATTTATAGGAGAAGATTAGGGTTAGGAGTCCTGCTGGAGAGTCACAAGCCAGGGGGCACGGCCCCTGGCCGCGCCAGGGTGGCTTGTGACCTCCTGGCAAGTCTCTTGGCCCTCTCTCCAAGTCTGGTAGGTGTCTTCTGGTCCAAGAAAAATCATCACGAAGATTTTATTCCGTTTGGACTCCGTTTAATATTCCTTATATGCAACACTCAAAAACAAGAAAAAAACATAAACTGGCACTAGGCTCTAGATTAATAGGTTAGTCCCAAAAATAATATAAAATAGCATATTAATGTATATAAAACATCCAAAACAGATAATATAATAGCATGGAACAATAAAAAATTATAGATACATTGGAGACGTATCACCAACCCACCTCTCCAACCTGACCGTCGCATCACGATCGCGCGAACGAGATGCGCCCCCAAACCCCAGACCCTAGCCCTTTCCTAATTAAACACCTTCCACATGTCCAAAAATAGCCTCCCTAACCCTTCAAAAACCTCTAACCCATCCTCCCCTCGTTTTTCGTGCCTAGGGATGTAGAGCGGCGCCTGATCCGCCCCGCTTCCAGTTCAAAACGAGAGAAAACTATTTTAACTGGATTAGAATGCATTAGAGTAATTTGTACTAGTTGGGCGTTTTGACGGGACTTTACGGGACGCCGCTCTACATCCCTATCCGTGCCAAACTGCTGCCCCATCGCCACTTATCACGCCGCTGACCGCCAGCTGTCGCACCCACCTCATTTTCAACGTCGGGCCGTAGCCGGGCCGCCACTTGGCGCCACCCGAGTGGCTGCGCCATGGCCAACCAGAGGACGCCACTTGGCGCCCCAGCCCTCTGGCGCCTCCTCCCAGCCGCCGCAGGCCCGTGGGCCCAGATCTGGCCTGCCAGCTAGGCCCGTACGTCATCGTCGCACCGGGCCCGAGTGCCCGAGCCGCTCACGCTCGCCTACCCTGCCTCCCCGCGCCGCCCCGCTGAAGCTACTCGGCCAAGCCGGACCTTGCCAGCCTCCCTCTCCTGCGCCAACGACCGTAGCTCGCCGAAGCTCGTGCCCCGACCGTGCGCCTCCACAGGACCTCGCCAGAGCATCGCCTCGCCTCCCCGCAAGCCCCGCCGTCGGTTGGAGTTGCCATCGCCACCATGGCTGCCTCCCAGCCCGACCTCGACCCGGCGTTGATCCGCTCCTCTGCCGTCGGGATCCGAAGCCCATGCCCGGATCCGACGCCGGCCGATAGGATCCACCTCGTGTCGCCCTGCTCAGGCCCTCCTCGACCTCCTCTACTCCGGCGCCATCGCACCATGTCCGTGGCCTCGGTCAGTCGCCATTGACCTGATCTGGGACCGGCTCGTCCCGTCCCCGATCCAAACAGGCCAGACCCCCTGCATCGCTAGATCCCGCACTGCCTTGTCCAGCTTACCCTCAGGGTGAGATTTTTTAAGTCCCTAAGTCTGGCCGATTTTACTCATATATGCATTTGTGATGATGATATCTCATAAACCGTGCATCCGATGACTAAGTGTTATATATGAAAATTGTTCTAGTCGATGTGATATACCACATGGTGGCATTTGCATGCATGATAGGAATCATCTACATGCTCAAAACTCTGTTGCAAAAGTGCATTCCGTCGTAGGCGGTAAATCTGTTATTTTATTCAACTTTGCGTGAAAGATTGCATCTAATAAGTAGAACTTTTGTATGTGGTGTCTTCATGATAATTGTCCTATGTAATGCCTAATTTGATGACATGCCATTGCTTGCCATGTAGGATATCATTGACATGTCAATTTCTTGCTCTCAAGTGGCCATCATGTTAAAAATGAAATCTGTTAACGAAGAGTTCCATTTTGTGAGCATCATATTAAGCAAATCATGCCTCCTTTGAACATGTGCCAATGGAATATTTTGAAGTGTGTCATGTCTACTTGCTACTAGTATCCTTGCCATGCATATAAATAATTTCTATGCTACTGTTATTTTCATGCCAACATGCCTAGTCAAATTGTAGTTTTGGGAGAGTTAAATTCATTCTGAATCTGTTATTTTATTGCCATGTTTTCATGAAGATTCCCATGAATCTGTAGGTCCTTTGTGGTTGGCACAATGGAATGAATTGTTCAGCATGTTGTGCTCTGTTAGTATATGCCAATAGTTTGCAAGTATAGGTTTTGCATCATAATTAATTTTGCTGTCAGACATGCTAATCTGATAAAAAGTGTTGCACATGTCTACTCTAATTTTCATTAAGTCTGAGAACCTGATTACTTCAGATTGCCATCTTGTGTTGATGGTATCCATGTTTCTGTGCATAATTAGATCTTACCACTATAGAATGGATTGTTGTGCATCATGTAGGCAACATCAGCATGTCCTTGTTGTGCATTTTAGGTGGTTGTAGCTTGTTAATTTGTGTGTTGCAATATGCTATGTTGCTGTTTTGGGGCAAATTATACCTAAACCTTGTGTTGCTTCTTGTGGTTAAACCGTTGCTTCGTTTTACACGTGTTGCATATGAAACTTGCTTAGAATTTCATGTAGTATCATATTAACATGTTGCATCCATGTTTTGAAATGTTTGTGGTTGTCGTTTACATGCATCTTGCATCCATGGCATATTCATTTTGTGTTTGTCATATCTTTTAGACCGTAACTCTGTTTTAAATGATCCATATATGTAAATCGACTAGAATGACGTGTAGAATCACATGGTGCATTTTGTTTCCCTGTTTAACAAATATAAAACATGGTTAATTCAGATCTGGACCAAACTCATGATTTGCATATGGGGTCATTTTAGAAATATTATATGTTGTTTTCGACATCATTTAAGATGCCTAGATATATAGTTTATTTATGCTTCATCTCTTGCCATGTTTAACAACATTTAATATTGTTGTGTACCTAAACGGGAATGAACTAAGTAATTCAAATATGGAGTTTCGTCAATATGCAACTCGTTGCATGTTGAGCTTCACTTAATGTGTAGAAGTTGATTGTTGTGCTTTGCCATGTCACGCATAACATGCATCATATTTGATTGTGCATCATATCATGAATATGTCATGGTGTTATCATGTGTTGATTGGTTGTTTTTGGATTGCTTCTTCTCGACGGAGTTCCGAAAGCATTCGGAGTGTGAGGATTCGTTCGATTACGCTGGCTCGTCTTCTTCATGGAATTGTTCTTCTTCCAAGCAGGATCTCACGCAAGATGAACATTTCCCTGGATACCACTACCATCATTGTTATGCTAGTTGTCTTGCTTCTTTGGTTATGTAAAGTACGTTAACTACCACTTGTATGTCAAGCCTCCCAACATTGCCATGAAAAGCCTTTAACCTCTCCACATCCCAGCAAACTATTGTTTGGCTATGTTACCGCTTGCTTAGCCCTTCTTATATCATTGTTAGTTGCAGGTGCAGGTTGTTCCCATGTGATAACATGGATATTTTGTTATATCACAATATTATTGCTATTTAATTTAATGCACCTATATACTTGGTAAGAGATGGAAGGCTTGGTCTTCTGCCCAGTGTTTTGTTTCACTTTTTCCGCCCTAGTTAATTGTTTCCGATGTTATGTTCCATATTGTGCGCTCCTAACATGCTCGGGGTTGTTATGGGGACCTCCTTGACTATTTGCTTAGGGATAAAGCTTGTCTGGCAAGGCCTAACATTGGTACTACATTTGCCTAATAACTAATAAACTTGCATAGGGATTAATTAACCTAAGGATCTTTAATCAACAACCCGGGCCAGTGCTCCTCATGAGTGTTGGTCCAAACGGGCAGACTGCGGGGCCACCGCGGGTGAGGGAGTCCTCGATTAAGGGGTCCTCGGATAGGCGACCTATTTTTTATGGGCCGGACTATATGGGTGCAAGGTGAGCATTGGATGATCAAGGGGTCCATCGCCAGGGTGAAAGCTTCAAGGAGTCGTGGCGTGTTCTCCAAGTTGTCAACTGTAGATAGGCATGTTTATCTCTTCGGCATGTAACCGACCATGTGTAAACCCTAGGTACCCCCAACGTCTATATAAGCCGAAGGGTTTCAGGTTGTAGACAGAGGACAACTCATCTAGAGTTAGCTATTAGATCTCGAGGTAGATCAACTCTGTAACCCCCATATCATCAATACAATCAAGTAGGGCGTAGGGTATTACCTCCATAGGAGGGCCCAAACCTGGGTAAAAACCTTGTCCCCTTCGTCTCCTGTTACCATCGATTATAGTCTCACAGTTCGGGACCCCCTACCCGAGATCCGCCGGTTTTTACACCGACATTGGTGCTTTCATTGAGAGTTCCGCTGTGATCAACGAAGGAATCTTTGGCTCACCTCGTCACAAGCAACGAGATCTGCATCCAGGGGATTCTTACCCCCGATCAGACTCTCACAGGCGGCGGCATCTTGTCACATGCCAACCCGGTCAGCCACCTTCGCCAGATCAGAAACTTTTCCCCCGATCAAAGAATCAAATTAGGAACCTTAGAGTTCGTCACTGATTCACGAGGAGTACTCATCCTGATGGAACCTTCGACCCTTGAGGAGGAGCCTGTAAGTCTCGACGCCTCAACGCCGAAGACATTGGGCCTCACCCCAAACGGAGTCGTCACCCCTGGGCGATCTAGAACGCCCAATCGGCCGATGTGACCGGATCCACCATGGCTAGACGGAACACGGAGCCGCTTTCGCGTAGCTCCGGAACCGCCATGCCGCATATTGACTCCAGTCGACTCAGCGACACGCATCCTCCCATCGCCTCGTTCTTAAATGAGTTGTTCGATTGGATTGAAACCCTGCGTATGTCGGATGACCAGGTTCCGGTCTATGACCGGCTCGGGATTAAGCCCGATGATAGGGAGATTCACGTTCCCACGGCCACCCACCTTGTCTCTACCATCGAGTGTCTGGCAAAGGACAAGTCTCAACAACCAGAATTGAAAACAGTCTACACCTCGGTCTCTAATCACCGAGGCTTCATCCACGGCCGGAATTCATTCTAAAACCGGACCATCATCGGTCCAAGATCTATCACACAGTTCGGAGTCTACGATTCCGAACACCCAATGTGGCGTGGAGTTGATTTTTTACCACCCAGCACCCAAGACGATCATCCCAATATCGCACCAAAGCCCGCGTCTTCGGACTTTCGGGATATTAAACAACTACCAGGAGAATCGGTCCATTACTTTTGGGCCAGACTCCTACTCACTAGAAGCAGTGAAAAAGGTCTTAGTGACCAAAAGATAATGGCAATTTTTAGTCACAATTGCCATGATGAAGGGATTCTTAACCCCCTGGCTCGCTGACATGTTCGTGACTTCTCTGAGCTATCTGATTTGGTACAAAAATATTGTGCCATGGAAAGCGCTTGGCAATCGGAATGGTTATTTTTGGAACCCACTTTCCCCGAACACCCCAGTGGACATCAGAAAAAGAAGATACCTCCAAACCGACAAGCCAGATTCGAACCCACCGAAAAAATAAACAGGCCCCTTTCAGGGGTCAACACTATCCTTGATGGACTATTGGATAAACCTTGCCCTATACATTTTGTTGGGGATATAACCCCGTGGTGAGACCCGCCTAGGTGGGGCCGGGTCACACCTGGCGGCTCATCAGCCAGAGCAAGGCAGATGGGCCTGGAGACGTAAGCCTAGACATATAGTGGCTTATGAAGATGGGCCTAGGCAAGGCCCAGACAAAGAAGGCATGAAGACCCGGACGGTTAAGCCGCCCGAAGACGGCTTGCCTGGGAAGGCAAGGCGACATAGAGATAGAGTCGGATACGTTGTAAGAGTCGGTATGAGACTTGTGTAACCTGTGGTCTTGACCTCCTATATAAAGGCAGAGACACAGGGCGACTTAGACAGAAACCAACTAATCGAGAACCAGGTCAAGCGAATCCGCTCCCTTGTAATCGATACTCCAATCAATACAACACAAGCAGGATGTAGGCTTTTACCTCTTCTCGAGGGGCCAAACCTGGGTAAACTCGTGTCCTTCGTCCCAACCAACCCCTTTGAGTCCATCACCTTAGCGATGGCCTCGAACATAAGTCCTCGGACATCTGCCATGATAAATCCACAACAGTTGGTGCCCACCGTGGGGCTAGCGCTCGGTGGTGTTGATTTCTCAAAGGGCTCTCTCCCAGGGATCGAGGAGTACGTGGTTGGCAGGATGGACAAAAGTCACCGCGGCCGGCTCTACATCGACGACGTTGTCTGGGGCCCTGAGGCTGACTCTGTCGAGTACGGTTTCTAGGTTCCTTTTGGTGGAATCCACGTTTTCATCGGCAGGGTCGGCGGATCTACACCTGGGCAGGACGTCTGCACCAACATCGTCGAGCCGGCTCGGCGCACGCAACCCGCCCGACACGTGCGACCCGCCCGTGCTAACCCGGGCAGGAAGCATGTCTTCGTCGGCTTCACTTAGGGTGTGGATCTTGAGGATTCCATGTCACAGGAAACTCTCATCTGTTCAGAGGATGGGTCTTCGAGCGGAGATACGGAATCAATCTACCAGCTTCACGATGGCAGGCTCAGGGGCTACGACGAGCTTTACCCCGGGTCGAAGTATCATGAGCCAGAGGACCATGGGCCGCCGATGCATGCGGTCGTCTTCATGGTGGGTTCAGCACCGGGCCCGAGCAGTACAGCCGCTGAGGCAGCCGGGTCAGGGGCCGACCCACCGCCGGCTCAAGTTCTTTTGGATCTGATGGATGAGCTTACAGCCCTGATGGCAACTGAAGTCACGGCGGAGAATCAAGCCACCCGGAACATAGAGATCGCAAGGCTAAAGGACCAGATGATTGAAGTCCAACAAGGGATCAGCGTGCTGAAGACTCAGATGGATGCGGAGGCAGAATGCCTTAAGACGAACGCTTTTCGCCTTGAGCTGGAGCAGCAATCTACAGCGGTAGTTCAGTGGCTGAGGCATCAGTCCCGCTTGCCGGAACAGTAAGAGGCCAGGAATCTTTTTAACACGCCGGGAACAGGATGGACAACGGAAGCGCCTGAGAGTCAGTCGGTGGCTGGACAACAACATATTAACCCGCCCCGACGGAACCAGGCCTCACCAATGGCTTTCCCAACACTGGTGGGTCATTATTCAAACCCGACGGCGAACATGGTGGCGGCAGCAACCCAGCTTGGGACGATCCCTATCCCAGACGAGGCGCCCTTCGTAGAAGAGGTGCGGAACGCTATTGGGTACCTGCAGACGGTGATGGCCCAGCAGGAGCAGTACAGCTATAGCCGGAGTCGCGTGCATTCAACCCCCATCCCCAGCCACAGCTTCAGCCGGCGGTATGAGTTGTCGGCAGTTTCTAGCAGTGATCAGCACTGGGACCCGCCACGAGATGACCAGGTGGTTCTGGATGCTCAGGAACTGGTGGACCGGGCGAGGGCACAGCACGAGGCGACGGCTCTGGTAGCGGCGGTGGCTCATCAAGAACCTGCACCTTCCATCTCGGTAGGAGCAGGAGTGACCACCAGGGCCATGGGAGTGCCGTGCTTAGTGTCGGCTTTACGGAACGAGCGTCTGCCGAAGGATTTCAAGGGCCCTCGCAAGGTCCCAAATTAAACTGCTGACCTGCCTCCGGAGGCATGGATTGAGAGCTATGAGCTGGTGATGGAGATGTTAGACATCAACGATGCAGTATGTACCAAGTATTTTATCATGATGCTGGAAGGGCCGGCTCGCACGTGGTTGAAGGGCTTGCCACCCAACACCATTAATTCCTGGGCCGAGTTAAAAGAGAAGTTCATCAAAAATTTCCAAGGAACATGCAAGCAGCCCATGACGATTGTGGATTTGGATCATTGTATGCAACAAGAGAGTGAGTCGGCTCATCATTGGGTCTGACAGGTCTCAACCATCATCCACTCGTCTGAACAGATTATGGCGGCTCAAGCAGTTTTGATTCTGGAGAAGAATTGTCACTTTATGCCTCTGAAGAAGAAGCTTGGCCGGCTCAAGCGCTCGTGTCGGGACATTGGGGAGCTCATGGCGGCTCTCATGAAGTATGCCGACTCTAACAATACGAAGGATCCAGGCTCCGACGAGGAGAAGCCTAGTCAAAGCAAGAAGAATAACAATGGCAAGGGTCCGGCAGGCAATGGCAACCAGAGCAAAAGGAAGAACCCAGATGGCGGGTCAGAATTGGTGGCCAACACCAGCGCCGAGAACAATCGTGCTAAGGGCAACGAGAACTTCAGACAACCCTTTAATAAGGGTAAAACTCCTTTTAATTTGGAGGAGATGCTCAATAAACCTTGTTCAGAGCACGACCGGCCCGATAAGGTGGCGGGTCACACGTGGAGGAATTGCCACATTATGCAAAAGTTTTGGGATTACAGTGTGCGGCAGCATAACAACAACGGTGGTGGCCCGCCAAGCGGGTCAGGTGCTGGCCTGGGGTCTGGCGGCTCAGGATCTGGCTACCAGGGCCAAGGCAATCAAGGACGGCATTGTCAGCAATCTGGTGGCAATAATCAGCAGCAAAATAACCAGACTAGGTATTAGAGTAATCCGAAGCAGCTCAGCTCGGGTCAGCATCATGTTTTTACAACCGGCCTTAACAGGTGAGACCAGAAGTTGCGCAAGCGGGCGGTCAATGCCATCACACCGGCTCTCCCGCAATACTTGAAGTGGTCTGAGTATGGCATAACCTGGAGCAAAGAGGATCACCCGCCGCGTGTTGATGACCCGGGACGGCTGGTGTTGGTAGTTGCCCCCCAAGTTGGAGGATATGTATTTACCAAAGTGCTTATGGATGGTGACAGTAGCACAAATATTTTGTACTATGACACTTCCCGCCGGATGAAGTTGCTTGATAAGGATCTTAGGCCTTCCTCGACGGTCTTTCATGGTGTGGTGCCTGGCAAGTCGGCTTATCCAGTGGGTAAGATCTCTTTGGAAGTCGCCTTTGGTGACGAATACAACTACAGGGTGGAGACCTTGTATTTTGAGGTGGTCAAGATAAAAAGTCCATATCATGCCCTGTTTGGACGTCCGGCTTACGCCAAGTTCATGGCTAGGCCTTGTTATGTTTACTTACAGCTCAAAATGTCGGGTCTAAAGGGACGATTACAGTGCATGGTGATCGTGAGACGACTATTGAGTGTGAGGAAGGAGATGCAGCTTATGCAGAGTCAAGTTGCGCGTAAGCAGAGCTCAAGTTCTATAAGGAAAATGTTGACCCAGAGGACATGACTCCGCTCAAAGGGCCCACCATAGAATCAGAGCCGCGCCTCAAGTTTTCAGCGGATGACAGTAAGCTAGTGGATTTTACTCCAGGTGACTCATCTCAACAGTTTACTATTGGGGCCAATATGGATCCCAAATAGGAAAGCGCGCTCATCGAATTCATCCGTGAGAATCGGGACATCTTTGCATGGAAGCCGTCTGACATGTCGGGTGTACCGAGAGAGTTCGCTGAGCACCACCTTAATGTGGATCCTAAATTTAAGTCGGTCAAACAGTTCCTACGACGATTCAGTAAAGAGAGGCACAAGGCCATTGGGGAAGAGGTGGCCCAGCTTCTAGCGGCGGGTTTCATCGTTGAAGTGTTTCACCCAGAGTGGCTTGCTAACCCGGTGCTAGTGCTTAAGAAGAATGGCACGTGGCGTATGTGTGTGGACTACACGGATCTTAACAAAGCTTGTCCAACTTACCTGTTTGCTCTCCCCCGTATCGACCAAATCATCGATGCAACAGCGGGTTGTGAGAGTTTATGTTTCCTGGATGCTTATTCTGGTTATCATCAGATCAAGATGGCAGTCAAGGACCAAGAGAAGACGGCTTTCATCACGCTTTTTGGTGCCTTTTGCTATGTGTCCATGCCTTTCGGGCTCAAGAGTGCCCAGGCGACTTACCAGCATTGTGTGCAAAACTGTCTTCACAGCCAAATTGGGCGCAACATTCATGCATATGTGGATGATATTGTGATTAAGTCCAGGAAGAAGGAGACTCTGCTTGATGACCTGAAGGAGACTTTTGACAACTTACGGGTCTACAAGATGATGCCTAACCCGGCTAAGTGTGTTTTCGGTGTTCCTGCTTGCAAACTCTTGGGGTTTCTAGTCTCTGAGCATGGCATTGAGGCTAATCCAGATAAGATCAAGGCTATCACTTCCCTGTTTGATCCGGCATGCATCAATGATGTTCAGCGCCTGGCGGGACGGATCACTGCGTTAAGTCGATTCATAAGACGCCTTGGTGAGAAGGCCATCCCTTTTTA